>CM077162.1:141359894-141965944 GCA_039583875.1 Platanthera guangdongensis | reverse complement strand
TGGGACTTAGAGACGGTCAGACTCTTTTTTCTCGACTTCGTTTCCGCTCTAAACTCATACTCATCCTCCTATACAGATCTGCTTCAATGGATCTTCGCCTTCGACATCCTCCTCCTCGGATTTACGAACAGCTTCTGAAAGATATGGTACCTAAACACCTAGAGGGGGGGGGGGGGGGGGGGGGGTGAATAGGTGACCTAATCCTTTTCTAACTTATTGGCAGCAAACAGTTTTTATTCACAGCAATCTAACTAATTATCACAGCAAACACAGCAAACACAGCAACAATTTCAGCACAGTACAGCACACAGTGATTTATAGTGGTTCCCCAAGATATGGGTACATCCACTTTCCCCCTTCGCCTATCTAGCAGTGTACTAGATTCAGCCAAACTCCTGCATTGTCTCAGAACCAAATTGGTTCTACACCTCAGGCAAAGCCTTACAACTCAGCTTTATCCCAAAGCCTACACTCAGCCAATCAAGGCTACACTCAGCCAACCAAGGCCTACACTCAGCCAACAAGGCCTACACTCAGAGATCTCTATCTCCTACACTCAGGCAAACAAGCCCTACCCTCAGCCTTTATAAATATAGGCTTACAATCACTCAGATCCAAAGATCCTACAAGTTAAAAAGATATTACAAAATATAACTCTACAACTCAGAATAATAAGAGAGGAGTTGAGAGATTCTTGATGAGTTCTTGGAGGAACTCAGCTGGATTCACCCTGACTTAGCTTTCTTCAAAGCTTCTTGAGTAGAACTGAATAAGGTGAATCCTCTGCAGTTGTTCCTTGACCTCTGCCACTTAAGATCCAGAATTGAATCTGAATCCTTCTTCTCAGCCTAGTTCCAGAGGCTGATTTCTTGGATGGAGCCCTCTCTCTCCACTTCTTAGATCTGCACTTGGACTGCAAGATCTTCTTGTGTTGTTTACACAGTTATCTCACTTTTCTGAATACTTGAATAATCTGTACCTTGTTAATCACTTGATCAACTCTTTCAACAACCACAACCATCACCAGTTTCTGTAAACTGTGGATGCCTATTTATAGGCTTCTTCATGGTAACCGGCTGGACGGTTCATAACTGACTTTGACATCTCTGACAGTTGCTGTAGACCGCTGGATCCGGCAGCTGTCAATCATGTCAACCAGTCACTTCTTGAAAATCTCTAACAGTCAGTAAGTGTCGAGACTTTCTGTCTTTAAGTGTCGACACTTATAGACCAAGTGTCGACACATGTTTTGTAAGTGTCGACACAAGTCTACAAGGTGTCGACACATATCCTTGTATGTCTCGACACAGATTCTTCTTCATGTGTCGACACTGAAATTGAGTGTCGACACAAGTACTTGTTCTTCTAGCTTTTGCTGATTCTTCTATTGTCGACACATCTCCTTTGTGTCGACACATCTTCTTGTGTTGAATCTGTCAAGTGTCGACACTGCTTCTTGGTGTCGACACATAGTCTTCTATGTTGAATCTTGCTGAGTGTCGACACAGCTCCTTGTGTCGACACACCTTCTTGTTGTTGAGACTTCAGCTGAGTGTCGACACATTCCCTCGACACTTGTACTTAGAATAATTTGTAGTTCTTTCTGTTCTTTGCTAAGTGTCGACACAGCTCCTTGTGTCGACACTTTCTTCAAGTGTTGAGTCTTTAGCTGTGTGTCGACACATTGTTCTGGGTGTCGACACATACTTCAAATGTTGACTCTTCTGTTGAGTGTCGATACATTGTGTTGAGTGTCGACACATGCTTCAAGTGCTGACTCTTCTGCTTAGTGTCGACACATTGTGTTGAGTGTCGACACTTGTACTTAGACTCTGCAGACTTTTGCTGAGTGTCGACACAGCTCCAAGTGTCGACACTTTCTGGTGTAGACACAGCTTCACTGGGTGTCGACACAGCTCCTTGTGTCGACACTTTCTGTCTGTACTTTTCTTCACTGAGTGTCGACACAGCTCCAAGTGTCGACACTTTCTGTCTGGTGTCGACTCTGCATCCCAGGTGTCGACACAATGACTCCAAGTGTCGACACTGCTTGTCTGGGTGTCGACACAAGTCTTCTTAAGTGTCGACACTTTCCCTCTGGGTGTCGACACATGGACTTAGAAACTTTTTGCTTCAGTCCAGTACTTTCTTAACCTGCACAAATAACTCAAACATACATCAAATACATTATGATGTATATCATTGAGTTGGGTGAGGCTTCTTCAAATCAGGTACATTTGACCAATGTACCCAACAATCTCCCCCTATTTGGAGAAGTCATAACCCTTAGTCAATGATATACACCATTCATAATTAAAATTACAAAATGATGTACAGCAGATTACATTCAGTAGGGTAAACATAAACATGTAGAAATACACACATGTATACACATTCATCATTTCAGAACAATCAAGAATTAGACACATTTACAGAACAATCATGAAATATATTTATCATATATTGTTCTTACATTTTTCTTATACATCTTCAATGTTTTACAAAAATGTTTTACATTAAAAAAAAAGATTGCAACATAATCTTCAAGTAAAATCCTAATCTATTTCTGATCAGGTTCCTTGATGACAATTCCCTTGCCAGCCTGTACTTGAGCTTTGACAGGGGCTTCAGTAGTTTCAGCACCAACAGGCTTCTTGCCTTTTAAATCTTTCTTCTTCAGCTCTTCAGCTTTGATTTTCTGTCTCTCAAAATAGTGGTATGGCTTGGGGAAGTACTTGCTAGGCTCCATAGCAGTAGGAGGTAGCTTTCCCATCTTAGCCTTCCTTCTGAATTGTACTATAGCCTCCTGCCTGATCTCATGCTTTCTCCATTCTGCCTCAGAGAACCATTTGTTCCTGTCATTCATGTTGTCTTTGGCAGCTTTCCAGGCAGTTAGAATTATATTTCTAGAGGTAGGGCTCCATTGTTCAAAATCTAGCTTTTGTTCTGCTTGTTCCCTAAACCTCTTTTTAGACAGCCTAGTCTCTTCTTCTTTCTCTAATGCCTCTTGCATAGCTGCAGAAATAGGTTGAACAACCTTTTACAGAACAACATTTGACTTCCCTGCAGTTGGGCTATACATTATGCTTACATCTGCATGAACCATGTCAAAATCTGGAGGTGGATATATCACTTGAGCTACCTCTGCTTGCTCACCTCCAAGATATGCAGTTTGAATTCCTGATTCAGCCACATTATCATCATCACAAAGTGGAGGATAGCCCAGTGTAACTCTGATGGAGTTAGATATCAATTTGGCATGGTCAGAGCTAGCTTTGACTAATACCCTCTCCCCCTTTATGACTTCTCTGGCCATATGGTCTCTGACATCATCCTTTTGAAACCTTATCTGACTGTCCAAGTATCTGATGCCCTCTTTAAAGTAAGGTCTGAACTTAGTGAGCTGTTCAGAGATGGCCTTCTGGGAATCTTGAATTGCAGTCTTGACAGCAGTAATCTCAGCTTGAAAGACCTTATCAAAGTCAGCCTTAGCAGCAGCAGTAGATGTTGAAGGTTCAGCAGTCTTATTCTTCAACTCAGTGACTATAGCATTGTGGGAGGCAGTCAAATTATCATTCATTCTTAACTGATTCTCCAGCACATATCCTTGCTTTAATGCTATATCATCTACCTGAGCCTTGATCTTCTCCTGGTGAGTTGCCAAATAGACTACTGCATTCCCACCCTTGTGGAAGCAGTCAGTCATCTCCTTCTTGTTCAGGTTCATTTCAAACCTTATAGATTTTATATCTTGTGCAAGATCAAACTGTAGGGACTTGTGCCCTTCATCCACATAAGCCTCTATTTCTTTCCTTTGCTCATCTAACTTGATCTGCATGGTAATCATCAAAGCACTATAATCAACTGTTGGAGCTTGTTGAACTATAGGCTGTGGGGCTATAGATTGCAAGGCTTTCTTGTAACTCTGGCTTCTTCTTTTAAAAACATATAATTTCTTCCTCTTAGCCTTTGTAGCCTCATCTTCTTCAGATTCTGAAGTGCTGGCTATTTCAACCCTTTCCTTAGGGCTTGGAGGTTTGTCAGCTGGCACAGCAGTTGCCTTCTCAGGTTCTTGCCTAATAGGCTCTTCCAGAACTTCCATGTGCTCCCCCTCAGCAGCAGCACTCTTATCTTCAGCAGCAGCATCTTTGTCCATATCAAAATCTTCTTGATCTAGATTTAGGAATAAATCCTCCATTGTATATTCAGGTGGAGATGGAGCTGGAGACAGTCTTTGCTCTTCAACCACTGATTCAGGTACCACTTCTTGTTCAGCAGATTTGTCTTCTAAAACAACATCTGGAACTTGACTGTCTAGCTGAGTTTGCTGATGGACATCAGACAAATTAGCATCTTCTATAATATAGTCTAAAGTTTTTAGGTCAGTGAGTACCTCTTGGATAATAATGGTGGCTTGCTCACTGTCCAGAGTAGATGGTTCTTCTACTACTGGAAGCTCCCCCTGGACCTCAGCATTATCTGCAGCAGCAGGGGTCTTCTCTACAGCCACTTCCTCTTGAGCATCAGGAGTGAAAACAACCTGTTCTTCACTCCCTGAACTGCTGGAGGACTCCGATGTCACAGCAGCAGTTTTTCTCTTCTTCTTAGGAGGAATCTCCTTCTCAGTAACTGGCTTCTCTGGGGTTGCCACTTCCTTGGACAACACCCTGTCCCATCTGGAAAATATCCTTTGGTCCATCTTTCTCATGTGGTTGATCTTGCTTCCAGCAGCATTGCTCATTACCTCTGGTATTGTACCAGCTAGGTAGAGACTGATAATTCTGCCCAGATTGGGCTTCTTCAAGCTTTCCTTGATCTTGTCAAAAACCACTAGAGACCAGTCTGTTCTTAGAGTAAAGATTATTCTGGTCATAATTTCAAACATAGAGGCAGACACCCTGTCATGCCCTCCTGGCTTACTGAGAATATCCTTGCCTACAATCTCAGACATGAATTTTCCTTGACTGTTCATGCCTTTCCTGTTAAAGACTGATCCTATCTTCATTTTTGAATCTAGTCCACACCAGGTAAGTGCTTCCCTGGTCTTAGATGCAGTTACTTCTTCTTCATCTTGAGTTTTAGGTAGCTGGAGTACCTTCCTCAGAGTTTTTGGTGAAATCTTGACCTTAGCTCCATGAACTCTGGATTTGATTCTGTATCCAGATTCATCTACAGCAGCTCCATTTAGGAATTCAAGAACTTCCTTTTTCCAAATCTTAGTTGGTTCTGAAACCAAGTATTCGAGTCCAGAATTGGCGACTAGGGTTATCACCGATTGGATTTCTTGATCTGCGTCATCGAACGCGCCACGCACCAGCTCATAGCCCTCGTTCACGTTCTCCTCAAGCTTAGGAGCCATTAGGGTTTGGAGAATTTGTCTTGAGAAAAGAGAAGTGTCGACACAATAGTTTTGGTCTCGAAACTTTGAAAGTGTGTCGACAAACAAAGACAGAACCCTATTTATACCTTTCTGATTTTGAAGATGAACAGGCGGGACAGCTAACTCAACATGTGTGGACACTGACAATAAGTGTCGACACTGACTTATAATGTCTCGACACATATGTGTCGACACAAGTTTAGTCAACAGAGTTTATGTGTCGACACTTGGTTATGTGTCGACACAACATAACTCGACACATTGTCGAGACTTTACTTAGAAAAATTCTGAGTAAAACTTAAGTGTCGACACCACATAGGATGTGTCAACACCTACTTGACATGTGTCGACACTAACATTCTGAAGTGTCGACACCACATTCCTAGATGTGTCGACACCTTTTTCCTGAAGTGTCGACACCACTATTCTGTGTCGACATAGACTTGTCTATGTGTCGACACCTTTTTACTTAGCCAATTTTCTATTCTGTAAACTTAGTCTAAGTTTATCATTCCTAGTTCAATTTTGAATCTATTGAACTTAGCTTCTTCTAGTGGCTTAGTAAACATATCAGCTACTTGTTCATCAGTTTTAACATATTCAAGTGAAATATCTTCTCTTTCTACATGTTCTCTAAGAAAGTGATATTTAATCTCAATATGTTTTGTCCTACTATGAGATACAGAGTTATTAGCTATTGAAATAGCACTTGTAGAATCACAGTAAAGTGGAGTTCTACTTACCTGAAATCCATAGTCCTCTAGCTGATGTTGAATCCACAGAAGTTGAGCACAGCAACTTCCTGCAGCCACATACTCTGACTCAGCTGTGGAGATAGCCACACTAGTCTTCTTTTTGCTGCTCCATGAAATTAGTCTCTCACCTAGGAATTGACAGGTTCCAGTAGTGCTCTTTCTATCCTCTTTGCATCCTGCAAAGTCTGCATCTGAATAACCTGTTAGATCAAAGTCTCCATTCCTAGGGTACCAGAGGCCTACATAGGGAGTGCCCTTTAGATATCTCAAAATTCTCTTGACTGCAGTCAAGTGAGACTCTTTAGGGAAGGCTTGATACCTTGCACAAACACATGTAGCATACATGATGTCTGGTCTACTAGCAGTCAAGTATAATAGGGAGCCAACTATCCCTCTATACAAGGTTTTATCTACAGATTTCCCTGCATCATCCTTGCTAAGAGACATACTTGACCCCATAGGACTCTTCATGGTGCTGGATGAATCCATACCATATTTCCTTATGAGTTCTAGGGTGAACTTTGACTGACAAATGGACAAACCACTCTCAGTCTGTTTAACTTGGAGACCCAAGAAAAACTTCAGCTCTCCCATACTACTCATTTCAAACTGACCTTGCATAAGTTTTGCAAACTTTTTGCAAAGGCTGCTTTCAGTAGACCCAAATATAATGTCATCTACATATATTTGGACTAGTATGACTTTGCCTCTAGATTCCCTAAGGAATAGAGTCTTATCTATTTTCCCCCTTGAGAACTTGTTCTCAATGAGGAAACTAGATAGGGTTTCATACCAAGCCCTAGGGGCTTGCTTTAACCCATATAAAGCTTTCCTAAGTCTATAGACATAATGAGGTAGAGTTGGATCAACAAAACCTGAAGGCTGCTCCACATAGACTTCTTCTTTCAAATTACCATTTAGGAATGCTGACTTGACATCCATTTGGTATACCTTGAATCCTTGATAGGTTGCATAGGCCAAGAACATTCTTATGGCTTCCAGTCTGGCTACTGGAGCAAAGGTTTGATCAAAATCAATACCTTCTTCTTGCCTATATCCTTTAGCAACCAGTCTAGCTTTATTCTTAATGATGACACCTTGTTCATCCATCTTATTCCTATACATCCACTTAACTCCTATTACATTGTGGTCTTTATGTTTAGGAACAAGTTCCCAAACCTTGCACCTCTTGAACTGATTAAGCTCTTCTTGCATTGCTTCAGTCCATTGTGGATCCATTATTGCTTCTTCAAATCTTTTAGGTTCAACTTGAGACAAAAAGCTGGAATAGATTGCAGCATTCATGTTTCTACTCCTGGTTTGTACTCCTTGTCTTGGATCTCCAATAATCAGCTCTACTGGATGATCTCTAAGATGCCTGTGGGCTGGAGGCATCCTCACTTCAGGTTGAACCACTTCAGCATCTGCATCATGCTGTATACCTTGGATTTCTTCAGCAATTGGCACATGTAGTTCTCCCCCTGGACATCAGCTACTCTCCTCTCCCTGCTATCTTGCAGCAGGCACTTCTTCTATAGTCAGCTTGTCCATTGTCTTTGTCAAACCTGTGGGGCTGCATACATTGCTAGACAACTCATTATTAATAAGTTTAGTCTCATCAAAAACTACATGCACAGATTCTTCTACAACTTGTGTAGTCAAGTTGTAGACTCTATAAGCCTTACTATTATTGCTGTACCCAACAAAAATTCCCTCTTGGGACTTGGCAGCAAACTTAGTTATGAAAGACTTCCCATTGTTAAGTATGTAGCATTTACAACCAAAGATCCTAAAATAGGATAGGTTTGGTTTCCTGCCTTTCACTACTTCATAGGGGGTCTTGTTTAGCCCTTTAGTGATGGTAGCCCTATTTATAACATGGCATGCAGTGTTAACTGCTTCAGCCCAGAAATACTCAGGCAGTGATGTATCACTTAGTAGGGTTCTACCAGCTTCTATCAAGGTCCTATTTTTCCTTTCAGCAATGCCATTTTGCTGAGGTGTTCTTGGTGAAGAGAATTCTTGAAATATCCCAAAGTCTTCACATAGTTTTGTCATGCTTTCAGATTGAAACTCAGTACCATGGTCACTTCTAATTTTGACCACAGTACTATTAAGTTCATTCTGAATTTGCTTGACAAAGCTGTAGAAGACACTAGGTGTTTCAGATTTCTGTCTTAAGAAGAACACCCAGGAAAACCTTGAGTAGTCATCTACAACTACAAGGGTATAGACCTTCCTACCTAAGCTGTGAACTGTCATTGGACCAAAGAGATCCAAATGCAAGAGGTACAAACACCTCACAGCATCTTTGTTATCTATGCTTCTAAAGGTGGATTTAGTCTGCTTGCCCTTTTGACAAGCTGAGCAAATGCCATCTTTAACACAATTAACTTGAGGACCATTCCTCACTAACTCTTTGCTAAAGAGTTTGCTAATTGTCTTGTAGTTAAGATGGGCCAGCCTCTTGTGCCATTTGACACAATAAGAGACTATCTCATCATCTACAAGACAAACTGGAGAACCATTGTTCTCAATCATAATGTCTAGGCAGTAGACATTTCTCTTCCTATAACCTGTCAAGATGATCTCTTGATCACTTGACCTCTTGATATGACAACCATTTTTAACAAATGAGATGTCATACCCTACATCACTTAACTGACTTATACTTATTAGGTTGTGTTTCAACCCTTTAACATAAGCCACTTGAGTAATGGTAACTAGGTTTGAAGAAATGTTACCAAACCCTTTGATGATTCTTTTTTCAGAACCACCAAAGGTCACTTTAGGACCATTTTTGATTGGAATGTAGTCCTTCAGTAGTCCCCTAGTTCCAGTCATATGTCTGGAACATCCACTGTCCAAGTACCATGTAGGGGTATGGCCACTTGGACTCACCTGCAAAACAGATTAATGGACCTTAGAACCCAAAGCAATCTTGGGTCCTTGGTACTTGTTAGTCTGTAACTTGACAAAGCTACCTACTGGCTTTCCACGAGGTAGCTTGCTACTCACCTTGGCACTGGCATTGTACCAACAGTCCATTGCAAAATGGCCAATCTTGCCACAGCACCAGCATTCAAACTTGTTGTACCTTTGCTTAGGTACTACCTTGGTTGTCTTGACTATAGTAGGTTTGTTGAATGTTGGGGCTTTGCCCTTGGACTTATACTTGGATTGCTCAGTCCCTGCAGGTCTAACAAAACCCAGTCCAGCCTTGCCTTTATGATGAACAAATTCATCAATTAAGGGTAGCACTGATTTAGGTTTTGAAAAACTAGCAACAAGCTCTCTTTCTTTCTGAAGATTGATCTCCAGTCTCTTAATTTGATCATTCATATAGGTGATAGTTCACATCTGAATCACAGTAATGTGTTTCAGCCTGGCTACCTCATTCAGTTTTTGATCAAATTGTTTCTCAAAATCTGTTGCAACAGCCTTGAGATCTGCAATCTCCTTTGCCTGACTTTTGGCTAGGGTCTTGCTTTTCTTGTAGGCTTGCAACAGTACCTTATATTAATCTATGAGCTGATGAATATCTTCCTCAGATTCAGATATATTCTCATCACTTGATGAAGAAAAATCTGATTCTGAACTAGAACAAGAAACTGAATTTAAACTTGAACTTTGTACCTGACTGGGTCCTGGCTGCTCCAGGATTTTGGCACTGTCTGTCAAAGCCATTAGCCCTTGGCAATGACTGTCTTCTTGTTCATAAATTGACTCCAAAATCTGCATGAATTCTTCCTCTTCTTCTTCAGCAAACAGCCCTATGTAGGCTTCAGCCTCAGACTCAGTTTCTAAAGAAGAGATATCTGATAGAGTCTTCTCCTTCTTAGCAACAAAAGACTTTTCTTTCTTTCCTTTGAAGTGAGTCTTTTTCCTGTCACCAGATTCCCTTCTCATCTCTGGACAATCTGCAATAACATGGCCCTGTCTATTGCAGCAATAGCAAACAATCTTTGAACCAGTTGCCTTGCTTGATTTTGTCCTTTTCTTGTCATTCTTTGAAGACCTCTTCTTCTGATAAGAGTCTTCCTTTCCTTGTGATGTAGAAGGCCTTGACCTCCACTGTTTCTTTTTCAAAAACTTCTGAAAGTGTCTAGTGAAAGCAGCAAAGTCTTCATCACTTTCACTGCTCTTAGACTTTGTGCTGACAGACTCATCAGACTCTGATTCAACTACCTCTGGAGGTGGAGTTGAAGACTTATTCCTGCACTTTCTGGGAACTTCTGTCTTGAAAGCAACAGTTCTTTCTTTGTGCTCAGTCCTTGTTGATTTCTCCTCCTCTTTTCTCACTGTTAACTGCATTTCATAAGACAATAGCTTGCCAAACAGTGTGGGAGGAGGAATTTCCCCCAACTTAGCCATTTCTCTTATGGCACAGATCTTGGTGTCCCAATCTTTGGTTATGGACCTTAAGAACTTGTCATTTAGTTCATAGTTAGTGAACTCTCTTCCATAAGACATGAGTTCATTAACTATCCTGTAAAATTTCTTATAGCACTCAGTGATGCTATCACCCTTTCCTTGCCTAAAACTCTCATACTCCTGATTTAGCAAGGACTTCCTATCTTGCCTAACTTCTTCAGAACCTTCCATATAGACAATGAGAGTATCCCACATCTCTTTTGCTGTCTTACAGTGAATTAAGTTCTGAAAAGTGGCATCATCATTGGCACTCACTATTATGTTCTGTGCCCTCTTGTCCATGGTGGCTAGGACAATTTCATCCTTAGTCATCTCAGAGAAATCCTTTGGAGTCCTCTGATTTGCATCCAATACTGAAATCTTCATTGGCACATAAGGCCCTTCCTTAACTGTAATGTAGATTCTAGGGTCAGAGGCTTCCATAAATAGCCTTACCCTCTCTTTCCAGATCCCAAAGATCTCTTTCCTGCATATGGGTAATTTCATGGAACCCAATTCCTTGTGATTCTCATAAGAACCCATGTTTCTTGATTTTCTTGATTTTCTTGAAACTGTGTAATGCCTTACACTGAATCTGCCAAACAGGATCTCCTCAGACTGTTAGTCCTTGTTTTGAGGAACCTCCCTCTGATACCACTTGAAAGATATGGTACCTAAACACCTAGAGGGGGGGGGGGGGGTGAATAGGTGACCTAATCCTTTTCTAACTTTATTGGCAGCAAACAGTTATATTACAGCAATCTAACTAATATATCACAGCAAACACAGCAACAATTTCAGCATAGTACAGCACACAGTGATTTATAGTGGTTCCCCAAGATATGGGTACATCCACTTTCCCCCTTCGCCTATCTAGCAGTGTACTAGATTCGGCCAAACTCCTGCACTGTCTCAGAACCCAATTTTGGTTCCTACACCTCAGGCCCAAAGCCTTACAACTCAGCTTTATCCCAAAGCCTACACTCAGCCAATCAAGGCCTACACTCAGCCAACCAAGGCCTACACTCAGCCAACAAGGCCTACACTCAGAGATCTCTATCTCCTACACTCAGGCAAACAAGCCCTACCCTCAGCCTTTATAAATATAGGCTTACAATCACTCAGATCCAAAGGATCCTACAAGTTAAAAAGATATTACAAAATATAACTCTACAACTCAGAATAATAAGAGAGGAGTTGAGAGATTCTTGATGAGTTCTTGGAAGAACTCAGCTGGATTCACCCTGACTTAGCTTTCTTCAAAGCTTCTTGAGTAGAACTGAATAAGGCTGAATCCTCTGCAGTTGTTCCTTGACCTCTGCCACTTAAGACCCAGAATTGTATCTGAATCCTTCTTCTCAGCCTAGTTCCAGAGGCTGATTTCTTGGATGGAGCCCTCTCTCTCCAACTTCTTAGATCTGCACTTGGACTGCAAGATCTTCTTGTATTGATACTCAGTATATCACTTTTCTGATTACTTGAATAATCTGTACCACTTGTTAATCACTTGATCAACTCTTTCAACAACCACACCATCACCTGTTTCTGTAAACTGTGGATGCCTATTTATAGGCCTTCTTCATGGTAACCGGCTGGCCCGGTTCATAACTGACTTCTGACATCTCTGACAGTTGCTGTAGACCGGCTGGATCGGCAGCTGTCATGTCAACCAGTCACTTCTTGAAAATCTCTAACAGTCAGTAAGTGTCGAGACTTTCTGTCTTTAAGTGTCGACACCTATAGACCAAGTGTCGACACATGCTTTGTAAGTGTCGACACAAGTCTACAAGGTGTCGACACATATCCTTGTATGTCTCGACACAGATTCTTCTTCATATGTTGACACTGAAATTGAGTGTCGACACAAGTACTTGTTCTTCTGGCTTTTGCTGAATTCTTCTATGTGTCGACACATCTCCTTTGTGTCGACACATCTTCTTGTGTTGAATCTGTCAAGTGTCGACACTGCTTCTTGGTGTCGACACATAGTCTTCTATGTTGAATCTTGCTGAGTGTCGACACAGCTCCTTGTGTCGACACACCTTCTTGTTGTTGAGACTTCAGCTGAGTGTCGACACATTCCCATAGTGTCGACACTTGTACTTAGAATAATTTGTAGTTCTTTCTGTTCTTTGCTAAGTGTCGACACAGCTCCTTGTGTCGACACTTTCTTCAAGTGTTGAGTCTTTAGCTGTGTGTCGACACATTGTTCTGGGTGTCGACACATACTTCAAATGTTGACTCTTCTGTTGAGTGTCGATATATTGTGTTGAGTGTCGACACATGCTTCAAGTGCTGACTCTTCTGCTTAGTGTCGACACATTGTGTTGAGTGTCGACACTTGTACTTAGACTCTGCAGACTTTTGCTGAGTGTCGACACAGCTCCAAGTGTCGACACTTTCTGGTGTAGACACAGCTTCACTGGGTGTCGACACAGCTCCTTGTGTCGACACTTTCTGTCTACACTTTTCTTCACTGAGTGTCGACACAGCTCCAAGTGTCGACACTTTCTGTCTGGTGTCGACTCTGCATCCCAGGTGTCGACACAATGACTCCAAGTGTCGACACTGCTTGTCTGGGTGTCGACACAAGTCTTCTTAAGTGTCGACACTTTCCCTCTGGGTGTCGACACATGGACTTAGAAACTGTTTGCTTCAGTCCAGTACTTTCTTAACCTGCACAAATAACTCAAACATACATCAAATACATTATGATGTATATCATTGAGTTGGGTGAGGCTTCTTCAAATCAGGTACATTTGACCAATGTACCCAACAGCTTCTGCCCCACTTACCTCCGACCAGTCCTCCACTCAACTGTGATGCATGTTAGCTTGGCAAACATCATCGCTCCTCCTTCCTGCCGAAGCAGGGCCGTGGCTCCTCTCGCCCGTTTGATCTCATTTATTCTGATGTCTGGGGTCCTGCTACTACCATCACCATTGGTCGGGGTAGTTCCTACTTTGTAACATTTATAGATGATTTTTCTAGATGTACATGGGTGTATCTATTAAAAGATCGCTCTGAACTCTTTTCTATCTGGCAATCCTTTTATTTCATGATTAAGACTCAATTTGGCATTTCTATTAAAGTTTTACGCTCTGATAATGCTAAGGAATATCTTAGTCATGAGTTCTCCTCTTTCTTTCGGCAACATGGTCTTCTTCATCAAACCACCTGTGTTTACACCTCCCAGCAGAATGGGGTGGCGTAGCATAAGAACCGTCACATCCTTGATGTCGCTCGCACTCTCATGACGCAAATGCAAGTACCCCGCTCCTACTGGGGCTATGTTGTGCTCGTCGCCTGCTATCTCATCAATCGTCTTCCCTCCACGGTTCTCCACAGCTAGACCCCCTTCTCCATTCTATACCCCCGCAAGGAACCCTTTCCTCTCCCTCTCCGTGTCTTTGGGTGTACGACTTTTGTTCACTCCCTCCGCTACCCGCGACAAGCTTTCCCCCCGTTCCACCAAGTGTGTCTTTTTGGGGTACTTGAAAGATATAGTACCTAAACACCTAGAGGGGGGGGGGGGGTGAATAGGTGACCTAATCCTTTTTTAACTTTAATGACAACAATCAGTTATATCACAGAATTCTAACTACTTTTGCACAACAATCACAAAGCATACACAGCAAATCACAATCACAGCACAGCAGACACAATGTTTTATAGTGGTTCCCCAAGATATGGGTACATCCACTTTCCCCCTTCGCCTATTTAGCAGTGTACTAGATTCGGCCAAACTCCTCCACTGTCTCAGAACCCAAATTGGTTCCTACACCTCAGGCCCAAGGCCCTACAACTCAGCTTTATCCCACAGCCTACACTCAGCCACAAAGGCCTACACTCAGTCAATCAAGGCCTACACTCAGCCAACAAGGCCTACACTCAGCCAACAAGGCCTACACTCAGAGATTTTAATCTCCTACACTCAGGCTCTCAAGCCCAACCCTTAGCCTTTATAATTACAGGCTTACAATTCACTTAGATCCAAAGGATCCTACAAGTTAAAAATGAATTACAAATATTAACTCAACAATTCAGAAATAAGAGAGGAGAGTTGAGAGTTTCTTGATGAGTTCTTGGAAGAACTCAGCTGGATTCAATCTGACTTAGCTTTCTTCAAAGCTTTGAAAGTAGAACTGAATAAGAATGAATCCTCCTGTAGTTGATCCTTGATCTCTGCTTCTTAAGATCCAGAATATATCTGAACCCTTCTTCTCAGCCTAGTTCCAGAGGCTGATTTCTTGGATGGAGCCCTCTCTCTCCAACTTCTTAGATCTGCACTTGGACTGCAAGATCTTCTTGTGTTGATACTCTGTGAACCACTTTTTGAATTACTTCAACTACTTGAACCACAATGTGAACAACAGTTTCTGTAAACTGTATGAGCCTATTTATAGGCCTTCTTCATGGTAACCGGCTGGTCCGGTTCATAACTGTCTTCTGACATCTCTGACAAGTGCTGTAGACCGGCTGGAACAGCAGCTGTCAAGTCATCCAGTCAATTCTTGAAAGTTCTCTAACTGTCTGAAAGTGTCGAGACTTTCTGTCTTTAAGTGTCGACACTTATAGGCCAAGTGTCGACACAAGTTGTGTAAGTGTCGACACAAGTCTACAAGGTGTCGACACAACTCCTTGTATGTCTCGACACAGTTTCTTCTGCATGTGTCGACACTGAAATTGAGTGTCGACACAAGTACTTGATCTTCTATCTTTTGCTGAATTCTTCTAAGTGTCGACACATCTCCTTTGTGTCGACACAACTTCTTGTGTTGTATCTGTTAAGTGTCGACACTGCTTCTTGGTGTCGACATATAGTCTTCTATGTTGATACTTACTGAGTGTCGACACAGCTCCTTGTGTCGACACTTGATTCTTCTGTTGAGACTTCAGCTGAGTGTCGACACATTCCCTTAGTGTCGACACTTGTACTTAGAATATTTTGACGATCTTGCTGTTCTTTGCTAAGTGTCGACACAGCTCCATGTGTCGACACTTTCTTCAAGTGTAGAGTCTTCAGCTGAGTGTCGACACATTGTTCTAAGTGTCGACACTTACTTCATGTGTTGACTCATCTGTTGAGTGTCGACACTTTGTTCTTGGTGTCGACACTTTCTTCAAGTGCTGACTCTTCTGTAGAGTGTCGACACATTGTTCTAAGTGTCGACACTTATACTTAGTCTCTGCTGACTTTTGCTGAGTGTCGACACAGCTCCAAGTGTCGACACTTTCTGGTGTAGACACAGCTTCACTGGGTGTCGACACAGCTCCTTGTGTCGACAATTTCTGTCTGCACTTTTCTTCACTGAGTGTCGACACAGCTCCAAGTGTCGACACTTTCTGTCTGGTGTCGACTCTGCATCCCAGGTGTCGACACAATGACTCCAAGTGTCGACACTGCTTGTCTGGGTGTCGACACAAGTCTTCTTAAGTGTCGACACTTTCCCTCTGGGTGTCGACACATGGACTTATAAACCTTTTGCTTCAGTCCTGCAAATACTTAACCTGCACAAGTAAACTCAACATACATCAAATACATTATGATGTATATCATTGAGTTGGGTGAGGCTTCTTCAAATCAGGTACATTTAACCAATGTACCCAACAATCTCCCCTATTTGGAGAAGTCATAACCCTTAGTCAATGATATACACCATTCATAATTAAAATTACAAAATGATGTAAAGCAGGATTATATTCAGCAGGGTAAACATAAACATATATAAATCACATGTATACAAATTCATCATCACAGAACAAATAAGAAATAGACAAAGACATATTCACAGAACAACCATGAAATATATTAATCATATATTGTTCTAATATCTATCTTATACATTTTCAGTAGTTCACAAAAATGTTTTACATCCAAAAGAATACAAAGTAGTCTTCAAGTAAATTCTTAATCTATTTCTGTTCTGGTTCCTTGATAACTATTCCTTTGCCAGCTTGGACTTTAGCTTGGACAGGAGCATCAGCAGTTTCAGCATCAGCAGGCTTCTTGTCTTTCAGATCTTTCTTTTTAAGCTCTTCAGCTTTGATCTTCTGCCTCTCAAAATAGTGGTATGGCTTTGGAAAGTACTTGCTAGGCTCCTGAGCTGTAGGAGGTAGCTTTCCCATCTTTGCCTTCCTTCTGTATTGAACAATGGCCTCTTGTCTTGATTCATGTTTCCTCCATTCAGCTTCAGAGAACTACTTGTTCCTGTCATGAGTGTTATCCTTGGCAGCCTTGCAGGCAGTTAATATTATGTTTCTAGAGGTAGGGCTCCACTGTTCAAAGTCTGGCCTTTGTTCTGCTTGTTCCCTAAACCTCTTCTTAGACAACCTTGTCTCTTCCTCTTTCTGCAATGCCTCTTGCATGGCTTCAAATATATGCTGAACAACCTTTTCAATATGGACATTGTCCTTGCCCCCAGATGGGCTGTACATGGTCTGTACCTCAGCATGAATCATTTCAAAATCTGGAGGTGGATAAATGACCTGAGCTACTTCTGGTTGCTCACCTCCAAGATAGGCAGGGTTAATGCCAGATTCAGCAACATCATTGTCATCACACAGAGGATGATATCCAAGTGTAGCTCTGATGGAATTTGATATCCACTTAGCATGGTCAGAGCTTGCCTTGACTAACACTCTCTCCCCCTTTATGACTTCTCTAGCCATATGATCTCTAACATCATCCTTCTGAAATCTGATTTGACTATCCAAGTATCTAATTCCATCTTTAAAGAATGGTTTGAGCTTTTGAAGTTGTTCAGGTATGACTTTCTGGGATGCTTGGATAGCAGTCTTAACAGCAGAGAGTTCTTCCTGGAATACCTTGTTAAAATCAGCTTTAACAGCAGCATTGGAGGTAAAAGGTTCAGCAGTCTTGTTCTTTAACTCAGTGACAATAGCATTATGTGAAGCAGTTAAATTGTCATTCATCCTTAGTTGATTTTCAAGAACATATCCTTGCTTCAATGCTATGTCATCCACTTGGGCTTTGATCTTTTCGTGGTGTGTTGCAAGATAGACTACTGCATTCCCACCCTTGTGGAAGCAGTCAGTCATCTCCTTCTTATTGAGATTCATCTCAAACCTGATTGATTTTATATCTTGGGCAAGATCAAATTGGAGTGACTTTTGCCCTTCATCTACATATTTCTCTATGGCCTGTCTTTGCTCATCCAACTTGATTTGCATTGCCACCATCAGTGCACTATAATCAAAAGTTGGAGTTTGCTGAACTATAGGCTGTGGGGCAATAGATTGTAAAGCCTTCTTATAACTTTGACTCCTTCTCTTGAAGACATAGAGTTTCTTTTGCTTAGCCCTTGCAGTCTCCTCATCTTCAGACTCTGAGGAGCTGGCTATGTCAACCCTCTCCTTAGGGATAGGGGGCCTCTCTTTCTGCACTTCAGATGCTTTCTCAGTTTCCTGCCTTAGAGGCTCTTTAAGAACTTGCATTTGCTCCCCCTCAGCAGCAGCATGATCTCTTTCAGCAGCATCCTTGTCCATGTCAAAGTCATGTTGGTCTAGATTTAAAAATAAATCTTCCATAGTGTATTCTTGTGGTGATGGAGCAGGAGAAATTCTTGGTACTTCAACCACTGGATCAAGAACCACTTGAACAACAGCAGATGTGTCTTCTATAACAGCATCTGGAACTGGAGTATTCAGCTGAGTTTGCTGATGATCATCAGACAAATCAGTATCTTCCATAGAAAAATCTAAAGTGTTTAGTTCAGTGATTACCTCTAGTATGATGGAGGTTGCTTGTTCACTTTCCAGTGTAGAGGGTTCTTCTACAACTGGAGGCTCCCACTGGCTTTGATCCTTGTGGATGGGGCTAGCTTGAGGTAGCTCCCCCTGGATCTCAGCAATCTCTTGAGGAGCAGGAGTCTTCACTGCAGGATCTTTCTCTTGGTCATCTGGAGTGAAAACAACTTGTTCTTCACTTTCAGAACTACTAGTAGACTCTTGTGCCACTGGAGCAGTCTTCATTTTCTTCTTAGGAGGAATCTCTTTCTCAGAAACTGTCTTCTCAGGGGTTGGCATTTCCTTTGACAACACCCTGTCCCATCTAGAAAAGATCCTCAGATCCATCTTCCTCATGTGGTTTATTTTGCTTCCAGCAGCAGTACTCATTACCTCTGGTATCACACCAGCTAGGTATAGACTAATGATTCTACCCAGGTTGGGCTTCTTCATGCTTTCCTTACTCTTCTCAAACACTATAACTGACCAATCAGTTCTTAAAGTGAAGATTATCCTGGTCATTATATTGAACATGGAGGCAGACACTCTGTCATGCCCTCCTGGCTTGCTGAGTAATACTTTTCCAACAATTTCAGACATGAATTTGCCTTGGCTGTTCATGCCTTTCCTGTTAAACACAGAGCCCAGCTTCATCTTAGGATCAAGTCCACACCAGGTTAGAGCTTCCCTGGTCCTGGATGCAGTAACTTCTTCTTCATCTTGAGTTTTTGGAAGCTGTAGAATCTTCCTCAGACTCTTTGGTGATACTTTGACCTTCGTTCCATGAACTCTGGATTTGATTCTGTATCCAGACTCATCTACTTCAGCTCCATTTAGGATTCAAGAACCTCTTTCTTCCATATCTTAGTTGGTTCTGAAACTAAATAATCTAAACCGGAATCAGCAACTAGGGTTACGACAGATTTGATTTCTTGATCAGCATCTTCGAAAGCGCCGCGCACCAGCTCATATCCTTCGTTGACGTTCTCTTCTAGCTTAGGCTCCATTAGGGTTTGTAGAATTTGTCTTGAGAGAAGAGAGGTGTCGACACAGAAGTTTTAGTCTCGAAACTTTGAAAGCGTGTCGACCAATAAGGACAAAACCCTATTTATACCTTTCTGATTTTGAAGATGAACAGGAGGGACAGCTAACTTAAATTGTGTCGACACTGGCAATAAGTGTCGACACTGACTTATAATGTCTCGACACATATATATCGACACAAGTTTAGTCAACAAATTTTATGTGTCGACACTTGTTTATGTGTCGACACAACATAACTCGACACATAGTCGAGACTTTACTTAGAAAATTCTGAGTAAAACTTAAGTGTCGACACCACATTGGATGTGTCGACACCGACTTGACATGTGTCAACACTAACATTCTGAAGTGTCGGCACCAACTTCCTAGATGTGTCGACACCTTTTTCCTGAAGTGTCGACACCACTATTCTGTGTCGACATAGACTTGTCTATGTGTCGACACCTTTTTACTTAGCCAATTTCAATACTATAAACTTACTCTAAGTTTATCATTCCTATTTCAATTTTGAATCTATTGAACTTAGCTTCTTCTAGGGGCTTAGTAAACATATCAGCTACTTGATTATCAGTTTTAACATATTCTAATAAAATAACTTTTCTTTCTACATGCTCCCTAAGAAAATGATATTTAATTTCAATATGTTTAGTTCTACTATGGGATACAGGATTATTAGCTATTGAAATAGCACTTGTAGAATCACAGAAAAGTGGAGTTCTACTTACCTGAAATCCATAGTCCTCTAGCTGATGTTGTATCCACACAAGTTGAGCACAGCAACTTCCTGCAGCCACATACTCTGACTCTGCTGTGGAGATAGCCACACTGGTTTGCTTTTTGCTACTCCATGAAATTAGTCTCCCACCTAGGAATTGACAGGTTCCTGTAGTGCTTTTTCTATCTTCTTTGCATCCTGCAAAGTCTGCATCTGAATAACCTGTTAGATCAAAATCTCCATTCCTAGGGTACCAGAGGCCTAGATAGGGAGTGCCCTTTAGATATCTCAATATTATTTTGACTGCTGTCAAATGAGACTCTTTAGGGCAGGCTTGATACCTTGCACAAACACATGTAGCATACATGATGTCTGGTCTACTAGCAGTCAAGTGTAATAGGGAGCCAACTATCCCTCTATACAAGGTTTCATCTACAGGTTTCCCTGCATCATCCTTGCTGAGAGACATACTTGACCCCATAGGAGTCTTCATGGTGCTGGATGAATCCATACCATACTTCCTTATGAGTTCTAGGGTGAACTTGGACTGACAAATGGATAAACCACTCTCAGTCTGTTTAACTTGGAGACCCAAGAAAAACTTCAGCTCTCCCATACTACTTATCTCAAACTGACCTTGCATCAGTTTTGCAAACTTTTTGCAAAGGCTGCTTTCAGTAGACCCAAATATAATGTCATCTACATATATTTGGACTAGTATTACTTTGCCTCTAGATTCCCTAAGGAATAGAGTCTTATCTATTTTCCCCCTTGAGAACTTGTTCTCAATGAGGAAACTAGATAGGGTTTCATACCAAGCCCTAGGGGCTTGCTTTAACCCATATAAAGCTTTCCTAAGTCTATAGACATGATGAGGTAGAGTTGAATCAACAAAACCTGAAGGCTGTTCCACATAGACTTCTTCCTTAAGATTACCATTCAGGAATGCTGACTTGACATCCATTTGGTAAACCTTGAATCCTTGATAGGTTGCATAGGCCAAGAACATCCTTATGGCTTCCAGTCTGGCTACTGGAGCAAAGGTTTGATCAAAATCAATACCTTCTTCTTGCCTATATCCTTTAGCAACCAGTCTTGCTTTATTCTTAATGATGACCCCTTGTTCATCCATCTTATTCCTGTAGATCCACTTGGTTCCTATTATATTGTGGTCTTTAGGTTTAGGAACTAGTTCCCAGACCTTGCACCTCTTGAACTGATTAAGCTCTTCTTGCATTGCTTCAGTCCATTGTGGATCCAGTATTGCTTCTTCAAACTTCTTAGGTTCAACTTGAGATAGAAAACTGGAGTAGATTGCTTCATTCATGTATCTGCTCCTGGTTTGTACTCCTTGTCTTGGATCTCCAATAATCTGCTCTACTGGATGATCTCTAAGATGCCTGTTAGCTGGAGGCATCCTAACTTCTGGTTGAACCTCTTCAGCATCTCCATCATGCTGTATACCTTGAACTTCTTCAGCAATTGGCATATGTAGTTCTCCCCCTGGACAACAGCTACTGTCTTCTACTTGCTGTCTTGCAGCAGGTATTTCTTCTATAGTAAGCTTGTCCATCTTCTTTGTTAAACCTGTGGGGCTGCATACACTGCTAGACAACTCATTGTTAATAAGTTTAGTCTCATCAAAAACTACATGCACAGATTCTTCTACAACTTGTGTAGTCAAGTTATAGACTCTATAAGCCTTACTGTTATTGCTGTAACCAACAAAAATTCCCTCTTGGGACTTGGCAGCAAACTTAGTCAAGTAAGAGTTCCCATTGTTAAGTATGAAGCATTTGCAACCAAAGATCCTGAAATAGGATAAACTTGATTTCTTGCCTTTCACAACTTCATAGGGGGTCTTGTTAAGTCTTTTAGTGATGGTAGCCCTATTTATAACATGGCATGCAGTGTTAACTGCTTCAGCCCAGAAATACTCTGGCAGTGATGTATCACTTAGTAAGGTCCTACCAGCCTCTATCAAGGTTCTATTCTTCCTCTCAGCAATGCCATTTTGCTGAGGTGTTCTAGGTGAAGAGAATTCTTGAGATATCCCAAATTCTTCACATAGTTTTGTCATGCTATCAGACTGAAATTCAGTACCATGGTCACTTCTAATTTTGACCACTGTACTATTTACTTCATTCTGAATTTGCTTGACAAAGCTATAGAAGACACTAGGTATTTCAGATTTCTGTCTTAAGAAGAACACCCAGGAAAACCTTGAGTAGTCATCTACAACTACAAAGGTATAGACCTTCCTACCTAAGCTGTGAACTGGCATTGGACCAAAGAGATCCATATGCAAAAGGTATAAGCACCTCACAGCATCTTTGTTTTCTATGCTTTTAAAGGTGGATTTAGTCTGCTTGCCCTTTTGACAAGCTGAGCAAATACCATCTTTAACACACTTAACTTGAGGACCATTCCTCACTAACTCTTTGCTAAAGAGTTTGCTAATAGTATTATAGTTAAGATGGGCTAGCCTCTTGTGCCATTTGACACAATGAGAGACTGTCTCATCAGCTACAAGACAAACTGTAGAACCATTGTTCTCAATCATAATGTCTAGGCAGTAGACATTCCTCTTCCTATAACCTGTCAAAATGATCTCTTGATCACTTGACCTCTTGATATGACAACCATTTTTAACAAATGAGATGTCATACCCTACATCACGTAATTGACTTATACTTATTAGGTTGTTTTTCAACCCTTTAACATAAGCCACTTGAGTAATGGTAACCAAGTTAGTAGAAATGTTACCAAATCCTTTGATGATTCCTTTTTCAGAACCACCAAAGGTGACTTTTGGACCATCTTTTATTGGAATGTACTCCTGAAAGTCCACCTAGTGTCAACTATGTGCACCTATGGGGGGCGGGGGGGGGGGGGGGGGGGGGGGGGAATAGGTGACGTGTAGCGCTTTTGCGGAATTTACGAATGTACCTGCACAATAAAAATAAAAAGCACAGCACACAGAATACACAGGCAATTTATAGTGGTTCCCCGACTTGGGTACATCCACTTTCCCCCTTCGACCTATCTCCCAACGAGGGACGACTCGGTCTCTTCTCCAACAGGATTGAAATCCAATCCCTGCACTATCGGAAGGAACCCTTCCACATGTGAGAGTCAACACTCCCACAAAACGGGTTGCACCCAACCCTTACAACACGGAACAAAAGTTCCTTTACAACAAAAGTAAATATAGAATGTACACGAGATACAAACTTCGTTTGGAGACTACGGTGTTCCTCTTCATTCGACGACGTGTTCGTGAAGTCAACGAAGAGTCTACAACCTTGGTCTCTCTTGGAGAGGATCTCCCGGGAACCGGCGGCGGCAACACGAGCGGCGGCTAGCTTCGGGATCGGCGGCTATGATGATGAGCGGCTGCTGAAAATAGAGATCCAATCTTCGTAGCGAAGCAAGCTAGGTCTACCAACGGTCACACGAGGATCGGTCGTCTCGATCGATTCGGATGGGAAGTTTTTTTTTTCCCGATCAACAAATCGAGAGACAAGGGATCTCTGGATAGACGCGTGAGACTCAAGCTTTGCTAAGCTTCTGTTGCCGGAGATCGGGAAGAAAAACGATCAATAGCGGCGACCACTTGACGCGAGCGGCGGCGGCGGAGCGGAGCGGAAGCGGCGACTTAGGGTTTTTCCGTGCTCGCGTGTTTCTTTTCTCAATAAATTTACTGTTCAAAATACCCGTATATATATACTGTAGATAGATTCAATTTGACCGTTGTGGGTCCCACACGTAGACCCCCGAAATCCGGTTCAAACTAGTCCAGCGGCAGAAACCGGTCCAGCACCATCCAGAGAAAATGACAAGTAAAATTCGTCGAGAATCGTTGGTGATTCTCGACGAATCGGCGAGAATCAGTTGACGATTCTCGACGATTCGTCGAGAATCACTAGTGATTCTCGACGATTCCCTTGTTGATTCTCAACGATTTTCACTTGGTATTCATGACCTGCTCAGCGACGGGTTCGGCGAGAATCATTAGTGATTCTCGCCGAATCTCACTTGGCACCATTTTAAGGTAGCCGGAAGGAATCGGCGAGAATCACTAATGATTCTCGATGATTCGGCGAGAATCACTAGTGATTCTCGCCGAATCGGCGAGAATCACTTGGTGATTCTCGTCGAATTATACTTAGACGGATTTTCGTCTTTCCACCCAAGTGATGCTCCTTGACCCATCCTTGCTCCTTGTCTTCTCTTGCATAAACATGGCCCTGTACTTGAAAATAAGTGCACTCCAATAGAGAGAGTACACGTAGGCCAACACACTTATCTGCTCAACGAGGGATTACGTCGTGCAGATCTGTGTATGTTGACCTGCTGCACCCTGACATTGGTGTGCACTTAGCGTGGAAGAACTGCAAGCACAACTTAAGAGGTTCCATCAAATACATTGTGAATTCATCTTAGCTTGACAGATGGCTTCCTCAAATCCAGGTGATTGTGGATACAATACCCAACAATCTCCCCCTATTGGATGAAGCCAAAACCCTACTAGCTAAGATGAATAACACCAATCAAATAATAAACATAGCATTCAGAAATTAAACATGCAACACAAGAGAATATATGCAACCAGATCAGGACTTGAGTCATTCACAATTTAAATACCAATGTGTATATATATATATATATATATATATATATATATATATATATATATATATATATATATATATATATATATATATAATCTCAGAATTGTTCATATCATAACAATAAGCATTAAATGTTTTTAGGAGAGAATGACACGCTACACATTGTTGACTATCTTTCCTTAGCTAAGTCATCCTTGTGTTTTTGCGCCAAGAACTTCTTCCTTTGTCTCTCCATGTACTCTTTAGGCTTCGGATAGTATCTGGGAGGAGGAACTTTATCTGCATCCGTGTTGTTTCTGAAGAAGATGTTTCATTTCGCTTCATACGTCTTGTGCCTTTCCCACTCAAACTGGCTGTAAACTTCGTTCCGATTGAGTTCTCCCTGTTCTTGTAGCCAGAAGGTGTCCAAGATGATGTTCTTTGAAACTGGACTCCACTTTCATTTCGAACTTCCTCCTCACTCATTCGAGTTCTCTTTCAGCTTGTGTCTCCTTGGAGGTCCCTTCTTGAGGTTTTCTCTTTCCCCTGGCTTTTGCTAAAGCCTCTTGGTCAAACATGCTCCTCAGTTTAGCTTTGGAGAGAGCCTAGCATCAGCTTCATTTGTGGGAATATCTGCAGCACTTGCACTTATTCCTTCAGCAGCACCTACTCCCTCAGCGGCCGTAGAAGTCTCAGGAGGATGAATATCTGCAGGATTTTCAGCAAAAGGGGATGCCTAACGCCTGGTGGAGCATCCACCAGTTACTGTCATAGACGTACTTGTTTGACTGTTCGAAGTTTGTGATCATGACTTCTCGTAGCTCAGCCATCTTAGCTATGTAGTCCTCCTCCCCCTTTTTGGCTTCAACAGCGATGCAGTTTGCATAGGAGTGCAAGGAGTCATCAATGTGCTTGGTGGTCCGGGAGAATTCATTGACTAAGGCTTGCTGATTGGCGTTAAGAGTTACCATATTACCGTCAAACTTTTGAATGTTGTTGGCTACAACATGTGCATTCTGATTGACGACGGCAAGAGTGTCGGTGTTCTTCTTCAATCCGGCCATAAGAAGTGTGACAGCTTCGCCGGCCGCGGTATACTTCTCTTCAAATTTCTTCTCCATCACGTCCAATTTATGGTTGATTTCCACCATATTCTTGAGCATGAGAGTTTCAGATGTCTTAATCCTTTTCAGCAGTTTATTCTGAGCTTCATCAAAGGAGGCTTTAAGTTCATTCACAATGCCCTGAATGACATTGACAGTGTGAGTGGCTAGCTCATCTCATAACGGAATAACCGGAGGCACTTGTGGGCCTTGCCCTTCAGCAGACGCATCTGTAGAGCTGGATACAAGCACAGTCTCTAATGGAGGAATGCTGGCGGCCTCTGTAGATCTATCTGACTCCCCCTCCACTGGTGCAGGCTTGTCAGATGGAGGTTCAACAGGATCCGGAGCCTGCAATACTTCATGTCCCTCATGCCCTTCATCCTCTTCGTCATCATCCATGAACTCATCTTCATCAGCAGCCTCTTCCAATTCTTTGTCAGCAGTCTCCAGTACAGTGTCACTTTCTTCTCGAATTTCGGCCACAGCATCCCTGGCCACCTGGGAGATGTCAGATACTACCTCAGTATGAGGGGGTAGAGGCTCCCCCTCGATTCCTGCAGTCAAGGTATCAGGAACTTCATTGGGGGTGACTGCTGAAGATACTCCCTGTTGCTCTTCCACTGCAGTCTGCCCAATACGCCTCTCCCATCGATCAAACACACTTAAGTCCATCTTCTTCAAGTAGTGGATAGGGACACCTTTACTCATGTCAAATTTGTCTCCATTTAGCTGGTTTAGATATAGACTTATGATGCGGCTGAAACTCGGAGAGCCCAAGGTGTCCTTGATCTTCTCGAACAACAACTCCCCCCAGTTGAACCTTTTACGGCAGACTACAGCTATCAGGATCTTGAACATATCCGCTGAGATATGGTCGTGAGAGCCCGGCTTGCAGATGAGCACCTTTCCAATAATGTCAGACAGGAGCTTCCCTTCTTCATTCATATCCTTTCTCTTTATGGACCTAGTTCCTCGTGGGAGACCGCAGAATGAGAGAGTTCTGGCTTTATCATCGTCCTCCAGATAGTCTTCATGCTCCGAGCTAGAAAGCTGCAGAAAGCGGGTCAGCTTGCTGGCAGACATCTTGACCTTTGCCCCAGCCACGTTGCTTTTGATTAGGGAGTTGCCATTTCGGAGTCTTGCGGTAGCGAAGAACTCCAGCACCTCTTTGTCCAGGATTTTGCAAGGGTGCTCCAGGATGAATGTTAGCCCAGCCTCTTCCAGCATCAGAATGATGTTGTGGAATTCGTCCGAGGCGTGAGAGAACCCAATCCGAACAAGCTCGCAACCGGTGACCAACCCAGCAGTTGTCCTTGGAGCAATTGCAGATCTAGAGAGAGAAGCCCTACTCTAACCTTTAATGAACACTCAAAAGGAAAGAGTCACTAGTGAGAACGTCCAAGTACGGGTGAGGAAGAGGTTACCTAGGGGCGTAGACGGAAGTGAGTTTGTGAGCTTCCTGCGAGAACTCTTCCTAGAGCGTCTTTTGGGAAGACCTTTGGTGGAGACCTAGCGGGAAACAGCGAGGATGGTGCGGGATCCGACGAGTACCTTGCGAGAAGATGATCGAGCTTCCTGCGGGTTTCGGCGAGTCGGCGGATAAGGGAAGATTCGGCGGAAGAACTCTTGCGAGACGATGATTCGACAAGCTTCCTGCGGGTTTCGGCGAGTCGGCGGGTAAGGGAAGAAGCGACGGAAGAGCTCTTGCGGGATATTTCCTGCGAAGTGCGGCGGGATTCGTGTAGCTTGCTCCTTTGGCGGGATCCGTAATGAAGTTGAAAGGTCGGCGAGATTCCAAGTCTATAAAAAGTTGGCGGGATTTGTCTAAGTCGAAATTGAAAGATTTCTTGACTAAGAATTTTCACGTTAAGAAGTATTGCAACATTTTCGAATTCGTCTGATGTCATGTCAATAAAAAGACGATAAATACAGATATATTTTAAAGCCAATCTATTTGGGTTTGAACGAGGCTTTTCCAAAAACGTTTTGATGTCAATTGTGAGTTGTCGAGATTCACAATGACATTGCTTTGATAACTCTTTATTGATGTAAAAAGGTTTGCATGTATCGAGTAAACCCATCCTTGGATGTGCATACATACACGTATATACAAAGATGTATCTATATATAAAGATATATATATATATATATATATATTTAATTGTCAATTGAAAACGACTCAAGTCTTGGAACTGATCATGAGTACCTGGGATTTTGAGAGTCATCGTTTTAGTCCCACAGGTAGAACATATTAGAGGCTCAATGTGAGTATGCTCAAATAGATATCACATCTGTTATTGCAGACGCTTGTTCCAATTTAGTCTTGAGCCACCTACTGTCTAGTTCCCATCATATTCATGGGAACCTAGACTACCCTGCAAGAAAGAGTTACTTTACCTTAGGAACCCAAATCATATTGGGTCCTAGGTTCCTGTTAGCATAAGCACGCAACTGCCTTCCTCCAGAAAACCTGTCAGGAAGACTACCTCTGTTCCGTGAGTGTGGATGAGCCCCTGCCCTTGGCACAGAGGGGTTGTGCCAACAGTCGATGGCAAAGTGTCCCACTTTGCCGCAGCACCAACATGGGTGAATGTTGTATCGCCGTTTCCTTCCTGATCTAGTGACTGAGGTAGTCACGATCTTAGGACTAAACGGGATAGAGCATGATTGCCTCACACAATTTCCTCTTCCATCGTGACACGTGGAAGGGTGGAAGGAATGCATGTTGTGAGCGTCATGAGGCCAGGAAGGTGGTGCCTTTCTTTCAGGCATCCCCCTTCCTGAGGCCCCATGAAAACTTACACCATGACCTCTATCCTCCCTATCCTGTGTCCTCGGGTGGTGAGAAGTCTTCTGTGAGCTGTGACATGCAGATTTACACCGGGTTGATGCAGTGGCAGTGAATACAAAGGGCTCAGAAGGAGCCTTAGGTATTCTCTCATGGGTGGCCACAACGGCCCTTGCACTACGGGTGTCTCTACATGGGGACAGATCACCCTTGCAGTGACCATGACTATTCCTGTGGTCATACCTGAAGGCATGATGAGTTGCCTTCCTGCTTGGAGTGGGGGGTCGGAATACCGTTTCCCCATTTCTCCACGAATTAATAATCCGGGAGATCCACCCGTTTTCTTGCTTTCACTTTATAACATCAACCTTGGAAAAGTTTGATACTATTCTTTTCTCATTTTCTAGACTACTCTCTAGAGCTGAGATCTTAGAGTCCTTGACCATGTTGGACGCCAATTGGAGAACCAACAAGATCTTCAGTCGAGCAATCTCTTGAGCTTGCTCCTCAGTAAGTAGGTTGCTTTCCTGAAGGGCTCTCTTCAGGGAATCAGAATTTTCTGGAGGAGAGCAGTTTCTGTCTCAGAAAGTTCAAAAGATATGGGGCAGGATGAAGATGTTACCTGCTCATCTGTGTTATAGTCATTAGAGCCAGTAACCATTGTTTCATCCTCATCAGAGCTGCTTTCCTCACTGGCCTCGTCAGTCTCTGACACGGACACTGGAGCTCTGATGCTGTCCGAGTGATGCTTGCCTTCATCTTCAGAGGTGAGGACCCCCACATAGGCTTCCTCCTCAGGTTGACAGCATATTCCAGCTTTCTCTGACTCCCCCATCCACTCTGATATCATCACCCACATGGATTTAGCAGTCCTACATTTTGCTATCTAGAGCGAGAAGCTCCAGACCAGATATCCAAGATAATTTGACGAATCCTCTCGTCCAAGTTAAATAGGGACAGTTCCGTCTCTGACATCTCAGCCATGCACATGGGCACTTGGATCCCAGAGTCGGAGATCTTCATGGGAATGAACGGACCCTCTTCCAGGATGTAGGATGCTCGAGGATCGATAGCATCAAGGTGAAATGACACTCTTATCCTCCAGATGGGATAATAATCCTTTGTGCATGCGGGGAGTTTGAGTGACGGTATCTCATAATCCAGCTCCATGCCTCTGACACGGGTGGCAGGATTCTACTCAAGGTGTTAACCTTTTTGATGAGTAACCTCGCTCTGATACCACTTGAAAGTCCACCTAGTGTCAACTATGTGCACCTGTGGGGGGGGGGGGGAATAGGTGACGTGTAGCGCTTTTGCGGAATTTACGAATGTACCTGCACAATAAAAATAAAAAGCACAGCACACAGAATACACAAGCAATTTATAGTGGTTCCCCGACTTGGGTACATCCACTTTCCCCCTTCAACCTATCTCCCAACGAGGGACGACTCGGTCTCTTCTCCAACAGGATTGAAATCCAATCCCTGCACTATCGGAAGGAACCCTTCCACATGTGAGAGTCAACACTCCCACAAAACGGGTTGCACCCAACCCTTACAACACGGAACAAAAGTTCCTTTACAAAACAAAGTAAATATAGAATGTACACGAGATACAAACTTCGTTTGGAGACTACGGTGTTCCTCTTCGTTCGACGACGTGTTCGTGAAGTCAACGAAGAGTCTACAACCTTGGTCTCTCTTGGAGAGGATCTCCCCGGAACCGGCGGCGGCAACACGAGCGGTGGCTAGCTTCGGGATCGGCGGCTATGATGATGAGCGGCTGCTGAAATAGAGATCCAATCTTCGTAGCGAAGCAAGCTAGGTCTACCAACGGTCACACGGGGATCGTCGTCTCGATCGATTCGGATGGGAAGTTTTTTTTCCCGATCAACAAATCGAGAGACAAGGGATCTCTGGATAGACGCGTGAGACTCAAGCTTTCCTAAGCTTCTGTTGCCGGAGATCGGGAAGAAAAACGATCAACAGCGGCGACCACTTGACGCGAGCGGCGGCAGCGGAGCGGAGCGGAAGCGGCGACTTAGGGTTTTTCCGTGCTCGCGTGTTTCTTTTCTCAATAAATTTACTGTTCAAAATACCCGTATATATATACTGTAGATAGATTCAATTTGACCGTTGTGGGTCCCACACGTAGACCCCCGAAATCCGGTTCAAACTAGTCCAGCGGCAGAAAGAGAAACCGGTTCAGCACCATCCAGAGAAAACGACAAGTAAAATTCGTCGAGAATCGTTGGTGATTCTCGACGAATCGGCGAGAATCAGTTGACGATTCTCGACGATTCGTCGAAAATCACTAGTGATTCTCGACGATTCCCTTGTTGATTCTCAACGATTTTCACTTGGTATTCATGACCTGCTCAGCGACGGGTTCGGCGAGAATCATTAGTGATTCTCGCCGAATCTCACTTGGCACCATTTTAAGGTAGCCGGAAGGAATCGGCGAGAATCACTAATGATTCTCGACGATTCGGCGAGAATCACTTGGTGATTCTCGTCGATCTCATCGGCGAGAATCACTTGGTGATTCTCGTCGAGCTTCATTGTGATACTTAGATTTCGGATTTTCGTCTTTCCACCCAAGTGCTGCTCCTTGACCCATCCTTGCTCCTTGTCTTCTCTTGCATAAACATGGCCCTGTACTTGAAAATAAGTGCACTCCAATAGAGAGAGTACACGTAGGCCAACACACTGATCTGCTCAACGAGGGATTACGTCGTGCAGATCCGTGTATATTGACCTGCTGCACCCAGACATTGGTGTGCACTTAGCGTGGAAGAACTGCAAGCACAACTTAAGAGGTTCCATCAAATACATTGTGAATTCATCTTAGCTTGACAGATGGCTTCCTCAAATCCAGGTGATTGTGGATACAATACCCAACAAGTCCTTTAGTAATCCTCTTGTTCCAGTCATATGTCTGGAACATCCACTGTCCAAGTACCATGTTGGGGTATGGCCACTTAGACTCACCTGCAAAACAGATTAATGAACCTTAGAACCCAAAGAATTCTTGGGTCCTTGGTACTTGTTAATTTGCAACTTGACAAAACTACCCACTGGCTTTCCAACAGGTAGTTTGGTACTCACTTTGGCACTAGCATTGTGCCAACAGTCCACTGCAAAATGGCCAACCTTGCCACAGCACCAACATTCAAACTTATTGTACCTTTGCTTAGGTACAGCCTTTGCTGTCTTATCAACAACAGACTTGTTGAATGTTGGGGCTTTGCCCTTGGACTTAGACTTGGACTGCTCAGTCCTTACAGGTCTAATAAAACCCAGTCCAGCCTTGCCTTTATGATGAACAAATTCATCAATTAAAGGTAGCACTGACTTAGGTTTAGAAAACCTAGCAACAAGCTCTCTCTCTTTCTGAAGATTGATCTCCAGACTCTTGATTTGATCATTCTTAAAGGTGATAGTCCCCATCTGAATCACTGTAATGTGTTTTAGCCTGACTATCTCATTAAGCTTTTGATCAAATAGCTTGTCAGAATCTGTTGCAGCAGCTTTAAGATCAGCAATTTCCTTTGCCTGACTTTTGGCTATGGACTTTCTATTCTTGTAAGCTTGCAACAGTACCATATATTCATCTATAAGCTGATGAATATCATCCTCAGACTCAGATACATTCTCATCACTTGATGATGAAGAATCTGATTCTGTACTAGAACAAGAAACTAAACTTAGAGTTGAACTTTGTACCTTACTGGGTTCTGGCTGCTCCAGGATTTTGTCACTCTCAGTCAATGCCATCAGTCCTTGGCACTGACAGTCTTCTTGTTCATAAATAGACTCCATGATCTGCATGAATTCTTCTTCTTCTTCTTCAGCAGACAACCCTATGTAGGCTTCAGCCTCAGACTCAGTTTCTGAAGAAGAGATATCTGATAGAGTCTTCTCCTTCTTGGCAACAAAAGACTTTTCTTTCTTGCCTTTGAAATAAGTCTTTTTCCTGTCACTAGATTTTTTTCCTCTTTTCAGGACAGTCTGCAATAGCATGGCCCTGTCTATTGCAGCAATAACACACTATCTTAGAACCAGTTGCCTTGCTAGATTTTGTCCTCTTCCTGTCCTTCTTTGAAGCCTTTTTATCCTGATAAAAGTCTTCTTTTCCTTTTGAAGTAGAGGGCCTTGTCCTCCACTGTTTCTTCTTCAAGAATTTCTGAAAGTGTTTGGTGAAGGCAGCAAAGTCTTCATCACTTTCACTGCTCTCAGTCTTTGTGCTGACTGACTCATCTGACTCTGATTCAACTACCTTTGGAGGTGGAGTTGGTGACTTATTCCTGCACTTTATGGAGGCTTCTGTCTTGAAGGCTACTAATCTTTCCTTGTGTTCAGTTCTTGTTGATTTCTCCTCCTCTTTTCTCACTGTCAACTGCATCTCATATGACAACAATTTGCCAAACAGTGTAGGTGGAGGAATTTCTCCCAACTTAGTCATTTCTCTAATGGCACAGATCTTGGTGTCCCAATATTTGGTTAGGGACCTTAGGAACTTGTCATTTAGTTCATAGTTACTGAACTCTCTTCCATAAGACATGAGTTCATTCACTATTCTGTGGAACTTCTTATAGCACTCAGTTATGCTATCACCTTTTCCTTGTCTAAAACTCTCATACTCCAGATTTAGCAAGGATTTTCTATCTTGTCTAACTTCCTCAGATCCCTCCATATACACAATAAGAGTGTCCCACATCTCCTTGGATGTCTTACAGTGTATAAGATTCTGGAATGTTGCATCATCTATGGCAATGACTATAATGTTTTGTGCCATCTTGTCCATGGTGGCTAGGACAATCTCATCCTTAGTCATTTCAGAGAAATCCTTTGGAGTTCTCTGATTTGCATCTAGAACTGATATCTTCATGGGCACATAAGGCCCTTCCTTTACTGTGATGTATATCCTAGGGTCAGAGGCTTCCATAAACAGCCTTACCCTTTCCTTCCAGATCCCAAAGATCTCTTTCCTGCATATGGGCAATTTCATGGAACCCAATTCCTTGTGATTTTCAGAGGAACCCATGGTTCTTGATTTTCTTGAATCTGTATTTTGACTTAGACTGAATTTGCCAATCAGGATCTCCCCAGACTGTTAGTCCTTTTTGAGGAACCTCCCTCTAATACCACTTGAAAGATATAGTACCTAAACACCTAGAGGGGGGGGGGGGGGGGGGTGAATAGGTGACCTAATCCTTTTTTAACTTTAATGGCAGCAATCAGTTATATCACAGAATTCTAACTACTTTTGCACAGCAATCACAAAGCATACACAGCAAATCACAATCACAGCACAGCAGACACATTGTTTTATAGTGGTTCCCCAAGATATGGGTACATCCACTTTCCCCCTTCGCCTATCTAGCAGTGTACTAGATTCGGCCAAACTCCTCCACTGTCTCAGAACCCAAATTGGTTCATACACTCAGGCCCAAGGCCCTACAACTCAACTACTCAACCACAGCCACACTCAGCTTTATCCCAAAGACTACACTCAGCCACAAAGGCCTACACTCAGCCAATCAAGGCCTACACTCAGCCAACAACACCTACACTCAGCCAACAAGGCCTACACTCAGAGATTTTAATCTCCTACACTCAGGCTCTCAAGCCCTACCCTCAGCCTTTATAATTACAGGCTTACAATTCACTCAGATCCAAAGGATCCTACAAGTTAAAAATGAATTACAAATATTAACTCAACAACTCAGAAATAAGAGAGGGGAGTTGAGAGTTTCTTGATGAGTTCTTGGAAGAACTCAGCTGGATTCAATCTGACTTAGCTTTCTTCAAAGCTTCTTGAAAGTAGAACTGAATAAGAATGAATCCTCCTGCAGTTGATCCTTGATCTCTGCTTCTTAAGATCCAGAATATATCCGAACCCTTCTTCTCAGCCTAGTTCCAGAGGCTGATTTCTTGGATGGAGCTCTCTCTCTCCAACTTCTTAGATCTGCACTTGGACTGCAAGATCTTATTGTGTTGATACTCTGTGAACCACTTTTTGAATTACTTCAACTACTTGAACCACAATGTGAACAACAGTTTCTGTAAACTGTATGAGCCTATTTATAGGCCTTCTTCATGGTAACCGGCTGGTCCGGTTCATAACTGTCTTCTGACATCTCTGACAGGTGCTATAGACCGGCTGGAACGGCAGCTGTCAAGTCATCCAGTTAATTCTTGAAAGTTCTCTAACTGTCTGAAAGTGCCGAGACTTTCTGTCTTTAAGTGTCGACACTTATAGGCCAAGTGTCGACACAAGTTGTGTAAGTGTCGACACAAGTCTACAAGGTGTCGACACAACTCCTTGTATGTCTCGACACAGTTTCTTCTGCATGTTTCGACACTGAAATTGAGTGTCAACACAAGTACTTGATCTTCTATCTTTTGCTGAATTCTTCTAAGTGACGGCACATCTCCTTTGTGTCGACACAACTTCTTGTGTTGTATCTGTTAAGTGTCGACACTGCTTCTTGGTGTCGACACATAGTCTTCTATGTTGAAACTTACTGAGTGTCGACACGGCTCCTTGTGTAGACACTTGATTCTTCTGTTGAGACTTCAGCTGAGTGTCGACACATTCCCTTAGTGTCGACACTTGTACTTAGAATATTTTGACGATCTTGCTGTTCTTTGCTAAGTGTCGACACAGCTCCATGTGTCAACACTTTCTTCAAGTGTAGAGTCTTCAGCTGAGTGTCGACACATTGTACTAAGTGTCGACACTTACTTCATGTGTTGACTCTTCTGTTGAGTGTCGACACTTTGTTCTTGGTGTCGACACTTTCTTCAAGTGCTGACTCTTCTGTAGAGTGTCGACACATTGTTCTGAGTGTCGACACTTATACTTAGTCTCTGCTGACTTTTGCTGAGTGTCGACACAGCTCCAAGTGTCGACACTTTCTGGTGTAGACACAGCTTCACTGGGTGTCGACACAGCTCCTTTTGTCGACACTTTCTGTCTGCACTTTTCTTCACTGAGTGTCGACACAGCTCCAAGTGTCGACACTTTCTGTCTGGTGTCGACTCTGCATCCCAGGTGTCGACACAATGACTCCAAGTGTCGACACTGCTTGTCTGGGTGTCGACACAAGTCTTCTTAAGTGTCGACACTTTCCCTCTGGTTGTCGACACATGGACTTAAAAACTTTTTGCTTCAGTCCTGCAAATACTTAACCTGCACAAGTAAACTCAACATACATCAAATACATAATGATGTATATCATTGAGTTGGGTGAGGCTTCTTCAAATCAGGTACATTTAACCAATGTACCCAACAGTACTCTACCACTCAAAAAGGCTATTGCTGTTTTGACCCCGTTCTACGCAAACAATATATCTCCGCGGACGTGACATTCTTCGAGAATGCATCCTACTTCTCACTTGACTCCTCTCTTCCTCCTGATGTCTCTGCTTCTCCACCGCCTCTCTCCGTTCCTTCCCCGGCTCTCGACGTCTCCACCCTTCCCTCATCTCCTCCTCCGTCTCCTTCTCTATCCGTCTCACCCCCTATCCCTCCACCCTCTTCTCCGCAGCCATCTCTCTCTAGTCCTGGGCCAGCCTTCTCCGCCACGGACGCTCCGGTCACTGAGGCACCCGTCGACCTGGATCTTACCATTGCTCTTCGCAAAGTGGTCCGGGCGTGTACTCAACACCCGCTTGCGACAGTTATTTCCTATGATCAGCTTTCTCCTTCTCGCAGGTGTTTTGCCTTGGCTATCTCCGCTGCTACCACTCCACGCACCTACATGGAGGCCCTTGCTATTCCTCATTGGAATTCTGCCATGGATGAAGAGATGGCTACTCTTACTGAAAGGGGTACCTGGACCCTTGTTCCTCCACCAGTGGGTACTGATGTGGTTGGCTGTCGCTGGGTTTTCGTTGTGAAATTTCGCCTCGACGGCACTTTGGATCGCTACAAGGCCCGGTTGGTGGCCAAAGGCTTCACTCAGACTTACGGAATTGATTACTTTGACACTTTCTCTCCGGTTGCTCGCCTAAACACCATCCGGGTTCTTCTCTCTGTGGTTGTTAACAGGGATTGGGCTATTTCCCAGCTTGATGTCAAGAATGCCTTTCTCTATGGAGATTTTCAGGAGGACGTCTACATGGAGCAACCTCCTAGGTATGTTGCTCAGGAGGAGACACGTGTATGCCATTTGAAGAAGGTCATTTATGGCCTAAAGCAGAGCCCTGGAGCATGGTTCGACAAGTTTAGTGGTATTGTGGCTATCATCGTCTTTGCAAGGAGTTCGGCCGATCACTCCTTATTCATTCGCAAAACGGCCTCGGACTGGTGGTTTTGGCAGTATATGTGGATGATATTCTTCTTACTGGTGATGACCAAGCTGGGGTGGACTTGACGAAGAAATACCTCCGTCAACACCTGGTCACAAAGGATATGGGATCCCCAAAATACTTTTTGGGGATAGAAATCTCTCGGAAGCTGGACTTGTTGGTTATCTCCCAACAGAAGTATGCCCTTGATCTTCTACAAGAGGCAGGATTGACAGGTGACAAACCCACCTGCTTTCTCATGGCTATTGGAGAAGACAAAATGTGGACGGATGACTCGCCTCTTCTATCTGATGTCACAAGGTACAGACGTTTGGTGGGCAAACTCATCTATCTCACGGTGACCAGACCCGACATCTCATATGTTGTAGGAAAGGTCAGTTAGTTTATGCAAGCTCCCAGGGAGTGCCATCTTTAGTCTACCTTGAAGATTTTAGAGTATGTCGAAGCAGCACCGAGCAAAGGGCTAATCTTACAAAGGAATGACCATCTGAGGGTTGAAGCCTACTCAGATTCAAGTTATGCGGATGATAAAGGCGATCGTAAATCCACATCAGGTTTTTGTACTTTTGTTGGAGGAAATCTTGTGAGTTGGAAGAGAAAGAAATAGTTTGTTGTCTCCAGATCCAGTGCAGAGGCTAAATACCGGAGTATGGCGTCAACCACGTGTGAGTTAAAGTGGTTGCGGGCTCTCATGCTTGACCTAGGAGAGGTCTATGACTATCCTCTTCCTATGTTCTGTGACAACAAGTCCTCTGTATACATATCCAAAAATCCGGTCTTCTATGAGAGAACAAAGCATATAGAGGTTGACTGCCACTTCGTTCAGGAGGAGATTTTGAAGAAACAGATTTGTACTCCGTTTGTCACCTCTGACAAAGAATTGGCGGATATCTTCACAAAACTGGTCTCTACTTCCTTCTTCCACATTTGTGACAAGCTGGGCATGATTGATATCTATGCTCCAGCTCGAGGGGGAGTGGTGAAGTGTTAGACCGGGCGGCCTGGCAGTTTAGTCAGGCGGGTTTTTGACAGCGCGGTCTCGCGGTTCCATTCCAGCAGGTTCGTGTTCTGACTGTTGCTGTTTGTAGTCCGAGCGGTCTGGCGGTCTCTCTCAGAAGTTTGGAGACCGGGCGGTCTAGAGGCCTCCTATTGCGACATGTTCTCTTCCTGCTGGAGTTGCCGAGCAGTTAGCCCATTTGTCTAACCGCGCGGCCTATGCGGTCTCTTTAATTTCTAGCCGCTTAGCCCTGTAAATTTTTAGTCCCACATTGTTTGTTTGTACTCTCTCCTATCTCCTCCATTCTATAAAATAGAGGTCATACCTTTGTAAAGATCATCTTTTTACACCTTGGTTTTTAGCGGCCTCCTATTGTTTGTTAGTTGCATGTTCGGTAATTTTACACCTTGGTTGCGAGTTTGGGGATGAGCGGACTGGAGGTTGTGTCCGAAACTGTGGGCGGACTGATGTCAGGTGTCCGCTGAGTCTGGCAGGAGCTTTTGTGGCAAAGTTGTGGTCTCGGGATGTGCAGACTGTAGCTAGGTGTCCACAGAGTCCGACAGTTGCCTTGCTGGCGTGGCTGTGGACTTGGGATATGTGGAATGGAATAATTTGCGGGATATACAGATTGGAGTAGTCTGCGGTATATGCAGACTGGAAGTTTGCTGTGTAAGCAGACTGGAGCTGGAGTTCGTTGAGTCCGGAAGGTGTCTTGGTAACAAGGCTATGGACTCAGCTTGCGTACTGGATTTGCCTGCAGGGTATGTAGACTAGTACTGTCCATAGTATGGGCGGACTGGAACAACATGTCCGCCTGAGTCTGGCAGTTGCCTTGGTGGCAAAGCCGTGGGCTCGGGATTGGCGGATTGAAGTGCTTTGTCCGCGGATTAGCGGACTGTTGCTGCGGAGTACGGCTGTGGTGGTCCTGGCTTGGACCTTGGCTACAAGGCAGACTGGTGTTGCTGTCCGGCCTTGGTGATGTCTTGGCGGCTTGACTTTTGGCAACAAGGCGGACTGGAAATTATAGTCCGGCCTTGGAGAAGCTAGGCGGGCTGGATATCTTGCATAAGTGCGGCAGACTGGATTGTATCCGCGGACTACGGAGAAGTCTTGCTGCGGGATGTGGCGGTAATCCTATCGGCTAGGGCGGTGACAACACTCATCATCGTGCCTATAAATAGGACCCCTATCACATCAGCAAGTAAAAAGGGCGAACCTCCATGCGTAAGTGAATAGTAACTTGAGCCCGCACAGGTTACTGCGGACTGCCTTTTGGTGTTCGTGCGGTTTGATTGAGTTGACCAGGGTGTGTTGTGTAGGTTATGCAGATAGCGCTGGAAAGCCAGGATTTGGGTCTGATTGCGGTCAGGGACAGTGCGGACTCTGCGGTTAAGCAATAGGTGGAAAACAACAGGTCGCGGACAGTGACCTGACGGGCTTCTCTTTAGCAACTTGGATCGGGGTTCAAGAAGTCGCCTGCTTCAGGCAGACTGTTCTATTCGACATCGCAGCTTATGTGGTCTGGCGGCTAGGCGACCTCGCAGTCAGGCGGCTTGCAGATCAGCGGTTAGAGCAAGCATTGGAATAAGGGTTAGGCCGTGTGGCTTGGGTTGTGGTCTGGCGACCTGGCGTACTGAGCGGACTCCACAGTAGTAGACCAGCGACTTGTAGTTGAGTCCGCGCGGCTTGTTTCACTTGTCTTGTTTTTTGTAGTCTCTGATTTCCCTTGGGTGTTGTTTGGTGAAGAATGTCTCGCCATGTATGTCTTGCTGTGTAGAGAAGTTAGCTATGAATCAATAAAGACGCTTGTGTTGTATGTGTTTGCTGGTTGATTAACTTCAGTTGAGTTAACTCTTGCTCACTTCAAGGTCCAGGGAAGTTTCCGCATGATCAAGGTGTGAACTGGATAGTTCTGGGAATATTAATTTGGCTTTAGGCTATCCTGCTGACCCAAGCGAGCTACATCAGTAGTGGGAGTGTCAGGAGGTGAGGATCGAGGAGGTCTTGCCTCGGGCAGAAGAAGATAGGTGCGAAGACCGGGCGGATGTCGGAGCCCGAGGAGGGATCGGAGTGATCCATGGGGGTGGGAGTCATGGCTTCCCAGAAGGCAAGCCTCCACACCACGTACCTCCAGAGTGTTGGCTCCACATCTCAAACCCCGCCCCCGAAGGAGAAGATCACCTTCTCAATGAGGGACATGTCGGATCATGAGGATCCCTTCTGCGATGCATTGATCATCCAGATGGCGGTCGAGAACTTCACCATCCCCCGGATCCTCATCGATAATGGGGTTTCAGTCAACGTCAATATCGATGATGATCCTGGGGACGGTGGAGTTCTCGACCGCCTTTCGATGCAATGAAGGTGGAGGCCAAGAGGGTGCTGGCCTCGGATGGGACCCTGTTTGGATTTTTGAGGGAGAGGGAGGAGGTGGGAGGAGGTGTGGGACTCCATGTCACTCTAGGGGGGGGGGGCAGTCTCGAAACTACATGTTCGTCATCATGGACGCCCCTATCAGCTACAAAGCCATCTTCGGACGGCCCCTCATCAGCGCCTTCCATTGTGTCCCCTCGTCCTTCCACCAATACTTGAAGTTCAAGCCGAGGGGATGCAGGTTCGGGTCTGGGGTGAACCTAAGGTGGCAAGGGAGTGCTACGTCACCGTATTGAACTCCATCTTGTGTCAAGTGGGAGCCGAGGAGATGGAGCGGAGGATGGAGGAGGCGAAGCATGAGTAGGTGGAGTGGAGATAGAGGTGGAGGAGAACCACATCTAGGTGGAGGTGGCAGGAGGTGTTAAAGAAGAGGTGGTCGAGGTAATGGTCGTGGAGGAGGTAGTGGAAGCAGAGGTCCTTGTCCCAGGGGGGGGGGACATTGGAGAATGGGGGAGCAGTTCTACTTGGAGGCTGCAGAGGAGGTAGTGGAGATAGAGGTTCTCACCCTTAAGTGCAGGGTGGAGAAGGTGCGAATTTGTAGGGGGCTGACCCTAGTGGACCGGGAGAGGATGTTGGCATGCATCAAGAGGAACGTGGACATCATGGCCTGAAGCACAACGTGTAATATCCCTCAGACAACTAGACCCCTATGAGTGGTTTTGTCATGACTAGGTCATGACAAAAGCCTAGGAAGCCCAAGTAGACCAAGTGGACTAAGGAATGTAGGTGAGATCAGTATGGCCTGCAAATAGTAGCTTTCTAAACACTAGTATAGGATGATCATGGGGTTTCACCATGACTCCAAGACCTCACCACAACCTCACCAACCTATTGGAAGGTCCATTAGAGCCCTAAGGGTCCATTGGAGTCAACACAGGGTGGCCAAGTTGACTTAGGATCATCCTAGGTCTAAATTGGGCAAGGTGCCCCAACTAAGGGCAATGTGCCCCTAATGTGTCCAACCAACCCTACCTAGGTCTTCTTAGACCTAAGGTGAAGTCAATGGGTCACCAAGACCCATTGTGGTCAACTTAGAGGCTAACTTGACCCAGGTCAACCCTAGCCCTAAAGTGGTCAAAGTGCCCTAACTAAGGGCCAAGTGACCACCAAGGTACCAAGTCAAGCCTACACAACCATTCCTAGACCTTAGGGGAAGAAAGGAGGTCACCAAGGACCCCTTGGGATCAACCGAAATGGTCATGTTGACCAAAGTCAACTCATGGGTCAAAGTGGTCAACTTAAGTTAACCTAGCCCAATTCAAGTGGGCTAAGCCCAAGTGGTGTGGCTCATTAGTCTAAGGAAGTGGAGAGACACATTTTGGGCCCAGTAAATTCAGAGAAAGATGACCAGTAGAGAGAAGGAAGGAGTTACTCAAGTTTTGAGGAGAGAGAAAATGGAGCTTAATGGCCATTATGGCCGTGGAGTTTTCAAAACCCCCCACCTTGATGGGCCTTTACTTCTTGCAGACAGGGGAGGGTTTTTCAAGAGGTGGCCGGACAATGGATTTGCTCAGCCCTTCAAATGGCTGAAACCAAAAATCTCCTTTAATGGCCATTCAAGGCCATTGGAGTTACACCCTTCCCCATCCCCAATTAGGGATCTTAAAAGTATCACGAGGCAGAGGGGATAAGGTTATAGCCTTTACCTGGAGGATTCGAGGCACTAGAATGTGTTGTTGCAGAAACCCGATCGGTCCCCACCACCACCATGGCAAATCGGAGATCAACGCGCATCCATCCCTCGCAACAAGACCTCTCTTGATCCTTCTTCTGTGGGTAGATCATAGGACTCAATAGGGATAAGAATCGGGCTCAATTGAGCCCGATCAAAGCTTTAATTTTCCTAGTTTTTTGGGAACAAACTCAGAGTCAGAATCGTCTGAATCCGCCCGTCTAGCGGTCGTGGCGCCGCTCGGCAATAGCCCCCACCTCAATGGAGGTGGTGGAGGCGGTGGCCGGCCAGGGAGCTGGCCGGGTGGCCGGGAAATAGGGTTAAAGATGCTCCAAGTCGGGTAAATCTCACCCGTCGGCTGGAGGAAGAAGATAGCCGGCAACCGTCGTATGTGTGTCAAGATCTGTGCGAGATCAACTGTATATATCATAATTAATGTATTTTCTACCCTTAAAAATCAGTCATCTTAGGAATTATTTTAAAAATACCTAGGTTCTATTTCAGAGAAAATGATCAACATGAAAATTGTATCTCCAAGGGTCTACTTTATTTTTAAAATTGTTTCAACCCATTTGGGTAAGTGGTTTGACCAGAGCACTCAATTTGGTGAGGACTATACCTAGGGTAGACTAGAGACTAGTTTGAGTGCCCTTATCAATCCATCCATCCAAATGCCTTGCAATATTGGATGGTTGATATTCTTACCAATACCTAGAACATATCCAAAAATGGAAATTTTTGGAGTAATCTTTCTATAGTTTTTGAAAATATTTAATAATCATAGGGTAATTTATTTCGAGGACCAAATGATATCCAAACCCTCCCAAATTTTGCTAAGTGGTCCTTAGGGTCATCATAAGGCTCTGGATAAAATTCCATCTCTTTTAAAGATGTTTTGGGTTGAAGTTTTGTAATCCCTAGCCTTGGCCTAAAAGGGGGTATTTATGTCAAAGTGTTCCTTGTGGGTTTGAGTGGTCAAATCACCTCAACATAGGCTGAAACTTGGGCCACTGGTTTGATATGATGCTAGACACCCTCATATGGAATTTGTGGTGGATTGGAGTAGATTTTACATAGGACCCAAGTACATGTCCTAAGGTTGGGCTTTGGGGAGTTGTGGAGGGCATGGGGTGGAATGCCCTTGTATGGACTTGGTGTTTAGTCCATGTAATCCTAGGGTGGTGAAAGGGCCTAGGGAGAGATATGGTGGGGTTTGGACACATGCACACCACTTAAACCACTGGGTAAGCTTTTGGGTCCATACAACACAGGGAATGTCTAGTGGCTCATATGACTTTGGAACTGCTTGATATTTTGGTCGAGGTCATTTTCTTAATCACATTAACCACTAAAATATACTACATAATGTTTGGATGAGTTTACAAGTGGGTTCCCTTGAAAAGTTCACTATCATGAGCTGTCTTGAAGAGTTTTATTAGGTGACTTCCTAACCTTGGGTTTGGATGATACTTAGTCAAGCTATGTTTCAAGACTATAATAAGCCCTGAAAATTTTTAATATGAATTTTTGATCTTTATATGGGGTACTTCATTCACAACCCATCAAGTTGCACCTTCTACTTAGAAATTTCTTAGGAACAAACCACTAAATGGAAACTTATGAAATATGGTAAGAAGAACTTTATTGACATTTTAAAGATCTGTGAATTTTGATGAAATTTTTGGAAGTCTATCTATAGGGGTTGGTTCACAAGGTGCTGTTTTTTAAATAAAAGTAATTGAATTTATTTTGATATTATTTAGCTTGAAAAAATGTAATTTTTGGTTAGAGGCCCTTTCTGGTCCTCCTTGAGATTCAGTAATTTTCTACAATTTTCTAATGATTAACTTTAGTACTTTCTTCTTTACTTATAATTAATGGCTTATTGTTTGATTAATTAATTAAAGGACAAATCATTTTTGGAAAAATCAAAAAACTTGGTGTTTACTGTTATTTTTCTGTTATCTATTGTTCAGAATTTTTGGGTCGGCATCATTTGAGAAAATATTGTACTTCATGTTCAAATAACCGAGGGCCTAACTTTGGGAAAAATTAATTAAATACCAAATCAATTAGGAAAATTATAAATTTCTGGAGATAGGCTAATTATGTAATGATAGACCCCCATTAAATATCTTAAGGCTTGTGGATGAAAATTTGGAGTACCCCTATCTGATACATCATATAGTATATGTTGGTCTACATTTAGTAAAACTGCGAAAATTGTGATAACATGAGATATGGTCATAGGAAGTGGGGAGAAATGCATGCTAGTTTGGTAAGATGAAAGAGTGCTTCATTAGAAATCATGATGAGGAGAGTGTTGGGTTGGCTAGAGTTAAGAGGTGCTCGTGATCGACGAAAGATCGTCTTTCCTGTGGAGAGTGAGAGAGAGGGTCAAAACACATTAGTGTTAGATCCAGAGTAATATTAAAATGGATCGAGAATCGGGTATAAACTAAAAATAGAAAGTGCCTCGCGAAAGGGAACGTTGGGATTCAGCTACCATCATAGTTTCTAGTGCCCTGTGAGAGCCCTTCACCAGGAATACCTTGGGCAGTCCTGGGCTAACCTAAACCGTAAGGAAAATCAGTGATTAAGAGAAACTTGAATAACTAGGGGTCCACTATCACACACCCCGGTGTCTCGGGAAGTTAGGTTATGTCTCACGAGCAGTAGGCTCAGTTATTTTGGTGATGGGCAGGTTAGCCCGGCGAGCCGATGGCTCGGATAGTTTGAGACGGACGGGTTAGTCCGGCGAGCTTTGGCTCGGTAGATATTTGTGACGGACGGGATTGTCCTGGGAACTTTGGCTCGGTGGTTGATACATCAAGATTACATGTGCATAAATTATAAGGTGGTGGGTCTTCGGTGTTGGAGGGTCGATGCACCGATGTCAATACTTTGACTCAGCAAGTGTGGTTTAGCACTTCGCCAATTTAAGTCCGGTGGACCTGCCGGCAAAGAGTACGCAGGAGCCCAGCTTAGTGCACCAGCGTTGAGGCGTACAATAGGTTTGACTGGTTGTGCAATTACCGATTTAGAGGTAGGCGAGGCCCAACCCACCACTTCTGTTTGCCACTACGGAGGTATCCTGGGAGGTTAGACTCAAGAAAGGGGGAACTAAAGGTTTGTGTGCACAAAGTCGGGTGGGTGTGTTACACTTGTGTGATTCATGGCATAACAAAGCATAGCATAAATCATTGAATATAACCCTTGACACTTATTATATAAAGTGTTATGGGACGCTTTATACAATAGGCCATGCAAAATGACCCCTTAGTTTATAAGCTTGTGTGAGCGTGCTTATAAGCTAAGGTTATTATTCTATGTTTATATATATTGCTTGCTTGAAAATCGACACCCCAACATATAAATCGGTAACGGACTTTTTATATGATGGGAGCCTTGTGAAAGATCCCTTCACTTATAAGTTTGTATGGACATTCATATAAGTTAAGGTTACTTATTTCTTTTCATATACTTACTGCTCTGCTTTACATTCTAACTTACTGCTAGCTTGTACCTTCCGCCATTAGCTATAAATACATTATAAATAACTGCTCGAATAGTTCCACCATCACCTACCTTGTTTATTCTCCACCTTCATTACCTTTCCTTTCCTCCTCTCCCCCGGTGCCTAGGAGCCATGGGGGAGGGGTAGGGATGATAAGACTTAGTATTTTAGACTAACGGTTTTCGGACAAAATCATTTTATGGGCCGTAGAGCCCAGCTTGGAGGTGCAGCCCCGGAGGTCGGCACGCTTGGAGACGGGATAGTCTAGCACCGGAGTTCAGATAGTTGTACTGTGAGTCCCGTTCACCGGTAGTTGTTATAGATTTGCTTCCGCGATAAGTGACTTGTAGTGAGGACTTGATGTATCTGGCATGCGCCCTATTTCCAGTACTTTTATTATTATTGTTGTGGACTCTCCCTTCGTGGAGAATTATTACTCTATATGTGATTATTGTGGACATGTGTTAGCGTTCTATTTTCATGTACTCTCATTCTTTTGCTACTATTCTGTGATCGATATGGCCTACAGGATCAGCGTTTTGTAGTGACAACCTTCCCAGGCGTGATGGTGTCACCACGAAGTGGTAGTTCTGGGCCTAAGACCCCGTGTTGGATCCCTAGTTTGGATTTGGGCTAGGTTGACTAATTAGTGTGAGTTTTGACCAACCTTGTATAGCCAGGGTCAAGTCTATGAGTCCTAGAGTTTATGCTAAGTCATTAGGTTAAACCTTCATGTACCAGTCAGCAGAGGACCTCAGTAGACCCAAACTTAGAATAATTCAGAGGTAAAAATTATCAGTTCGAAATTCTTCGAACTCAACTCGATGATCGTCGATCGTAGATCGATGAACTCAGAGTTATTTCTCTGAGTTGAGCTCGACAATATTCGAGATCAGTTCGACGATCTCTTCATTCAGACAGATTCTCTGCTCGACGAAATCTGGAGTTTAGCTTCAACAGATTCTTTCCAGTTTATATTCTCTGAACTCTGCTCGACGAAGACAGATTCTTTGGTCGACGAACTTAGAGCATAGAATTGGCTAGTTATTTGCAGAATGCAGTTCGCTGAGCTCTAGTAGACAAGCAGGAATTATCAGCTCGACGAACTTGGATCTCCAGTCGTCGAATTCTGTTCAGATCTCGATGAATTCTGTCCCAAGCCAGACTTAGAAGTTTTCCTTATTTTCTCCTTATTTATTATATTTCTTAGCAGTGATTTCCTAAGTAATTAATTCTCATATTCCCCTTAATATAGCCGTTATTGACAACATTAATTATGGTCTTCATCAGGATTAATTACTTGCTTAATTTATTGGGATAATTGGGGAAACCCATTAAAGAATATTCTCCAGCCGTTTAATTCTCCAGAATCAATCAGCAATCATTGCTTGGAATTCAAATTTCAAAGGAGAATTTTTGACACATAATATAAAAGATATTTATCTATTTTCAGATAGCAGAACGATTTAGACTCGACATCAGACAAGCAGTTGCAACACAAGAGAATACAGAGAAGAGAAATATAAATATATAGAAGAATATCTGCTTCTTCCCTGTGCTGAAAACTACCTGTTTTCCCTTGATCTTTCTGAAGACTGAAGAAGAGAACAACCATCAATATCAAGTATCCTTCTTCAACTTCTACTCCAGGAACATTCAAGGACAATAACTTTGAATCAGTCAGAAAGTTCCTGGATCACTGCAGGACAAGGCTGAAGACCTACACCCTGAGCAAGCCTCCAAGCTTTCTGAATCATTCTTATTTCAGAAGGAGCTTCGACAACAAAATTCCACTAGTCTTCTATGTTGTATAGAGAAGAGAGAAGACACCATCAACTCTCTCTCAACCTCCTGTAAAAGGGTTTATTAACTGCCTTCAATAGTTTATTCTTGATTTTTGGGCACCTGATCAAAATCATAAAGGGTTGTGAGATCTCCCTAGAAATAGATCTTGGGGTGGCAGTCACCTGATCAAAAACTTGAGAGTGGATTCCTACCAGGGTGGTAGAAGAGTGGATGTACCCAATTTTGGGAACCATTATAAAATTCTTGTGTTGTCTGTGTGTGATCATTTTCTATTTTGTTCTTGTTATGCTGTGATAGATTGTTTAGGTTACATTTCTTTTTATACTATTATTAATATCACCTACTTTACTCTGATAAATTCTAAAACAAACAAAAGTTTTAAGTTACTCTATTCACCCCCCGCCCCCTCTAGAGTAATTAGATTTATCCCCTATATTTGAATTGGAATCAGAGCAGGTTCTTTTGGTTGTACAAGCTAATCCTTGAACCAAAAGGTCCTTAATAGATCTCACTTTCCTTTTTCCTAGTTTTTCTGTTTATTTCATATCATGGCACAGAACAAAGATTGTGCAAGAACCAGACATCCAGTTTGCAACATGAATAAGTTTGCTATCTATATGACAAGAATTAGGCTTTATATGAACTCTATTGATGAAGACATATATAATTTTATTTTGACAGGACCACTAGCTCTAGTGGATACCACTACTGCAACTTCGAGCACATATGTTGTTCCACCACCTGAGTGGACAGATGCTCAAAAGAAGTCCAAGATAGCAGACGCCAAGGCCATGAACATCCTAGCACAGACTATGTCAGATGACATATTCAAGAAAGTGGCTGAGTGCATATCAGCAAAAGCTATCTGGAATTCTCTCAACCAAATAGTTGCTGGATCTATGGATGAGAGAAAAGATAGGAGATCTAATCTCATGTACTAGTATGAAAATTTCAAGAAAGAAGAATCTGACTATGTGAGTGACATGTACAACAAACTAAGCTCAATCATCAATGAGCTGAACACTTTAGACAAGAACATCACCCTCACAGAAGTCAATGACAAAATCCTAATGTGCTTCCCCAGCTCATGGGATTCTAGAATATGGCCAATCAAGGAGGCCAGAAGTCTTAATGAGTTTTCCACTAAATCTCTTCTTGGAAATCTCAAATCATATGAACAGCTAATAAAGACAAGAGAAGCTGCAGAGCAGAGGACTCCTTCAGTAACAAGAAAGGAACAAAACATAGCTTTAAAATCTTCAGAAGAAACATAAGCCCCAACAGCTAGTGAATAACTTCTGAGTCTCTCAGCCAAGAGATTTTATAAACAGGCAAAGAAGGATTTCAGAAGAAAGTCATCTAGGCAAGATGACAAGCTAAGGTATAACATGACCCCAACTATATAAGTTGTTTTCTTTGGTTGCAGGAAGCCAGGAAACTTCATATCAGAGTGTCCAGAGAACCAAAAGGAGAGAAGAAGAGAAAAGGAACCCAGGAAATAGCACTACAGCAAGCCCTTCTCCAGCAAGCATAAAAGGAAGGAGAATGGGTTTGTGGCTGAAACATGAAGTGAAACTGAAGATGAATCTTCAACTTCTAGTTCAAGTGAAGATGAAGAAGAGGCTAGGGCAAAGGAAATTTTCTTGATGGCCATTGATGCATAAAGCAGCCTATCTGAAGCTCAGCAGTCAGACAGTGAAGAACCTTCCGAATCTGACATAAATCAGGTATTATCTTTCTTTGATTTCAATTAAGAAAATTTTATAACTAAATTTAAATCTTTATGCATTGATTTAATTAATTCTAAAAGAGAGATTAAACATCTTAGAGAAAAATTGACTGATCAAGAAAACTTCCTTTCTGAAAATATTAAATTAAAAGATGAATTAACCTTAGCTAAAGAACAAATCGTCTCATTAAAAACTGAATTGGTTGAGGCAAGGTAACTTGAAGAATCCCTAAATAGTAGAATTATCAAGATGATGGACATCACAAGCACAGTGAATGCCAAGCTTAATGGCAAGCTGAGCTTAGGTGCTTCATCAGGCCAACCCCCACTGATTAAGAAGAATATTTTAAGTACTCCAATAAAATTTGTTTCAGAAAAGGGCAAAGAAAAGATAGATAATAATGTCAAACAATCAGAATTAAAACAAAAGAATAAGAAAAAGACAAAGAATAAGAAAGATCCTAACCATAACAATGTTCAGCAGATTTCATCGAACTCAGGTTGACGAAATGTGTACAGTTCGTTGAACTCAAGTCGACAAACTTCGAACGCAAACTTTCATTATAATTATTCGTTGAACTACGATCGATGAAACCAGTATGGTTCGTCGACCCAAGATCGATGATATTAGGGCCTAGAGAATGAATACTTTCATTCGTTGAGTGGATTTCGACAAACTCATCCCCATTCATCGACCTCAGATCGATGAACTTACCAAAATTCATCGAACCCAGTTCATAATAACAAAAACTTTAATTCATATAGAACATTTAATCAATCAAGACATTATGGTAATCTATTCACCCTGTGGATTACTCCACCTAAAAGATTTCACCCCTTAGGTTATAAAAATCAATCAGAAAACTCTTAAATTTCCAGCTTTAATTATGTAAATAAAGAAGAACCCAAGGTAACCCGGGTTAAGAATAGCTAATCTATTTTATTGCAGGTGTAAGACTATCCCACCACAGAGCAACAGTGGTATCTGGATAGTGGCTGTTCAAAACATATGACTGGAAATAAGGACAACTTAATCAACTACAAGTCTAAGCTAGGACCCAAAGTAATATTTGATGTTTCCAATTGTGGCCAGACTGAAGGTTATGGAAAGGTCAAAATTGGAGTTGTCACCTTCAGGAATGTTGCTTATGTAAGTGGACTGAAGCGCAACCTTATATCCATAAGTCAGTTATGTGATGAAAGGTTTCAGGTATCATTTAACAAAACTTCTTGTATTATTACTTCTATAGATGACCAAGTAGTATTAACTGGTAATAGAGTAGGAAATATCTATGTAGTTAATTTTAAGTCAGCTAAAACAAAAATATGCCTGTTTAACCAAACTAGTAATAATAATGATCTTGGGCATAGGAGGTTAGGACATGTAAACCTGAAAAACATTGTTAAACTCCTTAGGTACAACCTTGTTAGAGGATTGCCTTCTTGCCCCTATAAGAAGGAAAGCCTTTGCAGGGCTTGTCAGTTAGGCAAGCAAACTAAAAATAGTTTAAGTCACTTAATAAGAGTGATTCACCTGGGATTCTGTATTTGCTATACATGGATCTCTTTGGACCCATTGCTGTACAGAGCCTAGGAGGGAAGTCTTATACCTTAGTAATTGTTGATGACTTCTCAAGTTCCACTTGGGTGTTGTTGGGTAATGTATCCACAATTACCTGGATTTGAGGAAGCCACCTGTCAAGCTAAGATGAATTCACAATGTATTTGATGAAATCTTTTAAGTTGTGCTTGCAGTTATTCCACGCTAAGTACACACCAATGTCAGGGTGCAGTAGGACAATATACACGGGTCTGCGCGACGTAATCCCTCGTTGAGCAGATTAGTGTGTTGGCCTACGTGTACTCACTCTATTGGAGTGTACTTATTTTCAAGTACAGGGCTGCGATAATGCAAGAGCAGACAAGGAGCAAGGATGGGTCAAAGAGAAGCTCATGGGTGGAAAGACGAAAAATCGTCTAAGTATTAATCGACGAGAATCACCAAGTGATTCTCGCCGATTCGGCGAGAATCACTAGTGATTCTCGCCGAATCGTCGAGAATCACTGGCTGATTCTCGCCATCTCTATCCGACTAAATCAGAGCGTGCAAATAAGTCAAAATCGACGAGAATCACCTTTGATTCTCGCCGAATCGACGAGAATCACCTTTGATTCTCGCCGAATCGACGAGAATCACCTTCGATTCTCGCCGATTTTGCCTTAGGAGAATTTCTGAGCACGCTGGACTGGATTAGACGTTAAGACGCTGTTTTGAACCAGTTTTAGGGTTTCTTCTGGTGGGACCCACAATGGTCATATAGAAGTATTCTACTGTATAAATACTCGCGTATTTTTGAACAGTAAGAAGAGAACAAGATTTGAAAAAAAGACGAAGCCGAGCCGCCGTCGTGACCTAGATCGCGAAACCTGCTCCGCCGCCGTCGCCGCTCGTGCCAGTGGATCGCCGACTTTGATCGTGGTTTCTTCCAGATTTCCCGACGACAGAAGCTCAGCCAAGCACTGCGTCTCACGCGTCTAACCAGAGATCCTTTGTCTCTTGATTCGTAGATCGGGAAAACCTTCCCTTTCCGAATCGATCGAGACGATCGATCCTAGTGTGACCATTGGAAGACCTTGATAGCTTTGCTACGAAGACTGAATCTCCAAAGAACAGCCGCAGCACGCCGTTGTCGCCGCCAATCCCGAGAACCAAGCCGCCGCACTTCTTGCCGCCGCCGGTTTCGGTGAGATTCTCTCCAAGTGTGATCTAGGGTTGTGGACTCTTTGTTTACTTCAAGAACACGTCATCGAACGAAGAGGGACACCTTAGTCTCCAAAAGTTGTTTGTATTTCTTGTACATTCTATTTTCAATTTTGTTGTAAAGGAACGTTGGTTCCTAGTTGTAAGGGTTGGGTGCAACCCGTGTTGTGGGAGTGGTGACTCCTACGTGTGGAAGGGTTCCTTCCGTTAGTGCAAGGATTGGATTTCAATCCTGTTGGTGAAGTGACCGAGTTGTCCCTGGTTGGGAGATAGGTCGAAGGGGGAAAGTGGATGTACCCAAATCGGGGAACCACTATAAATTGCTTGTGTCCTTTCTGTGCTGTGTTGTTTTGTTTTCTTGTGCAGGTACGATTTTAATTCCTCAAAAACGCTGCAAGACACCTATCCCCCCCCATAGGTGTAGGTAGTTGACACTAAGTGGACTTTCAAGTGGTATCAGAGGGAGGTTACTCATCAAAAAGGTTCACACCTTGAGTAGAATCCTGCCACCAGTATCAAAAGCATGGAGCTGGATCATGGGATCTCTCCACTAAGACTTCTCACATGCACAAAGGAGTATTATCCCATCTGGAAGATAAGAGTGTCCTATCACTTGGAGGCTATCCATCCTCGAGCATCTCTCATCTTGGAAGAGGGTCCATTCATTCCTATGAAGACCTCCGGCTCTGGAAAGGATATCCAAATTCCCAAGTGTATTACTGAGATGTCGGAGACTGAACTCTCATTTTTTAATCTGGACAAGATAATTCGTCAGATCATCATGGATGTCTGGTCTGGACCTTCTCGATCTAGATTGGAAAAGTGTAAGACGGCCAACTCTATGTGGGTAACCATCTCAGATCTCATGGAGGGATCAGAGAAAGCAGGGATCTGTTGTCAGCAAGAGGATGAAGCCTATATGGGGGTCCTCGCCTCTGAAGATGAAGGCAAGGATCAATCGGACAGCATCAGGGCTCCGGTGTCCTTGTTAGAGACTGAAGAAGAAATTGAGGAAAGCAGTTCTGATGAAGCTGACACAATGGTCTCTGGCGATAGTAACAGTAACTCTGAAGAGCAGGTAACTTCTTCATCTTGCCCCTTTTCTCTTGAAGTTCCTGAAGACAGGAATTGTTAGCCTTCAGAAAATCCTGATTCCTTGAAGAGAGCCCTTCAGAAAAGCAACCTACTTACTGAGGAGCAAGCTCAGGAGATTGCTCGGCTAAAGATCTTGTTGGTTCTCCAATTGGCATCCAACAAGGTTAAGGACTCTAAAATCTCAGATCTAGAGAGTAGTCTAGAGAATGAGAAAAGGATAGTATCCAACTTTTCCAAGGTTGATGCTATTAAGAGAAAGGAAGAAAATGGGTGGATCTCCCGAATTATCAATTCATTGAGAAATTGGGAAACGGTATTCAGACCCCCCACTCCAGGTAGGAAGAGTACTCATCATGCCTTCAGGTATGGTCACAGGAACAACCATGATCACTTCAAGGGTGATCTGCCCTCATGTGGAGACACCCATAGTGCAAGGGCTGTCATGGCCACACATGAGAGAATACCTAAGGCTCATTCTGAACCCTTTGTATTCTCGGCCACTGCCCCAACTCGGCATGAATCTGCTGGCATCAGCTCTCAGAATGCTTCTCACCACCCTAGGACACAGGAAAGCGATGTTAGAAGTCATGCAGTAAGTTCTCATGGGGCCTCTGGAAGGGTGCTGACTGAATGGAAGGCACCACTTCCCAGGCCTCATGACGCTCGCTACATGCATTCCTTCCACCCTTCCAAATGTCACGGTGGAAGAGGCAATTTTGTGAGCAGATCCGGCTCTATCCCGTTTAGACCTAGGACCATTACTACCTCAGTCACTGGATCAGGTCAGAAACGGAGGTACAACATTCACACGTGTTGGTGTTATGTCAAGGTGGGACACTTTGCCATAGACTGTTGGCACAACCACTCTGTGTCAAGGGCAAGGGCTTATCCACCTCATCTGGGCAGAGGTAGTCTTCTTGACAGGATTTCTGAGGGAAGGCATTCGAGTTTTTATGCTAACAAGAACCTAGGACCCAATACATATTGGGTTCCTAAGGTAAGGTAACACTCTTTTGCAGGGTAGTCTAGGTTCCCGTAAATATAATGGGAACTAGACAGAAGATGTTTCAAGAATGAGTTGGAACAAGTATCTGGAATAACAGAAGTACTATCTACAATGATATACTCAAATTGAACGCCTGGTATGCCTCAACCAGAGGGGCTAAATGATAAATCTTATAATCCCAGGTATTTTTGATCAGCTACAATACTTGAGTCATATTGTGTCGACATTTACATATATATATTTATATGTACACATATATGTGTGTAGATATAAGGAAAGGTTAACACTGTAAAAATAATCCTTAGATACATTATTAAAGATTTATCTGTAAATTCACTGGTAGATTCGAGAATGAACCTCTACAAGCATAAATCAGTCCACTGAAAATTAAAGAAGATACGTCATTGGAAGTCACTAAAACTTACAATTGACATCAAGAAATGTGTGGGAAACCCCTTTCAAACCCTAGATAGATTGGTATTAAGAAATATATCTTTAGAAGATTCTTAAACCCTTTAATATCAGAATATTTCGATATTCCGGCATGCCTCTTAACCCGTAGATTTCTATTGACGAATCCCTTCGATTTCTATTTAGAAAAACTCTCGCCGACCCTTCGTATCCGGCATTTCACAAGGAAACCAGTCAATATCCTGCAGGAATCCCGCTGACTCTTCATATTCTTCATTTCCGTCGATATTCCGCTCTTCCGTCGATATCCCGCAGGAATCCCGCCGCCTCTTCCGTCGATATCCCGCAGGTATCCCGTCGACCTCGTTCCAGATTCCACAGACCTCCCTTCTCGTGTCCAGGATGCTCGTCCAGGTATCCGCGGTTTCGATCAAACAAGGACGCGAGCTCCTCCAGGTTTTCCGTCGTCTCCGTCGTCTCTCGCTTCCTCCGCTTTTGGGTTACCACCTCCTCTCCCTTACAGTGATTTACTGTTAGTGTAGCTTCCCTCTTGATTTCTGATTAGGCGTAGACTTGGGATTCCCTCCCTAGGTTTGCAATGGCTCCAAGGACCACCGCCGGCCTGGTCACTGGATGTGAGTTGGTTCGAACCAGGTTCTGACATGCCTCGGATGAGTTCAGAAACATCATCATCATGCTTGAAGAGGCTGGACTCTCTTTTATACTGGAGCACCCCTGCAAAATTTTGGACAAGGAAGTGATGGAGTTCTTCACAACCGCCAAACTTCGGAATGAAGACTCTATCATCAATAGTAAGGTTGCAGGTGCAAGGATCAAGATGTCTGCAAGCAAACTGACCCAATACTTGCACCTCACCAGTTCTGAGCACGAGGATTATCTGGAGGAACATGATAAAGCCAGGACATTATTATTCTGTGGACTAGCTAGAGGAACCAGATCGATAAAGAGAAAAGAAATGAATGAGGAGGGGAAACTCTTGTCCGACATCATTGGGAAAGTACTGATATGAAAACCCGGCTCACATGACCACATCTCAGCTGACATGTTCAAGATTCTTGTGGCGATTGTCTGTAGAAAGCGATTCAACTGGAGGGCTATGCTGTTTGAGAAGATTAAGGACACTCTTAGATCTCCAAGTTTTGGAAGAATCATCAGCCTATATCTTAATCAGTTGAACGGAGATAGGTTCAACATGAGTAAAGGAGTTCCATTGCATTATTTGAAGAAAATGGACTCCAGTGTATTTGACAGATGGGAGCGACACATCGGGCAGGCTGCAGTGGTAGTAGAACAAGCAGAATCTCCTGCTGAGGATAGAACTGTAGCAGATTCCTTGGCTATTCCCAGTGAAGTTCCTGATGCACTGACTGCAGGAATTGAGGGGGAGCCTCTACCCACTTCTGCTAATGTCATATCTGGCATCTCTCAGATAGCTAGAGATACAGTTGCGGATCTGCAAGAAGAAAGTGAAGATGTGGTGGAAAATGAGGCGGCCCTGAACGTGAATGATCTAGGAGCCGGAGGTAATGTAGAGGAGAATGATGAGGAAGGTTTGGAAGATGATGCAGTTGAGAATGATTTCATGGATGATGAGGATGAGGAAGAAGGAAATGAGAGACAGGAAGTAATGGAGCCTCAGGACGACACTGAAGTTCCATCGGAAAAGCAAGCTCCTGAGATAGTTCCTGAGAAAATTAATGCAACAGTGGAGGGGGAGTCCTCTCAGCAGCGGCTGCTAAGTACTTCTGAGAAATCTACTGAGGCTGCAAGTATTCCCCCGTTAGAGACTGTGCTAGTGTCCAGCTCTACAAGTGACTCTGCTGAAGAGCAAGGCCAAGGAATGCCTCAGGGTCATCCACTACGAGCCGATCTAGCTAATCACACAGTGAATGTTATTCAAGGTATAGTGGATGAGCTCAAAGCGTCTTTTGAGCAAGCTCAAAATAAAATGTTAAAAAGAATTAAGAAATCTGAGAATCTAATGCTCAAGAACGTTGTGCAAATTAATCACAAACTGGATTTGATGGAAAAGAAGTTTGAAGATAAGTATACAACAGCCGACAAAGCTGTCACTCTTCTTATGGACGGATTGAAAAAGAACACAGATACTCTCGCAGTAGTTAATCAGAATGCTCATGTAGTGGCAAATAACATCCAAAAATTTGATGCCAACATGGTGGTTCTTAACGAAAATCAACAAGCCTTGATTACCGAGTTCTCCAAGACTACAAAGCACATTGATGAGTCACTGCATTCTTATGCAAACTCCATTGCCGTCGAAGCCAAAAAGGGGGAGCAAGAATATACAGCTAAGATGGCCGGGCTTCTGGAAATCATAATCAAAAATTTTGACCAGTCAAACTTATATGTATATGACAGTTGCTGGTGGATGCTCAAACAAGTGTTAGGCACCAATATCCCTGAAAATCCTGAGGGTCATCCTGCTCCTGGGAATAATACCGCGACTGATGAGGGAGCAAGTGCTGAAGAAGTTCCGTTAAGTGGAGCTGATGCTCAAAGGGCTGCTAGGGCTACCTCCAAAGCAAAACTGATGGCCATGTTTGACCAACAAGCCCTAGCAAAAGCTAGGGACAAGATAAAAACTCAAGAAGGGACATCTAAGGAAACGCAAGCTGAAAAGAAAATCAGATTGAAAGAGGATGATGTGAGGAACGAAAAGTGGAGTCCGGTATCAAAGAGTATTATCTTGGACACGTTCTGGCTACAATAAAAAGGGGAAATCAATCGGAATGACGTATACAGCCAGCATGAGTGGGAGTTGCACAAGACATATGAAGCCAAACAGAACATCTTCTTTAGGACCAACACTGTGGCAGACAAAGCTCCTCCTCCTAGATACTATCCAAAGCCCAAGGAGTACGTTGAGAGGCAAAGAAAGAAGTTCCTGGCTCAAAAACACAAGGATGACCTAGCCAAAGAGAAATAGACATAAGTCTATAGCTTGTCACTTTCTTAAGAGCATATTTATCTTTTTTTATTGATATATGAACAATTTTTGGGATATATATATATATATATATATATATATATATATATATATATATATATATATATATATATATATGAATTTATGATTGACTCAAACTTTGATCTGTTTGCCTTTATTTCTTTATGCTGTATCTTTAAATTCTATATGTTGTGTATATTATCTGGATGGTGGTATTCATCTTAGCTAGTAGGATTTTGGCTTCGTCAAATAGGGGGAGATTGTTGGGTATTGTATCCACAATTACCTGGATTTGAGGAAGCCACCTGTCAAGCTAAGATGAATTCATAATGTATTTGATGAAATCTTTTAAGTTGTGCTTGCAGTTATTCCACGCTAAGTACACACCAATGTCAGGGTGCAGTAGGTCAATATACACGGGTCTGCACGACGTAATCCCTCGTTGAGCAGATCTGTGTGTTGGCCTACGTCTACTCTCTCTATTGGAGTGTACTTATTTTCAAGTACAGGGCTGCGATAATGCAAGAGCAGACAAGGAGCAAGGATGGGTCAAAGAGCAGCTCATGGGTGGAAAGACGAAAAATCGTCTAAGTATTAATCGACGAGAATCACCAAGTGATTCTCGCCGATTCGGCGAGAATCACTAGTGATTCTCGCCGAATCATCGAGAATCACTGGCTGATTCTCGCCGTCTCTATACGGCTAAATAAGAGCGTGCAAATAAGTCAAAATTGATGAGAATCACCTTTGATTCTCGCCGAATCGACGAGAATCACCTTTGATTCTCGCCGAATCGACGAGAATCACCTTCGATTCTCGCCGATTTTGCCTTAGGCGAATTTCTGAGCACGCTGGACCGGATCAGACGTTAAGACTCTGTTTTGAACCGGTTTTAGGGTTTCTTCTGGTGGGACCCACAACGGTCATATAGAAGTATTCTACTATATAAATACTCGCGTATTTTTGAACAGTAAGAAGAGAACAAGATTTGAAAAAAAAGACGAAGTCGAGCCGCCGACGTGACCTAGATCGCGAAACCTGCTCCGCCGCCGTCGCCGCTCGTGCCAGTGGATCGCCGACTTTGATCGTGGTTTCTTCCAGATCTCCCGGCGATAGAAGCTCAGCCAAGCACTGCGTCTCACGCGTCTAACCAGAGATCCTTTGTCTCTTGATTCGTAGATCGGGAAAACCTTCCCTTTCCGAATATATCGAGACGATCGATCCTAGTGTGACCGTTGGAAGACCTTGCTAGCTTTGCTACGAAGACTGAATCTCCAAAGAACAGCCGCAGCACGCCGTTGTCGCTGCCGATCCCGAGAACCAAGCCGCCGCACTTCTTGCCGCCGCCGGTTTCAGGGAGATTCTCTCCAAGTGTGATCTAGGGTTGTGGACTCTTTGTTGAATTCAAGAACACGTCATCGAACAAAGAGGGACACCTTAGTCTCCAAAAGTTGTTTGTATTTCTTGTACATTCTATTTTCAATTTTTTTGTAAAGGAACGTTGGTTCCTAGTTGTAAGGGTTGGGTGCAACCCGTGTTGTGGGAGTGGTGACTCGTACGTGTGGAAGGGTTCCTTCCGTCAGTGCAAGGATTGGATTTCAATCCTGTTGGTGAAGTGACCGAGTCGTCCCTGGTTGGGATATAGGTCGAAGGGGGAAAGTGGATGTACCCAAATCGGGGAACCACTATAAATTGCTTGTGTCCTTTCTGTGCTGTGTTGTTTTGTTTTCTTGTACAGGTACGATTTTAATTCCGCAAAAATGCTGCAAGACACCTATTCCTTCCCCCCCCCATAGGTGTAGGTAGTTGACACTAAGTGGACTTTCAGGTGTTATTCTTGAGAAACAAGTCAGATAACTTCAAGGTTCTTACAGATTTTCTTAAGAGCATAAGTATTGAGTACTCTACTCCAGTTGCATTGATCAGAAGTGATCATGGTACTGAGTTTGAGTCTCTTCACATGCAAGAATTCTGCGAGAAGGAAGGTATCAAGCATTATTTCTCTGCTCCTAGAACTCCTCAACAAAACGGGGTAGCTGAAAGGAAAAACAGAACACTAATTAAAGATGTAGGCACAATACTTACAGATGCTCACCTACCCCTATCCTTTTGGACAGAGGCTGTGAGCACAGCAAACTATATACTGAATAGAAGTTTGATACACAAACTTAAGGGCAAGACCCCCTATGAACTACTCAAAGGGAAGAAACCTAAAGTAGACTATTTTATAGTCTTTGGTTGCATTTGTCACATTCATAACAACAGCAAGAAACACATTAGAAAGTTTGAAGCCAAGTCTGAAATAGGAAGTTTTCTCGGATATTTCCAAGTAAGCAAGGCTTATAGGGTATACAATAAATCATCTATAAAAATGGAAGAGTCGATTCACATTTCTTTTGATGAGACTAACATGTTTTACAAGGAGAAGATTTCTTCTACCAGTGAGACTTTGCAGGAACCACACCTTTTTGAGAAGTTGGATGAATTGACCCTCACCAATGAGGCTGTTACATATCCTTCTCCACATGTTTTTGAGGATAGTGAAGATGATGACACTGAACTTAGTGAAGAGCCAACAACAGCTATAATTCCACAAGAGCAATTAATTCCCCAAGCTGTTGCACAACCAACTCATCCTACTAAATTAGTCACACTTAGAGATCACCCTGTATCTCAAGTGATTGGAGACATATTAGTGGGTGTGCATATAAGGCATCAACTCTATCAGGATATGATGCATTTCTGCTTCACATCTCAAACTGAGCCCTAATCCATTAAATATGCTGAGCAAGATCCACACTGGATCATTACAATGATAGAGGAGCTCAACCAGTTTGAGAGATGTAAATTTTGGGATTTAGTTCCATAACCAAAAGACTACCCAGTCATTGGAACTAAATGGGCATTTGGAAAGAAACTAGATGCACAAGGTCTTATCATAAGGAACAAGGCAAGTCTAGTTGCTCGAGACTATAGACAAGAGGAAGGCATTGACTATGACCATACATTTGCACCTATTATAAGGCTAAAAACAATCAGAATCTTCCTTGCTTATACTGCCTACAAGATGTTCAAAGTATATCAAATGGATGTCAAAAGTGCATTCCTAAATGGTGAACTCAAAGAAGAGGTCTATATAGAACAATCACCAGGTTTTATCTCTTCATCCCATCCATCTTATGTTTTCAAATTGCATAAGGCTCTCTATGGTCTAAAGCAAGCTCCAAGAGCTTGATATAAAACCTTAGCTAGATTTCTCTTAGAGCATAACTTTTCTAAAGGCATAGTGGATAGGACTTTGTTTATTAAGCATCATCATGATAAAATCTTGTTTGTACAAATATATGTAGATGACATCATATTTGGTTCTGCAGATTCCAAACTATGCAAAAGGTTCTCCAACATTATGCATTCCAAGTTTAAAATGAGTAGCATGGGTGAGCTCTCCTACTTCCTTGGTCTCCAAGTGAAGCAATCTCCTAATGGCATCTTCTTGTCCCAATCCAAATATGCTAAGGAGCTGATTTGAAGGTTTAGGATGGCTGATGGTTCAGCTAAGAAAACACCTATGGCTACAAATGTTGTAATTGATTCTGATGAACATGGGAAACCTGTAGATCAGAAATTATGTAGGGCCATTTTTGGGTCCCTGTTATATATCTTACAACAAGTAGATCATACATAATGTTTGCTACATGTCTTTATCCTAGGTTCCAGGTGAACCCTAAAGAATCTCACCTTATTTTCTTAAAAATAATTTTGAGATATATAAAAAGTTGCCCTAATTTAGGACTCTGGTATCAAAAGGAGTCGGAATTTGAGTTGACTGGATACTCTGATGCTGACTTTGCTGGATGTAGAGCGGACAGAAAGAGCACATCAGGTACATGTCAGTTCCTTGGTGATAGGCTAGTATCTTGGTTTTGCAAGCAGCAAACATCTGTGTCTACTTCAACAGCAGAAGCTGAGTACATGATATCTGGTATTTGTTGTTCACAGATACTGTGGATTCAGAACCAATGCCTAGATTATGGTGTCAACTTAAATAATTCAACTCTACTTTGTGATAATACCAGTGCAATTTCCATTGCACAGAATTCATTGCATTATAGTAGAACTAAGTATATAGATGTAATGCATCACTTCATTAGAGAGTGTGTTGACAAAAAGAAAATTAATCTCACCTTTGTCTCTACTGATTTACAAAAGGCAGATATGTTCACCAAACCCTTGGATGAGAAGAAACATCTGTTCTTTATGAATCAGCTAGCTATGATTAATGGAGATGCATTAATTTAACTTTTTGTCTATGGTCGAAGAATTTGCCACAGTTCGTCGAACGGAGATCGATGAACTGAGAAAAGTTCTTGAGATAATTCGTCGACCTGAGATTGATAAACTCTCTGTATGTAGTTCTATTTGTTGAATGGAGATCGACGATATTGCTTCAGAAATTTTCGTCGAACTGAGCTCGACAAAATATTTTCCCTTCTTCAGAAAAAGATCGACAAACTCTTTTGTCAATAAAATATTTCGTCGAACTCAGATCGAAGAATTTTGTTTATTTCGCAGGACGGATTCTGCCGCTTGATATTCTGAAAACCATATAACTATGTTTTCTTCGAGCTCCATCCCACGCTTTCTATTCCTCTTGCACCTGATCTTTCTGTTTCCTTTTGCAGGCGATCAATGGCGATTCCGGCATGCTCTTTGGCGGCAATGAAGTTTGACATGGGAGTCGACAGAGATTTTGAATCATTCCAACATTCCGATCAAATCTTCCTGGATATACTGAAAATATTTGAGGAACAACAGCTTAAAAACTTCATGACAACCAGAATAAAGATAGCTGTTACTGAAATAAGATAATGGGTTTTCACTTCCTCAACTCCATACGCCGATACGATGACCGACACAATATCTGGTAACCAAGTCTCTTTAAACCTAGCAATCTTAACTGAAATGTTTTGTCTGATGAATGGTGAAGATGATATAGAGATTTATAATTCTAAGTATGATGACATGTTGAACAAAATGGGTCATGTTAGAGAGAACCCAAATAAGTTATTAATGAAAAATTCGTCTTCTGAATAAAAATTCTTAGCCGATGTGGTGGGCAAGGTATTGCTAGGAAAGCATACTACTTATGATTATAGTTGTTGGGTATTGTATCCACAATGTACCTGATTTGAAGAAGCCCCTGGACAAGCTAAGGTCAATAGACAATGTATTTGATAAAATCTTTCAAGTTGTACTTGCAGCTATTCCACGCTAGGTGCACACCAATGTCAGGGTGCAGTAGGTCAATATACACGGGTCTGCATGACGTAATCCCTCGTTGAGCAGATCAGTGTGTTGGCCTATGTGTACTCTCTCTATTGGAGTGCACTTACTTTCAAGTACAGTGCAGTGTTTATGCAAGAGAAGACAAGGAGCAAGGATGGGTCAAGGAGCAGCTCTTGGGAGGAAAGACGAAAATTCGTCTAAGTATAATTCGACGAGAATCACCAAGTGATTCTCGCCGATTCGGCGAGAATCACTAATGATTCTCGCCGAATCGTCGAGAATCATTAGTGATTCTCGCCGACTCTTTCCGGCTACCTCAAAACGGTGCCAAGTAAGATTCGGCGAGAATCACTAGTGATTCTCGCCGAACCCATCCCTGAGCAGATCATGAATTCCAAGTAACTTTCGTCGAGAATCAACAAGTGATTCGGCGAGAATCACTAGTGATTCTCGACGAATCGTCGAGAATCACTAACTGATTCTCGCTGATTCGTCGAGAATCACCTGCGATTCCCGCCGATTTTTACTTAGCGATTTCTCTGGAAGCTGCTGGTGTAACGCCCCGAAACTCAAAGGAGCAAAGGGGGACGTTTTGGGCCAGTTTTGGTTTCTGGCTGAAGGAACACGGCCTGGGACACGGGCGTGTCCCAGGGCGTGTCAAGCGCATGTCGGCACTTAGCCGCGAAGTCGTCGAGTTATACTTGACGATTCGTCGAGAGTGGGCACACGGCCTGCGACACGGGCGTGTCGCAGGGCGTGTCGACCCGTGTCAACACCTAGCCGTGAAATCGTCGAGTTATCCTCGACGATTCGTCGAGATGGGCACACGGCCCGCGACACGGGCGTGTCGCCGGGAGTGTCGACCCGTGTCGACGATCGTCCCGGGAAAGTCGTCGAGATTCACTCGACGATCGTCGAGACAAGGAACACGGCCTAGGACATGGGCGTGTCCAAGGCCGTGTCATCAAGTCGTCGATCTTCCCTCGACGAAATGTCGCGTGTGCACGGCCTGGGGTCCAGGCGTGTCAATGTGACACGGGCAAGGACACGGGCGTGTCCTAGGACCCGTGCAGTGCTCGGGTTGAAAATGGGGGAAAAATCATGGTGTACACGGCCGGCTACACGGCCGTGTCAGCTGGAACACGGGCGTGTCAGCTCGAACACGGGCGTGTTCGATACCCGTGTGAGGGTCCAGGAGATTCGATTTTGACGGCGAATGCGGCACACGGCCCTGGACACGGGCGTGTGCCAGGCCGTGTTCGGTCCAGATTGGGCATTTCAGCCCCGAATCAAAGCCGTTCGTTTTCTTAGGTTGAGATCCAACGGCTGGGGATGGTTCCTGAGAGGATATACCCGGGTTTGACTTAGAAAAATCCATTATTTCTTACCTTTTCATCTCTCCAAATCCTTGGAGAAAAGGGAAAAGCCATTAGAGGAAGAGGAGCTAGATCCGCCATTGGAGGAGCTTCGGAGCTCCGAATCGCAAGCCGACTCCGGATCCACGGAGGCAACGCAAGTGCGGTGATTTCTATCCGATTACTTTTCGATGGCGCCAAAGAGGAACTCAAGGGTAACGATCCTCATCTTGAGCATGAGTCGCTCTCTTTATTTGCATAGGAAGCCCGCTCTCGCGAGTTTGCGGAGAGTTGGAGGCGTTCCTTCGGGTAGATATGTGAAGTCCCCGTTGTTTAGAGTCCGTATGCGAGAACGGACATAGGCATTTTGGTTGAAGCCTACCCGGACATGTTAGTCCGGATCGGTGATGTTGCATTGCATAAGGCCGGAGAAGACTCCGTGCTATTGGGTGTTTTCGGGTTTTCTACGCGGTAGATTGCAGCAGGGAGCCTTGGGGACTAACCCAAAGGTGCACCCGGAAAACTGGGCGGATACGAGATCTTGCCAACTTGGTGGCCTGAGAGCCAACTTGAACATAACGGGGTTATGTGACTTGTGTTAGAATGGGACTCGGTGAAAGTTTGACCCGTGCATATGGCTTAAATTGTCGTTGCGATGTGAGCACGGGTTAGATGGAGCCTTACCCGCTCTATGTCGTTCGGGTTAGAGAGACCTAAAGTTACATGGCACTCGCCGTTGGCATAGATGTGAGTCTTCGGCGGTCAATGGCTTAAATTGACGTGACCAATGCCAGGAAGACGAATTGCTCATAGGAATGGCCGTCTAAGTGGCGGTGGTGAGTCCGGAATGTTAATGGCTTTAATTGACGTGACATCGACCGGTTCACCGAGAATGTGCCCTGAGTGCACGGGAGATGTGGCCGTACGAGCCAACGTATGTGATGAAATGGCTATGGTTATATGCATTGCTCGCTTGTGCTAATGAAATGCAGGGAAGGAGCATCGCCGCCCCGAGTTGGGGGCGGGATCGTTATAATTTGGTCAGCATTGCTGACTGTTGCCTTGTTTGCCACCGTGCGGTGGTTTGTTGCTTGCAGGTGCAGCTGGACCAAGCGGTCAATAGCGGGCTAAAGCCCTTTTTGCGAAGCTGGCCCTCGAAGGCCCAAGTGGAAATGTTTTCTGTTTTATTCATGTATGACCGGCCTACGTGCCGAGGTTTGTAAATCATGTATTATTCAAGTGAAACATTCTGTAAGGCCTTAAGGCCGATTTTGGGTATTTTGTATACATTCCTAATTTTGTACTAGTGGACATTCGTGCTCTAACGCTGGGTTCTTGTTTACAACTTATATGAACTGCTTCCGCTAGAATGCTCTGTGTAGGACGTTGAGATTGGTTGGATGGTTTCCATACGTAACCACCCGGTCTGTCTGTGGTATATGGCGTCGGGCCCAGGCTGGACCTACTGCTATATACTATGCGACGGATAGGGGGTGTTACAATTTGGTATCAGACTCCGGGTTTTGGTCGGGCTTAAAGTGAATTCGTGGGCGAATTCTTTTTAAGGGGTGGTGAGCACATTGTGTGCGTCGTCGTTATAATGGTAAAAGAACCCATGAATGTCCACTTAGGAATGAAAATACTCGTGTTTGAGGAACCTGCGTGTTCCTATACTTGCTGTTTGCAATGTTATGTGGTCGCTTAACGGTGTTTTGTACCACTATAGGTGACCAGAAGTGGTGTTGGGCCATCAGAACGCCGAGTTTTTGAGGTTAGCAGTGCACCGGATGTTGCTCCCGCAACACCTCTGTCGACTGAGAATATACGTTTGGTGGCTGAAGCGGTGTTGGCCGTGATTAATGCGTAGCCTGGAAGGCAAGCGCAGCAGCCCGCTCCCGTGATGGAGCAAGAACCTCTGCGAGAGGCTGAACCGAGGAGGGTGGAGCATGTGGTTGCGGAACCGATAGTGCCAAGGAGGGAAACTGAGAGGCAGTTGAAGCATGTAATGAGCTTTAACCCTCCGTTATTCTCGGGTTTGGGAACCCCATCTCAGGCTGAAGACTAGCTCTCTAGGGTGAAGAGAGTCATGACGGCGACGGAGACGGAGGAGTGGCAAATGACCACCATCGCTACGTTCCTGCTGGACGGTGAAGCGAGGATGTGGTGGGAAGGATTGGAGCTGCATCATTTGAGAGGTAGACAACTGATAGACGTTCCGATGGAAGAGTTCTCGGGATTGTTTTTAGCAAGATACCTCCCTTCTACTCAGAGGATTTCAATGGAGAATGAGTTCCTGAAGTTGGTGCAGGGTGAGAGGAGCGTGGATGAATATCTCCACGAGTTTACGCGGTTGAGTCGTTATGCTAGCTCCACCATCATGGATGAGGAGCGCAAGACTAATCGTTTTGATGAAGGCCTGAGGGATGAGTTGAGATTATTACTGTCGGGGCCGATGACGCAGGGTTTCTTAACCTTGGTCAATACTGCCCGGTCCTTGGAGAAGGACATGAAGAGTGTGCAAGCGAAGAATGGCTTGGTTGATAGAAAATCTGAGTTTAAAGTGCCGACTACTTCAAAGTCTGGCTATCGGAAGTCTTTCAAGAAGCATAGGACTTCGGGTCCAGCTCCTTCTGGCGCTTCTGGGGCGACTACGGGTCGGACCCTGGGTGCGTGTTTTACATGTGGAAAGACGGGGCATTTCGCCCGTGATTGTTGGAGCGGACGTCCTAAGTCCGAGAGGAGGCCGGGAGCCATTTATGAAGAAAAGGGAAAGGCGGTGGAATCGACCGCATCCCATTATGCTCCGGCCCAACCAAGGGTCTACAATCTTGGCCAACAGGAGGCCATTAAACAAGCTGACGTGGTGACAGGTACGGTTTAATTTATAGCAAGTCAATTCCTTTATATGCTTGTTATGCACATGTTACCTTACCACTACTTGTTTAGGATTTGTGTTGATTTGTGAAAATCCGGCACGAGCACTCTTCGATACGGGAGCTTCACACTCCTTCTTGTCCGAAGGATTTATATTACGCATTGGGGTCCCTTCCTCGATGGCGAAGGATAAGTTGGATGTGTTGTTGCCCAATGGGTGTTCGATGCGAGCGGATAGGATCTGCGATGTTAAGATTCGTATTGGGGAGCAGGAGTTCGACCTGCGAGCGTCTTTACTTCCGTTAGTGGAGTTCGACGTCATATTTGGCATGGACTGGCTCTCGGAGCAGCAGGCCCATATAGATTGCGGTAGCAAGGAAGTTAAGCTGGGAGCGAGTCGTGAGACGACGTTTACGGGCTTAAAGGGGTCGAGCAAGACGTTGATGTCTGCTCTTCAGGTGGTGAAGGCGGTTCGTGCCGGAGCAGAACTGTTCTTTACACTAGTGGAGGTTGCAAAGCCGAAGCCTGCTTTGGATTGTATTTCAGTGGTATCGGAATACCCTGATGTGTTCCCCGCAGATCTTCCTGGAGCCCCGCCTCAACGGGAGATAGATTTTACGATCGAGCTAGTGCCAGGTGCAAAGCCTGTGTCACGATCTCCGTATCGGCTAGCGCCTAAGGAAATGGCGGAGCTGAAAGTTCAACTGCAAGAATTGTTGGAGCAAGGGTATGTGCGCCCGAGTTCTTCGCCTTGGAGCGCACCGGTCCTCTTTGTTAAGAAGAAGGACGGAAGCTTGAGGTTGTGTATTGATTATCGGGAGCTAAACAAGCTGACTGAGAAGAACAAGTACCCGATCCCCCGGATTGATGATCTCTTTGATCAGTTAGTCGGGTCGACGGTGTACTCGAAGTTAGACCTCAAGTCTGGGTACTATCAGCTGCGGATAAGGGAGAGTGATATCCCGAAGACAGCGTTTAGTACGAGAAACGGGCATTATGAGTTTACGGTCATGCCGTTTGGGCTGACTAATGCGCCGTCAGTATTCATGGATTTGATGAACAGGACGTTCAGGGAGTACTTGGACCATTTCGTGATCGTCTTCATCGACGATATTTTGGTGTACTCTCAAAGTGAGGAAGATCACTTCAAGCATCTTCATTTGGTGTTGGAGACGCTAAGGAGAAATCAGTTGTATGCCAAGTTCTCGAAGTGCGAGTTTTGGCTATCCTCAGTGGCGTTCCTCGGGCATATAGTGAGTGGAGAGGGTATTGCGGTGGATCCGGCGAAGATTGTTGCAATACGGGAGTGGCCTGAGCTTGCTATGGTAGCAGAAGTCCGGAGATTTTTGGGGCTTGCCGGTTATTATAGGCGCTTCGTAGAGAACTTCTCGCGGATAGCGCTACCTCTCACTACTTTGACGAGGAAGGAGCATAAGTTCGTTTGGACGCCGGAGTGCGCGCGAGCTTTTGAGGAATTGAAGTGTCGGTTGACCACGGCACCTGTGCTGAGTTCGCCATGTGGAACCGAAGGCTATGATATATATAGCGATGCTTCGGGCAGCGGTTTGGGTTGCGTGCTGCTGCAGCACGGAAGCGTGTTAGCTTATGGCTCGAGACAGCTAAAAGTGCACGAGAGGAATTATCCGGTCCATGACTTGGAGTTAGCGACCGTGATTTTTGCCTTGAAGCTGTGGAGACACTATTTGTACGGTGTGAAGATTGATATCTACACCGATCACAAGAGCCTAAAGTATCTAATAGATCAGAAGGATCTGAATATGCGGCAGCGTTGGTGGATGGAGTTCCTGGGGGACTATACTTTTAAGATCCACTACGTGCCTGGCAAAGGGAATGCGGTTGCGGACGCGTTGAGTCGCCGAGCCCCAGCTCTAGCGAATTGGCTATCAGTGCATGATGAGCGGTTGGTGCAGGAGCTGGAGGCGTTGGAGATTGTTTGTGTGGACAGACAATCTAGTGCTGAAGCAGTGCTGAATTGGACTGAAGTCCAATATGACCTGGCTGATCGGATTCGGCAGGCTTTGGATATGGATGCTCATATGAAGCAGTTCATGATAGAGGCTCTGGATGGGTCAAATTCCCAATTCGTTGTGGAGGACGGATTGCTGTGGAAAGACGGTCGTTTGTGCGTCCCAAGTGTGGGCAATTTACGGTGGAATTGTTGTACGAGGCACACCATACCAAGTACTCGATTCACCCGGGGAGCACGAAGATGTACCGCGATATGAAAAAGCTATTTTGGTGGCTGGGTTTGAAGAAGGATGTGGCGCTATACGTAGCGAAGTGCCAAACTTGCGCCTTGGTAAAGGCGGAGTGCCAAAAGCCGGGAGGATTTCTTAAGTCCTTGCCTATTCCGGAGTGGAAATTCGACGACATCTCTATGGACTTTGTGCATGGTTTGCCAAGGTCGCAGAAGGGGAACGACGCCATTTGGGTGGTGGTCGATCGATTAACGAAGGTGTCACATTTTATTCCGCATAGGAAGGATGATCCGGTGGAGAAGCTAGCGAAGCTTTATGTGGATAACATAGTGCGGCTTCATGGTGTGCCCCGCAGCATCATGAGTGACCGAGATGGGCGGTTCACGTCCAATGATTGGAGGCTGGTGCAGCAAATGTTGGGAACTAAGTTGAAGTTCAGCACAGCCTTCCATCCGCAAACGGATGGGCAGACCGAGAGGGTCAATAGAACCATGGAAGACATGCTTCGCATGTGTGTCTTGGATTTCGGAAAGCAATGGGAAGACCACCTTTATTTGGTGGAGTTCGCATACAACAACAGCTACCAAGCAAGTATTCAGATGGCGCCCTTCGAGGCCCTATATGGTAGAAGATGTCGCACGCCGTTGTCTTGGATAGAAACGGGTGAGTCAAAGTTGTATAAGCGATCGGAAGTAGAGGGTGCTACTTCTTTGGTGAGAACCATTCGGGAGAGGTTGCTTATTGCTCAGGACCGGCAAGCAAAGTACTATAATGCCAAGCACAGGAACGTGGAGTTCGCTGTGGGCGATTATGTATACTTAAAGATCAAGCCATTCAAGGGTGTCTTGCGGGTGCGGCGGTTGAAAAAGCTAAGCCCGAGGTACCTTGGACCGTTCGAGGTTCTGGAGCGAGTTGGAGAAGCGGCCTATAGGTTGAAGCTTTCAGTGGATCTAAGTGGTTTACACGATGTATTCCACATTTCGGTGCTTCGGAAGGCGGTGCAAGAGCCTACGCAAGTGATCGCGGTCGATCAAGTGCCGGTGGATAGTGGGCTAACGACAAAGGTCAAGCCCATGAGGATTGAGGACTCGGAGGTCAAGCGGCTACGCAATAAAGAGATCAGGATGGTCAAAGTCCGGTGGGACAATTGCGGTCGTGAGGAGCTCTCTTGGGAGCGAGAGCAGACGATGCTTGACGAATATCCGGAGTTGTTCCGCTCAGGTACAAATTTTGTTTTGTACATGTTTTTCCCTTTATGTAATTTCGTGGGCGAAATTCTTTTAAGAGGGGTAGAGTTGTAACGCCCCGAAACTCAAAGGAGCAAAGGGGGACGTTTTGGGCCAGTTTTGGTTTCTGGCTGAAGGAACACGGCCTAGGACACGGGCGTGTCCTAGGGCGTGTCAAGCGCGTGTCGGAGCTTAGCCGCGAAGTCGTCGAGTTATACTCGACGATTCGTCGAGAGTGGGCACACGGCCTGCGACACGGGCGTGTCGCAGGGCGTGTCGACCCGTGTCGACACCTAGCCGTGAAATCATCGAGTTATCCTCGACGATTCGTCGAGATGGGCACACGGCCCGCGACACGGGCGTGTCGCCGGGCGTGTCGACCCGTGTCGACGATCGTCCCGGGAAAGTCGTCGAGATTCACTCGACGATCGTCGAGACAAGGAACACGGCCTAGGACGCGGGCGTGTCCAAGGCCGTGTCATCAAGTCGTCGATCTTCCCTCGACGAAATGTCCCGTGTGCACGGCCTGGGGTCCAGGCGTGTCAATGTGACACGGGCAACGACATGGGCGTGTCCTAGGACCCGTGCAGTGCTCGGGTTGAAAACGGGGGAAAAATCATGGTGTACACGGCCGGCTACACGGCCGTGTCAGCTGGAACACGGGCGTGTCAGCTCGAACACGGGCGTGTTCGATACCCGTGTGAGGGTCCAGGAGATTCGATTTTGATGGCGAATGCGGCACACGGCCCTGGACACGGGCGTGTGCCAGGCCGTGTTCGGTCCAGATTGGGCATTTCAGCCCCGAATCAAAGCCGTTCGTTTTCTTAGGTTGAGATCCAACGGCTGGGGATGGTTCCTGAGAGGATATACCCGGGTTTGACTTAGAAAAATCCATTCTTTCTTACCTTTTCATCTCTCCAAATCCTTGGAGAAAAGGGAAAAGCCATTGGAGGAAGAGGAGCTAGATCCGCCATTGGAGGAGCTTCGGAGCTCCGAATCGCAAGCCGACTCCGGATCCACGGAGGCAACGCAAGTGCGGTGATTTCTATCCGATTACTTTTCGATGGCGCCAAAGAGGAACTCAAGGGTAACGATGCTCATCTTGAGCATGAGTCGCTCTCTTTCTCTGCATAGGAAGCCCGCTCTCGCGAGTTTGCGGAGAGTTGGAGGCGTTCCTTCGGGTAGATATGTGAAGTCCCCGTTGTTTAGAGTCCGTATGCGAGAACGGATATAGGCATTTTGGTTGAAGCCTACCCGGACATGTTAGTCCGGATCGGTGATGTTGCATTGCATAAGGCCGGAGAAGACTCCGTGCTATTGGGTGTTTTCGGGTTTTCTACGCGGTAGATTGCAGCAGGGAGCCTTGGGGACTAACCCAAAGGTGCACCCGGAAAACTGGGCGGATACGAGATCTTGCCAACTTGGTGGCCTGAGAGCCAACTTGAACATAACGGGGTAATGTGACTTGTGTTAGAATGGGACTCGGTGAAAGTTTGACCCGCGCATATGGCTTAAATTGTCGTTGCGATGTGAGCACGGGTTAGATGGAGCCGTACCCGCTCTATGTCGTTCGGGTTAGAGAGACCTAAAGTTACATGGCACTCGCCGTTGGCATAGATGTGAGTCTTCGGCGGTCAATGGCTTAAATTGACGTGACCAATGCCAGGAAGACGAATTGCTCATAGGAATGGCCGTCTAAGTGGCGGTGGTGAGTCCGGAAGGTTAATGGCTTTAATTGACGTGACATCGACCGGTTCACCGAGAATGTGCCCTGAGTGCACGGGACATGTGGCCGTACGAGCCAACGTCTGTGATGAAATGGCTATGGTTATATGCATTGCTCGCTTGTGCTAATGAAATGCAGGGAAGGAGCATCGCCTCCCCGAGTTGGGGGCGGGATCGTTATAATTTGGTCAGCATTGCTGACCGTTGCCTTGTTTGCCACCGTGCGGTGGTTTGTTGCTTGCAGGTGCAGCTGGACCAAGCGGTCAATAGCGGGCTAAAGCCCTTTTTGCGAAGCTGGCCCTCGAAGGCCCAAGTGGAAATGTTTTCTGTTTTATTCATGTATGACCGGCCTGCGTGCCGAGGTTTGTAAATCATGTATTATTCAAGTGAAACATTCTGTAAGGCCTTAAGGCCGATTTTGGGTATTTTGTATACATTCCTAATTTTGTACTAGTGGACATTCGTGCTCTAACGCTGGGTTCTTGTTTACAACTTATATAAACTGCTTCCGCTAGAATGCTCTGTGTAGGACGTTGAGATTGGTTGGATGGTTTCCATACGTAACCATCCGGTCTGTCTGTGGTATATGGCGTCGAGCCCCGGCCGGACCTACTGCTATATACTATGCGACGGATAGGGGGTGTTACAGCTGGACCGGATTCTGCCGCTGGACTATTTTGAACCGGATTTCGGGATTCTTCTTGTGGGTCCCACAACGGTCAAATTAGTAGTATCTACAGTATATATATACAGGTATTTTGAACAGTAGAAGGATCCAAAAAAGAAGCCGAGCACACAAACCCTAAATTCGCGAAACTGTTCCGCCGCCGCCGTCGCCGCTCGCGCTATTCGGACGCCGCTGTTGATCGCGTTTCTTCCTGATCTCCGGCGACAGAAGCTTAGCAAAGCTCAGAGTCTCACGCGTCTATCCAGAGATCTCTTGTCTCTCGATTTGTTGATCGGGAAAAACTTCCCTATCCGAATCGATCGAGACGACCGATCCTCGAGTGACCGTTGGTAGACCTAGCTAGCTTCGCTACGAAGTTTGGATCTCTAAAGAACAGCAGCCGTACATCGTCGTTGTCGCCGATCCCGAACCAAGCCGCCGCCCTTCTTGCTGCCACCAGTTCCGGGGAGATCCTCTCCAAGAGAGCTAGGGTTGTAGACTATTCGTTGACTTCACGAACACGTCGTCGAACGAAGAGGAACACCGTAGTCTCCAAACGAAGTTTGTATCTCGTGTACATTCTAGATTTACTTTTGTTGTAAAGGAACGTTTGTTCCGTATTGTTAGGGTTGGGTGCAACCCGGTTTGTGGGAGTGTTGACTCCTACGTGTGGAAGGGTTCCTTCCGATAGTGCAAGGATTGGATTTCAATCCTGTTGGAGAAGTGACCGAGTCATCCCTTGTTAGGAGATAGGTCGAAGGGGGGAAAGTGGATGTACCCAAGTCGGGGAACCACTATAAATTGCATGTGTATTCTGTGTGTTGTGCTGTTTATTTTTATTGTGCAGGTACATTCGTAAATTCCGCAACAACGCTGCACGTCACCTATTCCCCCCCCCCCCCCATAGGTGAAGATAGTTGACACTAGGTGGACTTTCAAGTGGTATCAGAGCGAGATTGCTCAATAAAAAGGTTAACACCTTGAGTTGAATCCTGCCCCTAGTGTCAAGAAGAAGACAAACATCTACTATGGACGGGCTCAAGTTCTCCGGCAAGATCCCAGTGTGCACCAGGCTCAACTTTCCTATCTGGAAGGAAAGGATCAGGTTCTACATGGAAGCAGTGGATCCTCGACTCTTCATGATCGTGGAGGAGGGACCTTATGTCCCCACTAAGGCCTGCACCATTGATCCCACCAAGAAGGTGCCGAAGACACTTTCTGAAATGGACAAGGACGAGATGGTGCTAGTGGGACTTGACAAGAAGGCATGAAACATTCTGGTGAGCGCAGTTGATGACTCAATGATGCAAAACTTCAGCAACTGCAGGACAGCACAGGAGATCTGGCAGTGCCTGATCATCCTAATGGAGGGCACGGATGAAGTGAGGGATGATCGGAGATCCCTCCTGAACCAAAAATATGAGGCCTTCAGACAAGGGCCTAAGGAAGAGATCGGAGTCACCTATGAGAACTTCCTAAAGATTGTCAACGCCCTCAAGGGCTACGGAAGAGTGTTCACTAATGGTGAACTCAATGACAAATTCCTTAGGTCCCTTACTAAGGAATGGGACACAAAGATCTGCGCCATCAGAGAATTTGACAGACTAGCAGAAACTGATCCACAAATTCTGTTTGGGAAGCTGATGTCCTATGAGCATCAGCTGAACACCAGAAAAGCAGAAGAAGAAGCAGAGAAGGCGGCAGCCAAAGAAAAGACTGTGGCTCTAAAAGCCAGTCACTCCAGAAAAGGCAAGGGTGCGGTTTCATACCGTGCCAGGAAAAAGGATGAGGAGGAGGACTGCGAGCCATGCTCCTCCAGCTCAGAGCTGTCGGAGGAGGATTTCTCCCTCATCACTCGAGAGTTCAAGAAGTTCCTCAAGATGAGGAATCATAGAGAGAGAGACGGCTCCTCCTCCAGGCATCAGAAGAAAAATTATTCTTCTGACAGGTATGCATCTAGACCGAACAAACATCGCTCCTCTGACATTATTTGCTTTGGATGCAATAAGCCAGGACACGTCGTGGCCGACTGCTATCAAGGCAAGAGAGAAAAAGGGAAAGAAGAGGAGCACAAATCCTCTAGAGATAAGAAGAAGGAGCGGAGCTACATCGCCAAAAGGCCAAAGACACTGAGTGAGTCTGATTCCTCAGACTCCAGTGATGATGAGGAAGCCTACTTCGGGCTGGTGGGTCGCTCTGACTTAGAAGGAGAATGCCCCCCGTTTACTGGGAAGGTAAAAGCTCACACCCCTCTCTCCGACTCCGACTCTGATCCTAAGTCTCAGGATGATGAACCTGAGGATAGCCTTTCGGCCCGTGAAGCTGAGCTCCTCGAGAAGTATGAGCTTCTGCTCAACACTTTCGAGGAGTGCCGAAAGAGATTGAAGGCTGAGAAAAAGGAAGTAAAATTCCTTAAGGGTGAGTGTGTTTCCCTAAGGGAAGAGGTCACCAGTTTGATCTCTCTCCGACAGGAGCACCTTGACCTGACCTCAAAGCATTCAGAGTCTCTGAAGCTCCTTGATCTTAAGCAGGAGGAAGTCGACAAGTTGGAAGAACAACTTGCGGCAGAAAGGAAGATCGTCAAGAGCTTCTCTATGCCAAAAACAGTTCTTCCAGTTGTTGATACCTTCTCTGCTCAGGCCAAAGGAGCTGGTTTGGGGCATGTAGGGGTATCTGGTTCCACCTCCAGGAGAAACAGGAACCAGAGGAAGAATAAGGCTGCCAAGAAGGCCTCTGTTGATGAAAAGGGAAACACTCTGCTTAGTCCTGTTTCGTTCAGAAAGCCTGGCTTTCCTTGCAACCAACATGACTTTGAGTCAACATTTGGCCATCATTTCCGGCCCTCGGTTGCAAAGCCAAAGAGCCGATATGACGGTTGGACCTATCCCCGGAACTTCGGTGAGAGTGCCTTCAAGGCACCTTATGAGGAAATCCACATGGGAAATTATGGTTCGTTCTCTAGCGTCCATAATGGAAAGAAGGTACCAAAAGCCAAGCCTGTTATACAGAAGGTGACGAAGTCATGTGACTGCCGTCACCATGAGGCCTCCACCTCCAGATCCAAGGCCCCAGCTGTACCCACCGTTCCCAGGGTAAGGCAGGAGCCTAGGAAGAGGTACAACAGATTCGACTGTTGGTGCTGTGGCAAAGTCGGTCACTTTGCCGTGGATTGTTGGTTTAATCCAAGGTATTACGAGACTCCTCATGTTAGCAATGCGAGGCCGACCACTCGTAGGGTTAACCAATCGAGGGGGAGTGTGCTAACCAGGAATCTAGGACCCAAGTTCGATTGGGTTCCTAAGGCAAATTAATTTTGTTTTGCAGGAATGTCCAAAGGCCACCAAAACGCCGATCTGGTATTTGGACAGTGGATGCTCCCGGCATATGACTGGGATAAGAAGCCTGCTGCGTGATTACACTCCAGTCGAGAATGGACCTAAAGTCATCTTTGGAGGGTCAGATCGAGGAGTCACCAGAGGTTACGGTATGATTTCCAACGGTATAATCTCTATCACCGACGTGGCTTATGTTGAAAGGCTAAACCATAACCTGATCAGTGTAAGTCTGTTATGTGACAAAGGTTATGACGTTAAGTTCTGCAAGGATAAATGTCTGATAATTTCACGTACCTCTTCTGAGACGGTATTATCAGGCATTAGGAGCAGAAATATCTTCTGCTTAGATTTTCTCAGTTTAGATTCTTCTACCCCCGTATGCCTAGTGGCAACAGGCAGTGCATCTCTTTGTGACCAATGGCACGAGAGATTGTCACATATTAATTTCAAGACAATTAGTATGCTGTTTTCTAAGAACTTAGTAAGGGATGCTCCCAGTATCAAGTGCATCAAAGATAGCCCCTGTCCTGCATGCCAGATGGGCAAACAGACTCGGGCTACCTTTAAGAGAATTGCAGACAAAGACTCTTCCCAATGTCTTTACCTTTTACATATGGACTTGTTTGGTCCAATGCAAGTTCATATCTTGGGAGGCAAGTCCTATACGCTAGTGATAGTTGATGATCATTCTGGGTTTACATGGGTGTTATTTTTGAAACGAAAGTCAGATACGTTTGACATCTTCACTAGTTTTGTCAAGCAGGTTCAGAACGAATTTAACTGCCCAGTGGTCAAAATCAGAAGTGACCATGGAACAGAATTCGAATCTGGTGCTATGACAGAATTTTGTGAAGAACAAGGTATCTTTCATGAGTTTTCCTCCCCGCGCACTCCTCAGCAAAATAGAGTTGCGGAGAGGAGAAACAGAACCCTCATTGAAGCCTGCACGACAATATTGAAAGACGCTTCTCTCCCGGAATACTTCTGGGCAGAGGCTGTCAATACAGCTTGTCATGTACAAAACCGAGCATTGATCAACAAGCATCATCGTAAGACGCCTTACGAGCTACTGAAAGGCAGGAAACCAACCATGTCCTACTTGAGGATTTTTGGTTGCAGATGCTATGTACTGAATAATGGGAAGTACACGCGTACTAAATTTGGTGAAAAATGCTTCGAAGACATATTCATGGGCTATAGTTCCCACAGTCGGGCATATAGGGTCTTCAATAAGAAAACCCTAGTGGTAGAAGAATCAATAAATGTTGTATTTGATGAAGGAAGTTTGCTTAACAACAATTCTTCCAGTGGTATTCTTGAAGATGCAGGTGCACGACTGGAACAGCTGAGTCTGGATGAGGCCGCTAAAGATGACGCTCCTAAGTATGTCAGAGTTTCCACCTTCACGTCATCTGAAAATGTTGAAGATCAAAATGGAACAAATCTCTTAGAAGAAGGAGAAGCCCAAGAAGTAGTCGAAGCCCCTGACGCCAGACTTCTAGAGCTCCGGCACGTGCGGGATCATCCTAGAGATCCGATCATCGGAGATCCTCGTGTCGGTGTCAGAACTCAAAGAGGTACCATTAACGAAGTATTGCATCTTAGCTTCCTGTCACAGGTTGAGCCAAAGAAGTTCGATGAGGCGAACAAGGGTGCGGCATGGATTCTGGCCATGCAAGATGAACTACATCAATTCGAACGTTGCAATGTTTGGACGCTTGTTCCCATACCATACAAGCAGAATGTGATTGGCACCAAGTGGATCTTCAGAAACAAGCTGGATGAACATGGGGTCATCATAAAGAACAAGACAAGGCTGGTGGCTCAAGGTTACAGACAGGTGGAGGGGATTGACTTCGACCAGACCTTCGCACCAGTAGCAAGGCTCGAGGCAATCAGATTGTTCCTGGCGTATGCTTCACACAAAGGATTCACAGTCTATCAAATGGATGTGAAATCAGCATTCTTGAACGGAGACCTGAAAGAGGAAGTATACGTCGCTCAACCCCCAGGTTTTGTCAATCCTACTTATCCCAATCATGTTTATTTTCTTAATAAAGCTTTATATGGTTTAAAACAAGCTTCACGAGCTTGGTATGAGACTTTATCTAGTTTTCTTCTTGATAACAAGTTCTCCAGAGGTAAAATAGATAAGACATTGTTTCTCAGGGAAGTCAAAGGCAAGATTTTGCTGGTGCAAATCTATGTCGATGACATAATATTCGACTCAACGGACAACAATTTTTGCAAAAAGTTTTCCAAACTTATGCAAGGAAAGTTTGAAATGAGCAGTATGGGAGAGCTAAAGTATTTCCTGGGACTTCAAGTGAAACAGTCTGAGGATGGAATCTTCATTTCTCAGACGAAGTTCACAAATGAACTCCTCAAGAAATTCGGTATGGAGAATGCAACCTCTATGAGGACTCCAATGGGATCCACTATGTCTCTGGATAAGGATGAGAAAGGTAAACCTTTCGATGAAACCAAATACAGAAGCATCATTGGATCCCTGCTCTACCTTACTGCCAGTAGACCAGATATTATGTTCTCCACATGTGTCTGTGCCCGATATCAGGTGAACACTAAGGAATCTCACTATGTCGCTGCAAAGCGAATTCTAAGATACCTTAAAGGTACTCCTAATCTTGGCTTGTGGTACCCGAGAAACAATGATGTCGAGCTAATATGCTTTTCAGATGCTGATTTTGCAGGAAGTAGGGATGACAGGAAAAGCACTTCCGGGACGTGTCAATTCCTCGGCAGGAGGCTTATCTCATGGAACAGCAAGAAACAGAATTGTGTTGCAACCTCCACAGCAGAGTCTGAGTACATCTCGGCAGGAAGCTGTAGCGCACAACTTCTATGGATCAGAAACCAGTTAGCCAACTACGACCTTCAGTTTAAGGAAGTTCCAATGTACTGCGACTCCTCCAGTGCAATTGCCATTGCCAACAATCCTGTATCGCACAGTAGAACGAAGCATAGTGAGATTCTAAGTTAGTAATGAAAAATTCGTCTTCTGAATAAAAATTCTTAGCCGATGTTGTGGGCAAGGTATTGCTAGGAAAGCATACTACTTATGATTATAGTTGTTGGGTATTGTATCCACAATGTACCTGATTTGAAGAAGCCCCTGGACAAGCTAAGGTCAATAGACAATGTATTTGATAAAATCTTTCAAGTTGTACTTGCAGTTATTCCACGCTAGGTGCACACCAATGTCAGGGTGCAGTAGGTCAATATACATGGGTCTGCATGACGTAATCCCTCGTTGAGCAGATCAGTGTGTTGGCCTACGTGTACTCTCTCTATTGGAGTGCACTTACTTTCAAGTACAGGGCAGTGTTTATGCAAGAGAAGACAAGGAGCAAGGATGGGTCAAGGAGCAGCTCTTGGGAGGAAAGACGAAAATTCGTCTAAGTATAATTCGACGAGAATCACTAATGATTCTCGCCGAATCGTCGAGAATCATTAGTGATTCTCGCCGACTCTTTCCGGCTACCTCAAAACGGTGCCAAGTAAGATTCGGCGAGAATCACTAGTGATTCTCGCCGAACACATCGCTGAGCAGATCATGAATTCCAAGTAACTTTCGTCGAGAATCAACAAGTGATTCGGCAAGAATCACTAGTGATTCTCGACGAATCGTCGAGAATCACTAACTGATTCTCGCCGATTCGTCGAGAATCACCTGCGATTCTTGCCGATTTTTACTTAGCGATTTCTCTGGAAGCTGATGGACCGGATTCTGCCGCTGGACTATTTTGAACCAGATTTCGGGATTCTTCTTGTGGTTCCCACAACGGTCAAATTAGTAGTATCTACAGTATATATATACGGGTATTTTGAACAGTAGAAGGATCCAAAAAAGAAGCCGAGCACACAAACCCTAAATTCGCGAAACTGTTCCGCCGCCGCCGTCGCCGCTCGCGCTATTCGGACGCCGCTGTTGATCGCGTTTCTTCCTGATCTCCGGCGACAGAAGCTTAGCAAAGCTTAGAGTCTCACGCGTTTCTATCCAGAGATCTCTTGTCTCTCGATTTGTTGATCGGGAAAAACTTCCCCATCCGAATCGATCGAGACGACCGATCCTCGAGTGACCGTTGGTAGACCTAGCTAGCTTCGCTACGAAGTTTGGATCTCTAAAGAACAGCAGCCGTACATCATCGTTGCCGCCGATCCCGAACCAAGCCACCGCCCTTCTTGCCGCCGCCGGTTCCGGGGAGATCCTCTCCAAGAGAGCTAGGGTTGTAGACTCTTCGTTGACTTCACGAACACGTCGTCGAACGAAGAGGAACACCGTAGTCTCCAAACGAAGTTTGTATCTCGTGTACATTCTAGATTTACTTTTGTTGTAAAGGAACATTTGTTCCGTATTGTAAGGGTTGGGTGCAACCCGGTTTGTGGGAGTGTTGACTCCTACGTGTGGAAGGGTTCCTTCCGATAGTGCAAGGATTGGATTTCAATCCTGTTGGAGAAGTGACCGAGTCGTCCCTTGTTGGGAGATAGGTCGAAGGGTGGAAAGTGGATGTACCCAAGTCGGGGAACCACTATAAATTGCCTGTGTATTCTGTGTGCTGTGTTGTTTATTTTTATTGTGCAGGTACATTCGTAAATTCCGCAACAACGCTGCACGTCACCTATTCCCCCCCCCCCATAGGTGAAGATAGTTGACACTAGGTGGACTTTCAATAGTACCAGACAAACATTTTTGGTAATGTGTGCAGTACTGAATATGAAAACAGTAAATTGGTCAAGGATTTTGTTTGACTTGATAAAGAAGGAGAATAGTAAGAAAGAAGTATGTTTTGGAAGAATTCTGGGCATTTTCCTACAGTAAAAGACAGCTGAATCACTTGTCTCCCAGACTATATTCATTAATGCCTCCAAAAGGCTAACATGTGCCTTGTTTGGAATGTAGGAGAGGACAATCCCAAAGCCCTCCAAGGCTTCAACCTCTTCCAGAGCTTCTGAGGGTACAAGAGCTGTAACAGCTGATTGTCCACCCCCAGAAGTTGTCCCCTCCATCATAATTCCATCCACCCAGATTCCAACACATCCATCTCCACAACCTACACCTCCACAAATTTCAATTCCTCATCATCCCTCCAATAACAATACTCATCACCAGCTCATACTACAACAACAATTCAAACTCCTGAACATCAACCAACACAAGTTCAATCTACAGAGCATACCACACCACCTCCTTTCCAACTTCCTCAATCCTCACTTCCTCATCATCTAGATGACATTCCCCTCCATAACCTCTCATCCATTCCATCTTTTGATATGTTATCATCTCCCCTTTCATACTCCATCACCTCATGATGATCCAATGACAGACACCACTGTTTTCCTTTCATCATCCATCCTCCAACCTTTTGTATCAACTCAGACACCCTATGAGTTCATGCAAATGAGTCCCCTTCCATTCCCTCCCTTCTAGAATTACTCACTCCCCTTATCTCACAGCTTATAGTAGAGGCCATTAAACCTCTTGCTGATTCCATTGCATCGCTCTCTGCCCTCATTTCTACTGCAACCACTGTCCCTTCTTCTGGGGGACTGGCTTCAGGACCCTCTGAAATCAGGCAGGGGGAGATATCCAGTAAAGAAGCTCTAGTCTCCTCTCCTCCAGCAGCACCAGAAGCAGCAGTAGTTTTGCTGTTAGATGAGCAAGCAGATGCAGATGCAGATGTATATATGATTACAGAAGCTGAGATAGCAGCTGATTTTGATATGTCTTGTACAGATGAGTTAGTTAACTTGCAAGAAGTTTTGACTGTGGGTGATTGCCTTGTCAATCCCACAATAGATATTTACAATTTGTTAAATTCTTTTGACACAACTTATTTGATTTATCTTCCAGAAATCTACCCAAAGCAATCTATAGCTATAGTTTGCTATATCTCCCCAATAAGCCATGAAGTTGTTAATCAACTAAAGGCAATATTTGCAGGACCAGTAATATCAGAAGAACATGTGACTGAGAATGTTCTTGAACAAGTCTCTACTCCAGAGCAAAAAGCTCTTTCCACTTCTACTTATAAAATGGATGATAGTCCTTTACTAGACCTGGATGAAATTATTCTTGCAGATATAGTAGAAGAGAATCAAACAACTATTGAAAGTATTATAGAGACAGAACTTCAAGTGCAACCTCAAGCTGAAAAGCAAATATCAAAGTAAGCCTTGAAGGTAATTGATGCTATGTATGACAATCCTCCAGGATCCTCTGATGAAGACAATGATGATGAAGATTCTGATGAATCTTATGATTCTAAAGCTAAGAAGAAGATTTATACGAAAAGGAAAGCTCCTGCTAAGGCTCTTCCTAAGCCTAATCTTAATGTAGACACTCCCTACTACATTTTGCAAATAGATTACTCCTTACCCAGGGATGCCTTCATGGATGTGGCTATCAAAGAATAAGCAAAAAGCAAGGAAGAAGAGCAAAAGGTACTCTCATCCTCCTCCTTCTCAAAGGAATTGGAGAGGTACTCCTCCTCCTCCTCCATCAGCAGGTGCTTCGGGGAATGTATGTAACATCCCATTTCCAACTAGACCCCTAAGAGTGGTTTTGGCCATGACTAGGTCATGACAAACCCTAGGAAGCCAGTAATGGGGCAAGAGATAGGGAACAGAAAGGTGGGAGATCATCATGGTCTGCAAAAAGTAGAACTCTAAACAATGGTGTAGGATGACCATGGGCCACACCCTAACCCCAAGACCCTACCACAACACCCCTAATACCTTGGGAGGCCCATTAGAGCCAAAAGGACCCATAGGGGTCAACCCAATTGGTCATGTTGACTCAAGTCAACTCTAGCCCTAAAATGGTAAAAGTGCCCTTGCCAAGGGACATGTGACCCCCAAGATGCCCAACCAACCCTGTTCAAGTAACCCTAGACCTCAAGGGAGCCCAATGGGCCACTAAAAACCCAATGGGGGCCAACCCAGATGGTCAAATTGACCAGGTCAACCCTCATTTAGGTCAAGTCAAACTTAACCCAAAGGGCTAACTCAAGCCCAAGCCACTTCTCCCTTAGGCTAAACCCATTCCCTTGACCATCATAATCAAGTGGGCTGCATTTAGTTTGTGAGGTTGACTAGTCAACCAGGGGTGACTAGGAGAGAGAAAGGAGCTCCCCTCCATGATAATGGAGGAGAGAGAAAATGAGGAAGAAGAAGGGGAAGTGAGAGGCCGGCCAAGGAAGGCTAACAGCCACCAATTATGGCTGCAATCAACTCCTCTAGGAGAGAGGAGTTGATTCCAGCCGTTCCCGGCCACCAAGGGGTGGGTTCAGCCCCCCTCCACACAACCCGAGCCACACCTTTAATGGTGTTAATGGCCATTGAAGAACCAGCCTCCCCTCTCCCCATTTGCCATTTAAACACCTTCAGGGAGCCGAGGGGATCATTTTAGAGCGTTTACCTGGAGAGACGAGCCATTCCACTGTGCAGTTGCAGAAGCCGAGTGCCGCCGCCATCGTCAATGGCATCCCGCCGCTCCTCACGCATTCAGGCCGCCAGGAAGGTCCTCCCCCTCTCCTTAACTCATGATTAGATCATAGCAATGGATAGGACCAAGGTTCGGGCTCAATTGAGCCCGATCAATTCGGTTTTCATGGATTTTTCTGAAGAAAACTCACCTCTCGGGATCGCCGGAAAAGGGGTTTCCGGCGGCCAAGCCGCCGCCTGGGGATGGCCACCACCTCAACGGAGGTGGTGGTGCCGGTGGCCGGCCGGGGAGGTGGTCGGGTCGCCGGCAGTGGCGTTTGGATATCGCTCCAGGCGGGACGCATCGCAGCCGTTGGCTCATTGGAGAAGACGACGGGATTCCGTCGAATCTGCGTCAAGATTCGTGCCCCCCCTGATATTAAACTATAGGAAATAATTTATAATAATGCAATTCTGTCACAGTTTTTGATATTAATGGTTTAAAACTTTAAAAATACTTTGGATCTTCTGGTGGAAAATACTTCAACATGAAAGTTGTAGTCCCTTGAGTCTACTTTATTTTAAAATTAGTTTGAACCCATTTGGGTGCAAGTTCTGACCAGGGCACCCATTTTGGTGGGACATACCCTTAGGGCTAGGCAGTCATTAAATTGAGTGCCCACTCTTCACCCCTAGCCCAAATTAGCTGAACTTTTGGCAGAGAGTCTATCCTAGATATACCTAGGGCCTGCCCAAAAATGGGAATTTTTGGAAAAAATATTTCTATAGTTTTTGTAAACATTTAATAATTATTAAATAAATTAACTAAGTGCCCTAAACACCTCCAAACCCTCCCAAATTTTGGTGAGTGGTCCCTGGGTTCACTTTAGGTATCTGTATAAAATTTCATTTAAGTTGGATGTGTTTTGAATAGGTTTTGACCCAACCCTAACTATACCTTAAAAAGGGCATTTTGGGTCAAAAGTTGCACTTTAGATTTGAGTGACCAAATCACCTCAACAGAGGCTGAAATTTGGGCCACTGACTTGTTAGGGCACTTATCACCTCCCTATGGAATATGGGACAGTGAGGAATAGATTTGCCCTAAGTTCCAAGGTCAAACCCTAAGAAGGGACCTTTTGGCCTTGTGAAGGGCATGAGTCCTAAACACCTTGGATGAACACCAAATTTTGCATGGAGGTTCCTAGGATATATAAACCCTCTGGTAAAATTATTAGCAAATTATGTAAATGGTAGGGCCCCCAAAACCCAAACCCTAGCTTAGGTCCTAAAATTTGTAGTGTAAGTTTAGGTTAGCTAAACATCTTGAAACTTAACCAAATTTGGGTAGTGAGGGGATTAGGGTATTTTGAGCCTCTGATAATTTACTTGAGGAATTTTGGACAATATTTTTAGCACTTCATTAGTAATTAATGGTAATGCCCTAATAATTATTTTGGATATTGTGGTCTCACTGCCCATAAAGAGGGTATGAAACATGGGCAGAGTTAGTTTTAGCTTATGATAATCTTGTATGAATTTTGTTAGAATTTTTGGATATCTATTTAGGGCATCTACTTCACAAGTGCTTTATTTTGATTACATATTAATAATTCTTGTCAGAGGCCATCACTTACTAAAAAATCATGAAACTTCCTGCATAGTGTTTTTAGCTCACTGTTATCATATGGAAATTTTTGTGGAAATATTTGATGACTGATTAGCATACTTTGTTCATTAACTCTTAAATTAGAGAGTTCATAAGAAAATCAAATATAGCCTTATTTCCAAATGATAAATTATGAAACTTTTTCTAGGGTACTTGTTGGCCATCACAATCATCCCTGAATTTTCTCTGAATTTTTGGAGGTGTTATTACTATAGAATCTTTTAAAATGACTTTTTACGGGCATCTTTGAAATTAACTTTAAAGGCCTAAACCTTGCTGAAAAATTGGAAGACTTAGGATTTAGAGTTCATTAGGCATTTTGTAATTATCATAAATTTAGTGTATTATTATCTTGTTTGAAAGTGGTACTTCATGTTTAAACCTGGGCCTTTTGGGACACTAGAATAAATAAATTAATTATCAGACAAATTAGGAAAATTATGGATTTCTGGATTTATGCTTCAAATGTCTTTTTAGATCTCTAATAATTATCATAAGGGTACAGGATGAATATTTCATGTACTTCCCTTTTTACGGGTCATGTAGCTTAAGTGGTCTGCATATAGCAAAACTGCAGGATTTCATTTGGATGTGAATTAGGGCACGTATGATGGGTCTTGGTGGTTTGCTGTAAGGACAAGTGGAAGGGGCTGCATCTATGAAAGATGAGTGAGTAGGGTGTGGTTTTAACTAGGGTTTATAGGCGTTCGGGTCCGACGAAAGATCGTCATACCCAAGGAGAGTTGGAGTCAAATTACCCTAGGGTTAGCATATCGAAATATGAGAAATAAAGGATAAGGGAATCAACCAATAATAAAATAAGTACCTTGCGAAAGGGAACGCTGGGCGTAATCCCAACATAGTTCCTAGTGCCCTTGAGAGCCCTTCACAGGGAATACCGGGGGCAGTCCTGGGTTAACGTAAACTATTTAACAAGCTGAAAAGAGTAACTTAGTAATTAGGGTTGCACACTCCACAACACTGATGGCACCAGAGGTTGGTTAGGAGCTTCGGCTCGGATGGTTAAAAGGCGGACTTTGGGTCCGGGGAGCTTCGGCTCGATTGCTTGAGTCGGACGTGTTGGTCCTGGGAGCTTCGGCTCGATTCTTGATTACGCTAATTTGCATGTGCATAACAGGAAAGGAAATTAAGGTGGTGGGTCTTCGGTATCGGAGGGTCGATGCACCGACGCCAATACGTTGACTCGGCAAGTGTGGTTAGCACTTCTCCAACAGAAGTCCGGTGCGCCAGCCGGCAAGAGTACGCAGGAGTCCGCTTCGTGCACACAGCCTAGATCGGGGCACACGGCCTGGGACACGGTCGTGTGCAAGGCCGTGTTCGGCCCAGGATTGAGAAATTTTGGGCGGATCTGAGCCGTTCATTTTCTTTAAACAAGATTTGACAGCCCAGATGTGGTCCGGTCTTTTTAAGGCCGGGTATTGAGGATTAATTCCTCATAATCTCTTAAAGCATTCTCTTTCAAAGGAGTTAGAGAGAGGAGAGAGTAAGGAGGAAGGAGGTGGAGGAATCCGGCCGCCGTCAGAGCATCGGAGCACCGAATCGAGAACCGAGACCGGATCCGTGGAGGAAATTCCCTTGCGAAGCTTTCCATCCGGATAGATTCCCATGACGCAAAAGCGAACTACAAGGGTAACGATTCTCTACTTGAGCATGTGAAACTCTATTTCTTTTGCATAAGGAAACCCGCTCCCGTGAGTGTGCGGTACTCCTTGGGGTAGATGTGAATAGTCTCCCTTGTGTTAAATATAGAGTCCGGAATCGAAATACGGACATATGCATTGTGTGTGAAGCCTACCCAGACGTGTTGGTCTGGATCGGAGATGTTGCACATTGTATGGTTTGCCTGAGAAGACTTCGTGCTTTGTGTTTTCGGGTTTCTACAAGGTAGATTACAGCAGGGATCCTTGGGGATTAAACCCAAGGCGCACCCGGAAAACTGAGCGGAAATGTAATTCGGCTAAATTGGCGGTCGGGGAGCCAGCCTTGTACATAACTGGGTTATGTGATGTTTGGGAATGTTTTGGGATCCGAGAGAAGCTTGGCCCGCGCGTACGTCTTAAAGTGACTAGGTAGAGTGAGCCACGGGTAAGTGGAATCGGACCTGGGCTATGTTGTTCAGTGCTAGAGACCCAAAAGAGGGACTAGCCATTGGCATAGTCGGGAGTCTTAGAATGTGGTAAGAAAGACTAAAATGCTCACGTTGTTTCAATCCCGGGGATGGTGGTGAAGCCACGGAATTGACTGGATTCACCGTTAATGTGCCCTGAGTGCACGAGGTGTTTGGCCGTGTGAGCCTACACCTGTGGCGAAGTATGTTTGCACTTTATTGTATAGCTGGGCTAATGATATGTAGGGAAGGAGCACCGTCGTCCCGAGTAAGGGCAGGGTCGTTATATTTTGGTCATCTTTAGATGCCGTTGCATTGTTTGCCACCGTGCGGTGGAATGTTGCTTGCAGGTGCTGTGGAGCCAAATACCAAATAGCGGGCTGAAGCCCATGTTGCTGAGCTGGCCCTCGAATGCCAAAGCGAATTGTTGTTTTATTTTTATCATGTGTGGCCGCCTGCGTGCCGATATATATAAAGCATTACTTTGTTAAGTGAACTCTTGTAAGGCCATAAGCCCAAGAACTTTTTGATGTATTTGTTATTTCATTCCTTTGGTAGTAAGTGGACATTCATGATAGTTGTTATTCAATTATGGGTTCATTCAAACTGTTTAAAAGCTTCCGCTAGAATGCTCTAAGTTAGGGCGAGTAGTTGTAGTTAAATTTTAATATTCTTATGTATCCCTTCCGACTGTCCGTGGTATATGACGTCAGGTTCCAGCTGGACCTTCTGTTATATGCCATACGACGGATGGTGGTGTTTCACTACCTCAGGAACAAGGCCCTACAACTCAGAGCAAGCTTGCTCCTATAGCTCAGTGATCCAAAGATCATCTACCTCAGACTAAATTAATAATCCGACAGTTCATGAAAGGAAGATAGCCCTACAACTCAGAGAGAATAACTCTCTTACAGCTCAGACACAAAGACCCTACCTCAAATCCACAGAAGGATCCTACAACTCAGGCACATAATCCCTTACAACTTAGAGAGAATGACTCTACAACCTCAGGCAAACTGCCCTACCACATGCACACAGGCCCTACCTCAGATCCACATAGGGATCCTATCTCAGATTCACAACTTGAATCCTACCACTCATCCTTTACAATCAGGCCCACATTGAAAGTGAGGGATACATAGAATTTACTCTAGAGGGGGGGGGGGGGGGGGTTAAATAGAGTACTAAAAATATTTTGTTTTGATTTATTGCGGAATTAAAATATTGATACTTATATGAAAGAGGGAAAAGAACATTAAACTATCATATCACAATACAAAAAGAAAACACAAGGTAACAAGATGACACAAGATATTTTATAGTCGTTCCCCAAATCTGGGTACATCCACTCTTCTACCACCTTAGTAGGAATCCACTTAGGTTTTTGATCAGGTGCCCTATCACCACAAGATCTGCTTCAGGTACATCTAGAAACCCTTCAGGCTTTTGATCAGGTGCCTAAAAACCAATAGGTTTTTGATCAGGTGCCCTATCACCACAAGATCTGCTTCAGGTAGATCTAGAAGCCCTTCAGGCTTTTGATCAGGTGCCTAAAAACTAATAGGTTTTTGATCAGGTGCCCTATCACCAAGGAGTTCACTTTTGAAGGGAGTAATAACCCAGTACAAGAGAGGTTAAAGAAAAATAGATGACAGTCTTCTCTATCTCAAACACAATGAGAAGACTATGTGGATTTGATGATGCCAAAGCTTCCCCTGAGATATTGAGTAGATTAAGGAAGATGGAAGCTTTGTCCAGGGTGTAGGTCTTCAGATTGATGTTGATTTCCAACAAGCTTTCTTAGATCTTGTTGGGTACATTGGAAAATGTGTACCAGATTTGAAGAAGCCCCACCTTACTCAATAATATACATCAAGGTGTATTTGATGTTGTTTTGAGTATATATGTGCAGGTTAAGAAAATGTAGGAATGCAGGAAAAGTTTCTAAGTCCATGAGTCGACACCAGAAGAAGCTGTGTCGACACTTATGAAGGCTTGTGTCGACACTGGAGAATTGCTGTGTCGAGACCTGGAGTCAATTGTATCGACACTTGGAAGGGCTGTGTCGACACCAGAAGAAACTGTGTCGACACACAGAGACAGAGTCGACACACAGAAAAGCTTAGTCGACAACAACTGTGTCGACACACAGAGGCAGTGTCAACACACAGAAGACTTTGTCGACATCAACTGTGTCGACACACAGGACTTGTGTCGACACATAACAGAGTTTCAACAAAGTTGATTTTTTGTGAAGAGAAGAAGTGACTGTGTCGACACATTCTACAGAAGCTGTGTTGAGAAGCAGTGTCAACACTAAGGGAGCTGTGTATACACCACCAAGGCTTGTGTCGACACTTAGTCTACTTGTGTCGACACATGATGAAGTTCAGTCTCGACACTTTGCTGACAAAGACAGAGTTTCAAGAAGTGACTGAAGACTTGACAGTTGTGAGTTTCAACATGTCTACTGAAGCTGTTAGAGCTGTCAGAAGTTCGTTAGAAATCGGATTAGCCAGTTACCATGGAGGAAGTCTATATAAAGACATTCGTTACCATGGAGGAAGTCTATATAAAGACATTCTCTATCAACAGAAGACACATGATACAGATAGATGAGATAAAAAAATATGAAAAATAGAAGAAGCTTTTCAACAGAAGATCTAAGAAGACATTCTCAAGTGGTGATCTACTCAGACTTTGTCAAGAGAATTCAAAGAAGAATTTAGAAGAATCTTCAGAAGAATTTGGAGAGAGAGAGCTCCATCTATTCAAGTGAAGAAAGGGACTTACATCAACAAGTCTCTTAAGTGCAGATTCTGAACTAGTCTGCCAAGAAGAATTCATATTGATTTCTGAATTTCAAGAAAGAAGCTGATTGAAGATCAACTTCAAAAAAGATCAACCCTACTGTGTTCAGATTCAAGAAGCTTTGAAGAACGCTAAGACAGGTTGATCTCTAACATCAGATTATTTCAAGAACTGATCGAGAAACCTTCCATCCTTTTCTCTCAACCATGGTGGTGGTAAATTTCAAATTTACATCTATTTTCAGTAGGATCTTTTTAAGATCTGAGTTGTAATCCTGATTTATGAAGGCTGAGTTGTAGGAGATTAAGTTCTCTGAGTGGTAGGCATTATTGAAGGCTGAGGTAGGGCTGAGAGCCTGAGTTATAGGAGATTTTCATCTCTGAATTGTAGGCCTTGTTGAAGGCTGAGGTAGGGTAGATTGCCTGAGCTGTAGGAGTGTGGACTCACTCTGAGTTGTAGGAGCCTTGTTTGGGTTCTGAGCTGTAAGATCTGCGGATCTGTGGAGAAGGAAAGAGGTTAGGCCGAATCTAGCACACTGATAGATAGGCGAAGGGGGAAAGTGGATGTACCCAGATCTTGGGGAACCACTATAAATTAGTGTGCCATCTGTGATTGTGTGTGGTATTGTTATTTTTGTGTTGTGATAGCTGTAGAACTATATGTTTCTATTAATTAACTGAATTAATATTCTGCCATAGAAGGAAAAAGAGTTGAACCTATTCACCCCCCTCTAGGTGTTTAGGAACCAATTCTTTCAGTGGTATCAGAGGGGGTTCCTCAAAGAAGACTTAACAGTTTGAGTAAGATCTGTAAGGCAGAAGTAAGTTAAAGAAGATGGGTTCAGGAGAAAACCATAAAGAACTTGGTTCAATGAAGTTGCCTATCTGTAGGAAGGAAATCTTTGGAATATGGAAGGAAAGGGTCAGACTATTTATGGAGGCATCTGATCCTCTTCCTTCACCATATATTCCAATGAAGGTTTCTGTTCTTGATGCTAATCAAAGGATTTCTAAGGATTTTTCAGAAATGAATAAGGATGAGATCATCTTGGCTACAATGGATAAAAGAGCACAGAATATTATAGTGAGTGACATAGATGACTCAACATTCCAAAATCTGATTCACTGCAATACCTCCAAGGAGATGTGGGACATATTGGTTGTCTACATGGAGGGTTCTGAAGAGGTTAGGCAAGATAGAAAGTCTATGCTTAATCAAGAATATGAGAGTTTCAGACAAGCCAAGTCTGATAGCATAACTGAATGTTATAAGAAGTTCTACAGAATTGTAAATGAACTAATTTCCTATGGAAGAATCTTCAGTACAAATGTGCTGAATGATAAATTCCTTAGGTATTTGACTAAGGATTGGGATACAAAGATATATGTCATAAGGGAAGTGGCCAGACTGGCATAAATATCACCTCCAACACTGTTTGGCAAATTGCTGTCTTATGAGATGCAGCTATTGGACAAAAAGGAGGAAGAGAAAAATACAAAGGTTGACTATAGAGAAACGTCAACGGCCTTCAAGGTAGAAGCCACAAGGAAGAATAGGAGGATGTCTCCATCTTCTCCTAAGAATGCTGCAGAAGTGATCTCAGAAAATTCTGATAATCACAGTTCAAACAACAGTAATTCTGATGAAGAGTTTGCTGCTTTCACAAGGCAGTTTTAGAGATTCTTAAAAAAGAAGCAGTGGAAATCTAAGTCATCCTCATCTCAGTCCAAGGATGACTATTATCAGACGAGGAAATCATCCAGGAAGGACAGGAGTGGGACAAAGCCTAGCAAGTTAACTACATCAAAGATTATTTGCTATTACTGCAACAGACCTAGATATGTTGTGGCTGACTTTCCAGACAAAAGAAAGGAGTCTACTGATAAAAAGAAGTCTCAGCATAAGAGCAAGAAGGAGAAATCCTTGGTATCTAAGAAAGAGAAAAGTTGGACAGATCAATCAACTTCAGAGTCTGAATCTGCGGCTGAGGCCTATATTGGTTTGTTTGCAACAGAAGAAGTGGATGAGTTCTTGAAATTATTGGACTCTATCAATGATCAAGAAGTCTATCAGTGCAAAGGACTGATGGCTGTGTCTGAAGAAGACCAGTGTCAGGATCAACCTGGTCCCAGTAAGGTAAAAAGTTTATCTATAGATTCTGATTACTTCACTGGGCCAGAATCAGATGCATCTGCATCAAGAGATGTGGATGGGTCTGAATCCGAAGGAGATATTCATCAGCTTATAGAAGAATATGGGGATTTGTTGCATGCACTCAAGAGAAGCAAAAAACTGGCCAAAAATCAGGCTAATGAAATTGTAGCTCTTAAGTTGGCTGCATCTGATTCAGAAAAGCTACTGGATCAGAAGATGAATGGGATTGCCAAGCTAAAAAACATAACTGTTATTCAATTTGGTACAATCACATTCAAAAATGATCAGATCAAAAGTCTGGAAGACAGACTTCAGAATGAGAAGGAAATAGTGGCTAGTTTCTCTAAGCCAAAATCTGTCCTACCCTTAATTGATGACTTTGTGTCTCAAAATGGTAAGGCAGGATTAGGATTTAAGGGAACTGCATGGGCTGCCCAGTCCAATAATAAAGGCAAAGCCCCAGCATAAAACAAAAGATCTACTACCAACAATACAACTTAGATTGTACCTAAAAAGGGGTATAATAAGTATGAGTGTTGGTGCTGTGGCTAGATAGGCCATTATGCCTTAGACTGTTGGCACAACACCAGTGTTAGGAAGAATAGCAATCTACCTGTTAGAAGAGCTGCTGGCAGATTTGTCAAGTTTTAGGCTAACTTGAACCAAGGACCCAAAAGTTATTTGGGTTCTAAGGTTAAGTAATTTTTGTTGCAGGTGAGTCCAAGTTGACATGCTCCTATATGGTACTTGGACAGTGGATGTTCCAGGCACATGACTGGAACACGAGGATTGCTGAAGTACTACTCACCAAAATTGAATGGGCCTAAAGTAATCTTTGGTGGTTCTGAAAAAGGAGTCATCAAAGGTTTTGGTAACATTTCTAACAACTCAATCACTATCACTCAAGTGACTTATGTGAAGGGTTTGAAACACAACCTAATAAGCACAAGCCAGCTGAGTGATCTTGGATATGACATTTCATTTATCAAGAATGAGTGTCATATCAAGAGGTCAAGTGATCAAAAAGTCATATTGACTGGCTATAGAAAAAGAAATGTGTATTGCCTAAACTTTGAGAGTGAGAATAAAAATTCTCCTATCTGACTTGTGGCTGATGAGAAAGCCTCTCATTGTGTCAAATGGCATAAGAGGCTAGCTCATCTTAACTACAAGACTATTGGACAACTCTTTAGTAAAGAGTTAGTGAGGAATGGTCCTCAAGTTAAGTGCTTTAAGTTGGAATATGCTCAGCTTGTCAAAAAGGCAATTAGACCAGATCCTCCTTTCATAGCCTAGAAACCAAAACTCAGTTAGGTGCTTATACAACTTGCATATGAATTTATTTGGTACTATGCCAGTTCATAGTATAGGTAGGAAGGTCTACACTTTTGTGCTTGTAGATGACTATTCTAGATTTTCTTGGGTATTCTTTTTGAGGCAGAAATCTGAAACCCCAAACGTCTTCTACAAATTTGTCAAACAAATTCAGAATGAATTAGATAGTTAAGTGGTAAAAATCAGAAGTGTCCATGGAACTGAATTCCAATCTGAAAGTATGACAAGACTGTGTGAAGAATTTGAGATTCATCAGGAATTCTCCTCACCTAGAACACCTTTAGCAAAATGGCATTGCTGAAAGAAAGAATAGGACATTGATTGAGGCTGGAAGAACACTATTGAGTGACACTACTCTCCCATAATATTTCTGGGCTGAGGCAGTAAACACTGCATGCCATGTGCTCAATAGGGCTTCCATCACCAAAAACCACAAAAAGACACCCTATGTGGTTATGAAAGGCAGAAAACCAAACTTATCCTATTTTAGGATCTTTGGTTGCAAGTGCTATGTGCTTAACAATGGCAAGTCTCACCTATCTAAGTTTGCTGCCAAATCACAAGATGAGATATTTGTTGGGTGCAACAACAATAGTAAGGCTTATAGGGTCTACAATTTGGCTACTCAAGTTGTAGAAGAGTCTGTTCATGTCATATTTGATGAATCTAGACTTATTAACAGTGAGTTGCCTAGTAGTTCTTGTAGCTCTACAGGTATACAGCAGAAGATGGACCAGCTTACTATCAGAGAAGATCCAACTGCAAAGCAGGATAAGAAAAATGGTAGTTACTGTCCAAGGAGAGTACAAGACACTCAAGAGGCTAATGAAGATCATGAGGTGCAACATAATGAAGAGATTGAAGAAGGTCAAACTGTTGATAGATTACCTCTAGTAGTTAGATATTTAAAGGATCATTCTGCATACCAGATCATTGATGATCCAAGACATGGAGTACAAACAAGAAGCAGGAACTTAAACACAGTTCTTTGCTCAAGCTTCTTATCTCAACTGGAACCCAAGAGATTTGAAGAAGCTATTCAAGACCCACACTGGATTGATGCTATGCAGGAGGAGTTAAATCAATTCAGAAGGTGCAAGGTCTAAGAGTTAGTTCCAAAACAAAAAAGCCATAATGTCACAGGAACAAAGTGGATTTATAGAAACAAGCTTGATGAGAGTGAGATCATAGTGAAGAACAAGGCAAGACTAGTTGCCAAAGGATATAGGCAGAAAGAGGTCATAGACTTTGATCAGACTTTTGCTCCAGTGGTAAGGTTGGAAGCAATAAGGCTATTCCTTGCCTATGCAATATATTAAGGCTTCAAATTGTTCCAAATGGATGTTAAGTCAGCATTCTTAAATGGAGACTTAAAAGAGGAGGTCTATGTAGAACATCCCTCAGGTTTTGTTGATCCACTCAATCCTAATTATGCTTATAAACTTAGGAAAGCTTTATATGGGTTGAAATAAGCCCCAAGGGCTTGGTATGAAACCTTGTCTACTTTCCTCATTGAGAATAAATTCTCAAGGGGGAAAATAGACAAGACTCTATTCCTTAAAAAATCCAAAGGAAAGATCATCCTAGTCCAAATATATGTTGATGACATAATATTTGGTTCTACTGAAAATAATCTTTGTAGAAAGTTTGCAAAAACGTATGCAAGGGAAGTTTGAGATGAGCAATATAGGGGAACTTAAGTTCTTCTTTGGACTCAAAGTAAGACAGACTGATGATGTCTTGTCCATATCCCAGTCTAAGTTCACCCAGGAGTTAATTAAGAAGTATGGTATGGATTCATTCACTACCATGAGAACTCTAATGGGGACAAGTATGCCTTTAAGCAAAGATGATGCAGGAAAACCTTTAGATGAATCTTTATATAGAGGAATAGTTGGCTCCCTCCTTTATCTGACTGCTAGTAGATCTGACATCTTGTATGCTACATGTGTTTGTTCTAGGTACCAATCCTGCCCTAAAGAATCTCATTATACTGCTGTCAAAAGGATTTTGAGATATCTTAAGGGCACACCTAATCTAGGCCTTTGGTATCCTAGGAAAAGAGATTTTCTACTAATGGGCTTTTCAGATGCAGACTTTGCAGGATGCAAAGTAGATAGGAAAAGCACAACAAGCACCTGTCAATTTCTAGGAGGAAGATTGGTGTCATGGAGCTATAAGAAGCAGACTAGTGTGGCAATTTCCACAACTGAGTCTAAGTATGTTGTTGCAGGAAGTTGTTGTGCACAGATGTTGTGGATACAACATCAGTTAGAAGATTATGGTATTCAGGTAAGTAGAACTCCATTATTATGTGATTCTACTATTGCTATTTCTATTGCTCATAATCCTGTTTCTCATAGTAGAACAAAGCATATAGAAATAAGATACCATTTTCTTAGAGATCATGTAGAAAAAGAAGATATTTCTTTAGAATTTGTTAATATAGATTTACAAATTGCTGACATGTTCACTAAGCCATTAGATGAAACTAAGTTCAATAATTTCAAAATTGAATTAGGAATGTTGAACATAAATTAGTTTAACAAATTTGGCTAAGTAAAATTGTGTCGACACAAAAAAGTTGTCTGTGTCGACACATAGTAGTTGGTGTCGACACTCCAGGAAAGTGATGCCGACACATCTAGAAAATTGGTGTCGACACTTCAGAGCAGTAATGTCGACACATCCAGAAGTTGTGTCGATATTTAGAATTAGAGTCGACACAGAATTTCTGTCGAACTGATAAGAATGTCTGTGTCGACACATCATCAATTAGTGTCGACACATAGAAGTCAACACTTCTGTCGAGACATTAGTAGTCTGTGTCGACACATTTCAACTGTGTCGACACATTAAGAGAATTTTGACGTGCCGTTTGACCTTCATTATTTAGAAGGGTATAAATAGGTCAACAACATACTCTATCGACACACTCTCCATATTTTCGAGAACAAAACCTTGTGTCGACAAATTCTCTCTTCTCAATCCAAGATTTCTCTCAACCCCAATGGCGCCAAAGTTGAAGATAACGTCAACGAAGGCTATGAGCTGGTTCGCAATGCTTTTGATAATGGGGAACCCGAGATTAAAATAGTAATTACCCTAATTACTGCGAATGGTTTGGAATTTCTGGTATCCGAACCTACAAAGATATGGAAGAAGGAAATCCTTGAGTTCTATGGAGTTGCAACTCAAGATTCTACTAGATTAAAGATTAGGTCTTCAATCCAGGGTAATAAAATCAAACTCACCATGAAGAGCATATGAAAAACTCTTCATCTGCCCAAAAATCAAGAAGATGAAGAAGTTACCTCTACCAAGACCAGGGAAGCACTCAAGTGGTGTGGATTTTATCCCACCATGAAGATTGGATCTGCAATGAACAGGAAAGGGATGAATCTGCAAGGAAAATTCCTTTTTGAAGTGGTTGGAAAGATCATTCTCTGCAAGCCAGGGGGACATGATAGGGTTTCAGCATATATGTTCAGCCTAATGACCAGGATTATCTTCAGACTGAACACAGATTGGTCTGCAGTAATCTTTGAAAAGATTAAGGAAGGCATCAAGAAGCCCAATTTGGGAAGAATCATGAGTCTATACTTGGCTGGAACAATTCCAGAAGTAATGGAACAGACTACTGGTTCTAAGATCAACCACATGAGAAGAATGGATATAAGGATAATCTCCAGATGGGATAGAGTCCTAACAAAGGACATGCCAGATGAAGAGAGGCCAGAGATTGCTGAAAAATCTCCTGCACAAGACATTACAGATGGTGCTCAGGTGCAGGGGGAGCCTCATCTTGAGGAAGTGCCAACAAACTTAGATAGTGAAATGACAAATCAAACTATTCTTGAGGTAATCCAAGAAGTTAATCAATCAATTTTTAATAATGAGGATGAAACACTAACTGTGCCCTTGGTTGATGTTGACCAGACCACTCACCTCAACAATCAAGCACAGAATGTTATCATGGAGGATACATCTACAGTTGCTGATTCTCCAGAGTTAAGAGTGCCTCCAGTCCAACCTCAACAAGAGTTTACCCTTGAAGAGTTTTTCCCTGATATAGAACAAGTAAGAACTGAGGGGGAGCAAGTCAGAACTGAGGAGGAGCAAGCAAGAACTGAGGGGGAGCAAGCTGGAATTGAGGGGGAGCAACCTTGGAATGAAAAGGAACTGCCTCCGAGTCCTCAGAAAATAGTTGATATAGCAAGTACCTCAGCTTTTGAAGATGAAGAAGAAATTCAAGCAAAGAAGAGAAAGCTGATGATTTTCAAAAGAAGAAGCCAATGCTATAAAAGGGCATTGCAAACTGCTCCACAACCAGTTCCTGCACAAGATTATAGCTTTTTGTTGGTATCTTTGCAAGTAAAGTTAGATGAACAAAGGATAACCATGGAGAAATATATGGACGAAACTCATAAAGATCTGCAATTATCCTTGGCTCAAGATATCAAATCAATTAGATTTGAGGTAAATCAGAATAGGAGGGAGATGACAGATTGCTTCCATAAAGGAGGTAATCCTGTAGTTTTTCTGGCAAAACAACAACAAACAATAAAGACTCAAGTTGATGATATTGCTGTTAAACAAAGTTATGTCCTTGAAAATAAAGTATGAAGCTGACTTAAACAAGGTTATGTCCTTGAAAATCAAGTATGAAGCTGAGTTGAAAATCAAGGTAGGTCTGAACAGGCTGAGTTGAAGCCTGATTTTGAGCAATGGAGTCCAACTTCCAGGAATATTATATTGACTGCCTGGAAGGCTGTGAAGGACAAGACACATGACAGGGGTAAATGGTACACTGAGCAAGAATGGATCAAGTATGAAGTTAGGCAGGAAGCCATTCTACAATATAGAAGAAAGGCAAAAGCTGGGAAGCTACCTCCTAATGCTCAGGAGCCTAGCAAGTACTTCCCAAAGCCTTTTCATTATTTTGAAAGGCAAAGGATAAGGGTTGAAGAACAAAAGAAGAAAGATTTGAAGGGCAAGAAGCCAGCTGAAGATACTGAAGCTCCAGTACAAGCCAAGATCCAGTCAAGCAAAGGCATAGTCCTCAAGGAGCCTGATCAGCATTAGAAAAAATTAGCTAGATTTTACAACATTGTAATCTTTAGTTTTAAAAAATCTATGTAAACTATTGTTAAGAAACTTTTGAAAGTTTAAACAAAACAATGATTAATGCTCATTATGTCTGCATCATTATTCTGTGATGACATTTTATACATGTTTTGTTTTTAAGTTACCATGTCATGTAATGTTTTTATACATCATAATGTATGATTATTATGAATGGTGTATATCATTGACTAAGGGTTATGACTTCTCCAAATAGGGGGAGATTGTTGGGTACATTGGAAAATGTGTACCAGATTTGAAGAAGCCTCACCTTACTCAATGATATGCATCAAGGTGTATTTGATGTTGTTTTGAGTTTATATGTGCAGGTTAAGAAAGTGCAGGAATGCAGGAAAAGTTTCTAAGTCCATGAGTCGACACCAGAAGAAGATGTGTCGACACTTATGAAGGCTTGTGTCAACACTAGAGAAAAGCTGTGTCGACACCTGGAGTCAATTGTGTCGATACTTTGAAGGGCTGTGTTGACACCAGAAGAAACTGTGTCGACACACAGAGGCAAAGTTGAAACACAAAAAAGCTTAGTCGACATCAAATGTGTCGACACACATAGGCAATGTCGACACACAGAAGACTTTGTCGACATCATCTGTGTCGACACACAGGACTTGTGTCGACACATAGCAGAGTTTAAACAAAGTTGATTTTTTTGTGAAGAGAAGAAGTGACTGTGTCGACATATTCTACAAAAGTTGTGTCGAGAAGCAGTGTCAACACCAAGGGAGCTATGTCAGCACCACCAAGGCTTGTGTCGACACTTAGTCTACTTGTGTCGACACATGATGAAGTTCAGTCTTGACACTTTGCTGACCGAGACAAAGTTTCAAGAAGTGACTGAAGACTTGACAGCTGTGAGTTTCAACAAGCCTAATGAAGCTGTCAGAGCTGTCAGAAGTTCGTTAGAAACCGGATCAGCCAGTCACCATGGAGGAAGTCTATATAAAGACATTCTCTATCGACAGAAGACACATGATACCTATAGATGAGATAAAAAAACACGAAAAACAGAAGAAGATTTTCAACAGAAGATCTAAGAAAACATTCTTAAGTGGTGATCTACTCAGAGTTTGTCAAGAGAATTCAAAGAAGAATTCAGAAGAATCTTCAGAAGAATTTGGAGAGAGAGAGATCTCCATCTATTCAAGTGAAGAAAGGGACTTACATCAACAAGTATCTTAAGTGCAGATTCTGAACCAGTCTGCCAAGAAGAATTCAGATTGATTTCTGAATTTCAAGAAAGAAGATGATTGAAGATCAACTTCAAAGGAGATCAACCCTACTCTAGAAGGAAAAAAGACAGATTGATTTCTGAATTTCAACAGAGAAGATTTGAAGAAAGCTAAGACAGGTTGATTTCTAACATCAGATTCTTTCAAGAACTAATCAAGAAACCTTCCATCCTTTCTCTCTCAACCAGGGTGGTGGTAAATTTCAAATTTACATCTATTTTCAGGAGGATCTTTTTAAGATCTGAGTTGTAAACCTGATTTATAATGGCTGAGTTGTAGGAGATTAAGTTCTCTGAGTGGTAGGCCTTGTTGAAGGGTGAGGTAGGGCTGAGAGCCTGAGTTGTAGGAGATTTTCATCTCTGAGTTCTAGGCCTTGTTGATGGCTGGGGTAGGGCAGATTGCTTGAGCTGTAGGAGTGTGGACTCACTCTGAGTTGTAGGAGCCTTATTTGGGTTCTGAGCTGTAAGATCTGTGGATCTAAGGAGAAGGAAAGAAGTTAGGCCGAATCTAGCACACTGCTAGATTGGCGAAGGGGGAAAGTGGATGTACCCAGACCTTTGGAAACAACTATAAATCAGTGTGCCATCTGTGATTATGTGTGGTATTGTTATTTATGTGCTGTGATAGCTGTAGAACTATATGTTTCTATTAATTAACTGAATTAATATTCTGCCTTAGAAGCAAAAAAGAGTTGAACCTATTCACACCCCCTCTAGGTGCTTAGGAACCAATTCTTTCAGATCTGTAGACTGATATTGATTTGAGCTCTCTGTAGATTTTTGAAGACTGAGGAAAGAAGAAGACTACAGAGAATTGTATGTTGAAAAAATTCTTCTTCTTCCTTGCTTCAGTAATGCATGAGTCCTTGAGAACAAAAAATTCTTTTCTGACTGACTGTCTGTTTGATTGTTGTAGTTCTCTTTCTTTTTAAGTTATCTCTTCAATCAGAATGACCAACGACATAAATTTGAATTCCCTAGACAGTACATAATTCTCTGCAAGAATTTAGGAGCCCAAATGGCTAGAATGGCTGTCAATCATAAATGCACTTCCATAACTATCTTTACAAAATATTCTGTGAATACCATAATTAATGCTTCATGAAATACGGATATCAGCTTTGAGAATATCAACATTAATTATCAGAATATATTTGCCTTAAAATAATTTATCATAACCAAAATAAATACTTCTTACCGATCTGAAAAAAATTGATAACTGAAGGCAGCATAAAATCGTAGAGCTTAGTTCAGAGATCGTCGAACTGGGTTAAGAGATCGTCGACCTGAGAACAACTATCGTAGATCTGAGATAACTGCTGATAAGCACGAGATAGTCGAACTGAGCTCGCAGATCGTCGAGCTCAGTTCAGAGTAGAGGACTCTGAGATCTTCGATGGGAGATCGACGATCGTCGAGCTTAGTTCGAATATAGTCGAACTGATATAGATAATCCACAAAATCTTTCTGAATCTAAGTCTGAGTCCACTATAATGCTGGTCTATACAAACCTGACCTAAAAGGATCTAACTAAGACTAGACAAGGACCCAGGCTATACATGGGGGTCAAGACATCTTAAGAGTGAACCTAGCACAAATCCAAACATGGGTTCCAACAATCTCCCCCTATCTGTGTGAGGTCACTCAAAAACAAAACTGAAAAGAAATAAAAATACAAAGACCATAAATATCTGTATGGATGAAATAACATCAGCAGATAAGTTATAGCAATGCATTGTACACAATCGGTTTAGCATTAAAAAAATACAAACTATAGTTTATCAGATGAAGGACCAGAGGAGGGTTTATAAAAGATTATCTTTCTGAATGGATCTGGTATATTCTCCTTAGAAGTCATCAGGTCTTGTCCACCAAGAGTTGTCTAAGCACTAGTCCTGGGCACAATTGCTTCTGCATGTAATGCCATATATTCAGATGGATTAAAGACTTTCTTGCTAACTTGGAGTTTGTCCAGCTCTTTTTCTCTATAGGATGACATGGTGGAAAACTTAGATGGATCTTCTCCTTCTGCTACAACTTTTCTTATATGAGAGAGACCAATCAGTTCTTGAAGCCTGTCCATCCTAAAGTTAGGATCAACTTCCTGTATAATAGGTGACTGATCATCTTGAGGAGACAATATTGTAACTGCTTTGAAATGAGTGGATTGAGCCTGAAAGCATGTTGTGTTGTGTTGTTCATCACTTTGAGAATAGAGAGATCTTGGAGGAGCAGCCACACTATACTTTCCTTTGGGCTTATGAGATTCATCATGTCTTATGGACTGATAAGCAACTGTCTTCTGAACCTTGGTAAGAACTTGTTGAGGAGGAGAGAAGGAGGGGTTATGATAAATAACATCCTTTACTTGCTCTGTATAACTTTGATTTCTATGCTACTGACTGCTTCCTTGGGAATGAGATCTGGAAGATCTATCCTGCCTTTGATATGTTCTAGAGAAAGAGGAAGGCTTGGAAGATGCGTTAGAAGCTTGAGGAATAGCTCCTGAAGCACCAGCATGAGGAGGATGAGGAGGACCTCTTCTGAACTTTTGAGGAGCAGGTGAGTATCTCCTGCTCTTCTTCCTGGCTTTCTGTTCATTTTTAGATAACCACATCCAGCTTTCCATGCCAGGGTATGGAGTAATCCCTTTCAAGATGTAGTAAGGAGTATCATTAGTATTGCCTGGCTTGGGAGCAGCCTTGGGAACAACTTTTCTTTTCTTTGACACTTTCTTTTTCTTAGAATTATCATCCTCTGAATCATCATCCTCATCATCATCAGATGAATCAGGAGGATTGTCATATAGATCATTTATTTCCTTCAGGTGTTTATCATAAATCTTTTTAGCAGCTTTGTCTTTAGCTTCTTCCTGAATGTCAAGAGCAATAAGATCATCCAGAGAGGGAAGAGGACTATCATATATGGGATAGGAAGGTCCAAGGGGACTTGGGACTAGATCAATATTCATAGAATATATTTCAGCAAGACTAGCACAAGGCTCACAGAGATTTATTAAACATGTCTCTAGGGCTAAGGCCAGATTTCCTGAAGCTACTAGATCAAGCAGTTCATTAGCAATTAAGAGAGAATCAAGCTCATCCTTATCTTCTATAACAAGCATAGAATCAACAGACATAGGGGATGGCATATCTATACAAACTGTAACTGACTGAATAACTGTACAAATTGGAGCTAACTGAATCTGTAAGAGTTGTTTCACAACTAAAGGACTCATGGGTCTGGTATAACAGACCATGGCCTTGGAAGAATTTATCTCAACGGAAATCCAAACTGATCTAAACATAGCGAAAGAATGCAAAAGAAATTGTAAATCAATGGATGGATTTATAAAGCAGTAACCACTAGAAATGCTAGGGATTGACACATTAGTGTCCTCATCTAACATAAGCAAATCTGAATAAAGAATTATATCTGCACAAAATTTCTGAAAAACTTCTTCTTCCTGTACTGCTGGAGGAGACTGAGCTTGAAGTTCTGCTGAGGCTGAACCTGCTGCATCTTCATTGGACATCTCCCCCTGCCTGGTTTTAGTGAAAACTGGAATCAGGCCCCTAAATGAATAAGGGACAGAGGGAGCAAAAAGAGAAGCAGATAGAGAGGCAGAAAGAGAGGAGATAGATTGAGCAAGAGGTGAAATAGACTCTGCTATCAAGGATTTTAGCGTTGGAGTGAGGAGTTCCAGAAGATGAGAGAGGAAAGAGGGATCAACATGAAGAAACTCAGTTGGAGTCTGAGTTGAGACAGAATGATGAGAGGGAGGAGGAGTGAAATCAGTCATGATGTCATCCTGAAGAGGGGAGTTTCTTGAAGAATTTAGTGGAGATTGTGGTGTTGAGTCTTAAATGTTGATGGGTGAATCATTTTGACGAGAAGGAGATGAGAGTGAGGTGCGAGTAGGTCAAAATTGGGAAAGGACATGGTGTGGAGGTTTTGAGGTTCAACAGTGTGAAGGGTAAATGGTGACTGAGTAGGTGAAGAAAGAGGGATAACTGGGGATAAAGGAGGAGTTTGAGGAGGAACTTCTTCATTAGGGTGAGGAGTGGCTGTTACAGCCCTTGTGTCCTCAGATATATTGGAGGAAGTTCCAGCCTTGGAGGGCTTTTGAATTGTCCTCTCCCACTTCCCAAACAGAGAGGAATCAAACCTCTTGCTTGCATTGATAACTATGGTTGTGGAAACCAGTAGCTCTGGAGCTTTCTTCTGAAGGAAGATTCCCAGAATCCTTCCTAAGCAAACTTCCTTCTTACCGTTCTTTCTCTTAATCAAATCAAAGAACAAAATAGCCCAATCTATGGGCTTCTTATTAACTAGAGCGGACATAACGACAAACTGTTGTCTATTGATGTTGTCATGGGTCAAATGCTTACCCAGCAATACCTTGCCCACAATATTAGCAAGGAACTTAAAACTAACAGATAAATTCTTCTTTAAGATCTTAGATGGGATGCCCTCAGCATGACCCAACTCCATTAACATCTTGTTATACTCAGAACTATCCTGTTCCAACTCATCTATTCCATTTTTCAACTCAAAAATTTCGGTAAGAATTACAGGGTTTAGAATCACCTGTTGTCCTGAAATGAAACCGATCATTGAAGAGTCATTTGTTGAAGAAGAGTAAACCATTTCTTTGATCTCAGCAACAGATAGTTTTATCCTTGTAGACATGAACTTCTTCAGGCCCTGATCATCACATAACTGTAACATTTCTTAAAAAATAGGATCAGAGTGACTGATCGATTCGAAGTCGATGTCGAAACCAGTATCGGACTTCATTGCTGAAAGAATTGAAAGAAATTGTACCTAATCACCTAGAGGGGGGGGGGTGAATAGGTGACTCAACCTTTTTAAACTTTTAGGCAGATTGCAGATTATTTTCACAGAGTTATATCTACTTTTTCACAGCAATCAATCAGCAGTCACAGAGTAACACATGCACACAGTGGACACACAGATTTATAGTGTTTCCCCAAAGTTTGGGTACATCCACTTTCCCCATTCGCCTATCTAGTAGTGTACTAGATTCGGCCAAACTCCTCCACTATCTCAGATCCTCAGATCTTACACTCAGAACCCCAAAACAGTTTCCTACAGCTCAGGCCCAAGGCCCTACAACTCAGTCTTCTCCAAAGACCTACACTCAGCTTCTTCACAAAGCCTACACTCAGCCACAACAGGCCTACACTCAGCCTCAACAGGCATACACTCAGAGAATTAGATCTCCTACACTCAGGCACACAGGCCCTACCACTCAGCCTTTATAATTGCAGGCTTACAACTCAGATCACTATGGATCCTACAAGAAAATAAGAATACAAAGTGTATATACCTACAACTCTGAATAGAGAGATGAGTTGATAGGTTCTTGATGAGTTGTTGAATGAACTCTGCTGAGAACAATCTCACTTGGCTTTTCTTCAAAGCTTCTTGAATGTAGAACACAATAGGATTGATTCTCTGCAGCTGATCTTCAATCACTGCAACTTAAGATTCAGAACTAGGTCTGAACCCTTCTTCACAGCCTGGTTCCAACGGCTGTCTTCTTGGATGGAGCTCTCTTTCTCCAACTACTTAGATCTTCAGATCACTTCAACTGATTTGTGTTAATTTGTGTTGAATCATCCCTTTCTGTTGATAGTATAAGCCTATTTATAGGCCTTCTTCATGGTGACCGGCTGATCCGGTTCCTAACAGCTTTCTGACAACTCTGACAGGTGCAGTAGACCGGCTGGAATGGCAGCTGTCAAGTCATCCAGTCAGTTCTTGAAATAACTGTAACTGTCTGAAAGTGTCGAGACAATCTGTCTTTAAGTGTCGACACTTATAGACTAAGTGTCGACACAAGTTAACTAAGTGTCGACACTAGCTTTCAAGGTGTCGACACAACTCCTTGTGTTGTAGAATTTATATCTCGACACTACTTCTTCATCATGTGTCGACACTGATATTGAGTGTCGACACAACTCCTTATTCTTCAGCACTTAGTTGAATTCTTGTAAGTGTCGACACAACACCTTTGTGTCGACACATCTTCATGTGTTGAACTTGTTCAGTGTCGACACATCTTCTTGGTGTCGACACATGCCTTCTGTGTTGATACCTGCTGAGTGTCGACACTGCTCCTTGTGTTGACACATTCTTTTTCTGTTGATACTTTGGCTGAGTGTCGACACAGCCTCCTAGTGTCGACACTTTCTTCATGTGTTGAGTCTTCTGCTGAGTGTCGACACATTCTTCATTATGTCGACACTTTCTTCAAGTGTTGAGTCTTCTGCTGAGTGTCGACACATTCTTTATTATGTTGACACTTATACTTAGACTCTGCTGAAATTTGCTGAGTGTCGACACAGCCTCCAAGTGTCGACACTTTCTGATGTAGACACAGTTCCTCTAGGTGTCGACACTGCTGCTGTAACACCCCCATCCGTCGCATGGCATATAACAGAAGGTCCAGCTGGAACCCGACGCCATATACCACAGACAGTCGGAAGGGTCACTAAATGAATAAATCAAACCAACCAATTAATACTACACGTCCTAAACACAGAGCATTCTAGCGGAAGATTTTAAAGTTGAAGAACCCAAACTTAAATCCATCAAATATGAATGTCCACATTTACAACTACAAGAACGAACCCCAAATACACTGAAACAGGTACATGGCCTTATGGCCTTACAAATGTTCATAAATATAACATGTCTTACATACATCGGCTCGCAGGCCGGCCATACATGAGAAATGTAAAAACAACTATTCTACGGCCTTCCAGGGCCAGCACAGCAACATGGGCTCCAGCCCGCTATTTGGCGCTCGGCTCCGCAGCACCTGCAAGCACATACCACCGCACGGTGGCAAATAAAGCAACGGTCAGCTAAAAGCCGACCAAATTATAACGACCCCGCCCCTTACTCGGGACGGCGGTGCTCTTTCCCTGCAAAACATTAGCCCAACAATATATATATCGCAGTTATAATTCGCCACAGGTGTAGGCTCGCACGGCCAAACACCCCGTGCACTCAGGGCACATTCATGGTGAACCCTGACAAATCAGTGCATTCACCACCATCCCTAGGATGGCAACAACATGTGAGCATTTAGCCTTTCTGACCACCGTCTAAGGCTCCGACTATGCCAACGGCCAGTCCCCGTCTTCGGGTCTCTCGCACCGAACCACATAGCCTAGGTCCAATTCCACTTGCCCGTTGCTCACGCCGCATGTCCAATTTAAGGAACTTTGCGCGGGCCAAGCTTCTCTTGGATCCCAAATTTCCCAAAACAATCTCATAACCCAGTTATGATCAAGGCCGGTTCCCAGACCGCCAAGTTAGCAGAACATGTTTCCGCTCAGTTTTCCGGGTGCGCCTTGAAGCTAACCTTCAAGGATCCCTGCTGCAATCTACCGCGTAGAAACCCAAAAAAAAAATCCAAAGCACGGAGTCTTCTCCGGCAAAACCATATCAAATGCAACATCACCGATCCAGACAAAACACGTCCGGGTAGGCTTCACACACAATGCCTATGCCCGTACTTACGATTCCGGGCTCTACATGCAACACAAGGGGGACTATTCCCGTCAACCCCAAGCAACACCACGCACTCACCGCATACTCGCGGGAGCGGGATTCCCTATGCAGAAAGAAAGAGATTCAAGCGCTCGAGTTGAGAATCGTTACCCTTGTAGTCCGTTTTGGCGCCATGGAAAAACTACGCGGTTAGAACTCTTCGCAATGACCTTCCCTCCACGGATCCGCTCTCCGATTTCGAAACGGTGCTCCGATGCTCCGCCGGCGGCCGGAAACCTCCTTCTTCTTCCTCTCCTCTCTCACTTTGGAAGGGGAGAACTTTGGAGAGAAAATGAGGGAATAACTCCCTATTCCCGGCCTTAACAGAGCAGGATCTCATCTGGGCCATTGGATCCTAATTAAAGAAAATGAACGGCTCGGATCTGCACAAAATTCCCCAGACCTGGGCCGCACACGGCTTGGCACACGGCCGTGTCCAAGGCCGTGTGCCTCGATCCAGGCACGATCGTCGAACTGAGAAATGCACACGGGCCAAGACACGCCCGTGTCTGACCTGACACGCCCGTGTCGGGTTCCTCGACACGCCCGTGTTCGAGGGCGTGTCACGCATAACCGCACGGCAACAGACACGACCCCTCAGGACACGGGTCTGGACACGGGTTGGCACACGCCCGTGTCGGATGACACGCCCGTGTCATCCGGCCGTGTTTCTGACCGTGTCCTTCTCGGGTTGGAAACGGCCAAAAATCACCAGCCAGACACGGCCTTGGACACGCCCGTGTCCTAGGCCGTGTACCCCTACAGGCACCAAAAACTCTTTTTCCGCGACCGACTCGCACACGAAATTCGGGGCGTTACAAATCTCCCCCACTTAAGGAATTTCGTCCCGAAATTAAGCAAAGGTACACGAAAGCTAAATGATACCTGAGTGGAATAACTCGGGGTATTCCTCCAACATAGCTTGCTCTCGCTCCCAAGAAAGCTCCTCACGTCCGCAATTATCCCAACGGACTTTAACCATTCTGACCTCCTTGTTGCGGGGTCGTTTGACCGCAACGTCTTCAATTCGTACTGGTCTGACCCTTGTTGTTAACTCATAATCAACCGGTACCTGATTGTCTGCAACGATCTGTGAAGGCTCTTGCACTGCCTTACGCAACACCGATACGTGGACTACGTCATGCAGCCCACTCAACTCCGTCGACAGCTTCAACCTATACGCCGCCTCGCCAACACGCTCCAGGATTTCAAATGGTCCAAGGTATCTCGGACTCAGCTTCTTCAAGCGTCGAACCCGCGATACACCCTTGAACGGCTTGATTTTTAAATATACCATGTCGCCAACGTTGAACTCCACATTTCTATGTTTGGCATTGTAGTACTTTGACTGTCTATCCTGAGCTATCTTCAGCCTTTCCTGGATTGTCCGTATCATTGAAGTGGCATCTTCCACCGCTTGATGTTTATACAACTTTGATTCGCCTGCCTCCAACCAAGACAACGACGTACGACACTTCCTCCCGTACAAAGCTTCGAAAGGCGCCATTCCAATGCTTGCCTGAAAGCTATTGTTGTACGCAAACTCCACCATGTACAGGTGATCCTCCCAATGCTTCCCGAAATCTAGGACGCACATGCGAAGCATGTCCTCCATAGTTCTGTTGACTCTCTCGGTTTGGCCACCTGTCTGTGGGTGAAAGGCTGTGCTGAACTTTAGCTTAGTACCCAACAGACCATGCACCAACCTCCAGTCATTTGATGCGGAGCGTCCATCACGATCACTAACAATACTGCGAGGCACACCATGCAGTCGTACAATATTATCCACGTAGAGTTTGGCTAACCTTTCTACTGGATCTTCCTTTCTCATTGGGATAAAGTGCGACACCTTTGTCAATCTATCTACGACCACCCAAATGGCATCATTTCCTTTCTGCGACTTCGGCAAACCGTGCACAAAATCCATAGATATATCATCAAACTTCCATTCTGGGATAGGAAGTGATTTCAAGAAACCTCCGGGCTTCTGACATTCCGCCTTCACCAATGCACAAGTACGACACTTGGCCACATAAAGCGCCACATCCTTCTTCAAACCCGGCCACCAGAATAATTTCTTCATGTCTCTATACATCTTCGTGCTTTCCGGGTGGATTGAGTATTTGGTATGATGAGCCTCATACATCAACTCCTCCCGACTATTATCCGCACTAGGAACGCATAGACGACCGTCCTTCCTTAGCAACCCATCTTCATCCACAAACTGGGAATTTGACCCATCCGAAGATCCATCTAGGATTTGCTTCATGCTGCTATCCTGAACCAAAGCCCGCCGAACTCTATCCGCTAGGTCACACTGCACCTCTGTCCAAAACAGTTTCGCCTCGGCACTAGACTGCTTGTCAACACAAGTTATCTCCAATGCCTCCAACTCTTGGACCAATCTCTCATCATGCACTGATAACCAGTTGGCTCGTGCGGGAATCTTACGACTCAACGCATCCGCCACTACATTTCCCTTCCCAGGCACATAGTGTATCTTGAAGGTGTAGTCCCCTAAGAACTCCATCCACCTCCTCTGCCTAATGTTCAGATCTTTTTGATCCAATAGGTACTTCAAACTCTTATGATCGGTGTAAATATCTACCTTCACACCGTACAGATAGTGCCTCCAAAGCTTTAGAGCAAAAATCACGGCCGCTAACTCTAAGTCGTGGACCGGATAATTCCTCTCGTGAACCTTAAGCTATCACTCTCCCATGCTGTAGCAGAACACAGCCCAAACCACTGCCTGAAGCATCACTATCAATCTCGAACCCTTCGGTACCACTTGGCGAACATAAAATAGGCGCCGTGGTCAACCGCCTCTTCAATTCTTCAAAAGCCTGTTCGCACTCCGGAGACCACACAAACTTCTGATCCTTTCTAGTCAACGTCGTGAGTGGTAGTGCTATCCGCGAGAAGTTCTCTACGAAGCGCCTGTAGTAGCCAGCAAGTCCCAGAAAACTCCGGACCTCTGCCACCGTAGTCAAAGTAGGCCACTCCCGTATCGCCACTATCTTCGCCGGATCCACAGCTATTCCTTCTCCACTGACAACATGACCAAGGAACGCTATCGAGGATAACCAGAATTCACACTTGGAGAACTTTGCATATAACTGACTTTTCCTCAATGTTTCCAACACCATGTGTAAATGCTTGTAGTGATCCTCCTCGCACCGCGAATATACCAGGATATCATCAATAAATACTATCACGAACTGATCCAAGTATTCTCTGAACGTCCTATTCATCAGATCCATAAACACGGATGGAGCATTCGTCAACCCAAACGGCATAACCGTGAACTCGTAATGCCCAAACCGCGTACTGAATGCTGTCTTTGGAATGTCGCTCTCCCTTATCCTCAACTGATAGTAACCAGACTTCAAATCTAACTTCGAATCTACAGTTGACCCAACCAACTGATCAAATAGATCGTCAATCCTCGGGATTGGATATTTGTTCTTCTCCGTAAGTTTGTTCAATTCCCGATAATCGATATAAAGCTGCAAGCTCCCATCTTTCTCCTTAACAAAGAGAACTGGTGCGCTCCAAGGCGACGAACTCGGACGCACATACCCTTGCTCTAGCAACTCCTGCAGTTGCACCTTCAACTCTGCTATTTCTCTTGGGGCTATCCGATAGGGGGAGCATGACACCGGTTTGGCACCCGGTACCAGCTCTATAGTAAAGTCTATCTCCCACTGAGGAGGGGCTCCTGGGAGATCATCTGGAAACACATCAGGATATTCGGACACAACTGGGATGTTGCCCAAACTAGGTTTAGGCGTCGAAGTCTACACTAGAGTGACATACAGTTCTGCCCCAGACCGAACTGCCGGGAACACCTGAAGGGCTGACATCAAAATCTTACCCGACCCCTTCATGCCCGCGAAAGTCACCTCATGACTAGCTCTCAACTGACCCACTAGCAACTTCGATTAACGTATGTCTGCTGCTCCGAGAGCCTGACCATGGTAAAGATCACGTTGAACTCTCCTAGCGGTAGAAACAACGCCTGCAAATCAAACTTTTGACTCACAATCCATACCTAAACGCAACAGATTCTATCTGCGCGCATCGAGCACTACTAGTCAACAACACATCCATTAAGACTTTTGCCATCGGAAGATATATTCCGACACGTAATACAATTCTTTTGGGCAAACGGAGACACAAAGCCCCCTTTAACGAACGGTGCTCGCGCCGGATAAACGAAATTCAGAACAACGCTTAACACAAGCGGTTCTAGGTTATATGCACAAAGACTACAAGTGTCTAAAGCTAAATGCTAGAATTTTAAACCTTACCTGTCACCACGTCTGCTTGCTTTCTGTCCTCTTGCTGACCAAGCTTGTACTCTTCAGAGTTCCTTTCGGACTTTGCACGTCCACTCCAACACTCACGTGCAAAATGTCCCACTTTTTCGCAGATATAGCAAGCTCTTGGGACTCGACTTGTAGTTGCTCCCGACGCACCAGAAGAAGGGGCTGAGTTCGAAGTCTTCAGCTTCTTATTCCAACTGCGGACATCGGACTTTGAACTTGGCCCTTTGAACTGTGGTTTCTTAGTACCAGAGTCCTCACCTGCTCCTGACATAGCTTCCTTAATCTTCTGAGCACCATCCCAACATTCTCGGGCAAAGTGTCCTTTCTTTCCACAAGTATGACAGTTGTAAGCAACCTTACTAGTCGATGATCTAACCTTCTTCTTCAGCATTTTGCAAGATGCACCCCTCATAGGAATTGCAGAGTTCGATACCCTACTCACTGGTATCTGGTGAATTTTTCCCATTTCCACTTCCAAAGATCTGGCCGACTCTACCAAGGCTCGGAATCCCATTAGTTTTGGTCCTAGAAGTGGAATTCGCAGTTCGTCACGTAGACCACTATAGAATCTATCGACTATAGACCTCTCGTTCTCCAACTCAAAGCATGGGTAGCGGCTTATCAAAAGGAATGCCTGCAAATACTCATCAACTGAGTGCGTACCCTGCACCAAGCACATATTCAACGGCTGACCTGATGGCCTCCTAAATGTCATTTGATTCAACACACCACCCGACATTGAAGTCATCTCGGGGACAAGAGGTTGCACATTGCTTCCTTGCTGTGCACTAGTCATAGCGAGCACCACTTCAACGATCCTTGTTATGGTTTCTAACGAAAGAGGGGTATCAAGCGCTCCACTGGGTGCACTATAATCCTCAGAAACCAGATGTTCTGTCGGCTCTACGCCACTCCCGGTCACCTATAGTCATACAAAACACCAATAAGTGACCAAACAAAATTGCAAAAAGCAATTATAGGAACGCGCAGGTTCCTCAACCACGAGTATTTTTCATTCCTAAGTGGACATTCATGGGTTCTTTTTAATGTTATAACGATGACGCACACATGTGCTCACCACCCCTTAAAAGAATTCGCCCACGAATTCATTTAAGCATGACCGTAACCAGAAGTCTGATACCAAATTGTAACACCCCCATCCGTCGCATGGCATATAACAGAAGGTCCAGCTGGAACCCGACGCCATATACCACAGACAGTCGGAAGGGTCACTAAATGAATAAATCAAACCAACCAATTAATACTACACGTCCTAAACACAGAGCATTCTAGCGGAAGATTTTAAAGTTGAAGAACCCAAACTTAAATCCATCAAATATGAATGTCCACATTTACAACTACAAGAACGAACCCCAAATACACTGAAACAGGTACATGGCCTTATGGCCTTACAAATGTTCATAAATATAACATGTCTTACATACATCGGCTCGCAGGCCGGCCACACATGAGAAATGTAAAAACAACTATTCTACGGCCTTCCAGGGCCAGCACAGCAACATGGGCTCCAGCCCGCTATTTGGCGCTCGGCTCCGCAGCACCTGCAAGCACATACCACCGCACGGTGGCAAATAAAGCAACGGTCAGCTAAAAGCCGACCAAATTATAACGACCCCGCCCCTTACTCGGGACGGCGGTGCTCTTTCCCTGCAAAACATTAGCCCAACAATATATATATCGCAGTTATAATTCGCCACAGGTGTAGGCTCGCACGGCCAAACACCCCGTGCACTCAGGGCACATTCATGGTGAACCCTGACAAATCAGTGCATTCACCACCATCCCTAGGATGGCAACAACATGTGAGCATTTAGCCTTTCTGACCACCGTCTAAGGCTCCGACTATGCCAACGGCCAGTCCCCGTCTTCGGGTCTCTCGCACCCAACCACATAGCCTAGGTCCAATTCCACTTGCCCGTTGCTCACGCCGCATGTCCAATTTAAGGAACTTTGCGCGGGCCAAGCTTCTCTTGGATCCCAAATTTCCCAAAACAATCTCATAACCCAGTTATGATCAAGGCCGGTTCCCAGACCGCCAAGTTAGCAGAACACGTTTCCGCTCAGTTTTCCGGGTGCGCCTTGAAGCTAACCTTCAAGGATCCCTGCTGCAATCTACCGCGTAGAAACCCAAAAAAAATCCAAAGCACGGAGTCTTCTCCGGCAAAACCATATCAAATGCAACATCACCGATCCAGACAAAACACGTCCGGGTAGGCTTCACACACAATGCCTATGCCCGTACTTACGATTCCGGGCTCTACATGCAACACAAGGGGGACTATTCCCGTCAACCCCAAGGAACACCACGCACTCACCGCATACTCGCGGGAGCGGGATTCCCTATGCAGAAAGAAAGAGATTCAAGCGCTCGAGTTGAGAATCGTTACCCTTGTAGTCCGTTTTGGCGCCATGGAAAAACTACGCGGTTAGAACTCTTCGCAATGACCTTCCCTCCACGGATCCGCTCTCCGATTTCGAAACGGTGCTCCGATGCTCCGCCGGCGGCCGGAAACCTCCTTCTTCTTCCTCTCCTCTCTCACTTTGGAAGGGGAGAACTTTGGAGAGAAAATGAGGGAATAACTCCCTATTCCCGGCCTTAACAGAGCAGGATCTCATCTGGGCCATTGGATCCTAATTAAAGAAAATGAACGGCTCGGATCTGCACAAAATTCCCCAGACCTGGGCCGCACACGGCTTGGCACACGGCCGTGTCCAAGGTCGTGTGCCTCGATCCAGGCACGATCGTCGAACTGAGAAATGCACACGGGCCAAGACACGCCCGTGTCTGACCTGACACGCCCGTGTCGGGTTCCTCGACACGCCCGTGTTCGAGGGCGTGTCACGCATAACCGCACGGCAACGGACACGACCCCTCAGGACACGGGTCTGGACACGGGTTGGCACACGCCCGTGTCGGATGACACGCCCGTGTCATCCGGCCGTGTTTCTGACCGTGTCCTTCTCGGGTTGGAAACGGCCAAAAATCACCAGCCAGACACGGCCTTGGACACGCCCGTGTCCTAGGCCGTGTACCCCTACAGGCACCAAAAACTCTTTTTCCGCGACCGACTCGCACACGAAATTCGGGGCGTTACAGCTGCTAAGTGTCGACACAGCTTCACTGGACTTTTCTTCATTGAGTGTCGACACAACCTGTATGTGTCGACACTTTCTGTCTAGTGTCGACTCTGCATCCCAGGTGTCGACACAAATACTCCAAGTGTCGACACTGCTTGCCTGGGTGTCGACACAAGTATTCTTAAGTGTCGACACTTTGCTCCTGGGTGTCGACACATGCACTTAGAAACCTTTCATCTTTCCCTACAAATACTTAACCTGCACAAGGCAACTCAAAATACATCAAATACATTTTGATGTATATCATTGAGTAGGGTGAGGCTTCTTCAAATCAGGTACATTTAAACCAATGTACCCAACAATCTCCCCCTATTTGGAGAAGTCATAAACCTTAGTCAATGATATACACCATACATAACAAAATTACAGTATGATGTAAAACAAGATTATGCAATCTGGGAAAACATAAACATGTATCAAACAAAACATGTATACATAGATATCATCTCAGAATAATTATGAAATGGATTAATAACACATCACATTGTTCTAACAATTATGGCATATTCATTATACAAAAGTTTACAGAATGTTTTAATACAAGTGAGTACAATAGTAAACTTAAGATAATGCTATTCTATTTTTGTTCAGCATCCTTGATCATTATTCCCTTTTCCAGACTGTATCTTGGCTTGTACAGGGGCTTTGGCATCTTCAGTATCAGCAGGCTTTTTCCCTTTCAGATCCTTCTTATTTAGCTCTTCAGCTTTAATCTTCTGCCTCTCAAAGTAATGATAAGGCTTGGGAAAGTATTTGCTAGGCTCCTGGGCAGTAGGAGGTAGCTTTCCCATCTTAGCCTTGCTTGGTTTCATGCTTTCTCCATTCTAATTCAGAATACCACTTGTTTCTGTCTTGTATATTATCTTTGGCAGCCTTCCAAGCAGTCAAAATAATATTTCTTGAAGTGGGGCTCCACTGCTAAAAATCAGGCCTTTGTTCAGCTTGCTCTCTGAACCTTTTCTTAGACAATCTAGCTTCTTGTTCAGCTTGTTCCTTCAGTATAGCTTCCTGTAAAGCCTCAGATACTGGCTGAACCACCTTCTCTATGATAACATTTTGCTGTCCCTCAGGTTGGCTATACATTGACTGTATATCAGCTTGTACCATGTCAAAGTCTGGTGGAGGATACATCACCTGAGCTACTTCAGCTTGCTCACCTCCAAGATAGGCAGGATTAACCCCAGACTCAGCAACATTATCATCATCACATAAAGGAGGATAACCAAGAGTGGCTCTGATGGAATTGGAAATCCATTTTGCATGATCAGAGCCTGCTTTGACTAACACCCTCTCCACCTTTATGACTTCTCTTTCTATGTGATCTCTTAAATCATCTTTCTGAAATCTGATTTGGGCATATAGATAATTGACTCCATCCTTGTAGAAAGGTTTTAACCTTTGGTGTTTTTCAGTGAGGAGCTTCTGAGAGTTGTCAATAGCAGTAGTAACAGCAGTTATGCCCTCTTGTAAAGCTTTATCAAACTCTGCTTTAGTAGTAGCAGCAGAAGTAGTCTGTCCTGCAGCTATATTCTTCATCTCTGTTACTATGGCATTGTGGGAAGCAGTCAAATTGTCATTAATCCTGAGCTGGTTCTCCAGAACATACCCTTGCTTCAGTGCAATGTCATCCACTTGAGCCTTTATTTTCTCTTAATGAGTAACTAGATAGACTACTGCATTCCCTCCCTTGTGGAAGCAGTCAGTCATCTCCTTCTTATTTAGATTCATCTCAAATCTAATAGACTTAATGTCTTGGGCTAGATCAAACTGTAGAGATTTTTGCCCTTCATCCACATACTTTTCAATTGCTTGTCTGTGCTGATCAAGTTTTATTTGCATAGCAACCATGAGAGAACTATAATCTACAGATGGTGCTGGCTGTGATATAGGCTGTGGTGCAATAGTTTGTAAAGCCTTCTTATAATTCTGGCTCCTTCTTTTAAATACTTGAAATTTCCTTTTCTTTGCCCTTGTAGCATCCTCATCCTCAGAAGCAGATGTACTTGCTATTTCTACCCTCTCCTTAGGTAGTTCCTCAACATCCTTTTGCTTCTCAGGCTCTTTTCTTCCTGTTTCTTCTAGAATTTCCACTTGCTCCCCATCAACTTGAGCATTCTCCCCCTCAGCAGAAGCACTTTCCTTCTCAAAGTCTGTTTGATCCAGATTAAGGAAGAGATCTTCCATTGTAAATTGTTGTTGAGGTTGTGATGGAGAATCCCTTGTCTCATCAACAACTTGATCAGATATAATTTGAGCAGCAACTGATGTGTCCTCCATGACAACATCTGGGGGTTGACTGTCAATCTGAGGTTGCTCAAGTATGGTGTTTGTAGCTTGCTCACTTTCTAGTGGAGTTGGCTCTTCCACTACTAGAGGTTCCCCCTGGATAGTATCCTGATGTACTGGGCTAGCTTGAGGTAGCTCCCCCTGCCTGTCTGCATCATCTTGTTGAGCTGGAGACTTTCCAGCAATTCTAGTGTCTTCTACATCAGGAGTGAAGACGACATGCTCTTCTGAACTGCTGGATGATTCTTGAGCCACAGGGGCTATCTTCTTCTTCTTCTTTTGAGGTGTTAACTTTTCAGGTGTTGGCAATTCCTTGGTCAAGACCCTATCCCATCTTGAGAAGAGCCTCATGTCCATCTTTCTCATGTGGTTGATCTTTGATCCAGCACCTTGACTCATTACTTCTGGTATACTACCAACCAAGTAAAGACTGGGTATCCTACCCAAATTGGGTTTCTTCAGACTCTCCTTAATCTTCTCAAAGACTACTACAGACCAATCAGTTTTCAATGTGAAGATAATCCTTATTATAAGATTGAACATATGGGCTGATACCATGTCATGCCCTCCAGGCTTACTCAAGATCACCTTACCAACAATTTCAGAGAGGAATTTTCCTTTACTGTTCATCCCCTTTCTATTGAATACTGATCCAATTTTCAGCTTGGAATCCAGTCCACACCATGTTAAAGCTTCTCTGGTCTTAGAAGCAGTAACTTCATCTTCTTCCTTTGTCCTTGGTAGGTTTAGTACTTTTCTTAAACTCTTTGGTGAGACCTTCACCTTTTCTCCATGTACCTTTGACTTTATCTTGAGTCCAGATTCGTCTAGGGTTGCGCCATTCAGAAATTCCAATACTTCTTTCTTCCAGATCTTAGTCGGCTCTGAAACAAGAAAATCTAACCCTGAGTCTGCAACTAGGGTTACCACATTCTTGATCTCCGGGTCTGCGTCATCAAACGCATGCCGCACTAGTTCATAGCCTTCATTCACGTTCTCTTCGAGCTTTGGCACCATTAGGGTTTGAAGAATTTGAATTGAGAGAAGAGAGGTGTCGACACACAAGTTTGGTCTCGAAACTTTAGTGAGTGTGTCGACAGTCAATGGTGAAATCCTATTTATATCTTTCTAGGATTGAAGATGAAAGGGCGCGTCAGCAAACTCAAATTGTGTCGACACTGTTGAAAAGTGTCGACACAGACTTATAATGTCTCGACACCTATGTGTCGACACAAGTTTAGTCAACAAAATATATATGTCGACACTTGTTTATGTGTCGACACCGCTTAGCTCGACACATAGTCGAGACTTTACTTTACTAATTCTGAGTAAAGCCTAAGTGTCGATACCACCTTGGATGTGTCGACACCTACTTATCATGTGTCGACAATAATTTTCTGAAGTGTCGACACCAACTTCATAGATGTGTCGACACCTTTTTACTGAAGTGTCGACACCAATTCTCTGTCTCGATACAGACAACTCTGTGTGTCGACACTATTTTACTTAGCCATTTCTATAAACTTATTCTAAGTTTATCATACCTAATTCAATTTTAAACCTATTGAATTTGGTTTCTTCTAAAGGCTTAGTATACTTGTCAGCTAGTTGATTATCTGTATTTACATATTCTAGTGAAATATCTTCTTTTTCTACATGTTCCCTAAGAAAATGATATTTTATTTCAATATGTTTAGTTCTACTATAGGAAACAGGATTGTTTGCAATAGATATAGCACTAGTAGAATCACAAAATAGTGGTGTTTTACATACCTGAATTCCATAGTCTACTAGCTGATGTTATATCCAAAGAAGTTGAGCACAGCAACTTCCTGCAGCTACATACTCTGATTCTGCTGTGGAGATAGCCACACTTGTTTGCTTTTTGCTACTCCATGAGATCAGTCTTCCACCTAGGAATTGACAGGTTCCAGTTGTACTTTTTCTGTCTTCTTTGCAGCCTGCAAAATCTACATCTGAATAACCTGTCAGTTCAAAGTCTCCATTCCTAGGGTACCAAAGGCCTAGATAAGGTGTGCCCTTTAGATATCTCAGTATCCTTTTGACTGCTGTCAAATTAAACTCTTTAGGGCATGCTTGGTACCTAGCACAGACACATGTAGCATACATGATATCTGGTCTACTTGCAGTCAAATAGAGTAAGGAGCCAACTATCCCTCTATACAAAGTCTCATCTACAGGTTTCCCTGCATCATCTTTGCTAAGAGACATACTTGACCCCATAGGAGTCTTCATGGTACTGGATGAATCCATACCATACTTCCTTATCAGTTTTAGGGTGAACTTAGACTGGCATATGGATAAACCATTCTCAGTCTATCTAACTTGGAGACCCAAGAAAAACTTAAGTTCCCCCATACTGCTCATATCAAATTGCCCTTGCATAAGTTTTACAAACTTTTTGCAAAGACTACTTTCAGTAGACCCAAATATGATGTCATCTACATATATTTGGACTAGTATTATCTTGCCTCTGGATTCCCTAAGGAATAGAGTCTTGTCTATTTTCCCCCTTGTGAATTTATTCTCAATGAGGAAACTAGACAGGGTTTCATACCAAGCCCTAGGGGCTTGCTTTAACCCATACAAAGCTTTCCTAAGTCTATAGACATAATTAGGTTGAGTTGAATCAACAAAACATGATGGCTGTTCCACATAGACTTCCTCCTTTAGATTACCATTCAGAAAGGCTGACTTTACATCCATTTGGTAAACTTTAAATCCTTGATAGGTTGCATAGGCCAGGAACATCCTTATGGCTTCCAGTCTGGCTACTGGAGCAAAGGTTTGATCAAAGTCAATACCTTCTTCCTGCCTATATCCTTTAGCAACCAATCTTGCTTTGTTCTTGACAATTACTCCATGTTCATCCATCTTGTTCCTAAAGATCCACTTGGTTCCAATTATGTTGTGGTATTTTGGTTTAGGAACAAGCTCCCAGACTTTGCACCTCCTGAACTGATTCAGTTCTTCTTGCATTGCCTCAATCCAATGAGGGTCTAGGATGGCTTCTTCAAACTTCTTTGGCTCTACTTGGGATAGAAAACTGGAGTAGAGCACTGCATTCAGATTTCTGCTTCTTGTTTGTACCCCTTGTCTTAGATCACCAATGATTTGATCTGCTGGATGATCTCTTAGATGCCTATTAGCTGGAGGCATCCTGGCTTCAGGTTAAGCTTCTTCAGTTTCTTCAACTTGCTGCACTCCATGGTCTTCTTCTGCATTAGGTACATGTAGTACTCCCCCTGGACAACAACCACTATCTTCTACTTGCTATCTTGCAGTAGGTCCTTCTTCTATAGTGAGCTTGTCCATCTTCTCAGTCACACCTGTGGAGCTGCAAATACTACTAGACAACTCATTGTTAATAAGTCTAGTTTTATCAAATACTACATGTACAGACTCTTCTACAACTTGAGTAGACAAGTTGTAGACTCTATAAGCCTTACTATTGTTGCTGTACCCAACAAAGATCCCCTCTTGGGACTTGGCAGCAAACTTAGTCAAGTAAGACTTTCCATTGTTAAGTATAAAGCACTTACAACCAAAGATCCTGAAGTAGTATAGGTTTGGTTTTCTGCCTTTCACAATCTCATAGGGGGTCTTATTGTGGCTTTTAGTAATGGTAGCCCTATTAATTACATGGCATGCAGTATTAACTGCCTCAGCCCAGAAATATTCTGGGAGAGATGTGTCACTTAATAGGGTCCTACCAGCCTCAATCAATGTTCTATTTTTCATCTCAACAATGCCATTTTGCTGAGGTGTTCTTGGTGAAGAAAACTCCTGAAATATCCCAAATTCTTCACATAGTTTTGCCATACTATCAGACTGAAATTCAGTACCATGGTCACTTCTTATCTTGACCACTGTACTGTCTAGTTCATTCTGAATTTGTTTGACAAAGCTATAGAAAATACTAGGTGTTTCAGATTTTTGTCTAAGAAAGAACACCCAGGAAAACCTTGAGTAGTCATCTACAACTACAAAGGTATAGACCTTCCTACCTAGGTTGTGAACTGGCATAGGACCAAAGAGATCCATATGCAAGAGGTATAAACACCTCACAACATCTTTGTTTTCAATGCTACTAAAGGTGGATCTAGTCTGCTTGCCTTTTTGACAAGCTGAGCATATACCATCTTTAATACACTTAACTTGAGGACCATTGCTCACTAACTCTTTGCTATAGAGTTGACCAATTGTCTTGTAGTTGAGATGGGCTAGCCTCTTGTGCCATTTGACACAATGAGAGACTTTCTCATCAGCTACAAGACACACTGGAGAACCATTGTTCTCACACATAATGTCTAGATAGTAGACATTTCTTTTTCTGTAACCAGTCAAAATGATCTCTTGATCATTTGACCTCCTGATATGACAACCATCTTTGACAAATGAGATGGCATATCCTAAATCACTCAATTGACTTATACTAATAAGGTTATGTTTCAAACCTTTAACATAAGCCACTTGTGTAATTGTTATATGGGAGCTTGAAATGTTACCAAAACCTTTGATAATTCCTTTTTCAGAACCACCAAAGGTGACTTTTGGACCATCCTTGATAGGTGTGTAGTCCTTTAGCAATCCCCTAGTTCCAGTCATGTGCCTGGAACATCCACTGTCCAAGTACCATATTGGGGCATGACCACTTGGACTTACCTGCAAAACAGATTATTTGACCTTAGAACCCAAAGAATTCTTGGGTCCTTGGTACTGGTTAGTTTGCCTCCTAACAAAGCTACCTGCTGATTTTCCAACAGGCAGTTTGCTACTCACTTTGGCACTTGCATTGTGCCAACAGTCCATGGCAAAGTGGCCTACATTGCCACAACAACAACACTCAAATCTATTGTACCTTTGCTTAGGTACATCCCTAGTTGTTTTATCTACAGCTGGCTTGTTGAGAGCTGGGGTTTTGCTCTTGGACTTGGACTTGACAGTCCTAGCAGGGTTAGTAAACCCCAATCCAGTTTTACCCTTGTGAGGTATAAACTCATCAATATCATGTAGAACAGACTTAGGTTTAGAAAACCTTGCAACAATGTCTCTCTCCTTCTGAAGACTAATATCCAGACTTCTGATTTGATCATTCTTAAATGTTATAGTTCCCATCTGAATCACAGTTATGTGCTTCAGTCTGGCTATTTCATTTAGTTTTTGATCAATCATCTTCTCAAAATCAGTTGCAGCAACTTTGAGACTAACAATTTCCTTTACCTGACTCTTGGCTAGGGACTTGCTCTTCTTAAAAGCTTGCAACAGATGTAGCTAAATCTAAACTAGTACTAGAAATTGAACTTAAAGAACAATTTTGTACCTTACTAGGTCCAGGCTGCTCCTGAATTTTGTCATCTTCTGTTAAGGCCATCAGTCCTTTGCACTGGATGTCCTCTTGCTCATATATGGAGTTCATGATCTGGATGAACTCTTCTTCCTCTTCTTTAGCAAGTAGTCCTATGTAAGCTTCAACTTCTGACTCAGTTTCTGAAGAAGACATGTCTGACAAGCCTTTGTCCTTCTTGGCAACAAAAGACTTTTCCTTCTTGCCCTTGAATTGAGTCTTTTTCTTATCATTAGACTCTTTCCTTCTCTCAGGACAGTCAGCAATAACATGTCCTTGTCTGTTACAGCAATAGCAAACAATTTTTGATAAAGTTGCTTTGCTTAACTTGGTCTTTTTCCTGTCTTTCTTTGATGACTTCTTGTTCTGATAATAGTCATCTTTGCCCTGTGAAGTGGATGGCTTTGACCTCCACTATTTCTTCTTTAGAAATTTCTGAAAGTGTCTTGTGAATGCTGCAAAGTACTCATCACTTTCACTGTTTTCAGACTTTCTCCTTTCTGAATCATCTGACTCAGTCTCAGCCACTTTTGGAGGTGGAGATGGTGACTTATTTCTGTATTTCCTGTTGGCTTCTGTCTTAAATGCCACTGTTCTTTCTTTATTCTCAATTCTGGTAGACTTCTCCTCTTCTTTCCTCACCATCAACTGCATCTCATAGGACAGCAGTTTTCCAAACAGTGTTGGTGGAGGGATATCTGCTAACTTTGCCATTTCCCTTATGACACAGATCTTGGTGTCCCAATCCTTTGTTAGGGACCTCAGAAACTTATCATTTAGCTCATAATTACTGAACTCTCTTCCATAGGACATTAGCTCATTGACAATCCTATAGAACTTCTTATAGCATTCTGTGATGCTATCAGACCTACCTTGCCTAAACCTTTCATATTCTTGGTTTAACAAAGATTTTCTATCCTGTCTCACTTCTTCTGAACCCTCCATGTACACTATAAGAGTATCCCACATCTACTTAAATGTCTTACAGTGTATCAAGTTCTGAAAGGTAGCATCATCTATGGCACTCACAATGATATTCTGTGCCCTCTTGTCCATTGTGGCTAGAATTATCTCATATTTTGTCATCTCAGAAAAATCTTTAGGTGTTCTCTGATTTGCATCCAGGACTGAAACCTTCATAGGCACATATGTCCCTTCTTTAACTGTGATGTAAATTCTAGGGTCTGAGGCTTCCATAAATAGTCTCACCCTTTCTTTCCAGATGCCAAAAATTTCTTTTCTGCAAATGGGCAACTTCATGGATCCAAGTTCCTTATGATTCTCAATTGAACCCATGTTTCTTGATTTTCTTGATTCTACTGAACTTTACTTAGACTGAATCTGCCAATAGGATCTACTTAGACAGTTAAGTCCTTTTTGAGTAACCTGGCTCTGAAACCACTTGAAAGAAATTGTACCTAATCACCTAGAGGGTGGGGTGAATAGGTGACTCAATCTTTTTAAACTTTTAGGTAGATTGCAGATTATTTTCACATAGTTATATCTACTTTTTCACAGCAATCAATCAGCAATCATAGAGTAACACATGCACACAGTGGACACACAGATTTATAGTGGTTCCCCAAAGTTTGGGTACATCCACTTTCCCCCTTCGCCTATCTAGTAGTGTACTAGATTCGGTCAAACTCCTCCACTATCTCAGATCCTCAGATCTTACACTCAGAACCCCAAAACAGGTTCCTACAGCTCAGGCCCAAGGCACTACAACTCAGTCTTCTTCAAAGACCTACACTCAGCTTCTCCACAAAGCCTACACTCAGCCACAACAGGCCTACACTCAGCCTCAACAGGCCTACACTCAGAGAATTAGATCTCCTACACTCAGGCACACAGGCCCTACCACTCATCCTTTATAATTGCAGGCTTACAACTCAGATCACTATGGATCCTACAAGAAAATAAGAATACAAAGTGTATATACCTACAACTCTGAATAAAGAGATGAGTTGATAGGTTCTTGATGAGTTCTTGAATGAACTCTACTGAGAACAATCTCACTTGGCTTTTCTTCAAAGCTTCTTGAATGTAGAACACAATAGGATTGATTCTCTGCAGCTGATCTTCAATCACTGCAACTTAAGATTCAGAAATAGGTCTGAACCCTTCTTCACAGCATGGTTCCAACGGCTGTCTTCTTGGATGGAGCTCTCTTTCTCCAACTAATTAGATCTTTAGATCACTTCAACTGATTTGTGTTAATCTATGTTGAATCATCCCTTTCTGTTGAGAGTATAAGCCTATTTATAGGCCTTCTTCATGGTGACCGGCTGATCTGGTTCCTAACAGCTTTCTGACAACTCTGACAGGTGCAGTAGACCGGCTGGAATGGCAGTTGTCAAGTCATCCAGTCAGTTCTTGAAATAACTGTAACTGTCTGAAAGTGTCGAGACAATCTGTCTTTAAGTGTCGACACTTATAGACTAAGTGTCGACACAAGTTAACTAAGTGTCGACACTAGCCTTCAAGGTGTCGACACAACTCCTTGTGTTGTAGAATTTATATCTCGACACTACTTCTTCATCATGTGTCGACACTGATATTGAGTGTCGACACAACTCCTTGTTCTTCAGCACTTAGTTGAATTCTTGTAAGTGTCGACACAACACCTTTGTGTCGACACATATTCATGTGTTGAACTTGTTCAGTGTCGACACATCTTCTTGGTGTCGACACATGCCTTCTGTGTTGATACTTGCTGAGTGTCGACACTGCTCCTTGTGTCTACACATTCTTCTTCTGTTGAGACTTTGGTTGAGTGTCGACACAGCCTCCTAGTGTCGACACTTTCTTCATGTGTTGAGTCTTCTGCTGAGTGTCGACACATTATTCATTGTGTCGACACTTTCTTCAAGTGTTAAGTCTTCTGCTGAGTGTCGACACATTCTTTATTATGTCGACACTTATACTTAGACTCTGCTGAAATTTGCTGAGTGTCGACACAGCCTCCAAGTGTCGACACTTTCTGATGTAGACACAGTTCCTTTAGGTGTCGACACTGCTGCTAAGTGTCGACACATCTTCACTGGACTTTTCTTCATTGAGTGTCGACACAACCTGTATGTGTCGACACTTTCTGTCTGGTGTCGACTCTGCATCCCAGGTGTCGACACAAATACTCCAAGTGTCGACACTGCTTGCCTGGGTGTCGTCACAAGTCTTCTTAAGTGTCGACACTTTGCTCCTGGGTGTCGACACATGGACTTAGAAACTTTTCATCTTTCCCTGCAAATACATAACCTGCATAAGGCAACTCAAAATACATCAAATACATTTTGATGTATATCATTGAGTAGGGTGAGGCTTCTTCAAATCAGGTACATTTAAACCAATGTACCCAACAAGAATTGCCGTAGAAATCACCATGGAAGATCTGTAGACTCAAGAGAGAAGAGATCAAGAGAAAAGAGAAAATAGAATATGAAAGCGCGGGATAGAGATCGAAGAGAAACCTACATATAGGTTTTTGGAATATGAAAAGACGATCTCTGTCCGATGATAAAATCAAAAACATCGATCTTAGGTCAAAGATTAATTTATAAACAAATAATATCTTTGGTATCTGATATCAGTCGGAAATTGATAGTCGAGCATAGCTCGACGATTAATTTACTGAAGCAAAGTCGTCGATCTCTGGTCGACGATTTTTGTCTTCACACAGAGCTGTCATAAAACTCAGGTCGACGATTTAGCTCAAGATCAGTTCGAAGATCGTCGATCTCTGTTCGACGATTTAGGAACAGATCCAAAAACCTAAGACAAAAATTAAATTAATCCTTCCCATTGATCATTCCAAGCAGATTCAGGAAGAACAGGTGCTTCTTTTCATCGAGGGGTTTGGTGAAAATATCTGCTCTTTGAAAATCAGTGGAGATAAAGTCTAGATTAATTTTGTTTTGTCTACATTATCTCTAATGAAATGATGTCTTGTATCTATATTTTTTGTTCTAGAATGATGCACTGGATTATGTGCTATAGATATAGAACTTGTATTATCACAAAAAATGGTTGAATTATTTAGATTGAAACCATAATCTAAGAGTTGGTTTTGTATCCACAAAATCTGTGAATAGTAACTGCCAGTAGCCATATATTCAGCTTCAGTAGTATATGTTGATACAAAAGTTTGCTTCTTGCAAAACCAGGACACAAGTCTATCACCCAAGAACTGGCAAGTTCCTGAAGTGCTATTTCCGTCCACTCTACATCCGGCATAGTCAGCATCTGAAAATACAGTCAACTCAAATGCTGACTCTGTTGGATTCCAGAGTCCTAGATTAGGACAACCCTTTATATATCTTAAAATCCTTTTTATAAAAATAAGATGAGATTCTTTAGGGTTCACTTGGAACCTAGCACATAAACATGTAGCAAACATGATATCAGGTCTGCTTGCTGTTAGATATAGTAGGGATCCAACAATGGCCGTATACCTGGTCTGATCAACAGGTTTTCCATGTTCATCAGTGTCTAATACAACATTGGCAGCCATGGGAGTCTTCATAGAAGATGCATCAGCCATCCCAAACTTCTTAATAAGCTCACGAGCATATTTAGATTGGGAAATGAAGATACCATCAGGAGATTGTTTCACTTGGAGACCAAGGAAATAAGACAACTCTCCCATACTACTCATATCAAATTTGGAATGCATTAGATTAGAAAATTTCTTACATAATTTGGGATCAGTAGAACCAAATATAATATCATCTACATATATTTGTACTATTAAAATTTTATCATGATGCAATTTTGTAAAAAGAGTTCTATCTACCATGCCTCTATAAAAACCATGCCCTAAAAGAAAGCTGGCTAAGGTCTCACAACAAGCTCTTGGAGCTTGCTTTAAACCATAGAGAGCCTTATGCAGTTTGAAAACAAAAGAGGGATGAGTTGGAGAAACAAAACCTGGAAGTTATTCAACATAGACTTCTTCTTGAAGTTCTCCATTTAAGAATACACTTTTGACATCCATCTGATAAACTGTGAACTTTTTGAATGCAGCATAGGGCAGAAAAATCCTTATAGCTTCTATCCTGGCAATTGGAGCAAAGGTCTGATCATAGTCAATTCCTTCATCTTGCCTATATCCTTGAGAAACAAGCCTAGCCTTGTTCCTCACAATCACACCTTTGGGCATCAAGCTTATTCCTGAAAACCCACTTAGTTTCAATTACTGGATAACCTTTAGGCCTTGGAACCAAGTCCCAAACTCTACATCTCTCAAATTGATTTAGTTCCTCTTGCATTGCAATGATCCAATGGGGAACTTGCTCAGCATCAGTTATGGATTGAGGCTCAATTTGAGAGAGAAAACAGGCATGCATCACATCATGGTTGAGTTGATGCCTTGTATGTACACCTACTGACATTTCTCCAATTACTTGGGATCTAGGGTGATCCTTAAGTGTGACAAAATCAGATTGTGGAGTTGGTTCAGCAACAACAATTGGAGTGAATTCCTCTTGTGGAATTACTTCTGCTGTTGGAGGAAGTTCAGTTTCTTCCATAGTATCTTCTTCACTATCTTCATTTGCTTGTGGTGAGGGATGAGATATCACCTTTTGGGTGAGATTTAAGTCATCCAGCTTTTTACATAGACTTGGTACCTGCAAATAATTACTGGTAGAAGCTTCCTTCTCCTTATAAAACATATTAGCTTCATCAAATGTAACATGTATAGATTCTTCGATTTTCAAGGCTGATTTATTGAGAACCCTATATGCCTTGCTAACTTGGGAATATCCTAGAAAGATTCTCATTGTAGCTTTGGCTTCAAACTTTCTAAGATAATCTTTGTTGTTATTATGTATATAACTGATACAACCAAAAATTCTAAATAGTCTATTTTAGGTTTCTTCCCTTTGAGTAATTCATAGGGAGTCTTGCCTTTAAGTTTGTGTATCAAACTTCTATTCAGGACATAATTTGCTATGCTTACAGCTTCTGCACAATAGGATAGAGGCATGTGAGCATCAACAAGTAATGTGCCTACAGTTTCAATGAGTGTTCTATTTTTCCTTTCAACTACTCCATTTTATTGAGGAGTTGTGGGAGCAGAGAAGCAGTGTCTGGTACCTTTCTTCTCACAGAATTCTTGCATAGGAAGAGATTCAAACTCAGTGCTATGATCACTTCTGATCAATGCAACTAGAGTAGAGTACTCAATCTTTATGCATTTTAGAAATTCTGTAAGAACTTTGAAGTTATCAGACTTGTTTCTCAAGAAGAAAACCCAAGAGAACCTACAGAAGTCATCTACAATAACTAAAGTATAGGACTTCCCTCCCAGGCTTTGTACAGTAATTGGTCCAAAAAGGTCCAAATGAAGCAGATACAAAATCCTAGGTGAATCACTCTTATTAACTGATTTAAAACTATTTTTAGTTTGCTTCCCTTCTTGACAAGCCTTGCAAAGGCTTTCCTTCTTATAGGGGCAAGAGGGCAATCCACTAACAAGGTTGTCCCTCAATAACCTAGCAATGTTTCTAAGATTTACATGTCCTAGCCTTTTATGCCACAATATATTATTATTGCTAACCTGGTTAAACAAACAGATTTCTGAACAAGCATAATTAAAATCAACTAAATAGATATTGCCTAACCTAATACTTGATAACACAGTATTGCTGTTTAAAGAAATATTGTATTTAGATTCAGTAAAACATACCTCATAACCTGCATCACATAGCTGACCTATGGATATCAAGTTATATTTCAGGCCACTTACATATGCCACTTTCCTGAATGTGACAACTCCAAGTGTAAATTCTCCATAGCCTTATGTCTGACCAAAGCTTGAGTCTCCGAATATAACCTTTGGACCTAGCTTTGCCTTATAGTTACTTAGATTGGCCTTGTTTCCTGTCATGTACTTGGAACACCCACTATCCAAATATAAGAGTATTTAGTTTGACTTTTATAACCTAAGGGATGAAATCTCCTAGGTGAGATTATCTAGTTAGTTAAGGGATGGAAAGATTTAAAGTTAGAATTCTTATTGAAATTTCTGTTGAAATTATAGTTTTGATGAAACTATTTTGAGTTCGACGATTTGAGTTGAGATCATCGATCTGCGTTCGACAACCATCATTGACATCGTCGATCTTGGTTCTCAAAATAATAGTAGTTATTATCTGGGTTCCACGATCGTCGATCTCTGTTCGACGATACATAATGATATCGTCGATCCCCGTTTGTAGAGTGTTTAGGCTCAAGCTCTGGGTTTTGAGAACGTCGATCGTCGTTCGACGCATAATGCTGAGATCGTCGATCTTGGTTCGACTATTTTTGTTCAGACTTAGCGTTTTGTTTTTCTTTATTTATCTCAACTTGTTTTAAAACCTTTTTAACTGTTTTAATTTGTTCTTTATTCTTCTTACCCTTATCTGAAATAAACTTTATAGTTTGTGAAAGGTGGTTTTTTCTGAATAATTGGTGGTTCACTGGATGATGCACCTAATCCTAACTTACTTCTATTAAGTCTAGCATTAAGTATACTGGTAATTTCTACTAGTTGTTTGCTTCTTCCATTCAGTGATTCCTCTAGCTGTTTTGCTTTACTTAATTCAACTTTCAGAAAAGTGATTTGTTCACTATACATGTATATTTCATTTTTCAATTTAATGTTTTCTGATTCTAAGCTATCATAATTAAATTGTTTATCTCTGAGAAGTTTGATTTCCTTCTCAGATCTAATCAGATCACTACACATAGATTTAAAGTCATTTTTAAAATCTTTAGAGGTAAAGTCAAAGTCTTCCAATACCTGATCACAATTTGAACATTCTTCAGATTCTCCTTCTTCTGAGACATGCCCTGAAGCATTGATGGCCATTAAGCAAATTTCTTTGGCCTTTGCTTCTTCTTCATCTTCACTAGAACTGGAGGAAGATGATTCTTCAGTGTCACTCCATGTTTCTGCAACAAACCCTCTCTCCTTCTTCTTGTGCTTGTAGGAGGATGGTTTGCTGGAGTGCTTCTTAGAGTCTTTCTCCTTTCTCCTTTTCTTATGCTTGTTTTCTGGACATTCTGGAAGAATATGTCCAGGTTTTCTGCAACTAAAACAAATAATCTCTTTAGAAGGGGTTTTGTCATACCTTGGTTTATCATCACTCCTTGATGATTTCCTTCTGAATTCTTTTCTCCCCATCTTGAAGAATCTCTTTGCAGAGGGACACATCAACTCTTCATATTATGGAGAATTTTTTGATTCTTCTGAAGATATGAATACTATATTCTGCTCCTTCCTAGTTGGTGTAGCAGTCTTTTGTTACTCAGCTTCTCTTATCTTCAGCAGCTGTTCATAGTATTTCAGCTTTCCTAAGACTGATTCTGTAGTCATCTCATATGTGTTTATTGTCTCTCTGATAGGCTAGATTCTAGAGTATCGTGAGCTGGGGAAGAACATGATAATCATCTCATTTATTTTTGTGACTGAGATGTCTTTGTCAAGAGTTTTCAGCTCATTAACAATGATACTGAGTCTATTGTACATCTCAGAAACTTGCTCAGTTTCTTCTTTTTTAAAATTCTCGTCCTGGGAGATGAGATGAGCTTTCCTGTCCTTCCTTTCATCCGGTGATCCTGCAACCATCTTGTTTAAGGAATCCAGGATGGCCTTAGCTGATTCACATTCAGCTACTTTCTGAAATATATCATCAGACATTGTTTGTGCCAGTATGTTCATGGCTTTTGCATCAACAATCTTTGCTTTCTTGTATGCATCATTGTAGTCTAGAGGAGGTACTGCAGTCATGTTTGTGGAAGTACATGGAGGGGCAGCTGGTGGTGGAGGTACTCCTGTTAAGATAGAAGCAAAAATGTCTTCATCAATAGAATTCATATAAAGCCTGATTCTTGCCTTCCAGATTCCAAACTTTTGCAAGTTGCAAACTGGAGGTCTGGTGCTTGCAAAGTTCTTGTATTGTGCCTTGGTATAACAAAAAAAAACAGTAGAGTAAACAGATATCTATCAGAGATCTTAGGTTCAGGTGTTAGCCTGTACAACCTTAAAAACACACCCTCTGATACCAATTGAAAGTGAGGGATAGATTGAATTTACTCTAGAGGGGGGTGAATAGAGTATTAAAAAAAATTTGTTTAGATCTATTGCGGAATTAAAATATTGATACTTATATGAAAGAGGGAAAATCAAATTAAACTATCACAACACAATACAAAAAGAAAAAATAAGGAAACCAGATGACATAAGAAATTTTATAGTGGTTCCCCAAATCTGGGTACATCCACTCTTCTACCACCCTGGTAGGAATCCACTTAGATTTTTGATTAGGTGCCCTATCACCACAAGATCTGCTTCAGGTAGATCTAGAAACCCTTCAGGCTTTTGATCAGGTGCCTAAAAACCAATAGGTTTTTGATCAAGTGCCCTATCACCACAAGATCTGCTTCAGGTAGATCTAGAAATCCATCAGGCTTTTGTTCAGGTGCCTAAAAACCAATAGATTTTTGATCATGTGCCCTATCACCAAGGAGTTCACTTTTGAAGGGAGTAATAACCCTGTACAAGAGAGGTTAAAGAAAAATAGATGACAGTCTTCTCTTTCTCAAACACAATGAGAAGACTACGTGGATTTGATGACGTCAAAGCTCCCCCTGAGATATTGAGTAGATTCAGGAAGATGGAAGCTTTGTCCAGGGTGTAGGTCTTCAGATTGATGTTGATTTCCAACAAGCTTTCTTAGATCTATAGACTGATATTGATTTGAGCTCTCTGTACAGTTTTGAAGCCTGAGGAAAGAAGAAGACTAGAGAGAATTGTATGTTGAAAAAATTCTTCTTCTTCCTTGTTTAAGCAATGCAAGAGTCCTTGAGAACAAAAAATTCTTTTTTGACTGACTGTTTGTTTTATTGTTGTAGTTTTCTTTCTTTTTGAGTTATCTCTTCAATCTAAATGACCAACGACAACAATTTGAATTCCCGAGACAGTACATAAATCTCTGCAAGAATTTAGGAGCCGAAACGGCTAGAATGGCTGGCAATCATTAATGCACTTCCATAACTGTCTTTACAAATTTTTCTGTGAATACCATAATTAATGCTTCATGAAATATGGCTATCAACCTTGAGAATATCAGCATTAATTATCAGAATATATTTGGCTTAAAATAATTTATCATAACCAAAATAAATACTTTTGACCGATCTGAAAAAAACTGATAACTGAAGGCAGCATAAAATCGTAGAGCTTAGTTCAGAGATCATCAAACTGGGTTAAGAGATCGTCGACCTGAGAACAACTATCATAGATCTGAGATAACTGTTGAGAAGCACGAGATCGTTGATCTGAGCTCGTAGATCGTCGAGCTCAGTTCAGAGTAAAGGACTCTGAGATCGTCTATGGGAGATCGACGGTCGTCGAGCTTAGTTCAACTATAGTCGAACTGATATAAACAATCCATAAAATCTTTCTGAATCTAAGTCTGAGTCCACTGCAACGCTGGTCTGCACAAACCTGACCTAAAAGGATCTAACTAAAACTAGATAAGGACCCAGACTATACATGTGGGTCAAGACATCCTAAGAGTGAACCTAGCACAAATCCAAACAAGGGTTCCAACACAAATTTAGATCCAAAGGATCCTACAGAAAGAGTAAGGTTGGTGTTGATTTGACTGCAGAGAAATGTTCTCTGATTCTTCTGCTTCTAGAGTTGAGATAAACTCATCCCTAACTTCTTCACAATAATAAGAAACTATTCTTCAGGAAACTTCTATTTGTGTTGGAAGTATCTTGCAGAGAACTGCTTCTTCTTGAACTGAGAGTGAAACTCAGTCCTATCTTCTTTTTCGCAGCTCCAAAAAGTATTCTTCAGGGATGATCTACTAGGGCTGTGAAGTTGTTGTAGCTTGGGTTTGCCTTGCTTCTTCTACTTACTCTGAGATTTTCTCTAATCTTGTCATTGAAGGTGTTGATCACAACAGCTATCTTACTGCAGCTACGGTTAGCCTTGGCTGCTTCTTCTTCTTCAGATATTTCTTTGAACTTGCTGTTGTAGGTGAAAATCACAACAACTAACTACTTGAACTTTTAGATCAGCTGTTTGAACTTCAGCTTCATGCTCTGCAACAATGTCGAGAGGAAGAAGATTAAGTTTCGCCTCTTTGCGAAAAGTTAAAACCCTAAAAGTTATTTTATATTCGTTGATCAGAATTCTTTTTTTAGCTTCCGTCGTCCAATGGCTCTTTGACCCGTGGGACCAGCTGTAGTTGTTGGTTGCAACTTTGCTTTTACAGAAAAGTCATACAGTACGCATGCGGCACCATTTGTCGTATACTGTAGACTTCCCGCAAAAATTTGAAATTCTGTTGACTTTTGCTGATGTCAGCATGCATCTGTGGACTTAGCCAAATTCAGACAATATATCTCAGGCATTATGTGTGTTGAGTGAACAGCCTTCACTTGGCGCATAAACACTTAGCCAAATAATCTACACTATCAGGCATTAAGTGAACCTTCATCACTCAATGCATTTGGACTTAGCCAATACACCTGCATTTCAGGCGTTTAACGGGTTGAGTGAGCCATCATCAGTCAATATTTTCTTGACTTTTATAGTCTAACTGCTTGGGCATTGAGTGCATTGAGTAAGCCTTCATCACTCAATATCTTTGGACTTAGTCGCTTCTCGGAAGCCTGCCATCTTGTTGAGGCATTGAGTGAACTGCCTTCACACAACGCTTCTATACTTAGTTGATTTCCATTTTATGAATGCGTTGAGTGTGCCTTCATCACTCAATGCTTCTGCCTTTTCATGTCTTCTTGATGAGTCATTGAGTGAACTGCCTTCACTCAATGCTTCTATACTTAGTTGAATTTTTTGTTGAGTTGGCGTTGATTGAATAGCCTTCACTCAACGCTTTTGTCCTTAGACAAAGTTCTGTGTCTGAAAACACTGCGGCTCTGACTGGACAAGGTTTAGTTAACACTTTCTCCTTTGGGCATTAAGTGAATTGGATTCACTCAACTCTTCTGGACTTGTCCAGATTTATTCACAGTTTCTCTAACTTTGACAATATGAGCTTAACTCAACACATCATGTTTTATGACATTGAGTGAACTGCCTTTCCTCAACGCCTTTGGACTTAACCAATTTTCCATCTTGCCATTAGTTTGGCTTTGACTGCACGAGCTTTACTCGATACTTATTTCTCTAGCGTTGAGTGAGCTGTCCTCACTCAACGCTTCTGAACTTAGCCAGAATTCTTCCATGCCAATGCTGAAGCTTTGAATGTCTTGTCTTTACTCAATGCTTCTTGTTGTATGTTGTTGAGTGAACAGCCTTCACTCAACACCTATGGACTTAACTGTATATCTGCTTTGCAAATTATTGGGCATTGACTGTCCATGGTTTACTCAGCACTTTTTATTATATGGCATTGTGTGAACTGCCTTCACTCAACACATGTGGATTTAGCCGCATTCTTGACGTCTAGAGTTGAGTGAACTGGCTTCACTCAATGCTTGTGAAATTAGACGAATTTCTGTCTCTCCAGCACTCTTACTTATGACCACATGTCATTATCACTTAGTCAACCTGTGTAAACTTGTTCTAAAGAACATCCTGCATGCATTGAACTTGAATATACATTAAATACAATTATACTCTTAGTATTGATGGTGATGCCTCTTCAAATCTAGGGAACATTGAGGGAAATATTCTCAATAATCTCCATCTATTTGAAGAATGCAGAACACACAGCATGTAACGACTCCATCTGTTCATATAGCATATAATAGAAGGTATGGTCAGGGCCCACACCATATGCCACAAAATAGGCGGCGAGGTCATAGGTTAATACCAAGACACAATCGCATCCTAACTCAGAGCATGCTAGTGGAAGATTTTAACAATAATATTGAACTCTAACCATGAATGTCCACTATATATATAAACAACCACATTTATATATAAACTCTCGAAGAAATGTACATCAAATACAATATCGTTGGGCCTTATGGCCTTATAGTTACTATTTATAAGTGCGGATTCAAAACATCGGCGCGCAGGCCGACCACACATGAATAAAACACAATATTCTTTGCTTAGCCTTCAAGGGCTAGCAGCAGAAGCAGGGACTTCAGCCCTTATATGTCCCGCTCGGCTCTCTAGCTCCTGCACAAGGACAGCCCACCAAACGGTGGCAAACAAGGCAACGGTCAGCATTCAGCTGACCAATTTATAACAACCCTACCCCTTTCCTAGGACAGTGGTATTCCTTCCCTGCAGGCATAGCAATTCATAGGCAGATATATATATATATATATATATATATATATATATATATATATATATATATATATATATATATATATATCACACATTGTGCTCTCACGCACAAACAATCCATCACAACTGTCATCCACGCGGCCTGACAATCCGTGCACTCAGGGCACATTCTTGGTGTACCAGTGAACCAGGGTCCCACAACCGTTCCAGGTCCGAAACTCGGCGGTAAAATTGAGCATTTAGTCTTTACGGTGCGCATGCCTAAGACTCTCATTATGCGCTCCAACTGACCGCACTTTCAGGTCTCCAAGTCGGACGGATATAACACAGGTACGGATCATCCACCCCTCGTTGCTCAAGTCGTCTTGCCATCGCCGAATACCAACGTACTCGAGGCCAAATCTAAGGCGCGGGTCGATTTCACCTTTCCTATTCGGCACGAAGCCTTTTTAAGAGCTCACAGCTCACAATAGCCATACTGTCCACCAAGGATTGGCTTCAGAATAACCAAACTATCCACCAAGGACTGGCTTCACAATAGCCACAATGTCCACCAAGGACTGGCTTCACAATAGCCACAATGTCCACCAAGGACTGGCTTCACAATATCCATAATGTCCACCAAGGACTGTCTTCACAATCAACAAGGGGAGTTCATGCTAGCATCCTTCACGATCGCTTAGCGGGTTCAGCAGAAACTCTCTTTCTGCACCCAACTCCGCCCAAATCCTGCAGCATCCTGCAGTTCCAGAAAACTAGTCTTACCACAACACACAGCACAAGCATCACAAGGGTATTTCCCTGGACTACCACTCCAATACTTCCTGCTACTGCCCTTCACAGGTCCAACCCATCGACTCCACAAACTACACATTTAACCACAGAGTCTTCTCCGGTGTGCAAATGAAACATCACCAATCCAGACCAACCTGTCTAGATGGGCTTCACATAACATGCCTATTCCGTACTATACATTTCCGGATCTATATGCAAGACTACTGGGGATTCCAAGAATCAACCCAAGGAAATCCCCCTACAATCCACCCTCTGGTGGGGGAAATCCATGCACATGCCAAAAATAAGGACTTCACATGTCTAAGAAGGAAGATCGTTACCCTTGATAACCTCTTTGGAGCCATGGAAATCTAGTCAGTTGGAAAGCACCGCAGCGGCCTTGCCTCCACAAATCTGGCCTCGGATCTCGATTCGGAATTCGGAAGCTCCACCGACGGCCGAATCCCTTTCTCCTCCTCCTCCTTGCTCTCCCTTCTCCCTATCTCTTTTAGAAAGAGAATTAGCCAAGGTAAATGAGAATCTCTCTCTCTCAACTCTTGGCTATTAACCAGCAGGGAGAAGCCTAGGCCATTAGATCCTAGATGAAGGAAATGAACGGCTACAAATTTCCCTGAACATTACTATTTTTGGGCTGACACGGCCTGTGACACGCCCGTGTCACAGGCCATGTACCTTAAGCAGCACACAACTGACTTAACACGAACAGGACACGTCCATGTGATATGCCCGTGTCACAGGCCGTGTGCAATGACACGGCTTTGGACATGCCCGTGTCCCGCTTGTGTTCACTAGGCCTCATTGCCTTGGACAAATCCCTAGAAGGACACAACCATGTGACATGCCCGTATCACAGTTGACACGCCCATGTCACAGACCGTGTTCCCCACTCAAGGATTATTGAGTGCATTTACTCGAGTGGAGTTCGTCGAACCAGAGAAGTATACAGCCTCAGACACGCCCGTGTCGCAAGTCATGTTCCATTTCGAGAACCCGTCGAGTGTATTTCGTCGAGCACTCAACAGGCTGCTCAGCCATACAGAGCAGGACACGACGTTGGACACGCCCGTCTCCCAGGCCGTGTTGCCCAACCTGAACCCAATTTTGGGATTTGGGGTGTTACAACCCTCCCCTCCTTACAAGAAATTTGGTCCCAAAATTTCCACAGAGTAAGAAACCAAAAAGCAAGATGTTATAATTCCACAAAAGTATAACACACTTTGACATGCACTGCACAACAGTTTAAACAAACAGCTCGGGAAATTCAGCTCGCATGGTCTGCTCTCGCTCTCATGTTATCTCCTCACGACCACAGTTATCCCATCGGACTTTGACCATCCTGATTGTCTTGTTCTGTAACTATTTATCGGCTCTATCCTCGATCTGAATGGGCCTAACCTTCGTCGTTAGCCTATACTCAATCGACACACGATCGTTCTCAATCACTTGAGCTGGATCTTTGATGGCTTTTTGAAGCACAGATATGTGGAACACATTATGCAATCCACTCAATTCTGCCGAAAGAGCTAGCCGATAGGCAGCTTCCCCAACTCGCTCCACCACTTCAAACGGAGCAAGATATCTCGGACTTAACTTTTTCAGACGCCGAATCCTGGACATGCCTTTGAAGGGTTTAATATTCAAATATACCCAATCGCCCACCGCAAACTCCATGTTCCAATGCTTGGCATTGTAGTATTTTACTTGTCGATCCTGGTCTATCAGTAGCCTCTCCTGAATAGAGCGTATCGTCGAGTTAGCTTCATCGACTTCTTTACGCTTATATAGTTTGGATTTGCCTGCTTCTGCCCAAGCTAACGGTGTACGACATTTACGACTATACAAAGCTTTAAACGGTGCCAAACCGATGCTCGCTTGGTAGCTATTGTTATAGGAAAACTCCACCATATAGAGATGATCTTCCCATCTCTTACCAATATCCAAGGCGCACATTCAGAGCATATCCTCCATTGTTCTGTTGGTTCTCTCAGTCTGGCCATCTGTTTGGGGATGAAAGGTCGTACTGAATGTTAACTTCATTCCCAACAATTGATGGATTAGACTCCAATCGTTATATGTGAATCGCCCATCACGGTCACTCACGATGCTACGGGGAACACCGTGAAGTCGTACAATTTGCTCAACATAGAGTTTCGCCAAGTCTTCCACTGAATCGTCCCGCTTGTCCGGAAGGAAGTGAGCCACTTTCGTCAACCGGTCTACAATCTCCCAGATTGAATCATTCTCGCGTTGAGATCTCGGCAACCCGTGAACGAAATCCATTGAAATATCATCAAACATCCATTCCGAAATCGGTAACGACTTCAAGAAACCTCCGGGCTTCTAGCATTCCGCTTTCACCAAAGCACAAGTTTGACATTTAGCCACATAATGAGCTATGTATTTTGTTAGTCCTGTCCACCAGAACAACTTTTTCATATCCTTGAACATCTTTGTGCTCCCAGGGTGAATTCAGTATTTTGTGAAGTGAGCTTCATACATCAATTATTCTCTTAACTTACCCATACTCGGGATGCACAAACGACCCTCTTTCCGCAAAAGGCCGTCATCCCAGGAGAATTGTCCATCTAGCACATCCTTTGCATAATGTTGGAGACTTTCATCCAACTCCGTTGCTCGTCGAACTCTGTCCGCCAGGTCATATTGTACCTCCGTCCAGTTTAAGCATGCTTCAGCTGTGTAATTCTTGTCAACAGAAAAAATCTCTAAAACTTCCAACTCCTAGATTAGACTCTCATCATGGATCTGTAACCAATTTTCCCTTTGAAAGTGAAGGTTATATCTAAAATACTCTAGAGGGGGGGTGAATAGAGTATTGTGGTTTCTTAAAAAACATTCTTTATAGCTTTTGCTGTAATCCTAAGTGAACAGGTTAGCAAAACAAAATAATAAAAATAGCAACCTATCAATTCACAGAACACAGCCAAACACAAAAGAAAAGGGCAACCAGACGACACAAGAAATTATAGTGGTTCCCCAACCTGGGTAGATCCACTCTTCTACCACCCTGGTAGGAATCCATTGAGGTTTTTGATCAGGTGCCTGAAACCAATGAGCTTTTGTTCAGGTGCTCAAAAACCAAAACCTCATGTAACGCCCTGAAACTCAAAAGAGCGACGGGGGACGTTTTGGGCCAGTTTTGGGTTCTGGCTGCAGGCACACGGCCTGGGACACGGGCGTATCCCAGAGCGTGTCAAGCTTGCATCGACACTCATCCGGGAAGTCGACATTTTGATCTCGACATTGTGTTGAGACTGGGCACACGGCCTGCAACATGGGCATGTCGCAGGGCATGTCGACCCGTGTCGACACTTAGCCCGTGAAGTCGACACTCTGCGTTCGACGAAGTGTCGAGACATGGCATACGGCCTGCAACACAGGCGTGTCGCATGGCGTGTCGACCCGTGTCGACACTCGTACCGGGGAGTCGACATTTTGTTCGACGATGTGTCGAGACAAGGCACACGGCCTAGGATACGGGCGTATCCAAGGACGTGTCGTCAGGTCGACGATCTTCGCTCGACGAAGTGTCGAGTGTTGAGACCGTGTACACGGCCTGGAGCCCAGGCGTGTTGAGGTGACACGGGCAAGGACACGGGCATATCCTAGAACCCGTGCAGTGCTCGGGTTGTTTTCGGGGAAAAATGATGGGGGTACACGGCCGGCCACACGGCCGTGTCAGGTGGAACATGGGCGTGTCAGGTCGAACACGGGCGTGTTCGATACCCGTGTGTTGTTCCAGGTGAGCCGATTTTGACGGCAAATGAGGCACACGGCCCTGGACACGGGCGTGTGCCAGGCCGTGTGCGGTCCAGACTGGGCATTTCAGTCCCGAATCAAAGCCGTTCGTTTCTTTAATTGATGATCCAACAGCTGGGGGTTGTTCCTGAAGGGATATACCCGGGATTGGGCCTTAGAAACCCTCACTTTTCATGAGTGGTTGTCTTTCTAAATCTTAGAAAGAGAAGAGAGCCAAGGAAGGAAGAAGAAGCTAGATCCGACCATTGGAGGAGCTTCGAAGCTCCAAATCGCGAGCCGACTCCGGATCCACGGAGGCAAAGCTAGTGCGGTGCTTTTCATCCGCTTACTTTTCCATGGCGCCAAAGAGGAACACTAGGGTAACGATTCTCTTCTTGAGCATGTGTAGCTCTCCTTCTTTGCATAGGAAGCCCGCTCTCGCGAGTTTACGGTGAGTTAGAGGCGTTCCTTCGGGTAGATATGTGAAGTCCCCATTGTTTAGAGTCCATAAGTGAGAACGGACATAGGCATGATGTGTGAAGCCTACCCGGACATGTTGGTCTGGATCGGTGATGTTGCATTGCATAAATGCCGGAGAAGACTCCGCGCGATTGGTTGTTTTTCGGGTTTTCTACGTGGTAGATTACAACAGGGAGCCTTGGGGATTAACCCAAAGGTGCACCCGGAAAACTGGGCGGATGCGTGATCTTGCCAACTTGGGGGCCTAGGAGCCAATTAGTACATAACTGGGTTATGTAACATTGTGCGTTCGATTCACGGGCTTTGGGGAAACTTATCTCATGCCGATGATATTTAAGTGTCGTGGCAAGTGAGCAACGGGTTGAGTGAGAACCGTTCCTGCTTTATGCCGAGGGCATACAGGTCGGGTCTTTCTGTCGATGACATTAAAGTGTCGTGACATAGGCTGTTGATGACATTAAAGTGTCGTAATGTCTGCCTAAAAGACCATTTTTTGCTCACCAGATATTGCCGTCCTGGAGATGGTGGTGAGTTAGCGGCTTAGACTGCGATCACCGAGAAATTTCCCTGAGAGCACGGGGCGTGTGGCCATGCGTGCCAACGCCTGTGATGCAATGAGTTGATATATTGCTCGCTTATGCTAATGAAATGCAGGGAAGGAGCATCGCCGCCCCGAGCTGGGGGCGGGATCATTATAATTTGGTCAGCATTGCTGACCGTTGCCTTGTTTTGCCACCGTGCGGTGGTTTTGTTGCTTGCATGTGCTGCTGGACCAAGCGGTCAATAGCGGGCAAAAGACCAAATTGCGAAGCCGGCCCTCGAAGGACTAATTGGAGTGTTTACTGTTTTTATTCATGTATGACCGGCCTGCGTGCCGAGGTTTGTAAAACATGTAATATGAAGTGAACAATTTTGTAAGGCCTTAAGGCTTGTACCGGTGTATTTATAACATTCCTATTTGGTATTAGTGGACATTCATGCTTTAGTGCTGGGTTCTTTATTGCAACTTTTATAAACTGCTTCCGCTAGAATGCTCTATGTAGGACGTTATGATTGGTTGGATGGTTTCCATGAGTAACCACCCGGTCTGTCTGTAGTATGTGGCGTCAGGGCCCCGGCCGGACCTACTGCTATATGCTATGCGACAGATAGGGGGTGTTACGATTTGGTATCAGACTATTGGTTTTGGTCGGGCTTAAAGTGAATTCGTGGGCAAATTCTTTTTAAGGGGTGGTGAGCACATTGTGTGCGTCATCGTTATAACGGTAAAAGAACCCATGAATGTCCACTTAGGAATGAAAATACACGTGTTTGAGGAACCTGCGTGTTCCTATAATTGATGTTTGCAATTTTATTTGGCCGCTTGACGGTGTTTTGTACCACTATAGGTGACCAGAAGTGGTGTTGGGCCGTCGGAACGTCGAGTTTCTGAGGCTAGCAGTGCACCAGATGTTGCTCCTGCAACACCTCTATCGGCTGAGAACATACAATTGGTGGCCGAAGCAGTGTTGGCCGTGATTAATGCGCAGCCTGCAAGGCAAATGCAGCAGTCCGCTCCTGCGATGGAGCAGGTACCGCTGTAGGAGGCTGAGCCGCGGAGAGTGGAACAAGTGGTAGTGGAACCGTTGGTGCCAAGGAGGGCAACCGAGAGGCAGCTTAAGCATGTAATGAGCTTTAACCCTCCGGTATTCTCGGGGTTGGGAACCCCATGTCAAGCTGAAGACTGCCTCTCCAGGGTGAAGAGAGTCATGACAGCAGTGGAGACGGAGGAGTGGCAAATGACCACCATCGCTACGTTCCTTCTGGATGGCGAAGCGAGAATGTGGTGGGAATGATTAGAGCTGCACTTGTTGAGAGGTAGGCAACTTGTTGATGTCTCGATGGAGAAGTTCTCGAGATTGTTCTTGGCTAGATACCTCCCTTTGGCGCAGAGGATAGCGTTGGAGAATGAGTTTCTGAAGTTGGTTTAGGGTGAGAGGACCGTGGATGAATATCTCTACGAGTTTACTCGTTTGAGTCGTTATGCTAGCTCCACCATCACGGATGAGGAGCGCAAGATGAATCGATTCTATGAAGGCTTGAGAGATGAGTTGAGATTACTACTCTCGGGGCCGATGATGCAGGGTTTCTTGACCTTGGTCAACACGGCCCGGTCCTTGGAGAAGGACATGAAGAATGTGCAGGCAAAGAAAAGCTTGGGCGAGAAGAGGTCGGAGTTCAGAGGGCCGAACACCTCAAAATCTGTGTTCCGAAAGTGGAACAAGAAAGCTAAGACTTCGGGTCTAGCCCTCTCTGCTCGTGCTTCTGGGGCGACTACGGGTCGGACCACGAGCGCATGTTACAACTGTGGGAAGTTGGGGCATTATGCCCGTGAGTGCCAGAGCGGACGTCCCAAGTTCGAAAGGAGGCCGGGAGTGACTTATGAAGAGAAGGGCAAGGCGGTGGAGTCGACCGCGTCCCACTATGCTCCGACCCAACCAAGGGTGTATAATCTTGGCCAACAGGAGGCCATCAAACAGGCTGATGTGGTGACTGGTACGGTTTAATTTATAGCAAGTCAATTTTTTTAAATACTTGTTATGCACATGTTACCTTACCACTGCTTGTTTAGGATTTGTTTTGATTTGTGAAAATCCGGCAAGAGCACTCTTCGATACAGGAGCTTCACACTCCTTCTTGTCCGAGGGATTTATATCACGCATCGGAGTCCCTTCTTCGATGGCGAAGTATAAGTTGGATGTGTTGTTTCCCAATGGGTGTTCGATGCCAGCGGATAGGATCTGCGATGTTAAGATTCGTATTGGGAATCAGGAGATCGATTTGCAGGCGTCGTTACTTCTGTTGGTGGAGTTCGACGTCATATTTGGCATGGACTAGCTCTCGGAGCAGCAGTCCCTTATAGATTGCGGTAGTAAGGAAGTCAAGCTGGGAGCTAGTCGTGAGACGACTTTTACGGGCTTAAAGGGGTCGAGCAAGACGTTGATGTCTACTCTTCAGGTGTTGAAGGCGGTTCGTGCCAGTGCAGAACTGTTCTTTACACTAGTGGAGGTTGCGAAGCCGAAGCCCGCGTTGGATTGTATTTCAGTGGTATCGGAATACCCTGATGTGTTCCCCGCAGATCTTCCTAGAGCCCCGCCTCAACGGGAGATAGATTTTACGATTGAGCTAGTGCCAGGTGCAAAGCCTGTGTCACAATCTCCTTATCGGCTAGCGCCTAAGGAAATGACGGAGCTGAAAGTTCAACTGCAAGAGTTGTTGGAGCAAGGGTATGTGCGCCCGAGTTCTTCTCCTTGGAGTGCACCGGTCCTCTTTGTTAAGAAGAAGGACGGAAGCTTGAGGCTACGTATTGATTATCGGGAGCTCAACAAACTGACGGAGAAGAACAAGTACCCGATCCGCCGGATTGATGATCTTTTTGATCAGTTAGTCGGGTCGACGGTGTACTCGGAAGTTGGATCTCAAGGCTGGGTACTATCAGCTGCGAATAAGGGAGAGTGATATCCCGAAGACAGCGTTCAGTACGAGATACGAGTATTATGAGTTTACGGTCATGCCGTTTGGGCTGACTAATGCGCCGTTAGTGTTCATGGATTTGATGAACAGGACTTTCAGGGAGTACTTGGACCATTTTGTGATCGTCTTCATCGACGATATTTTGGTGTACTCGCAAAGTGAGGAAGATCACTTCAAGCATCTTCATTTGGTTCTCGAGACGCTAAGGAGAAATCAGTTGTATGCCAAGTTCTCGAAGTGCGAGTTTTGGCTATCCTCAGTGGCTTTCCTCGGTCATATAGTGAGTGGAGATGGTATTGCTGTGGATCCGGCGAAGATTGTTGCGATACGGGAGTGGCCTGAGCTTGCTACGGTAGCGGAGTCCGGAGCTTTCTGGGGCTTGCCGGCTATTATAGGCGTTTCGTAGAGAACTTCTCGCGGATAGCATTACCTCTCACTACTTTGACGAGGAAGGAGCATAAGTTCATTTGGATGCCAGAGTGCGCGCGAGCTTTTGAGGAGTTGAAGTGTCGGTTGACCACGACGCCTGTGCTGAGTTCGCCATGTGGGACCAAAGGCTATGAGATTTATAGTGATGCTTCGGGCAGCGGTCTGGGTTGCGTGCTACTGCAACACGAAAGTGTAATAGCTTATGGCTCGAGAGAGCTAAAAGTGCATGAAAGGAACTATCCGGTCCATGACTTGGAGTTAGCGGCTGTGATTTTTGCCTTGAAGCTGTGGAGACACTATTTATACGGTGTGAAGATTGATATCTACACCGATCATAAGAGCCTGAAATATCTGATTGATCAGAAGGATCTGAATATGCAGCAGCGTAGATGGATGGAGTTCCTGGGGACTATACATTCAAGATCCACTACGTGCCTGGTAAAGGGAATGCGGTTGCGGACGCGTTGAGTCGCCGAGCCCCAGCTCAATCCAATTGGCTATCGGTGCACGATGAGCGGTTGGTGCGGGAGTTGGAGGCGTTGGAGATTGTTTGTGTCGATAGGCAATCAAGTGCTGAAGCAGTTCTGAATTGGACTGAAGTCCAATATGACCTGGCTGATCGGATTCGGCAGGCATTGGATATGGATGTTCATATGAAGCAGTTCATGGTAGAGGCTCTGGATGGGTCAAATTCCCAATTCGTTGTGGAGGATGGATTGCTTTGGAAAGACGGTCGTCTGTGCGTCCCAAGTGTGGGTAATTTGCGGGTGGAATTGTTGTATGAGGCGTTGTTGGAGTTACCATGGTGATCTAGAAGTGGTCAAACATGTAATCTCACTTTCAACGCGATATGAGCCTACAGGGTCGCACAAAAGAGATGTGTAGAAGTTGGATGATTGACTGTGTTGGTAAAGGTTACCAATCACCGACCTGAATGGGGTTATGGGCAAAGTGTTGCCTTAAAGGATCGTCGGGTTGGGCAAATGTTGCCTTGAAGGATTGGTAAGAATAGTCGACCGAGGGTCGACGTGTATCGTCGAGTATTGTACTCTGATACTCGCCGACTGATTCTCGCCGATCCTAGGTGATTCTCGCCGATCCTAGGTGATTCTCGCCGATTGATTCTCACCGAATCTACTAGGTGATTCTCGCCGATTCTGGAACCCTAATTTTCTGGGTGGTCTGCGGATTGCGATATTCCTAAGTCCGTTTATGCCTTTGGTATAAATGGATACTTAAGGTTTTCGGGAAAAACTACCGCTGATCGAATCGACGGAAGTGTTCCGCCGTTCTTCGTTCGTTCTGCCGATCCCGAATCCCGCCGACGGAAGTGTTCCGCCGTCGTGCTCGCTCCGTCGACCTCCTCCTCTCCGGCGATTGTCGCTGGTGTTGCTATTCCTGGCGCGGACCTAGCAGTCCGTGGAAAAGCAAGGTGTGGTCATTCTCCTTCCCGATTATCCGTGCGACGGAAAAGTCGATGTTCTCCCGCTCGTGTGGATTTCTGCAGAGACGTGGATATCATTCCACGTAGAACTCGCCACCAGCAAGAACACGAAGCTTGGAGCATCTCCGTTGAGTTGTGACTCAACGCCACCGAGGTAATTTTTGCCTAGTTGTATGTTAACTTCTTGATTCAACTACCATGGCCCGATCTCATCTCTTTTGGGTTTTTCTTGATGTTTTTATTTTTTCGCTGCGTGCACAAGTGTTGTGCCATCCTCATAGAGAAATCCCAACAGTGGTATCAGAGCGAGGTTGCGGCCATGATTGTTGTATTGGAAGTTTTGTTATTCCAGTGCGTGTAAACCTAGGGATTTAGAAGTGTTCTAAATGTCTAGATTTAGTCTTGGTACCCCTCCAAGAACGTCTGGGATTTCGTGGAAATTTCTAATTGTTAGAAATTGTAGTCTCCTTAGCAGTAACCATCCCTCGAGATTGTTTTGGATTTTGAATCCAACATAGAGAGATGAGCTTGTCTACTGCTTTAAGTTGAGTTGTCTTTGCTTTTGTCCAATGCATGTAAATCTGAGGATTTGGAAGTTTCCGGATGTTCAGATTTAGCCCTTCCTTCTATCAAATGTTGATGGTGTCAGGTTGTGCACATAAGGGATGCATGTGGTTTTAGAAAAATTGTTTTTCTTTGGATGTGCACATTGAGCAAATGTTGATCATGGTTAACTGTTAACCTATAATTAAAATCCCTTTATCAAATATTAAGTGTTCGGATGCCTTCCGATGGATGACACTCTTCCTGCCTCGATCGATGAAGTGTGGGCTTGCCAAAGCAAGGTGCATTAATCTATCTTGGTAAGGGTGCGAGCGGATAATTGTGATATCCCACTGTCGACATCGGGTCCAGCTTAACTAGGTGACCTCAAAGGTTGAGTGCATAGAGGCATAGGGTTGTCATGCACCATATGATGGATGCGAGTAAGGAGTTATTCACCAACCATATAAGAATTGCATGAGGATGCAATTGGCAAGCGTTGCCTACCTAAATAACCGCATCGTGAGAGGAAAGCCAAAGATGACTCATTGTGTTGGTGAAATACGGATCTTGTCCACTAAGAGAGTAGCTCGCATGAACTCTCCGAATTGTTAGTGAGGGCTATCATTTTGAATAAAATAGTGGGAGTGTTTTAATTGAAGTCCAAATTAAAATAAATTGTATTTGAAATTTTGGTACTGATTTTATTCTGCATAAATTCTTGTACAATTCCATGGCAAGTGTTTCACACTCCCCATTGTCTCTGAGAGCCATCCTTGAGAAGGATAAGCTCAGTGGGACTAATTACATGGACTGGTACAGGAACCTGAGAATTATTCTCAGGCAAGAGCGAAAGCTCTATGTCTTGGAAGAAGAAGCCCCCGAGGTGCCGACCGGGAACTCTTCCCGTGCTGAGAAGGATGCTTATAAGAAGTATACTGATGATGCTTTAGATGTCGAATGCCTTATGCTTGCCACTATGAACTCTGAGCTTCAGAAGCAACATGAGAACATGGGGTGCAAGGAGATTGACGAGCATCTCAAGAAAATGTTTCAAGGGCAGGCTCGTCAAGAGAGGTTCGACGTCACAAAAGCGTTGTTTCAGTGCAAGATGGGAGTTCGAGACTCAGTAGGGACTCACGTACTCAATATGATTGGGTATATAGAGAACCTTGAAAGGCTGGGTTTTCCTCTTGGTCAAGAGTTGGCCACATATCTGATCCTGCAATCATTGCCGGACAGTTATGAGCAGTTCGTCTTGAACTACAACATGAATGAAATAGACAAGACACTGCCCGAACTCCTAGGCATGTTGAGAACTGCCGAAATCAATATGAAGAAGGCCAAGCCTGCCAGCCCCATAATGATGGTGCATAAGGGCAAGGGCAATGCCAAGGGCTCTAAGAAGACGAAGGTGGGACCTAAGTCATATCTTGAGCCCAAGTCTTCTGCACTGATGAAAAAGGAAAGCACGATGAAGGAAGGGAAATGCCACCACTGTGGCAAGGCTGGTCATTGGAGGAGGAACTGTCCTTCGTACATTGAAGGTCTGTAGAAAATGAAGGGAGGTATGACTTCCGCTTCAAATGCACGTTATAGAGATAAACCTTTCTGCTCCTTCATCTTGGGTATTGGATACCGGATGTGGTTCTCACATTTGTACAAATGTGCAGAAACTGGGAAGGAGAAGATTGCTGAGTAAAGGGGAGGTGGACCTCCGCGTCGGCAATGGAGCAAGAGTTGTTGCTGTAGCCGTAGGGGTTTACCGTCTTTCTTTGCCCAGTGGGCTTGTAATAGAACTAGATAATTGTTATTTTGTTCCGGCCATAACTAGAAACATTATATCTATTTCATGTTTGGACATGATTGGATTTTCTTTTATAATTAAGAACAACTGTTGTTCTATATTTAAGAATGATGTTTGTTATGCTGTAGCCCAATTGTTTAATGGTCTTTATGTTTTGAACTTGGACCATCTGATCTGTAATGTAGAAAATAATAAAAGACTAAGAATAAATGACTCGAACCCTACATTTCTCTGGCATTGTCGTTTGGGCCATATCAACGAGAAGCGCATATCCAAGCTCCATAGAGATGGACTTTTGGACTCATTTGATTATGAATCATTTGAGCGATGCGAATCTTATTTGTTAGGTAAGATGACTAAAGCTCCTTTCACTGGTTATACTGAGAGGGCTGAGGATCTCTTGGGTGTTGTACATAGTGATGTATGCGGACACATGAGCTCCATGGCTAGAGGTGGGTATTTCTACTTTGTTACATTTACTGATGATTTCAGTAGATATGGATATGTGTATCTTATGAAGTGCAAATCCGAGACCTTTGAAAAGTTCAAAGAGTTCAAGAATGAAGTAGAAAACTAGTTGGGTAAAAGGGTTAAAGCACTCCGATCTGATCAAGGTGGCGAATACCTGAGTCATGAGTTCCGTGATCATCTGAAAGAGTGTGGTATTGTATCACAGCTCACTCCACCTAGAACACCACAACATAATGGTGTGTCTGAGAGGAGAGATCGTACTCTGTTAGACATGGTACATTCGATGATGAGTCATGCAGACTTGCCTGTCTCCTTTTGGGGTTTTGCTTTAGAGACTGCTGCAATGACATTGAATCGCGCTCCAACGAATACGGTTCTGAAGACACCATATGAGATATGGACTGGGAAGTGTCCTAGTATGTCGTTCATTAAAATTTGGGGCTGTGAGGCATACGTGAGACATCAAATGCCTGACAAGCTGGAACCCAAATCGGATAAAGGTTATCTGGTGGGATATCCTAAGGAAACGAAAGGGTATTACTTTTACCTACTGTCTGAGGGCAAAGTGTTTGTCGCAAGGACTGGTGTCTTCTTGGAGAAAGAGTTCTTATCAAGAAAGATTGAAAAGGTAGAGCTTGAAGAAGTTCAAGAACCACATGTAGTGAATGAACCGTAATTGGATTCTGAGATAGGACTACAAGATGTTGTAGCTAGAGAACCTGCTCAAGGAACACAAGTCCTACGTAGATTTGGTAGACCGAGGTTTGAGCCTGAGAGATATGGATTTCTCGTGTCTCAAATAGGTAATGTGTTGCTTATGGATCATGATGATGAACCAGCAACCTACCAAGAGGCTATGAATGGACCGGACTCCGACAAATGGCTTGATGCTATGAAATCCGAAATGGACTCCATGTATACAAACCAAGTTTGGAACTTGGTGGAACCACCTGAAGGGGTACGACCCATAGGGTGCAAGTGGGTCTTCAAGAAGAAGACCGACATGGTTGGGAATGTACAGACATTCAAAGGGCGACTGGTGGCTAAGGGTTTCAAGCAAATTCAAGGTATTGACTATGATGAGACCTTTTATCCTATTGCCATGGTAAAGTCCATAAGGATATTGCTTGCTGTTGCTGAGTATTATGACTACGAGATCTGGCAGATGGATGTCAAAACGGCTTTCCTTAATGGAAACCTCCTTGAGGAAGTGTATATGACACAACCCGAGGGTTTTGTATCCCCAAATGAAGCCACTAAAATATGCAAGCTGAATAAGTCCATCTATGGACTGAAACAGGGCTCTCGAAGTTGGAATCTTCGTTTTGATGAGAAAATCAAAGAGTTTGGTTTCATCAAGAATGAAGATGAGCCTTGTGTTTACAAGAGAATGAGTGGGAGCATTGCTGTCTTCCTGATATTGTATGTAGATGACATACTGTTGATTGGGAATGACATTACTACCCTGAAAGTTGTTAAGAACAACCTAGGGAACTGCTTTTCAATGAAGGATTTGGGTGAAGCGACTTATATACTCGGTATTAAGATCTATAGAGATAGATCGAAGAAGTTGCTGGGTTTGACCCAGAGTACGTACATCGAAAAGGTGTTGAAGCGGTTCAACATGCTTGAGTCCAAGAAAGGATTTTTGCCCATGTCTCATGGTGTGAATCTCTCTAAGGACCAGTGTCCAAAGTCTTGTGAAGATAAGGACCGCATGAAGTTGATTCCATATGCTTCGGCAATTGGATCAATCATGTACGCGATGTTATGTACTCGACCTGACGTCTCCTTTGCTTTGAGCATGACTAGCAGGTATCAGTCAGACCCCGGTGAGTGTCACTGGATTGCAGTCAAGAATGTCCTGAAGTACTTGAGAAGGACTAAGGATGTGTTCTTGGTGTATGGTGGAGAGGAAGAGCTCGTTGTAAGTGGTTACACGGATGCTAGCTTCCAAACTGATAGAGACGACTCCAAGTCTCAGTCAGGTTTTGTGTTTTGCCTGAATGGAGGAGCTGTGAGCTGGAAGAGTTCCAAGCAAGAGACAGTTGATGATTCTACAATAGAGGCCGAGTATATCGCCGCAGCTAATGCGGCGAAGGAGGCCGTATGGATTAGGAAATTCATCGGCGAGCTTGATGTAGTTCCTAGCATTGTTGGTCCCGTAGTTCTCTACTGTGATAACAATAGTGCAATTGCACAATCTAAGGAACCTAGATCCCATCAGCGCTCCAAGCACATACTTCGGCGGTTTCATCTTATTCGTGAGATTGTCGAACGAGGAGATGTGAACATTTGCAGAGTGCCGACTGAGTAGAATATTGCGGATCCACTGACAAAGCCTCTCGCGCAGAGAAAGCATGATGGTCATACTTGATCGATGGGTATACGATACCTAAATGATCAACTCTAGTGAGAATCTTGTGGATTGCATGTAAACATGTATTTTGTTGGTCATTTGTTCATATGATGAACAGTGTACCTAGTTTTTCTCTTACAATTAATGGCAAGTTCTTTTATTATGAGTTTTTCTATATGATAGTTAAATGTTAACATAATAGATACCCTTAGAATGTTCGCTTCCATGGGACATCAAGTACGTGACTTGAATGTGAGAGCCTATGATTTATTTGAAGCTTCATTCTTAAAAGGTCCCTGGTGGAGTATCATCATAGAAGCTAAGGGTGATGATGGTACATGAAGGCTAGCATGTGCGTTGACTGATGACCGGTTCTCACAGGTCATGATATTGTGATATCAAGTCATCACGTGGGTACTTATTAGTGAACAAGTTGTACTGGGCAGACCCAACCTGAGACTACTCTGTGGATTGTCATCCAATCGTGTCATGAGTAGGTCTCAATTGACAATGGTGTTGTGGTCCTTTGACCTGAAGTCACAACATTCATCAAGTGAGGAAGAGCGTGCTTTGATGCCATCTACAGTCTTCCTTGAGAAAGGTTGACGATAAGGGTGGTTGTTGGGCATGTTACGAATCATTTGGGTGTTTGCGTGTGAGCAGATATGGGATTTGTCCTCCTGTATGACAGGAGTTGCATCCATGGGCCCCTTGATGGAACTGGACTGAGAAATGCATGGCCATGCTTGGTTGAGTCAATATGTGATATTGGACTCAACATTCTCTGGAAGTCTGTCCTGGATCAAGAAACTTGGATTGAGCTATTACGAGGGTGACACGGTCCATGCCTCTAGTTCTTTTCGGATGTAAGGGACAAAGGGACAAAGACAACGCCGATACATTGATCATAAAGGCTTATGAGTTATAAACTCTTATTGCTTGGGGAGCAATGATGCATTGCTAGATGCCGCTCATTGTTTGTGAGGTTTTTGGTTTGATACTTTCAAGATCAAGTGGGAGACTGTTGGAGTTACCATGGTGATCTAGAAGTGGTCAAACATGTAATATCACTGCCAACGCGATATGAGCCTGCAGGGTCGCACATAAGAGATGTGGAGAAGTTGGATGATTGACTGTGTTGGTAAAGGTTACCAATCACCGACCTGAATGGGGTTATGGGCAAAGTGTTGCCTTAAAGGATCGTCGGGTTGGGCAAATGTTGCCTTGAAGGATTGGCAAGAATAGTCGACCGAGGGTCGACGTGTATCGTCGAGTATTGTACTCTGATACTCGCCGACTGATTCTCGCCGATCCTAGGTGATTCTCGCCGATCCTAGGTGATTCTCGCCGATCCTAGGTGATTCTCGCCGATTGATTCCCACCGAATCTACTAGGTGATTCTCGCCGATTCTGGAACCCTAATTTTCTGGGTGGTTTGCGGATTGCGATATTCCTAAGTCCGTTTATGCCTTTGGTATAAATGGATACTTAGGGTTTTCGGGAAAAACTATCGCTGATCGAATCGACGGAAGTGTTCCGCCGTTCTTCGTTCGTTCCGCCGATCCCGAATCCTGCCGACGGAAGTGTTCCGCCGCCGTGCTCGCTCCGTCAACCTCCTCCTCTCCGGCGATTGTCGCTGGTGTTGCTATTCCTGGCGCGGACCTAGCAGTCCGTGGAAAAGCAAGGTGTGGTCATTCTCCTTCCCGATTATCCGTGCGACGGAAAAGTCAGTGTTCTCCCGCTCGTGTGGATTTCTGCAGAGACGTGGATATCATTCCACGTAGAACTCGCCACCAGCAAGAACACGAAGCTTGGAGCATCTCCGTTGAGTTGTGACTCAACGCCACCGAGGTAATTTTTGCCTAGTTGTATGTTAACTTCTTGATTCAACTACCATGGCCCGATCTCATCTCTTTTGGGTTTTTCTTGAAGTTTTTATTCTTCCGCTGCGTGCACAAGTGTTGTGCCATCCTCATAGAGAAATCCCAACAGACGCACCATACCAAGTACTCAATTCATCTGGGGAGCACGAAGATGTACCGCAATGTCAAGAAACTGTTTTGGTGGCCGGGTTTGAAGAAAGATGTGGCGCTCTACGTAGCGAAGTGCCAAACTTCCGCTTTGGTGAAGGTGGAATGCCAAAAGCCCGGAGGATTTCTTAAGTCCTTGCCTATTCCGGAGTGGAAATTCGACGACATCTCTATGTACTTTGTGCACGGTTTGCCAAGGTCGGAAAAGGGGAACGACGCCATTTGGGTGGTCGTGGATCGGTTAACGAAGGTGTCGCATTTTATTCCGCATAGGAAGGATGATCCGGTGGAGAAGTTGGCAAAACTTTATGTGGATAACATAGTGCGGCTTCATGGTGTGCCCCGCAGCATCGTGAGTGACCGAGATGGGCGGTTCACATCCAATGATTGGAGGCTAGCGCAACAAATATTGGGGACAAAGTTGAAATTCAGCACAGCCTTTCATCTGCAAACAGATGGGCAGACCGAGAGGGTCTATAGAACCATGGAAGACATGCTCCTCATGTGTGTCTTGGATTTTGGGAAGCAATGGGAAGACCACCTTTATTTGGTGGAGTTCGCATACAACAACAGCTACCAAGCGAGTATTCAAATGGCGCCCTTCGAGGCCCTATATGGTAGAAAATGTCGCACGCCGTTGTCTTGGTTAGAAACGGGTGAGTCAAAGTTGTATAAGCGATTAGAAGTGGAGGATGCTACTTCTTTGGTGAGAACCATTCGGGAGAGGTTGCTTATCGCTCAGGACCGGCAAGCGAGGTACTATAATGCCAAGCACAGGAACGTGGAGTTCGCTGTGGGCGACTATGTGTACTTAAAGATCAAGCCGTTCAAGGGTGTCTCGCGGGTGCGGCGATTGAAAAAGCTAAGCACGAGGTACCTTGGGCCGTTTGAGGTTCTGGAGTGAGTTGGTGAAGCGACCTATCGGTTGAAGCTTTTAGTGGAGCTTGGTGGATTACATGATGTATTCCATATTTTGGTGCTTCGGAAGGCGGTGCAAGAGCCTACGCAAGTGATCGCGGTTGATCAAGTGCCGGTGGATAGTGGGCTAACGACAAAGGTGAAGCCCGTGCGGATTGAGGACTCGGAGGTCAAGCGGCTACGCAATAAGGAGATCAGGATGGTCAAAGTCTGATGGGACAGTTGCGATCGTGAGGAGCTCTCTTGGGAACTAGAGCAGACTATGCTTGACGAGTATCCGGAGTTGTTCCGCTCAGGTACAAATTTTGGTTTTGTACATGTCTTTCCTTTATATAATTTCGTGGACGAAATTCTTTTAAGAGGGGGAGAGTTGTAACGCCCCGAAACTCAAAAGACCGACGGGGGACGTTTTGGGCCAGTTTTGGGTTCTGGCTGCAGGCACACGGCCTGGGACACGGGTGTGTCCCAGGGTATGTCAAGCTTGTGTCGACACTCAGACGGGAAGTCGACATTTTGATCTCAACATTGTGTTGATACTGGGCACACGGCCTGCGACACTGGGGGAATTGCAGGGCGTGTCGTCCCGTGTCGACACTTAGCCCGCGAAGTCGACACTCTGTGTTCGACGAAGTGTCGAGACATGACACACGGCCTGCGACACGGGCGTGTCGCAGGGCGTGTCGACCCGTGTAGACACTCGTCCCGGGGAGTCGACATTTTGCTCGACGATGTGTCGAGACAAGGCACACGACCTAGGACACGGGCGTGTCCAAGGCCGTGTCGTCAGGTCGACGATCTTCGCTCGACGAAGTGTCGAGTGTCGAGACCGTGTACATGGCCTAGAGCCCAGGCGTGTTGAGGTGACACAGGCAAGGACACGGGCGTGTCCTAGAACCCGTGCAGTGCCCGGGTTGTTTTCGGGGAAAAACGATGGGGGTACACGGCCGGCCACACGGCCGTGTCAGGTGGAACACGGGCGTGTCAGGTCGAACACGGGCGTGTTCGATACCAGTGTGTTGTTCCAGGCGAGCCGATTTTGACGGCGAATGAGGCACACGGCCCTGGACACGGGCGTGTGCTAGGCCGTGTGCGGTCCAGATTGGGCATTTCAGTCCCGAATCAAAGCCGTTCGTTTCTTTAATTGATGATCCAACGGCTGGGGGTTCTTCCTGAAGGGATATATCCGGGATTGGGCCTTAGAAACCCTCACTTTTCATGAGTGGTTGTCTTTCTAAATCTTAGAAAGAGAAGAGAGCCAAGGAAGGAAGAAGAAGCTAGATCCGGCCATTGGAGGAGCTTCGAAGCTCCAAATCGCGAGCCGACTCCGGATCCACGGAGACAAAGCTAGTGCGGTGCTTTTCATCTGCTTACTTTTCCATGGCACCAAAGAGGAACGCTAGGGTAACAATTCTCTTCTTGAGCATGTGTAGCTCTCCTTCTTTGCATAGGAAGCCCGCTCTCGCGAGTTTGAGGTGAGTTGGAGGCGTTCCTTCGGGTAGATATGTGAAGTCCCCGTTGTTTAGAGTCCGTAAGCGAGAACGGACATAGGCATGATGTGTGAAGCCTACCCAGACATGTTGGTCTGTATCGATGATGTTGCATTACATAAATGCCGGAGAAGACTACGCACGATTGGTTGTTTTTCGGGTTTTCTACGTGGTAGATTGCAATAGGGAGCCTTGGGGATTAAACCAAAGGTGTAACGCCCCGAAACTCAAAGGAGCAAAGGGGGACGTTTTGGGCCAGTTTTGGTTTCTGGCTGAAGGCACACGGCCTGGGACACGGGCGTGTCCCAGGGCGTGTCAAGCGTGTGTCGACACTTAGCCGCGAAGTCGTCGAGTTATTCTCGACGATTCGTCGAGAATAGGCACACGGCCTGCGACACGGGCGTGTCGCAGGGCGTGTCGACCCGTGTCGACACTTAGCCGTGAAATCGTCGAGTTATTCTCGACGATTCGTCGAGTATGGGCACACGGCCTGCGACACGGGCGTGTCGCAGGGCGTGTCGACCCGTGTCGACGATCGTCAAGGTGAAATCGTCGAGATTCACTCGACGATCGTCGAGACAAGGCACACGGCCTAGGACACGGGCGTGTCCAAGGCCGTGTCATCCAGTCGTCCTTCTCCCCTCGACAAAATGTCCCGTGTACACGGCCTGGGGGCCCAGGCGTGTCAATATGACACGGGCAAGGACACGGGCGTGTCCTAGAACCCGTGCAGTGCTCGGGTTGAAAACGGGAGAAAATAATGGGGTACACGGCCGGCTACACGGCCGTGTCAGCTGGAACACGGGCGTGTCAGCTCGAACACGGGCGTGTTCGATACCCGTGTGCGTGTTCAGAAGATTCGATTTTGACGGCGAATGCGGCACACGGCCCTGGACACGGGTGTGTGCCAGGCCGTGTTCGGCCCAGATTGGGCATTTCAGCCCCGAATCAAAGCCGTTCGTTTCCTTGATTGAAGATCCAATGGCTGGGGGTTGTTCCTGGGAGGATATACCCGGGAGTTGACTTAGAAAAATCCATTTTTCTTACCTTTTTATCTCTCCAAACCCTTGGAGAAAGAAGAGCTAAGGCAAGAGGAAGAGGAGCTAGATCCGCCATTGGAGGAGCTTCGGAGCTCCGAATCGCAAGCCGACTCCGGATCTACGGAGGCAACGCAAGTGCGGTGATTTCTATCCGATTACATTTTCGATGGCGCCAAAGAGGAACGCGAAGGGTAACGATCCTCACTTGTGAGCATGATAGCTCTCTTTCTTAGCATAGGAAGCCCTCTCTCGCGAGTTTGCGAAGAGTTGGAGGCGTTCCTTCGGGTAGATATGTAAAGTCCCCGTTGTTTAGCGTCCGTATGCGAGAACGGACATAGGCATTTTGGCGGAAGCCTACCCGGAAATGTTAGTCCGGATCGGTGATGTTGCATTGCATAAGGCCGGAGAAGACTCCGTGCTATTGGGTGTTTTCGGGTTTTCTACGCGGTAGATTGCAGCAGGGAGCCTTGGGGACTAACCCAAAGGTGCACCCGGAAAACTGGGCGGACACGAGGTCTTGCCAACTTGAACATAACGGGGTTATGTGTATTGCGGTAGAATGGGACTCGGTGAAAGTTTGACCCGCGCAAATGGCTTAAATTGCCGTTGCGATGTGAGCACGGGTTAGATGGAGCCGTACCCGCTTTATGTCGTTCGGGTTAGAGAGACCTAAAGTTACATGGCACTCGCCGTTGGCATAAATGGGGGTCTTCGGTGGTCAATGGCTTAAATTGACGTGACCAATACCATGAAGACGAATTGCTCATAGGAATGGCCGTCTAAGTGGCGGTGGTGAGTCCGGAATGTTAATGGCTTAAAATGACGTAACATCGACCGGTTCACCGAGAATGTGCCCTGAGTGCACGAGGCGTGTGGCCATGCGAGCCAACGTCTGTGATGAAATGGCTATGGTTATATGCATTGCTCGCTTGTGCTAATGAAATGCAGGGAAGGAGCATCGCCGCCCCGAGTTGGGGGCGGGATCGTTATAATTTGGTCAGCATTGCTGACCGTTGCTTTGTTTGCCACCGTGCGGTGGTTTGTTGCTTGCAGGTGCAGCTGGACCAAGCGGTCAATAGCGGGCTAAAGCCCTTTTTGCGAAGCTGGCCCTCGAAGGCCCAAGTGGAAATGTTTTCTGTTTTACTCATGTATGACCGGCCTGCGTGCCGAGGTTTGTAAATCATGTATTAGTCAAGAGAAACATTCTGTAAGGCCTTAAGGCCGAATATTTGGGTATTTTTGTAATAACATTCCTATTATCATGTTAGTGGACATTCGTGCTCTTATGCTGGGTTCTTGTTTACAACTTATTTAAACTGCTTCCGCTAGAATGCTCTGTGTAGGACGTTGAGATTGGTTGGATGGTTTCCATACGTAACCACCCGGTCTGTCTGTGGTATATGGCGTCGGGCCCCGGCCGGACCTACTGCTATATGCTATGCGACGGATAGGGGGGGTGTTACAATTTGGTATCAGACTACTGGTTTTGGTTGGGCTTGAATGGAATTCGTGGGCGAATTCTTTTTAAGGGGTGGTGAGCACATTGTGTGCGTCATCGTTATAACAGTAAAAAGAACCCATGAATGTCCACTTAGGAATGAAAATACTCGTGTTTGAGGAACCTGCGTGTTCCTATAATTGCTGTTTGCAATTTATTTGGTCGCTTAACGGTGTTTTGTACCACTATAGGTGACCCGAAGTGGCATTGGGCCGTCAGAACGCCGAGTTTCTGAGGCAAGTAGTGCACCGGAAGTTGCTCCCGCAACACCTTTGTCGGCTGAAAATATAAGATTGGTGGCTGAAGCGGTGTTGGCCGTGATCAATGCGCAGCCTGAGAGGCAAGCGCAGCAGCCCGCTCCTGTGATGGAGCAAGTACCTCTGCAAGAGGCGGAGCCGAGGAGGATGGAGCAAGTGGTTGTAGAACCAATAGTGCCAAGGAGGGCGACTGAGAGGCAGTTGAAGCATGTAATGAGCTTTAACCCTCCGTTATTCTCGGGGTTGGGAACCCCATCTCAAGCTGAAGACTGGCTCTCTAGGGTGAAGAGAGTCATGACAGCGACGGAGACGGAGGAGTGGCAGATGACCACCATTGCTACGTTCCTGCTGGACGGTGAAGCGAGGATGTGGTGGGAAGGTTTGGAGCTGCATCATCTGCGAGGTAGACAACTGATAGACGTTCCGATGGAAGAGTTCTCGGAATTGTTTTTAGCAAGATACCTCCCTTCTACTCAGAGGATTTCAATGGAGAATGAGTTCCTGAAGTTGGTGCAGGGTGAGAGGAGCGTGGATGAATATCTCCACGAGTTTACGCGGTTGAGTCGTTACGCGAGCTCCACCATCATGGATGAGGAGCGCAAGACTAATCGTTTTTATGAAGGCTTGAGGGATGAGCTGAGATTGTTACTGTCGGGGCCGATGACGCAAGGTTTCTTAACCTTGGTCAATACTGCCCGGTCCTTGGAGAAGGACATGAAGAGTGTACAAGCGAAGAAAGGCTTGGTTGACAGAAAATCTGAGTTTAAAGTGCCGACTACCTCAAAGTCCGGCTATCGGAGGGCTTTCAAGAAATATAGGACTTCGGGTCCAGCTCCTTCTGGTGCTTCTGGGGCGACTACGAGTCGGACCCCGGGCGCGTGCTTTACTTGTGGCAAGACGGGGCACTTTGCCCGTGATTGTTGGAGCGGACGTCCTAAGTCCGAGAGGAGGCCAGGAGCTACTTATGAAGAGAAGGGTAAGGCGGTGGAGTCGACCGCATCCCACTATGCTCCGGCCCAACCAAGGGTCTACAATCTTGGCCAACAGGAGGCCATTAAACAAGCTGACGTGGTGACAGGTACGGTTTAATTTATAGCAAGTCAATTCCTTTATATGCTTGTTATGCACATGTTACCTTACCACTGCTTGTTTAGGATTCGTATTGATTTGTGAAAATCCGGCACGAGCACTCTTCGATACGGGAGCTTCACACTCCTTCTTTTCCGAAGGATTTATATCACGCATTGGAGTCCCTTCTTCGATGGCGAAGGATAAGTTGGATGTGTTGTTCCCCAATGGGTGTTCGATGCGAGCGGTTAGGATCTGCGATGTTAAGATTCGTATTGGGGAGCAGGAGTTCGACCTGCGGGCATCTTTACTTCCGTTAGTGGAGTTCGACGTCATATTTGGCATGGACTGGCTCTCGGAGCAGCAGGCCCATATAGATTGCGGTAGCAAGGAAGTCAAGCTGGGAGCAAGTCATGAGACGACTTTTACGGGCTTAAAGGGGTCGAGCAAGACGTTGATGTCTGCTGTTCAGGTGGTGAAGGCGGTTCGTGCCGGAGCAGAACTGTTCTTTACACTTGTGGAGGTTGCAAAGCCGAAGCCCGCTTTGGATTGTATTTCAGTGGTATCGGAATACCCTGATGTGTTCCCCGCAGATCTTCCTGGAGCCCCGCCTCAACGGGAGATAGATTTCACGATCGAGCTAGTGCCAGGTGCAAAGCCTGTGTCACGATCTCCGTATCGGCTAGCGCCTAAGGAAATGGCGGAGCTGAAAGTTCAATTGCAAGAGTTGTTGGAGCAAGGTTATGTGCGCCCGAGTTCTTCGCCTTGGAGCGCACCGGTCCTCTTTGTTAAGAAGAAGGACGGAAGCTTGAGATTATGTATTGATTATCGGGAGCTAAACAAGCTGACTGAGAAGAATAAGTACCCGATCCCCCGGATTGATGATCTCTTTGATCAGTTAGTCGGGTCGACGGTGTACTCGAAGTTGGATCTCAAGGCTGGGTACTATCAGCTGCGGATAAGGGAGAGTGATATCCCGAAGACAGCGTTTAGTACGAGATACGGGCATTATGAGTTTACGGTCATGCCGTTTGGGCTGACTAATGCGCCGTCAGTATTTATGGATTTGATGAACAGGACGTTCAGGGAGTACCTAGACCATTTCGTGATCGTCTTCATCGACGATATTTTGGTGTACTCGCAAAGTGAGGAGGATCACTTCAAGCATCTCCATTTGGTGTTGGAGACACTCAGGAGAAACCAGTTGTATGCCAAGTTCTCGAAGTGCGAGTTTTGGCTATCCTCAGTGGCGTTCCTCAGGCATATAGTGAGTGGAGAGGGTATTGCTGTGGATCCGGCGAAGATTGTTGCGATACGGGAGTGGCCTGAGCTTGCTACGGTAGCAGAAGTCCGGAGCTTTTTGGGGCTTGCCGGCTATTATAGGCGCTTCGTAGAGAACTTCTCGCGGATAGCGTTACCTCTCACTACTTTGACGAGGAAGGAGCATAAGTTCGTTTGGACGCCGGAGTGCGCACGAGCTTTTGAGGAATTGAAGTGTCGGTTGACCACGACGCCTGTGCTGAGTTCGCCGGTTGGAACCGAAGGCTATGAGATATATAGCGATGCTTCGGGCAGCGGTTTGGGTTGCGTGCTACTGCAGCACGGAAGCGTGATAGCTTATGGCTCGAGACAGCTAAAAGTGCACGAGAGGAATTATCCGGTCCATGACTTGGAGTTAGCGGCCGTGATTTTTGCCTTGAAGCTGTGGAGACACTATTTGTACGGTGTGAAGATTGATATTTACACCGATCACAAGAGCCTAAAGTACCTGATTGATCAGAAGGATCTGAATATGCGGCAGCGTAGATGGATGGAGTTCCTGGGGGACTATACATTCAAAATCCACTACGTGCCTGGCAAAGGGAATGCGGTTGCGGACGCGTTGAGTCGCCGAGCCCCAACTCAAGCGAATTGGCTATCAGTGCATGATGAGCGGTTGGTGCAGGAGCTGGAAGCGTTGGAGATTGTTTGTGTGGATAAGCAAGCAAGTGCTGAAGCAGTGCTGAATTGGACTGAAGTCCAATATGACCTGTCTGATCGGATTCGGCAGGCTTTGGATATGGATGCTCATATGAAGCAGTTCATGATAGAGGCTCTGGATGGGTCAAATTCCCAATTCGTCGTGGAGGACGGATTGCTGTGGAAAGGCGGTCGTCTGTGCGTCCCAAGTGTGGGCAATTTACGGGTGGAGTTGTTGTACGAGGCACACCATACCAAGTACTCAATTCACCCGGGGAGCACGAAGATGTACCGCGATATAAAGAAACTGTTTTGGTGGCCGGGTTTGAAAAAGGATGTGGCGCTATACGTAGCGAAGTGCCAAACCTGCGCCTTAGTAAAGGCGGAGTGCCAAAAGCCGGGAGGATTTCTCAAGTCCTTGCCTATTCCGGAGTGGAAATTCGACGACATCTCTATGGACTTTGTGCATGGTTTGCCAAGGTCGCAAAAGGGAACGACGCCATTTGGGTGGTGGTCGATCGATTAACAAAGGTGTCGCATTTTATTCCGCATAGGAAGGATGATCCGGTGGAGAAGCTGGCAAAGCTTTATGTGGATAATATAGTGCGGCTTCATGGTGTGCCCCGCAGCATCGTGAGTGACCGAGATGGGCGGTTCACGTCCAATGATTGGAGGCTGGTGCAGCAAATGTTGGGAACAAAGCTGAAGTTTAGCACAGCCTTCCATCCGCAAACGGATGGGCAGACCGAGAGGGTCAATAGAACGATGGAAGACATGCTTCGCATGTGTGTCTTGGACTTTGGAAAGCAATGGGAGGACCACCTTTATCTGGTGGAGTTCGCATACAACAACAGCTACCAAGCAAGTATTCAGTTGGCGCCTTTCGAGGCCCTATATGGTAGAAGATGTCGCACGCCGTTGTCTTGGTTAGAAACGGGCGAGTCGAAGTTGTATAAGCGATCAGAAGTGGATGATGCTACTTCTTTGGTGAGAACCATTCGGGAGAGGTTGCTCATCGCTCAGGATCGGCAAGCAAAGTACTATAATGCCAAGCACAGGAACGTGGAGTTCGCTGTGGGTGATTATGTGTACCTAAAGATCAAGCCGTTCAAGGGTGTCTCGCGGGTGCGACGGCTGAAAAAGCTAAGCCCGAGGTACCTTGGACCGTTTGAGGTTCTGGAGCGAGTTGGAGAAGCGGCCTATAGGTTGAAGCTTTCAGTGGAGCTAAGTGGTTTACACGATGTGTTCCACATTTCGGTGCTTCGGAAGGCGGTGCAAGAGCCTACGCAAGTGATCGCGGTCGATCAAGTGCCGGTGGATAGTGGGCTAACGACAAAGGTCAAGCCCGTGCGGATTGAGGACTGGGAGGTCAAGCGGCTACGCAATAAAGAGATCAGGATGGTCAAAGTCCGGTGGGACAATTGCGGTCGTGAGGAGCTCTCTTGGGAGCGAGAGCAGACTATGCTTGACGAGTATCCGGAGTTGTTCCGCTCAGGTACAAATGTTGTTTTTGTATATCTTTCCTTTATGTAATTTCGTGGGCGAAATTCTTTTAAGAGGGGGAGAGTTGTAACGCCCTGAAACTCAAAGAAGCAAAGGGGGACGTTTTGGGCCAGTTTTGGTTTCTGGCTGAAGGCACACGGCCTGGGACACGGGCGTGTCCCAGGGCGTGTCAAGCGTGTGTCGACACTTAGCCGCGAAGTCGTCGAGTTATTCTCGACGATTCGTCGAGAATGGGCACACGGCCTGCGACACGGGCGTGTCGCAGGGCGTGTCGACCCGTGTCGACACTTAGCCGTGAAATCGTCGAGTTATTCTCGACGATTCGTTGAGTATGGGCACACGGCCTGCGACACGGGCGTGTCGCAGGGCGTGTCGACCCGTGTCGACGATCGTCAAGGTGAAATCGTCGAGATTCACTCGACGATCGTCGAGACAAGGCACACGGCCTAGGACACGGGCGTGTCCAAGGCCGTGTCATCCAGTCGTCCTTCTCCCCTCGACGAAATGTCCCGTGTACACGGCCTGGGGGCCCAGGCGTGTCAATATGACACGGGCAAGGACACGGGCGTGTCCTAGAACCCGTGCAGTGCTCGGGTTGAAAACGGGAGAAAATAATGGGCTACACGGCCGGCTACACGGCCGTGTCAGCTGGAACACGGGCGTGTCAGCTCGAACACGGGCGTGTTCGATACCCGTGTGCGTGTTCAGAAGATTCGATTTTGACGGCGAATGCGGCACACGGCCCTGGACACGGGCGTGTGCCAGGCCGTGTTCGGCCCAGATTGGGCATTTCAGCCCCGAATCAAAGCCGTTCGTTTCCTTGATTGAAGATCCAATGGCTGGGGGTTGTTCCTGGGAGGATATACCCGGGAGTTGACTTAGAAAAATCCATTTTTCTTACCTTTTTATCTCTCCAAACCCTTGGAGAAAGAAGAGCTAAGGCAAGAGGAAGAGGAGCTAGATCCGCCATTGGAGGAGCTTCGGAGCTCCGAATCGCAAGCCGACTCCGGATCTACGGAGGCAACGCAAGTGCGGTGATTTCTATCCGATTACATTTTCGATGGCGCCAAAGAGGAACGCGAGGGTAACGATCCTCACTTGTGAGCATGATAGCTCTCTTTCTTAGCATAGGAAGCCCTCTCTCGCGAGTTTGCGAAGAGTTGGAGGCGTTCCTTCGGGTAGATATGTAAAGTCCCCGTTGTTTAGCGTCCGTATGCGAGAACGGACATAGGCATTTTGGCTGAAGCCTACCCGGACATGTTAGTCCGGATCGGTGATGTTGCATTGCATAAGGCCGGAGAAGACTCCGTGCTATTGGGTGTTTTCGGGTTTTCTACGCGGTAGATTGCAGCAGGGAGCCTTGGGGACTAACCCAAAGGTGCACCCGGAAAACTGGGCGGACACGAGGTCTTGCCAACTTGAACATAACGGGGTTATGTGTATTGCGGTAGAATGGGACTCGGTGAAAGTTTGACCCGCGCAAATGGCTTAAATTGCCGTTGCGATGTGAGCACGAGTTAGATGGAGCCGTACCCGCTTTATATCGTTCGGGTTAGAGAGAACTAAAGTTACATGGCACTCGCCGTTGGCATAAATGGGGGTCTTCGGTGGTCAATGGCTTAAATTGACGTGACCAATACCATGAAGACGAATTGCTCATAGGAATGGCCGTCTAAGTGGCGGTGGTGAGTCCGGAATGTTAATGGCTTAAAATGACGTAACATCGACCGGTTCACCGAGAATGTGCCCTGAGTGCACGAGGCGTGTGGCCATGCGAGCCAACGTCTGTGATGAAATGGCTATGGTTATATGCATTGCTCGCTTGTGCTAATGAAATGCAGGGAAGGAGCATCGCCGCCCCGAGTTGGGGGCGGGATCGTTATAATTTGGTCAGCATTGCTGACCGTTGCTTTGTTTGCCACCGTGCGGCGGTTTGTTGCTTGCAGGTGCAGCTGGACCAAGCGGTCAATAGCGGGCTAAAGCCCTTTTTGCGAAGCTGGCCCTCGAAGGCCCAAGTGGAAAAGTTTTCTGTTTTACTCATGTATGACCGGCCTGCGTGCCGAGGTTTGTAAATCATGTATTAGTCAAGAGAAACATTCTGTAAGGCCTTAAGGCCGAATATTTGGGTATTTTTGTAATAACATTCCTATTATCATGTTAGTGGACATTCGTGCTCTTATGCTGGGTTCTTGTTTACAACTTATTTAAACTGCTTCCGCTAGAATGCTCTGTGTAGGACGTTGAGATTGGTTGGATGGTTTCCATACGTAACCACCCGGTCTGTCTGTGGTATATGGCGTCGGGCCCCGGCCGGACCTACTGCTATATGCTATGCGACGGATAGGGGGGGTGTTACAAAAGGTGCACCCGGAAAACTGGGTGGATGCGTGATCTTGCCAACTTGTGGTCCTAAGAGCCAACTAGTACATAACTGGGTTATGTAACATTGTACGTTCGATTCACAGGCTTCGGGGAAACTTAACTCGTGCCGATGATATTTAAGTGTCGTGGCAAGTGAGCAACGGGTTGAGTGGGAACCGTTCCTGCTTTATGCCGAGGGCATAGAGGTCGGGTCTTTCTGTCGATGACATTAAAGTGTCGTGACATAGGCTGTTGATGACATTAAAGTGTCATAACGTCTGCCTAAAAGACCATTTTTTGCTCACGGGATATTGCCGTCCTGGAGATGGTGGTGAGTTAGCGACTTAGACTGCGATCACCGAGAATGTGCCCTGAGAGCACGAGGCGTGTGGCCATGCGTGCCAATGCCTGTGATGCAATGAGTTGATATATTGCTCGCTTATGCTAATGAAATGCAGGGAAGGAGCATCGCCGCCCCGAGCTGGGGGCGGGATCGTTATAATTTGGTCAGCATTGCTGACCGTTGCCTTGTTTTGCCACCGTGCGGTGGTTTTGTTGCTTGCAGGTGCTGCTGGACCAAGCGGTCAATAGCGGGCGAAAGCCCAAATTGCGAAGCCCGCCCTCGAAGGCCTAATTGGAGTGTTTACTGTTTTTATTCATGTATGACCGGCCTGCGTGCCGAGGTTTGTAAAACATGTAATATGAAGTGAACAATTTTGTAAGGCCTTAAGGCTTGTACCGGTGTATGTATAACATTCCTATTTGGTATTAGTGGACATTCATGCTTTAGTGCTGGGTTCTTTATTGCAACTTTTATAAACTGCTTCCGCTAGAATGCTCTGTGTAGGACGTTATGATTGGTTGGATGGTTTCCATGAGTAACCACCCGGTCTGTCTGTAGTATATGGCGTCGGGCCCCGGCCAGACCTACTGCTATATGCTATGCGACGGATAGGGGGTGTTACACCTCAAGTCTTTTGGTAGGAGACTTGTAACCAAGAATAATTTTGAAGGGACTTAAAACCCTGTACAGAGGATGAAAAAGGGTGATGGTGTCTTCTCTTTCTCAAAAATAACTGAGAAGACAAGTGGATTGATTTCAGCAGATTGCTCCCCCTGAGATCTTGAATGGATCAGGAAATCTAGAGCACTGCTTCAGGGTGATAGGTCTTCAAAGACTTGGCCTTGACCAGAGATTGCTTCAGGAACTTCTTTGACAGATAAAGATATTTTTTGTCCTTCTGAAGTTGTCCTGTAGGGTTGAAAATGATGTTCTCTGGCTTAGGCTGATTGCAGTATGAAACTCTTTGATTTCTGTTTGTTTTCTTGAATCTAGTCTCTGTCTCTACAAGATTGCTAGATTTTTTCTTTTCTGAAAACTCTTACTAAAAAACAAAGCGCACACGAAATTTGAATCTTAAACAGTAAATGCAGTCGGCCTGGGAAGGAAGCGACAATGAATGAATTCCCTAACTGTCCCATGGAAAATCGGCATGTAATAATCCTTGATCAATGCTCGTTCTAACGGTAACATTCCGAGAAGATTAGACATTAATTACTCAGGAATCATCGCCAAGAAAAGGGACGGAAAACTGGAGAAGACCTAGTCTGGAATCGTCGAATGAAGAACACAAATCGTCGAGCTGAGTTCACAGTTCATCGAGCTGAGCTGATGAGTTCGTCGACCAGACAATAACAATTAGTCTTTAAGGGAAACTTGTCATTTCTGCTTCAAAATTAGTCGAACTGACAATTTTCATTCGTCGAGCAAAGATCCAAATTCGTCGAGCTGAGAATGATTGTGGACTTCGAATCTGAGAAGTCTCTGATAGAGAAGAATTCAAATCGTAGACCAGAAATCGTCGACCAAGGCATGAGGTTTGTCGAGCTGAGATCGACAAACGTCGAACACTTTTCTTTGAGCTAAAAATATCTCTAAGTCTAATAGTAGATCAGAGTTCATCGAGTAAGGAATATATTTCGTCGAGCTGAGATCGACGAACGTCGAACACATTTCTTAGTGCTGAAGAAATCTCTAATTCTTGAGTTTCTCTGGCAGTCTGGAGGATGGCTGGTCCACAAGATGATGTTCTAAGCACAAACCATAGACTCTAGGACACAACCAATGACCCTGACTATACAAGGTGGGTCAAAGACATCCTAACTCAGTGAACCTAGCCCAAATCCAAACTAGGGATCCAACACCCTTGACGGAGTCCTCCGACTCAAGGCATCAGCGACCACGTTTCCCTTCCGGGGAGAATGATGAATATCAAAGGTGTAGTCCTCAAGGGACTCCATCCACCTTCGTTGTCGCATATTAAGATCCTTCTGATCCAATAGGTACTTTAGGCTCTTATAGTCTGTAAAGATATCCACTTTTACGCCATAGAGATAATGTCATGATAACTTAAATACAAAGATCACCGCCGCCAACTCCAAGTCGTGGACGGTATAATTTTGCTCATGCAATTTTAACTCGCGTGAGCTATAAGCAATCACCTTTCCAAACTGCAGAAGAACGCAGTCTAAGACGCTCCCTGATGCATCACTATAGATCTCATAGCCGTTTGTGCCACATGGCGATGTTAAAACAGGCGTCGTGGTCAAGCGACTTTTTAGCTCTTCAAAAGCTCGTGCGCACTCTGGCGTCCAAACGAACTTCTTATCCTTCCTCGTCAACGTGGTTAGAGGCAAAGCGATCCGCGAGAAGTTTTCTACAAAACATATGTAGTAGGCTGTCAGTCCAAGGAAACTCATAACTTCGGCCACCAAATACAACACTGGCAACTCCTGGATGGCTCTTATCTTTGTCGGATCCACCGCAATGCCCGCTCCACTCACCACTTGGCCAAGAAAATCCACTGACGAGAGCCAAAACTCGCACTTTGAGAACTTGGCGTAGAGCTTATTCCTCCGCAAGTTATGCAACTCCAACCGCAAGTGGTTTGCATGATCAGCTTCCGATTAAGAGTACACCAAGGTATCATCAATGAATACAATCACAAATAGGTCCAAGTACTCTTGGAACATTCGGTGCATTAGGTTCATGAACACCGATGGCAAATTACATATCCCAAACATCATTACAGTGAACTCATAATGACCATATCGTGTTACAAATGTTATTTTGGGAATGTCACCTTCCAGAATCCTCAATTGGTAATATCCTGATTTATAATCCAATTTGGAATAGACGGTTGATCTCAATAGCTGATCGAATAATTCAGCTATCCGTGGAATCGGATACTGGTTCTTCTCTGTCAGCTTATTCAATTCATAATAGTTAATACATAACCGCAAACTACCGTCCTTATTTTTCACAAAAATAACAGGTGCGCTCCAACGTGACATTCTTGGGCGTATGTATCCCTGTTCCAACAACTATTGCAATTGAGCTTTCAATTCAGCCATTTCCTTTGGAGCGACACGATATGGCGAGCGGGCCACAGGTTTCGCACCTGCCACCAACTCAATAGTAACGTCGATCTCCCGCCGGGGTGGTAGCCTAGGAAGATCCTTAGGAAACACATCAGCAAACTCCGATACAATCGGAAAATCAATCACACTGGCCTTTCGCTCAACAGCCTGAATCAGCATGAAGAATAACTCTACGCCCATCCGAACAGCATTGATGACTTGGAGTGCAGACATCAGGGTCCCGCTGAATCCTCACATACCAGCAAACTTAGTCTCAAGCTCGGTATTCTGGGCCAGTGTGATCTCTTTTGACTTGCAATCAATAAAGGCACGCTGCTCCGAGAGCCAGTCCATACCAAAAATCACATCAAACTCCGATATCGGCAGCACAAATGCGTTCAAACAGAAATCCCGACTTCTTATTTGAACCGCCACATCGCAAGCCCTATCAGCAAGCATCAAACATCCATTTGCTAATAACACCTTTACGCTATCTGTCGCTACATGACTAGGTACTCCAATTCGAGTTACGAAGTCCTTCGACATAAATGAATGTGAAGAACCCGTATCAAATAGTGCTCTCGCCAGCATATGCTGAATCATAACAAAGCCTATGACAAACACATCACACACAAGCTACACACAAGCATGCAATCAGGAAAGCAATCAATAACATAAATCGTACCTGTGATGACGTCACTTTGCTTTATGGCCTCCTGCTGGCCAAGGTTATAAACTCGGGGCTGCACCTGGGATGCAAAGGACTCCACCACTACCTTTCCCTTCTCAGTATAAGACGCTCCTGTCTTATGTTCACCCTTTGGTGGACCAGCATGACAGTCATGGGCTATATGCCCCACTTTGCCACAAGTAAAGCATGTACGAGTCTCTTGCCTTTTAAGGGAAGTCAATGGCAAGACTATTTTAGTATAAATATATGTAGATGACATTATATTTTGTTCTATTGATGAGTCACTTTGCACTAAATTTGCCAAACTTATACAAGGTAAGTTTGAGATTAGAAGCATGTATGAACTCAAATTTTTCTTCGGTCTTCAAGTTAAGCAAACTATAGATGGTTTGTTCATTAGTCAGTCTAAGTTCACCAAAGAGTTAATCAAGAAGTATGGAATGGAAACAATCACTTCCATGAGATCTTCTATGGGATCCAATATGTCTTTAGACAAGGATGGTGCTAGCAAGTTAGTTGATATCACCTTATATAGGGGCATAGTCAGATCAGCACTCTATCTAACTAACACTAGACCTGATATAATGTATGCTACTTGTGTCTATGCTAGGTATCAAGCTTGCCCTAAGGAGTCTCACTATACATCAGTCAAAAGAATATTGATGTATCTAAAGGGAACACCTAGTCTTGGCCTATGGTATCCCAGGAATAGTGATTTTAAACTAATAGGCTTTTCAGATTCAAATTATGCATGTTGTAAAGAAGACTGGAAAAACACTTCAGGTTCTTGTCAGTTCCTTGGAAGAGGGCTAGTGTCATGGAGTAGCAAAAAGTAAACAAGTTTAGCAATATCCACTGTTGAATCTAAGTACATTTCAACTCGATGTTGCACTGCACAATTGCTTTACATTCATCATCAACATTGAGCTAAGTAAAACTCCATTATATTGTGATGCTACTAGTGTCATTTCAATTGCAAATAAACTTGTGTCACACAGTAGGACTAAATGTATTGAGATTAGATATCACTTTATTAGAAAGAATGTAGAAATGGAAGACATTAATCTAGAATTTGTTCCAACAATAAATAGATTTCTTATATTTTCACTAAGCCCTTAGATGAAGAGAAATTAAATTTCTTTAAGTTTTAACTTGACATGTTAAATCTAGAATAATTAATGCATACATAAAGACTGGTGAAAATAAGAGTAAAATGTTAGTCAGTAATTAAGTTTACTTGCCTAAACATCAAGAAAATACCTCAAAGTGTCAAGAATCTATAGTTCTGAAAGCACAATTTTCGGCAAAGTAAAAAAGTTGTGTCGAGACACCAGTGAGTGTGTCAAGACATCAAAGAATATGTCAAGACAACAAAGTAAGTATCGAGACATCAAAGGGTGTCGAGACCCTAAGGTGTATGTCGAGAGACATTATCCTTGTGTCGACTCGTGTCGACACATCTCGACAGACAATGTTTCTAGTGTCAACACTAAATCTTTTCCTAAAAAAGTTGGAATAGTCTAAATGGAGCACTCCTTTTCGACTTCAAAAGAGCCTAGACTATAAATAGGGTATGAGTATAGAGGTCGACTATGCCTTCTTGAGATCTTGAGAGTTTGATTTCTGATTGTCGAGACATAGAACTACATTTAATCGACATACCTCGTTCGATTCCTTTACTCTCATTGCACCCAAAAGTGATGATGACATCTTCGAAGGTTTTGAACTTGTCCGAAATGGATTTAACTATGCGTCTGAAGAAATTAAGAATGTAGTAACCCAAAATCACTGAAGCAGGATTGGAATATCTTCTTTCAAAACCTTCAAATATCTAGAAATCAGAGGTTATTGAATTCTTTTCCAATGCTCATCTCGGCACAAAAATAAAAAAAATTAAGTCCTAAGTGAATGGAACAAAGGTCAAAATCACAACCAGAAGACTTGCTAAGATATTTCAATTACCAAGGATTGATCAAGAAGATGACCTTGATTCTGCCAAGACTGCAGAAGCTTTGTAGTGGTGTGGATTATCCCCAACCATAAAGCTTGGAAGCACCCTGGGCAGGAAGGAAATGAATACTCAAGGCAAATTTCTGTCAGAGATTATAGGAAAAGTGCTGCTATGCAAAACAAGAGCACATGATAGAATCTCTGCTCAAATGTTTGAGCTAATGACAAGGGTAATATTCAAAGTGAAGACAACCCTGAGCAAAATTATCTTTGACAAAATAGCAGAGAGCATCAAGAAACCCAATATGGGAAGGATTATAAGCCTCTATTTGGTCCAAGCACATCCTGACAGTCTCAATCTCAAGATTGGATCTAAGATCAATCACATGAGAATTCTAGAAAGATGGGATTGAGTATTAAGAAAAGAGATACAAGTACTACAGAAGAAGAAAGTAGTGGTTGTGGAAGAAGAATCTTCCAGTGGCTCTGAAGAACAAGGAAGCTCCAGCATAGAAAAACATGATGATGCAGCACTAGAAAATTCTCCAGGGACCTCTCCTGGTACCGGAGATCAGGTGCAAGGGGAGACAAGACCACAGAAGGATCACATTGAGGGAGAGAACCCCAATGATCTTCCAGACCTAGAAATAGTTCCTACACAAGATGTGTAAGTGTTTGATAAAGAGAATGAGAACGCAGTCTCTAAGAAGACTGAGGAAGAATTTTCTATGGATAAAGAAGCTGATATCCAGGGGGAGTTACAGGATACACTCCTAGATGATCATTGTTCTGGTGCTTCACCACAACTAGAGGATGAAATCATCAAGGAAAACAATAATCTTGATGAAGTTGGTGTAAGGGTTTAGGAGGAAATAACAGATCTGACACTAAACACTGAAGGAGCTATAGATCTTACTTCAGTTGAAGTTGTCAGTTCTTCAGATTCTGATGAGGAGGAAGCCTCTCAGCTCAAGAAAAGGAAAATTGAGGAACTTAGGAAAAGGAGTGGGAGCTAATAAAAAAAATACCATTCAGTCTGGTACAATATTAGCTCCTCCTCTAGATTTTAGCTCCCTATTGATTCAAATGCAAATAATGCTAGATCAACAAAGGAGACAACTAAAAAAATATGTATATAATAGCACTAAGCAGGTACAGTTCCAGCAGCACAAGATATCAAATCCATTTGATTTTAGGTCAACTTGTTGAAGAAGGATGTAACTGACTTCTTCCAAAGAACACCAAATGTTGTAGTATACCTTGCTTAACAGTAGGAGTCAATGGAGAATCAAAAAGATATAGTTGTTAAACAAGGTTAGGTACTTGAAAACCAGCAGAGAATGAATGACAACATGATAGCAATGCATAATATTTCACTGGTAAAGCTAGCTGAACAAACTACATCTCTGGAGCCAAAGATAGGGTCTACTTCTACAGCTTTTGAATCTAAGATCTCCACTCACACAAACTCTTTGGTTAAGGAAGTCAATTCTTCTAGCAATGAACAATATTACCACTTGCTCGAAGTGAAGAATTATTTGTCCTCAGGGATTAGTCATCTAGAAGGCCAAATCATATTTCATAAATTTAACTTAAGAGATCATACTGAGACAGAAGTCATAAATGGTGAGAGAGTAATGATATAGTCAAGCTCTGAGCATGCTATTTGGACCTCCAATAGCATCAGAGAGACTCTATGCTTTCCACCCATAAAGTGTGATGAAGATAAAACAGCTGAGTCTGGCTGCCAACCAGCTTAGTTTGAGGCTATTCACACTGCAGTAAAGACTATGTACAGTTCTCCACCAATGGTTCATAATGTAGTATGTGAGTAGGTGGAGATGGCTGCTTCTGCCTTGCTCAAAGAAAAAGAAGCTCAATTATCTAAGAAGAGATTCAGGGAGCAGGCTGAAGAAAAGCCAAATTTTGAGCAGTGGAGTCCAACTTCCAGATCTATTATTCTCACTGCATGGAAAGCAGTTAACACCAATATAGCTAACATGGGCAAATGGTACACAGAACAAAAATGGGCCAAGCATACAAAGTAGCACGAGATCATTTATAAATTCAGGAAAGATCTGAAGGCAGTGAAGATCTCAGCTGATTCTATTGAACCTAGCAAATATTTCCCTAAGCCCTATCATTATTTTGAAAGGCAAAAGATTAAGGAAGAAGTGATCTTGAAGGCCATGGATGATAAGGGAAAGAAGGTTGTTGATGACAAGCTGCCTGAAGTCAAATCCAAGATACAATCAGGAAAAGACATTGTCATCAAAGAGCCAGAACAATCTTATATTATTTTTCTTTTCTAGAAACAATGTAATTCTATTTTAGGACATTGTAAAAACTGAACAGTGTAATATTTGAACAAATTGGAAGGAAAAAGTTTAGTTGCACTTTGTTATATCTGTTTTATTATTGTTGTTTCCTTTATAATTTTGTTCAGCATTTTTCATGTACATCATAATTATCTTATTTTGTTATTGTGGTGTATATCATTGAATTGATGTTATGACTTCTCCAAATAGGGTGAGATTGTTGGGTACATTGGAAATAATGTATTGATTTGAAGAAGCTCTTTCAACACAATGATACACACAAGTAGGTTTTTGATGCATGTTTCAGTTCATGCATGCAGGTTAGTCTATGTCATATTGATTAGACAGATGGTCTAAGCGACATTGGTAGATGGACTCAAAGAAACTGACTAGAAAGGCAGGAAATTTCCTAAGGCCACAGGCATTGAGTGAAGTAAGCTCACTCAACATCAAATATCAAGGCAGTGACAGTAAAGAAAATTGACTAAGTCCACAAGCGTTAAGTGAAACCAGTTCACTCAATGACATATAGCTAATAGTGCTGAGTAAAGTTAGGACAGTCAAAGCCCAACAAGTTGCAGCGCAGAAGAAATGACTAAGTACAAAAGTGTCGACACACTTCACAACTATGTCGACACCATTGTAGGAGAAGTGTCGAGATCAGAAAGATACAAGACATCAGTGTCGAGACAAGTCAAATATCTCAACACCTTAAAGCTCGTGATAGTAGTGTCGAGACAATACAACTGTCTCGACATAATGAAGAACTGAAGTACAGACTTAAAGATGGCGACAGCCAGCAGACAGTTGTGTCGAGATAAGTCAACTGTATCGACACCTTAAAGTTCAGCCTGGAAATTCTATCAAGTACAGATGTGTCGAGACTGTAACGGTCCAGGCCCATCAACATGGGACCCAGCTGGACCGCCGACCTACCAGAGTCCAGACCCGGGCCCACTCCTGGTAGTCAGCCTATCACATTCAAGCCTGCAGGCCATGCACCCCAACCCCTCTCCAGCCCACCGGCGGGTTGTTGGTGGCCGCAGCCTCCCTTTGATGAGGTAAACTCGATAGTCAAGCCCGCACTACGGGGACTTCCCAGGAGGTCACCCATCCCAGGATTTCTCCAGCCCGAGCCGATCCAACGTGACAGCATCACGGCTCCGCTCTAGGCGATGCTACCGGGCTGCAGCCCAAGCACCCCAACCCCTCTCCATCCACAGGCGGGTTGTTGGTGGCCACAGCCTCCCTTTCATGAGGTAAACTCGATAGTCAAGCCCGCACTACGAGGACTTCCCAGGAGGTCACCCATCCCAGGACTTCTCCAGCCCGAGCACGCTTAACTATGGCTGTTCTTTCAACTCTCATCACCAATTGAGCTGGGTTGTTGGTGGCCACAGTCTCCCTTTGATGAGGTAAACTCGATAGTCAAGCCCGCACTACGGGGACTTCCCAGGAGGTCACCCATCCCAGTACTACTCCAGCCCGAGCACGCTTAACTATGGAGTTCTTTCAACTCTCATCACCAATTGATCTGCAGTCAATTGGTCTACCACTGAGCTATGGACCCTCAGTTGGTGATGAGGGAGTGGTGGAAAGCTCTCTTATCAAGGTCCTGGGTTCGAGACCTAGTGGCAACAACCTACCGTGCTAATAAACAGGCCGGAGAGGGGTTGGGGTGCATGTCCTGCAGGCTTGAATGTGAAAGGCTGACTACCAGTGGTGAGCCCGGGTCTGGACCCTGGTAGGCCGGCGGTGCCAGCGGGTTCCCATGGGATGGGCCTGGACCGTTACAAAAAAGTGCACTTTTGTAACGGTCCAGGCCCATCCCATGGGAACCCGCTGGCACCGCCGGCCTACCAGGGTCCAGACCCGGGCCCACCACTGGTAGTCAGCCTTTCACATTCAAGCCTGCAGGCCATGCACCCCAACCCCTCTCCGGCCTGTTTATTAGCACGGTAGGTTGTTGCCACTAGGTCTTGAACCCAGGACCTTGATAAGAGAGCTTTCCACCACTCCCTCATCACCAACTGAGCTGCAGCTCAGTTGCTGATGAGAAAGTGGTGGAAAGCTCTCTTATCAAGGTCCTGGGTTCGAGACCTAGTGGCAACAACCCGCCTGTGGATGGAGAGGGGTTGGGGTGCTTGGGCTGCAGCCCGGTAACCGGAACCAGACCAGGTGGAAATTAGAGTACACGCTGGGGCGCGGGGACGTTACAATAAAAAGTGCAGTAACGGTCCAGGCCCATCACATGGGAACCCGCTGGACCGCCGGCCTACCAGAGTCCAGACCCGGGCCCACTCATGGTAGTCAGCCTATCACATTCAAGCCTGCAGGCCATGCACCCCAACCCCTCTCCGGCCTGTTTATCAGCACGGTAGGTTGTTGCCACTGGGTCTCGAACCCAGGACCTTGATAAGAAAGCTTTCCACCACTCCCTCATCACCAACTGAGCTGCAGCTCAGTTGGTGATGAGGGAGTGGTGGAAAGCTTTCTTATCAAGGTCCTGGGTTCGAGACCCAGTGGCAACAACCTACCGTGCTGATAAACAGGCCGGAGAGGGGTTGGGGTGCATGGCCTGCAGGCTTGAATGTGATAGGCTGACTACCATGAGTGGGCCCGGGTCTGGACTCTGGTAGGCCGGCGGTCCAGCGGGTTCCCATGTGATGGGCCTGGACCGTTACAAAAAGTGCACTTTTTGTAACGGTCCAGGCCCATCAACATGGGACCCAGCTGGAACCGCCGGCCTACCAGGGTCCAGACCCGGGCCCACCACTGGTAGTCAACCTTTCACATTCAAGCCTGCAGGTCATGCACCCCAACCCCTCTCCAGCCCACCGGCGGGTTGTTGGTGGCCGCAGCCTCCCTTTGATGAGGTAAACTCGATAGTCAAGCCTGCACTACGGGGACTTCCCAGGAGGTCACCCATCCCAGAATTTCTCCAGCCCGAGCACGCTTAACTAAGAAGTTCTTTCAACTATCATCACCAATTGAGCTGCAGCTCAATTGGTGATGAGAGTTGAAAGAACTCCATAGTTAAGCGTGCTCGGGCTGGAGTAGTACTGGGATGGGTGACCTCCTGGGAAGTCCCCGTAGTGCGGGCTTGACTGTCGAGTTTACCTCATCAAAGGGAGGCTGTCGCCACCAACAACACGCCGATGGGCTGGAGAGGGGTTGGGGTGCTTGGGCTGCAGCCCGGTAGCGTCGCCTAGACCGGAGCCGTGACGCTGCCACATTGGATCGGCTAGGGACGTTACAATAAAAGTGCACTTTTTGTAACGGTCCAGGCCCATCCCATGGGAACCCGCTGGCACCGCCGGCCTACTAGGGTCCATACCCGGGCCCACCACTGGTAGTCAGCCTTTCACATTCAAGCCTGCAGGCCATGCACCCCAACCCCTCTCCGACCTGTTTATTAGCACGGTAGGTTGTTGCCACTAGGTCTCGAACCCAGGACCTTGATAAGAGAGCTTTCCACCACTCCCTCATCACCAATTGAGCTGCAATTGGTGATGAGAGTTGAAAGAACTCCATAGTTAAGCGTGCTCGGGCTGGAGAAGTCCTGGGATGGGTGACCTCCTGGGAAGTCCTCGTAGTGCGGGCTTGACTATCGAGTTTACCTCATGAAAGGGAGGCTGTGGCCACCAACAACCCGCCTGTGGATGGAGAGGGGTTGGGGTGCTTGGGCTGTAGCCCGGTAGCATCGCCTAGAGCGGAGCCGTGACGCTGTCACGTTGGATCGGCTAGGGGTGTTATAATAAAAGTGCACTTTTTGTAGCGGTCCAGGCCCATCCCATGGGAACCCGCTGGCACCGCCGGCCTACCAGGGTCCAGACTCGGGCCCACCACTGGTAGTCAGCCTTTCACATTCAAGCCTGCAGGCCATGCACCCCAACCCCTCTCCGGCCTGTTTATCAGCAGCGGTAGGTGTTTGCCACTAGGTCTCGAACCCAGGACCTTGATAAGAGAGCTTTCCACCACTCCCTCATCACCAACTGAGCTGCAGCTCAGTTGGTGATGAGGGAGTGGTGGAAAGCTCTCTTATCAAGGTCCTGGGTTCGAGACCCAGTGGCAACAACCTACCGCTGCTGATAAACAGGCCGGAGAGGGGTTGGGGTGCATGGCCTGCAGGCTTGAATGTGAAAGGCTGACTACCAGTGGTGGGCCCGGGTCTGGACTCTGGTAGGCCGGCGGTCCAGCGGGTTCCCATGTGATGGGACTGGACCGTTACAAAAAGTGCACTTTTTGTAACGGTCCAGGCCCATCAACATGGGACCCAGCTGGAACCGCCGGCCTACCAGGGTCCAGACCCGGGCCCACCACTGGTAGTCAGCCTTTCACATTCAAGCCTGCAGGCCATGCACCCCAACCCCTCTCCAGCCCACCGGTGGGTTGTTGGTGGCCGCAGCCTCCCTTTGATGAGGTAAACTCGACAGTCAAGCCTGCACTACGGGGACTTCTCATGAGGTCACCCATCCCAGAATTTCTCCAGCCCGAGCACGCTTAACTAAGAAATTCTTTCAACTCTCATCACCAATTGAGCTGCAGCTCAATTGGTGATGAGAGTTGAAAGAACTCCATAGTTAAGCGTGCTCGGGCTGGAGTAGTACTGGGATGGGTGACCTCCTGGGAAGTCCCCGTAGTGCGGGCTTGACTGTCGAGTTTACCTCATCAAAGGGAGGCTGCGGCCACCAACAACCCGCCGGTGGGCTGGAGAGGGGTTGGGGTGCTTGGGCTGCAGCCCGGTAGCGTCGCCTAGAGCGGAGCCGTGACGCTGTCACATTGGATCGGCTAGGGACGTTACAATAAAAGTGCACTTTTTGTAACGGTCCAGGCCCATCCCATGGGAACCCGCTGGCACCGCCGGCCTACCAGGGTCCAGACCCGGGCCCACCACTGGTAGTCAGCCTTTCACATTCAAGCCTGCAGGCCATGCACCCCAACCCCTCTCAGACCTGTTTATTAGCACGGTAGGTTGTTGCCACTAGGTCTCGAACCCAGGACCTTGATAAGAGAGCTTTCCACCACTCCCTCATCACCAATTGAGCTGCAGCTCAATTGGTGATGAGAGTTGAAAGAACTCCATAGTTAAGCGTGCTCGTGCTGGAGAAGTCCTGGGATGGGTGACCTCCTGGGAAGTCCTCGTAGAGTGGGCTTGACTATCGAGTTTACCTCATGAAAGGGAGGCTGTGGCCACCAACAACCCGCCTGTGGATGGAGAGGGGTTGGGGTGCTTGGGCTGCAGCCCGGTAGCATCGCCTAGAGCGGAGCCGTGACGCTGTCACGTTGGATCGGCTAGGGGTGTTATAATAAAAGTGCACTTTTTGTAGCGGTCCAGGCCCATCCCATGGGAACCCGCTGGCACAGCCGGCCTACCAGGGTCCAGACTCGGGCCCACCACTGGTAGTCAGCCTTTCACATTCAAGCCTGCAGGCCATGCACCCCAACCCCTCTCCGGCCTGTTTATCAGCAGCGGTAGGTTGTTGCCACTAGGTCTCGAACCCAGGACCTTGATAAGAGAGCTTTCCACCACTCCCTCATCACCAACTGAGCTGCAGCTCAGTTGGTGATGAGGGAGTGGTGGAAAGCTCTCTTATCAAGGTCCTGGGTTCGAGACCTAGTGGCAACAACCTACCGCTGCTGATAAACAGGCCGGAGAGGGGTTGGGGTGCATGGCCTGCAGGCTTGAATGTGAAAGGCTGACTACCAGTGGTGGGCCCGAGTCTGGACCCTGGTAGGCCGGCGGTGCCAGGGGTTCCCATGGGATGGGCCTGGACCGCTACAAAATGGTATCAAAGCGAGGTTTCGATCCTCGGACCTGTGGGTTATGGGCCCACCACTGGTAGTCAGCCTTTCACATTCAAGCCTGCAGGCCATGCACCCCAACCCCTCTCCAGCCCATCCCATGGGAACCCGCTAGCACCGCCGGCCTACCAGGGTCCAGACCCGGGCCCACCACTGGTAGTCAGCCTTTCACATTCAAGCCTGCAGGCCATGCACCCCAACCCCTCTCCGGCCTGTTTATTAGCACGGTAGGTTGTTGCCACTAGGTCTCGAACCCAGGACCTTGATAAGAGAGCTTTCCACCACTCCCTCATCACCAACTGAGCTGCAGCTCAGTTGGTGATGAGAGTTGAAAGAACTCCATAGTTAAGCGTGCTCGGGCTGGAGAAGTCCTGGGATGGGTGACCTCCTGGGAAGTCCTCGTAGTGCGGGCTTGACTATCGAGTTTACCTCATGAAAGGGAGGTTGTGGCCACCAACAACCCGCCTGTGGATGGAGAGGGGTTGGGGTGCTTGGGCTGCAGCCCGGTAGCATCGCCTAGAGCGGAGCCGTGACGCTGTCACGTTGGATCGGCTAGGGGTGTTATAATAAAAGTGCACTTTTTGTAGCGGTCCAGGCCCATCCCATGGGAACCCGCTGGCACCGCCGGCCTACCAGGGTCCAGACTCGGGCCCACCACTGGTAGTCAGCCTTTCACATTCAAGCCTGCAGGCCATGCACCCCAACCCCTCTCCGGCCTGTTTATCAGCAGCGGTAGGTTGTTGCCACTAGGTCTCGAACCCAGGACCTTGATAAGAGAGCTTTCCACCACTCCCTCATCACCAACTAAGCTGCAGCTCAGTTGGTGATGAGGGAGTGGTGGAAAGCTCTCTTATCAAGGTCCTGGGTTCGAGACCTAGTGGCAACAACCTACCGCTGCTGATAAACAGGCCGGAGAGGGGTTGGGGTGCATGGCCTGCAGGCTTGAATGTGAAAGGCTGACTACCAGTGGTCGGCCCGGGTCTGGACCCTGGTAGGCCGGCGGTCCAGCGGGTTCCCATGGGATGGGCCTGGACCGTTACAAAAAAGTGCGGTAGGTTGTTGCCACTAGGTCTCGAACCCAGGACCTTGATAAGAGAGCTTTCCACCACTCCCTCATCACCAACTGAGCTGCAGCTCAGTTGGTGATGAGGGAGTGGTGGAAAGCTCTCTTATCAAGGTCCTGGGTTCGAGACCTAGTGGCAACAACCTACCGCTGCTGATAAACAGGCCGGAGAGGGGTTGGGGTGCATGGCCTGCAGACTTGAATGTGAAAGGCTGACTACCAGTGGTGGGCCCGGGTCTGGACCCTGGTAGGCCGGCGGTCCAGCGGGTTCCCATGGGATGGGCCTGGACCGTTACAGAGACTGCTAAGATGTCACGACACCATCTAAGAACACTATGTGTTATTGTGTCGAGACACTTGGGACTTATCGACACTTATGATTCTAAAGTTGTACAAAGTCAACAAAGGAGTGTCAAGTCAAGTCAAAAGTGTCATTTCAGCTACATTGACTTGATATCTCATCAAAAAATGTTTGAAGGAAGACTTAGAGTATGATGGTATAATGATGATGTCATCAATCAGAAGCCATCGGCTACATGACCGTGAAGGCTATAAACAGAGGGGTCATCAATAGAAGACAATAAGGATGAAATAGTTCAATCTTTCTGATTTCTCACAAGTCAAAGAATGAAGACAAACACCAAGAAGAAGGAAGACTTAAGTCTTCAAGAAAGTCTGCTGATCCTTTAAACAAGTTGATCAGAGGATTAAAGTGGATCTATTCTACTAATTCTGCAAGGAAATCATGCCAATCATTATAAAGAATATTGCAGATCCAACACAGAATCATTTCAGCCAGTCTCCTCATTAAGAATCAATCCTATGCTGCTGAATTGAGGAATCTGAATTCTCAGATAAGTCAGATCTCAGAGTTGCCGTTTTCTGAGATTACTTTCTTTTTAATTTTCATATTAAACCTGTGATATTCCTTTGAGATCTGAGTGTGTTGGAGATTTATCCTATGTTATAAAAGCTGAGGTAGGGTTCTTGAGGGACCTAAGGTAGGTGATTTGTGTGGGATCACTGAGGTGTAAGCCTGTGTTATAAAGGCTGAGGTAGTGTTCTTAAGGGACCTAACGTAGGATATTGGGTGGATCTCTGTGTTAGGACCTGTAGGTCTGAGTTGTAGGTTTCTTAATAGAAACCGAGCCTGCAAGATCATCGCTCTGAGTTGATCTGGAGGAGATATAACCTTATCTAGCACATTGCTAATAAGGAAGAAGGGGGAAAGTGGATGTACCCTATATAGGGGAACCAATATAAAATCTCTGTTTTCTGTGAATTGCTTGTGCTGTGTTCTTGTGAATGTACATTTTCAAGTATCTTGCTGAACCTTTAGTATAAGTTAAAAAGAAATTTAAAAGACACATGTTCACCCCCCCTCTAGGTGATTAACTATCAATAGATTTATCTTTCATATATAAAGCATGAAGGTGCGACCCACCAAAAGATTCATTCCAACACAGCAAGCATTCACCAAACACTTGAGATTGGATTATTCTTTTTGAGTTTTGCAAAAGCTCATAAAGAGCGGGGATTGTGTACAACCTCGTGTTCGCCGAGTGGACCCGACATGGCAGAGCAAAGTGTGGCCGACAAGATAAGACATGGGATCACCAGCCCTAGGCAAGCCGGGGCAGCCGACCCGCATCTGCCAAGCTGGCTAGCAGCCGGGGCAGCCGACTAATATTCGCCAAGCAGGAGGGCGCGACGGGTAAGTCAGCCCGTTTCAGCTCGGCGGGCTAGTGAGCCGAGAGGAAGCGAGCCGGCTTCAGCTCGGCAGGCGGGCGAACCGAGAGGCGGCCAGCCCCCATCAGCTCGGTAGGCGGGCAATCCGAGAGGCAGACGGCCCCCATCCGCCAAGCGGGCGGGCGAACCACAGGAACCCGGATCTCACTCGCTGAAGAGGCAGGCGAGTCGCGGGTGCAGGGCCGCACTCGTCCAAGGGATTGGCGAGCTAGCTCGAGCTCGCCCCCGTTTTTGGGGTGCTAATAGCATATATTTAATATAGTTTGGTCTGCCGGTAACCTCTTCAAACAACGGAGTTTCGTTGTTGGCAGACCCACCTTAGGCTGGTATAGTAAAACAAAAAGGTGGAGTTACGCTATTTGCAGATAAGACTCATAAATCTATAAATAGACCAACAGGGGTACGAAAGAAAGGGGGCTTCTCATTTTTCTTGGTCTTGTAGGTGCCCATTGCTCGGCATTGGCTAAGGAGGGGAAGCGATATAAGATCTTCCGGTTGTGTGGTGCGATCTCGGTGCTGCAGCCGTGGGTCATTCCCAAATCATAAGTTCTCGTTTGAGTGAGTTCATTTGGAGAAGTAGGTGTGCGGTCTCCCCTTCTTAGGGTCCGAACTCCACAGAAGCCGTTTTCCGGTTTCCACAGGTATGAACATGATTCTTGATTTACTTGTTTTTGCATGTTCGTTGCAATGAGTTTCTTTCAAATATTACTCTGCGCATATGATGCCTTAGGAACCCAACAGTTATATCATAAAGGATCATGAATGTTTATGAGAAATTGCGTTGCATGAAAATACGTGGTAGATGAAAACTCGGGGGATAAACTCCCGTCTAGAACTTCAAGATAGAGTACTCCAAAGCACTCCTCTTTTCAAAGAGCGCCTAAATACTAATATCCTGAAATGAATAGACTTTCAACCTATGGGCTCCCTATTAGACCGATCAACTGACTACAAGACAAGATATATAAAGACATACATATTTAATTGCAAAAATGAGAAAAGTCATAACGATTGATGCACCTTTAACCTTTAGGTATATATGTGTCAGTTTTGCAATGGCACAAAAGTGTATCTTGCCAAATTTATTAGACCTTGCAAATAAATACCGAGATCAAAAAATATCAATGCTGAAAATTACTCTCTGTATAATTACGAAATATTTTATTATGCATAGAAAAAAATCTCCAATATCTTTATCTAAATGATAACACCGTAAGTATATCATTATTTATTCATATGGATTCATCTCTAATCCATTCCCCACTTGATTATCTTCTCCTTAAACCAATCAACAGATGGGGATGGCTGGAAGTTATTTACTGCAATCCATTCACTGCCATCCCTGCCAATGGACCACAACATTGGTCCGTACACCGCAAACCGTCCGTCAAACCGCAGGGCAGCTACATACCTACCACTACTACCCTTCCTATTACTGCTCCACAGCTTCTGGCTACCGTGCCTCACCATCAGCTCTCCATTGGACTCCAGCTCAACAATACAAGTAGAAGCCGACTTTGTATTCGTCTGCCATAGCGTCTTCCCACTCTTAGTACTATTTATCTCCAAATTACATGACCTGTGATACAGAAAAATATTGTTTATATCTTTACAATATTAAAATTAATGGTGAAATGTTGCTTTGGGTGAAACATTCAAAATATCAGTTGCTACTTGACATATATTATAGCAAATTTTTTTTAAAAATTAAAATACAATCTTCATTTAAGTAATTATATTATCCTAAAATTTAAAGTAATAATGAAAATCTTTTAGCATCCAAAAAGTTTTTTGTAGAGCCCTACACCTACTATGATACGCTATCATTAGACATGTCAGCGGTTAATTAAGAAAGATTGTCATTGGGAATATCTGCTGTTTTTTTGATGAACTGCAATTAATATAATCAATTTTATTAAAGTTGATTAATTAATATGGCATTTATTTTAAGCTGCATTAATTAATTGATAGTAGCAGAGCCCCGAAACTATTGCAGTCGACGTACTGTCACGATTGACGGTAGGGGAGAAACTCCATGTCTGTCACTCGAAACCCCGTTTTTGTCAATCGTGTGTGTGTGCGGGCGCGCGCCCCTTCTGATGTTCCCGCATTTCCGTTCCTCGCCTATAAAAACATTTAATACTACGTTTTTGGAAATCCTCACTGTGAAATCCCAAACCACCTCTTTGTCTCCTGCTTCGTGGCCTATAAAATTTGGATATCATTGTTCTAACGATTTAGCCCATAAAACCTTTGTCTTTGCGCCTGTGTGTGTGTGCGCGTGCCCCTTCTGATGTTCCCGCATTTCCGTTCCTCGCCTCTAAAAACCTTTAATAGTAGTTTTTTTTGAAAATCCTCACTGTGAAATCCCAAACCACCTCCGTGTCTCCTCCTTCGTAGCCAATAAAACTTGGATATAATTGTTCTAATGATTTAGATTGGTGTCCACTTATTCTTATATTCTATACTTCTACGGTTTTATACTTTCAGGTTCAATGAGTCTCAACATCATGTCAGAATCGCAATCAAAACGTTTCACAATTGCAAATCATCCTCTCTCAATTGCTTAAGGTAGATTCATATCTCATTCCCATTTGTTCTCCTCAATGGATAAATATATGTTCGGCATGATTTTTGTGCTATTTAGTTTAATTAAATCACTAATTTTAAATTGGTATAGTATGGGCACAATAGAATTGAGCTTGGATTCTCCGTGTGATTAATAAATGGATCATTTATCTCGTATTTTCAAGTACCATTGATCGTCATCATGCATTTCTTATCTTTGCACTAGTGTGGTGTAGGTCATGACTGAGTCAGGGACATGCCTATAATTAATCAAAGCATATTTATGACGATGTGATGAGAGGTATTTGATTTTTTTTACCCAAATTTTAAGTATAATTTACACATTTTGTGAGTAATTTGTTGGAATACAATTCTTAATTACCTTTTACATTTTCACATTACGTAACTTTTAGCTTACATGTGAACTATTATCTATCAGTGGATTAATATAATTGTGAGGTACATGATTTGTTTTTTATTTTACATATTTCTTTCATAAATTGATAACAATAATATACGAGTGCAATGTGGCTCTCCAATTTGGCTGCGTGTGTACATTGGTTGCGACAGTATTTTTGCCCGTGCGCGCTCACGATCGGGTGCTCGGACTATGCACTTCGACGGTCCTTCCCACAACATGTGTTGCCCTTCCATCTGCAGTTTGCCCTGGAGTAGTGCAGCATGGACAGAGGAAATGTCGCAGACGCATAAGAGTTTCCGGTGCAGAAGCACTCGTGCAGTGTAATATATAAAATCATATATTAGGGAGAAATCAAAACCTGCTAAGGCCGAACTCGAACTCCCCATACTTGAGCTTTCTCCCAAGCATCAGCCGCCGACCGGAGTGCAATATGTACTCGGATGTCGGCAATACTTGACCTGGAAGGGTGGCAGGCGGGCTGGTGCTTTCCTTTGGGTTGTTGCTGGTCCAGCGACGTTGGCCGTAGATGCCGAGATGGCCAGCGGTGTCGAGCACGAGGGCAAACTTTCCCTTCTTGGTCTTCTTAGCGCTGGTCCACAGGATGTAGTGGACGTCTCGACGGACGACAAACTCACCATTCTGTTTAAGGGTTGCGTAGCAGTCGGTGCTAGTGACGGAGGCGATGATGGAGGTGTTAGAATTCCAGACGGGTTTGCCGGAGTGATGGAGGACGAGGTCACAGTTTGTTTGCATGGCGAGGTGATGAGCCCCGTTGGTGAGGTTCTGGCCGGGCATGAGGACCTCGCCATTGTAGAGAACATAATCACCCGCGGCAGCGCTGGCGAGGAGGGCTGTCAAGAGGGTGAAGAAGGCGGTTGTAAAAGCCATTCCGAGGGTGTCTATTCTAAGTTTAAATTGTATATGCAATCTGATATGTATATATGTATTTATAGATATGAAGGAAAATTGAGTTAATGGGAATTTGTCTCGTGGAGTTGAATTAATTTAAATGTGAGATCGAAGTTGGTCCGAAAAAACAATAATTTCAAGCATTCATGGAGAAATTAACAATTGGTGTGTCCGTATAACAATGCAAACAATTGCCGAATTATTATTTATTTGATTCCGACTTCTATGCGCGAATCTAAGCTTGCTATAGCCTGGCGCATCCAACCTAACATAAATCTAAAAAAACAATATTTTTACAAAGGTATATATTTTTGTGAAATCAGTTTGACAGTTAATTCTTAGCCTAACTTAATAGAAATATGTCGTGTGCAGTTCCTCATTCAAATAAAAATCTACAGGTGAGATTCTTGCATGTAAGTAGAATTTTCTTTGCGGATAATTAAAAGTTTATTCTTCCAAATCAAAACAATATAAAATATATCTGTGTATAGCCCTCAAATCAAGTATTTTCAAATTGTATACAACTATTCAAAATAAATTTGTACAAAAGTTAATATTGTGTTTTCTATACATGAGTAGAACAACACATCACATGTGCGTAGCGGAATAAATATATAAGAAAACCTCTAAACAATAAAGGATCTTGCAATATTTATGAATGACGAAGTAAAGTGAACAACAAATGCATAATATCTGAATGAAATTTAGTCTTTACTCAATTAAGATGTTCCAAATATATAGTGCAGAAAGCTTTTCTAACATTAGGCTGCTGAGTTCACATAGAAATAAATCTGTGACTTTACAGGTATCCACCCGAGTGAAAGAGAACCCCAAGATCTTGTCACACACAAACTAGATCGGAAAAGTAGAGCACTATGCGTCTCCACAAATTGCCAGATAGGTTTTCAGTAGGGGCGACGACAAAAAGAAGTCACGAATGGATCTATGGTTGGGATTTAGTGACGGCTTCAAAAGCTCACACAGAAGGCACACTTATGAAAAAATCTTTTCCAAGACTATTTATACCAAAGGATATGAAACAAACAGTCGTAGCCCTTTAGAAATCCGTCAAAACATGAGATGTGACGATATACGTCGACGCACAGTCGACGTGCATCAGTTAGAACTCGACACAACGTGGACAAGAATTCAACGACACTCGATGCACCTTGCGTTGACACGCAGTTGACGCACTTGTGTTGAATAGAAGTCGACGTAACGTCGACATTTGCTCGTCGTAGCGTCGATATAGGATCCGCGTCAACACGAGTTCGGCTCTGCCGGCAGCTAGTCAACGTGCGTCGATACGCACTCGACGTGAGTCGATACACACTAGACACAATCCTCTATTTTTCTTCAGGTCATAGGATTGTTCATTTACTCATATCCCATATGAGTGAGGCCAGCACAACCCGTCTTCCAATTTCTCCAAACACTCTAATGTGCTACCATATAGGGTCATATCGGGTTGGTAGCGAGACTAACTGTTTAACTACTTCCAGATCACCAAAAAAAGTACTAACAGTCTCGCACTTGATTTAGAATGTATCAAGAAAGGTCCCTCAAGTAATGAACGACATCTAGCAATACATCCTTGTTTTCCAAACAATAAGAGTTCATAACTCAACAAGCCTTTTGTGACCAATGTAATAGTGTTGTCATATCCTTTTGTTACATACAACCGGATTGAACTTGAGGTATGTATTGTGTCACCCTCATAATTATTCAAACTCAATTTCTTGATCTAGAATGTTTTTTTAGAAATTGGTGAGGTCAATATCATATATTAACTCAACCAAATACGATCATGCATTTTCAGTCTCTTTCCACCAAGATGGCCATGGATGCAACTTTTGTCATATAAGAGGACAAATCTCATTTATGTCCATACAAAAACACCAAAATGATTCATAACATATACAATAACCATTGTTATCATCAACCTTTCTCTAGGAAGACATTTGATGACATCAAAGCATGCTCTTCCTCACTTAATGAATTATGTGACTTCAGGTCTAAAAACAACAAACACCACAGCGACATGAGATCTATTTGTGATACGTTCGTATAACAATACACAAAATAGTCTTATGGTGGGTCTGTCCAGTATAACTTGTTCACTAACAAGTACTTATGTGATGAATTGATATCACAATATCATGACCTATGAGAACCATTCATCAGTCAACGCACAAACTAGCATTAATGTATCATCATCGCCCAGATTTCTAAGATGATGTCAGTCAGGGACTATTTAAGAATAAAGCTTCCTATAAACATAGGTCACATTTGTAACACCCCCTATCCGTCGCATAGCATATAGCAGTAGGTCCGGCCGCGGCCCGACACCATATACTACAGACAGACCGGGTGGTTACTTATGGGAACCATCCAACCAATCTCAACGTCCTACACAGAGCATTCTAGCGGAAGCAGTTTAAAAAGTTGCAATAAAGAACCCAGCATTAGAGCATGAATGTCCACTAGTACAGAATAGGAATGTTATACAAAATACTCAAAATAAGCCTTAAGGCCTTACAAAATGTTTCACTTGATATTACATGTTTTACAAACCACGGCACGCAGGCCGGTCATACATGAATAAAACAGTAAACACTTCCAATTTAGGCCTTCAAGGGCCGGCTTCGCATTCGGGCTTTAGCCCGCTATTGACCGCTTGGTCCAGCTGCACCTGCAAGCAACAAACCACCGCACGGTGGCAAAACAAGGCAACGGTCAGCAATGCTGACCAAATTATAATGATCCCGCCCCCAACTCGGGCGGCGATGCTCCTTCCCTGCATTTCATTAGCATAAGCGAGCAATATAAAACTAGCCATTACATCACAGACGTTGGCTCGCACGGCCACACGCCCCGTGCTCTCAGGGCACATTCTCGGTGAACCGGTCGATGTCACGTCAATTAAAGCCATAGACATTCCGGACTCACCACCGCCACTTGGACGGCCAAACCTATGAGCAATTTGTCTTCCTGGCCTAGGTCACGACAATTTAAGCCATTGACCGCCGAAGACCCTAATCTATGCCAACGGTAAGTGCCACGTGCCTTTAGGTCTCTTTAACCGAACGACATAGAACGGGTACGGCTCCATCTAACCCGTGCTCACATCGCAACGACATTTTAAGCCATTTGCGCGGGTCAAACTTCCACCGAGTCCCATTTCCATCACAAGTCACATAACCCAGTTATGTTCAAGTTGGCTCTCAAGCCACCAAGTTGGCAAGATCTCGTATCCGCCCAGTTTTCCGGGTGCACCTTTGGGTTAGTCCCCAAGGCTCCCTGCTGTAATCTACCGCGTAGAAAACCCGAAAAACAACCAATAGCACGGAGTCTTCTCCGACATTATGCAATGCAACATCACCGATCCGGACCAACATGTCCGGGTAGGCTTCACACATCATGCCTATGTCCGTTCTCGCTTACGGACTCTAAACAACGGGGACTTCACATATCTACCCGAAGGAACGCCTCCAACTCTCCGCAAACTCGCGAGAGCGGGCTTCCTATGCAAAGGAAGATAACTACTCATGCTCAAGATGAGGATCGTTACCCTTGCTTTCCTCTTTGGTGCCATGGAAAAGTAATCAGATGAAAACCACCGCACTAGCGCTGCCTCCGTGGATCCGGAGTCGGCTCGCGATTCGGAGCTTCGAAGCTCCTCCAATGGCGGGATATAGCTCCTTCTTCCTCCCTTGGCTCTCCTCTCTCTCTAAGGCTTTAGAAAGAGAACACTTAAGAAAAAGTGAGGGTTTTGAAAGCCCAAACCCGGGTATATCCCTTCAGGAACAACCCCCAGCCGTTGGATCTCAAAATAAGGAAACGAACGGCTTTGATTCGGGACTGAAATGCCCAATCTAGACCGAACACGGCCTGGAACACGCCCGTGTCCAGGGCCGTGTGCCTCATTCGCCGTAAAAATCGAATCACCTGAAACCTCACACGGGTATCGAACACGCCCATGTTCTAGCTAACACGCCCGTGTTCCACCTGACACGGCCGAGTGTCCTGCCGTGCACCCCATCATTTTTCCCCCAAAATCAACCCGAGCACTGCACGGGTTCGAGGACACGCCCGTGTCCTTTCCCGTGTCACCTTGACACGCCTGGGCTCCAGGGCTGTGTACACGGTCTCCACACTCGACACGGCCTCGGACACGCCCGTGTCCTAGGCCGTGTGCCTTGTCTCGACGATCGTCGAGCAAATCTCGTCGACTCCCCGGGACGATCGTCGACACGGGTCGACACGCCCTGCGACACGCCCGTGTCGCGGGCCGTGTGACCAGTCTCGACGAATCGTCGAGTAAATCTCGACGACTTCGCGGCTAAGTGTCGACACGGGTCGACACGCCCTGCGACACGCCCGTGTAGCAGGCCGTGTGCCCAGTCTCGACACAATGTCGAGACCAAAGTGTCGACTTCCCCGCTCAGTATCGACATAGGCTTGACACGCCCTGGGATACGCCCGTGTCCCAGGCCGTGTGCCTACAGCCAGAACCCAAACTGGCCCAAAACGTCCCCCCTTCGCTCCTTTGAGTTTCGGGGCGTTACAACTCTCCCCCTCTTAAAAGAATTTCGCCCACGAAATTACATAAAGGAAAGACATGTACAAAACCAAAAATTGTACCTGAGCGGAACAACTCCGGATACTCGTCAAGCATAGTCTGCTCTCGCTCCCAAGAGAGCTCCTCAAGACCGCAATTGTCCCACCGGACCTTGACCATCCTGATCTCTTTATTGCGTAGCCGCTTGACCTCCGAGTCCTCAATCCGCACGGGCTTGACCTTTGTCGTTAGCCCACTATCCACCGGCACTTAATCAACCGCGATCACTTGCATAGGCTCTTGCACCGCCTTCCGAAGCACAGAAATATGGAATACATCATGTAAACCACTTAGCTCCACTGAAAGCTTCAACCTATAGGCCGCTTCACCAACTCGCTCCAGAACCTCAAACGGTCCAAGGTACCTCGGGCTTAGCTTTTTCAATCGTCGCACCCGCGCGACACCCTTGAACTGCTTGATCTTTAAGTATACATAATTGTCCACAGCAAACTCCACGTTCCTGTGCTGGGCATTATAGTACTTTGCTTGCCTGTCCTGAGCGATAAGCAACCTCTCCCGAATGGTTCTCACCAAAGAAGTAGCATCATCCACTTCCGATCGCTTATACAACTTTGACTCACCCGTTTCTAACCAAGACAACGGCGTGCGACATCTTCTACCATATAGGGCCTCGAAAGGCGCCATCTAAATACTCGCTTGGTAGCTATTGTTGTACGCGAAGTCCACCAAATATAGGTGGTCTTCCCATTGCTTTCCAAAATCCAAGACACATATGCGAAGCATGACTTCCATGGTTCTATTTACCCTCTCGGCCTGCCCATCCGTTTGTGGATGGAAGGCTGTGCTGAATTTCAGCTTTGTTCCCAACATTTGCTGCACCAGCCTCCAATCATTGGACGTGAACCGCCCATCTCGGTCACTCACGATGCTGCGGGGCACACCATGAAGCCGCATTATGTTATCCACATAAAGCTTTGCCAACTTCTCCACCGGATCATCCTTCCTATGCGGAATAAAATGCGACACCTTCGTTAATCGATCAACAACCACACAAATGGCGTCGTTTCCCTTTTGCGACCTTGGCAAACCGTGCACAAAGTCCATAGAGATGTCGTCGAATTTCCACTCCGGAATAGGCAAGGACTTAAGAAATCCTCCCGGCTTTTGGCACTCCGCCTTTACCAAGGCGCAAGTTTGGCACTTCGCTACATATAGCGCCACATCCTTTTTCAAACCCGGCCACCAAAACAGTTTCTTCACATCACGGTACATCTTCGTGCTCCCCGGGTGAATCGAGTACTTGGTATGGTGCGCCTCGTACAACAACTCCACCCGTAAATTGCCCACACTTGGGACGCACAAACGACCGTCTCTCCAAAGCAATCCGTCCTCCACGACGAATTGAGAATTTGACCCATCCAGAGCCTCTACCATGAACTGCTTCATATGAGCATCCATATCCAAAGCCTGCCGAATACGATCAGCCAGGTCATATTGGACTTCAGTCCAATTCAGAACTGCTTCAGCACTTGATTGTCTATCCACACAAACAATCTCCAACGCCTCCAACTCCCGCACCAACCGCTCATCATGCACCGATAGCCAATTGGCTTGAGCTGGGGCTCGGCGACTCAACGCGTCCGCAACCGCATTCCCTTTTCAGGCACGTAGTGGATCATGAATGTATAGTCCCCCAGGAACTCCATCCATCTACGCTGCCGCATATTCAGATCCTTCTGATCTATCAAATATTTCAGGCTCTTATGATCGGTGCAGATATCAATCTTCACACCGTATAAATAGTGTCTCCACAGCTTCAAGGCAAAAATCACGGCCGCTAACTCCAAGTCATGGACCGGATAATTCCTCTCGTGCACTTTTAGTTATCTCGAGCCATAAGCTATCACGCTTCCGTGATGCAGTAGCACGCAACCCAAACCGCTGCCCGAAGCATCGCTATATATCTCATAGTCTTCGGTTCCACATGGCGAACTCAGCACAGGCTCCGTGGTCAACCGACACTTCAATTCCTCAAAAGCTCGCGCGCACTCCGGCGTCCAAACGAACTTATGTTCCTTCCTCGTCAAAGTAGTGCGAGGTAACGCTAACCGCGAGAAGTTCTCTACGAAGCGCCTATAATAGCCGACAAGCCCCAAAAAGCTCCGGACTTCTGCTACCGTAGCAAGCTCAGGCCACTCCCGTATCGCAACAATCTTCGTCGGATCCACAGCAATACCCTCTCCACTTACTATATGCCCGAGGAACGCCACTGAGGATAGCCAAAACTCGCACTTCGAGAACTTGGCATACAACTGATTTCTCCTTAGCGTCTCCAACACCAAATGAAGATGCTTAAAGTGATCTTCCTCACTTTGTGAGTACACAAAAATATCGTCGATGAAGACGATCACGAAATGGTCCAAGTACTCCCTGAAAGTCCTGTTCATCAAATCCATGAACACTGACGGCGCATTAGTCAGCCCAAACGGCATGACCGTAAACTCATAATGCCCGTATCTCGTACTAAACGCTGTCTTCGGGATATCACTCTCCCTTATTCGCAGCTGATAGTACCCAGCCTTGAGATCCAACTTCGAGTACACCGTCGACCCGACTAACTGATCAAAGAGATCATCAATCCAGGGGATCGGGTACTTGTTCTTCTCCGTCAGCTTGTTTAGCTCTCGATAATCAATACACAACCTCAAGCTTCCATCCTTCTTCTTAACAAAGAGGACCGGTGCGCTCCAAGGCGAAGAACTCGGGCGCACATACCCTTGCTCCAACAACTCTTGCAGTTGAACTTTCAGCTCCGCCATTTCCTTAGGCGCTAGCCGATACAGAGATCGTGACACAGGCTTTGCACCTGGCACTAGCTCGATCATAAAATCTATCTCCCGCTGAGGCGGGGCTCCAGGAAGATCCGCGGGGAACACATCAGGGTATTCCGATACCACTGAAATACAATCCAACGCGGGCTTCGGCTTTGCAACCTCCACTAGTGTAAAGAACAGTTCTGCACCAGCACGAACCGCCTTCACCACCTGAAGAGCAGACATCAATGTCTTGCTCGACCCCTTTAAGCTCGTAAAAGTCGTTTCACGACTTGCTCCCAGCTTGACTTCCTTGCTACCGCAATCTATATGGGCCTGCTGATCCGAGAGCCAGTCCATGCCAAATATGACGTCGAACTCCACTAACGGAAGTAAAGACGCCTGCAGGTCGAACTCCTGCTCCCCAATACGAATCTTAACATCGCAGATCCTATCCGCTCGCATCGAACACCCATTGGGCAACAACACATCCAACTTATCCTTCGCTATCGAAGAAGGGACTCCGATGCATGATATAAATCCTTCGGACAAGAAGGAGTGTGATGCTCCCGTATCGAAGAGTGCTCGTGCCGGATTTTCACAAATCAATACAAATCCTAAACAAGCAGTGGTAAGGTAACATATACATAACAAGTATTTAAAGAAATTGACTTGCTATAAATTAAACCGTACCTGTCACCACATCAGCTTGTTTAATGGCCTCCTGTTGGCCAAGATTGTAGACCCTTGGTTGGGCCGGAGCATAATGGGATGCGGTCGACTCCACCGCCTTTCCCTTCTCTTCATAAGTAGCTCCTGGCCTTCTCTCAGACTTAGGACGTCCGCTCCAACAATCACGGGCAAAGTGCCCCGTCTTTCCACATGTAAAACACGCGCCCGGGGTCCGACTCGTAGTCGCGCCAGAAGCACTAGAAGGAGCTGGACCCGAAGTCCTATGCTTCTTGAAAGACCTCCGATAGCCGGACTTTGAAGTAGTCAGCACTTTAAATTCAGATTTTCTATCACCCAAGCCTTTCTTTGCTTGCACAGTTTTCATGTCCTTCTCCAAGGACCGGGCAGTATTGACCAAGGTTAAGAAACCCTGTGTCATCGGCCCCGACAGTAGTAGTCTCAACTCATCCCTCAAGCCTTCATAAAAGCGATTAGTCTTGCACTCCTCATCCATGATGGTGGAGCTAGCATAACGACTCAGACGAGTAAACTCGTGGAGATATTCATCCACGCTCCTCTCACCCTATACCAACTTAAGGAACTCATTCTCCAACGCTATCTTCTGCGTCGAAGGGAGGTATCTAGCCAAAAATAATCTCGAGAACTCCTCCATCGAGACATCACCAAGTTGCCTACCTCTCAGTAAGTGCAGCTCCAATCCTTCCCACCACATCCTCGCTTCGCCGTCCAAAAGGAACGTAGCAATGTTGGTCATTTGCCACTCCTCTGACTCCGTTGCTGTCATGACTCTCTTCACCCTGGAGAGCCAGTCTTCAGCCTGAGATGGGGTTCCCAACCCCGAGAATAACAGAGGGTTAAAGCTCATTACATGCTTAAGCTGCCTCTCAGTTGCCCTCCTTGGCACCACCGGTTCTACAACTACTTGCTCCACTCTCCTCGGCTCAGCCTCTTGCAGAGGTTCTTGCTCCATCACAGGAGCGGGCTGCTGCGTTTGCCTTACAGGCTGCGCATTTATCACGACCAACACCGCTTCAGCCACCAATCGTATATTTTCAGCCGACAGAGGTGTTGCAGGAGCAACATCTGGTGCACTACTAGCCTCCGAAACTCGGCGTTCTGACGGCCCAACACCACTTCGGGTCACCTATAGTGGTACAAAACACCGTTATGCGACCAAATAAATTGCAAACAACAATTATAGGAACACACAGGTTCCTCAAACACGAGTATTTTCATTCCTAAGTGGACATTCATGGGTTCTTTTTACTGTTATTACGACGACGCACACAACGTGCTCAACACCCCTTAAAAAGAATTCGCCCACGAATTCACTTTAAGCCCGACCAAAACCAGTAGTCTGATACCAAATTGTAACACCCCCTATCCGTCGCATAGCATATAGCAGTAGGTCCGGCCGGGGCCCGACGCCATATACTACAGACAGACCGGGTGGTTACTTATGGGAACCATCCAACCAATCTCAACATCCTACACAGAGCATTCTAGCGGAAGCAGTTTAAAAAGTTGCAATAAAGAACCCAGCATTAGAGCATGAATGTACACTAGTACAGAATAGGAATGTTATACAAAATACTCAAAATAAGCCTTAAGGCCTTACAAAATGTTTCACTTGATATTACATGTTTTACAAACCACGGCACGCAGGCCGGTCATACATGAATAAAACAGTAAACACTTCCAATTTAGGCCTTCAAGGGCCGGCTTCGCATTCAGGCTTTAGACCGCTATTGACCGCTTGGTCCAGCTGCACCTGCAAGCAACAAACCACCGCACGGTGGCAAAACAAGGCAACGGTCAGCAATGCTGACCAAATTATAACGATCCCGCCCCAACTCGGGGCGGCGATGCTCCTTCCCTGCATTTCATTAGCATAAGCGAGCAATATAAAACTAGCCATTACATCACAGACGTTGGCTCGCACGGCCACACGCCCCGTTCTCTCAGGGCATATTCTCGGTGAACCGGTCGATGTCACATCAATTAAAGCCATAGACATTCCGGACTCACCACCGCCACTTGGACGGCCAAACCTATGAGCAATTTGTCTTCCTGGCCTGGGTCACGACAATTTAAGCCATTGACCGCCGAAGACCCTAATCTATGCCAACGGTAAGTGCCACGTGCCTTTAGGTATCTTTAACCGAACGACATAGAACGTGTATGGCTACATCTAACCCGTGCTCACATCGCAACGGCATTTTAAGCCATTTGCGCGGGTCAAACTTCCACCGAGTCCCATTTCCATCACAAGTCACATAACCCAGTTATGTTCAAGTTGGCTCTCAGGCCACCAAGTTGGCAAGATCTCATATCCGCCCAGTTTTCCGGGTGCACCTTTGGGTTAGTCCCCAAGGCTCCCTGCTGCAATCTACCGCGTAGAAAACCCGAAAAACAACCAATAGCACGGGGTCTTCTCCGGCATTATGCAATGCAACATCACCGATCTGGACCAACATGTCCGGGTAGGCTTCACACATCATGCCTATGTCCGTTCTCGCTTACGGACTCTAAACAACGGGGACTTCACATATCTACCCGAAGGAACGCCTCCAACTCTCCGCAAACTCGCGAGAGCGGGCTTCCTATGCAAAGGAAGAAAGCTACTCATGCTCAAGATGAGGATCGTTACCCTTGCGTTCCTCTTTGGCGCCATGGAAAAGTAATCAGATGAAAACCACCACACTAGCGTTGCTCCGTGGATCCGGAGTCGGCTCGCGATTCGGAGCTCCGAAGATCCTCCAATGGCAGGATCTAGCTCCTTCTTCCTCCCTTGGCTCTCCTCTCTCTCTAAGGCTTTAGAAAGAGAACACTTAAGAAAAAGTGAGGGTTTTGAAAGCCCAAACCCGGGTATATCCCTTCAGGAACAACCCCCAGCCGTTGGATCTCAAAATAAGGAAACGAACGGCTTTGATTCGGGACTGAAATGCCCAATCTGGACCGAACACGGCTTGGAACACGCCCGTGTCCAGGGCCGTGTGCCTCATTTGCCGTCAAAATCGAATCACCTGGAACCTCACACGGGTATCGAACACGCCCGTGTTCGAGCTGACACGCCCATGTTCCACCTAACACGGCCGTGTGTCCTGCCGTGCACCCCATCATTTTCCCGCCAAAATCAACCCGAGCACTGCAAGGGTTCGAGGACACGCCCGTGTCCTTGCCCGTGTCACCTTGACACGCATGGGCTCCAGGGTCGTGTACACGGTCTCCACACTCGACACGGCCTCAGACACGCCCGTGTCCTAGGCCGTGTGCCTTGTCTCGACGATCGTCGAGCAAATCTCGTCGACTCCCCGGGACGATCGTCGACACGGGTCGACACGCCCTGCGACGTGCCCGTGTCGCGGGCCGTGTGCCCAGTCTCGACGAATCGTCGAGTAAATCTCGACGACTTCGCGGCTAAGTGTGGACACGGGTCGACACGTCCTGCGACACGCCCGTGTCGCAGGCCGTGTGCCCAGTCTCGACACAATGTCGAGACCAAAGTGTCGACTTCCCGGCTCAGTGTCGAGACAGGCTTGACATGCCCTGGGACACGCCCGTCTCCCAGGCCGTGTGCCTGCAGCCAGAACCCAAACTGGCCCAAAACGTCCCCCCTTCGCTTCTTTGAGTTTCGGGGCGTTACAACATTCAAGTCACACACTCTAATTTCTATGAAAGCAAATATCCTAAGGTCATTTATTACGTTAATAAACCTATCACATAAAAAAATGACATAATAAATGAAATTGTCATAAACATAAAATGAAATTCAAAGTACTATATTCATCATATAAATTAAAACTAACAAATATACAATCCGCAAGACTCCCACTAGAGTCGATCACGTAGGTATTTAATACCCATTAATCTAGTCTGATAATATTTCTTTCACTATGCAAGCGGATTCGTTAATGGATCTATAATATTTTTCTCAATAAGTACTCGACATATCCTCACATCTCCTCGATCGAGAATCTTTTGAACAAGATGGAACCAACGATGCATGTGTTTGGAGTGTTGATAAGATCTAGGTTCCTTATCAAGTGCAATAACACCATTATTATCACAATAAGGAATTACGAGATCAACAATGCTAGGAACTACATCAAGCTCATCGATGAATTTCCTAATCCACACAGCCTCCTTTGCCGCTTTTGCAGTACTGATATACTTGGCCTCTGTTATAGAATCAACAACTATCTTTTACTTGGAACTATTCCAGCTCACAACTCCTCCATTCAGGAAAAAGAAAAACCTCACTAAGACTTGAAACTAGCATCCGTGTAACCATTTACAACGAGCTCTTACTCTCCAACAAATACCAAGAATACATCCTTAGTCCTTCTCAAGTACTTCAGGATATTCTTTACCGCTGTCTAGTGACCATCACCGGGATCAGATTGATATTTGATAGTTATTCTCAAAGCATATGAGACATCGGGTAAGGTACACAACATCATATAAATGATTGATCTAATTACCAGAGCATATGAAATCAACTTCACACATTCCTTATCTCTAAAACATTTAGGACACTGGCCCTTACAGTGACTTACACCATGAGACATGGGTAAGAATCCCTTCATGGACTCAAGCATGTTGAACCGTTTCAACACCTTCTCAATATATATATATATATATATCTACTTTGGGTCAAACCTAACAACTTTTTTGATATATCTCTATAGATCTTAAAATAAAGTATATAAGTCACTTTGCCCAAGTCTTTAATAAAAAAGCAGTCCCTAGGCTGTTCTTAATAACTTTATGTTTAGAATGTCATTTTCAATCAGAAGTATTTCATCTACATAAAATATCAGGAAGATAACAATGCTCCCACTAATCTTCTTGTAAACACAAGGCTCATCTTCATTCTTGATCAAACCAAACTCTTTGATTATGTTATCAAAATATATATTCCAAGTTCAAGAGGTTTGTTTCAATGCATAAATGAATCTATACATCTTGCATATTTTTGTGGCTTCATTTGGAGATACTAAATTGGGTTGTGTCCTATACATTTAATAAAGGAGGTTTCCATTAAGGAAAATCATTTTGACATCCATTTGCCAAATCTCATAGTCTTAATATGCATGAATAGTAAGAAAAATTCTGATAGACTTTATATAGCAACATGGGAAAAGGTCTCATCATAGTCAACGCCATGAATTTGCTTAAAACCTTTAGCCACTAATCGCCCTTTGAATGTCTGTACTTTTCCTTCCATATCAGTCTTTGTCTTAAAGACCAAATTGGACCAAATGGGTCGTATCCCTTCAGATGGTTCCACCAAGGTCCAAACTTGGTTTGTATACATGGAGTCCATTTCAGATTTCATGTCATTAAGCCACTTCTCAGAGTCCGGTCTACTAAAATCCTCTTTTTTGGTGGCACACTCCTCATCATGATCCATAAGCAACACATTACCTATTTAAGACACTAGAAATCCATATCTCAGGATCAAATCTTGGTCTACGAGATCTACATAGGATATGTGTTTCTTGAGCCGGATCTCTAGCTACAATAGTATATACTCCTCGCTTAGGCCGCAATTTTGGTTCAATTATTAGTTGGGGTTCTTAAAATTCTTCAGATTCTACCTTTGTTGTCTTTCTGGGTATGAACTTTTTCTCAAAAAAGACAACAGACTTCACGACAAACACTTTTACGTCAGTATTTAGGTAGAAGTACTACCCTTAGTTTACTTAAATAACATTTATCTGACTTGGGTTCCATTTTGTCCGACATTTGATGACGCACGTATGTCTCACAACCACAAATATTAATAAAAGACATACTCGGATGCTTCCCTGTCCATATCTCATATGGTGTCTTTAGATCTGTTTTCGTTGGAGCACATTTTAGGTTGAAAGCAGCATTCTCTAAAGTAAAACCCCAAAAGGCAATAGAAAAATCTGCATGACTCATGATCGATTGTATTATGTCTAACAAAGTACAATCTCTCCTCTTAGACAAACTATTATGTTGTGTTGTTCCAGGTGGATTGAGTTATGATACAATACCATATTCTTTAAGATGATCACAAAGCTCATCTCTTGGATATTCGCCATCTCAATCAGATCAGAGTGCTTTTATCCACTTTCCCATTTGGTTCTCTACTTCCTTCTTAAACTATTTGAACCTTTCAAAAGTTTCTGATTTATTATTCATAAGAAACATATATCCATATCTATTGAAATTATTAGTAAATGTAACAAAGTAGTGAAAACAAACTATACCATAAAACTCATGGGTCCGCATACATCACTACGTATAACACCCAAAAGATCATCATCCCTCTCAGTATGACTAGCGAAAGCGGCTTTAGTAATCTTGCCTAATAAACATGACTCACATCTCTCAAATTATTCATAATCAAATGAGTCTAATAATCCATCTTTTTGGATATTGGATATGCACTTCTTTTTTATATAGCCCAATCGATAATGCCAAAGGAATGCTGAATTAGATTCATTCATTTTTAGTCGTTTTGTATCCTCTATATTATAGATTAAATGTCTATGTTCAAAACAAAAACACAATTAAACAGTTGCTCTACAACATAACAAACATCATTCATAAAAATTGAACAACAATTGTTTTTAATTATAAACAAATATCCTTTCATGTCTAAACATGAAATGGATATAATATTTTCAAGTTATGGTTGAAACAAAATAACAATTATGTAGTTCTATTACAACCCCAATGTACAAATAAAGATGGTAAACTATTACGACAATGACTACAACTCTTGCTGTATTTTTAACGTGTAAGTCCAACTCTCATTTTCGCAGTAATCTTCTCTTCCCAGCTCTTACACATTTGTACATATGTGAGAACCTCATCCGATATACAATACCCAAGATAAAAGAGCATAAAGGTTTATCTCTATAAAATAAATACATGAAGATGAATTCACACGTCCCTTCTTATTCTGTATATCCTCTAGATATTTAGGATAATTCCTCCTTTAATCTCTTGCCTTACCATTATGGTGGCACTTCCATTCCTTAGCCAAGACTTTCTTCTTAAGTGCTGAAGACTTGGGATAAAGATATAACTGAGGTCCTACCTTGGTTTTCTTTCATCCCTTGGCCTTATACTTGTCTTTATGCAACATCAGCATTGTAGGCTTGGCCTTCTTCATATTAATTTTGGTATTTCTCAACATGCCTAGGAGCCCGGACAGTGTCTTGACAACCTCATTCTTATTGTAGTTCATGATAAACTGCTCATAACTATCCGAAAACGATTGCAGGATCAGGTTAGTGGCTAACTCTTGGCCCAATGGAAACCCCAGTCTCAATATGTTCTCAATATACCTAATCATCTGGAGTACGTGAGTCCTCAATGGCCCTTGAGCTCCTAAATTGTACAGAAACAACGCCTTTGAGATGCCGAACCTCTCATGTCGAGCTTGCCCTTGAAACATTTTCTTTAGGTGCTCGATTATCTCATTAACACACATGTTCTCATGTTGCTTCTTAAGCTTAGAGTTCATACTGGCAAGCATGAGACATTCAACATCTAAGGTATCATCTTCATACTCCTTATAAGCAACGTTTTCTGTACAAGGGACAAATTCGGCTGGCTCCTTAGGGGAATCTTCTTCCAAGATGTAGAGATTACACTCTTATGTAAGAACAATTCTTAGGGTCATGTACCAGTCATGGAAATTTGTCTCGTTCAGCTTGTCTGAAAATGTTTAGTTGTATACCTAAATCACTTAGAGGGGGGTGAATAGGTGAGTTCTGCTTATTTTTATGGAATAAAAATCATACGAGTGATGCAAAAAAAATAAACAAGCAAACAACAGACGACACCAAAAATTATAGTTGTTGCACAATCTTGGGTACATCCACTTTCCACCTCACCGATCTAGCAATACACTAGTCTCGGCTACTTAACTATTCTCTCCTATTGAAAACAATCCTACAACTCGGAACAAAGTTCCTACAATTCGGAGTAAACCAACTCCTACAAAAACTCGGAGAACAACTCCTACAAAACTCGGAGAATAACTCTAACAATAATAAAATGAATTTACAATCAGAACACACTGACTTGTCTTCCCAGATCTGGCTGAATCTCAGGTTCTTCCTCCTTGAAAAACTAAAAAGCCATGTCAGAAAAGTTGATGAAGAAATATGAGAATCCTTCGATCTGAGAACATAGGATCACCACGATCAAGGAAAATATTTGGAGATATCGAAAATCTTGATCGATGAACTCCTTGTCTGAATCTCTCGATCGAGAAGTTTGGCAATGAAGAACAATCCTTCTCGGCGGCGAAGCTTACCGATTAATAAACTTGAGAATTATTCAGAAACTTTTACAATACTACTCAGGGTTTGTCGATTCTGACAAGACCTTTTATAGGCTTTTCATAACTGTCTAATTTACATTAAATGCAAGCCAAGTGGACCCATCAAGAGTTGATGATATTTGAAATCGAATCCGTCAAATACTTACGAAAATTCAGAAATCTGCTTCCGTTTCTCGAGAAGAGTAAGTGTTCTCGAGAAGATATTTCTATTTCTCGAGAAGACTTATGAAGTTCTCGAGAAAAAGTGATTTCTATAATATCGAGAAAAAATAAAGTTTTTTCCCGAGAAGAATTATTCTGTTTACTCGAGAACAAGAAGCCAACTCGAGAAAAGTTTGTCTTCTCGAGTAAGAACATCTGGTTCTCTAGAAGTAGCCTTGGCATTCTCGAGAAATGCTTTGACTTCTCGAGAAAAATACTTATAAAAATTTAGAGCTTATTTTAAGGTAACTTTAGAAGGAGAGTCATGATCTACTCGAGTACGCATGGCTTTCTCGAGAACTGCACTAGGCTTTCTCGAGAACAACTTCTGCTACTCTAATACTTGACTGAGCTCACTCGAGTAGTAAGTTTAATTCTACTTCAGTACAATAAGTCCTTCTTGAGAAAAATAGTTAGAAATTTTTGTTATATTCTGAAAAATGATTTTTATTCAAGGAATCCAGCAACCAACCTTTCTCCCTTAGCTTTAGTACTTAAAAATGAAGTGTATCCTAATAGAGAGGTTACACATGAGTCAACACCATGGATCACACAAGGAGGGATTATATTGTATGGTCCTGTATTTGGTGACCCATTGTAAACTGACATTGGTCTACACTTGGAAATTATAACCTGCAAGCACTCAACTTGAAAAGAAATCAAATACAAACTTAATTCATCTTAGTTCAAGGGTGAATTCATACAAATATAGGTTATTGTGGATATAATACCCAACATTCTCCCCCAATTTATAGAAGCACAGTAGATGTAGAAATTTGTTTTCTTCTGGCAGTAGTTATTTCATCTTCAGCATCACCACCGAGGAAAGTGGGAATGTTGAAGTGTAGGCTTGGAAGAGGAGGTTCAGTAGCTTCAGGAGGTACTTCTTCTTTAGTATCAGAAATAGAGAGAATCTCTTCATCTTACACAACCTTAAGAGGAGACTGGGGTTGAGATGGTTCTAGGTCAGTTGGATTTTCTGGTTGAGGAGAGTTTTCTTATGGAGATGGATTTTCTTCAGTTAGAGGGGATAGAGGCTCTTTAGAGGTGAGTTCCTCTATCATCTTATCAATATCATCAACTGTAGACAATATTTGATCATTTACCTGGGCATCAGTCAAAAATTTTGGATCAGGCAGGTCTGTAGTAATAAATCCTGAGCTATCTTCTTGGAGAGAGGTGAACTTGGTAGCAACAGATGGAGTTATATCTTCTTCTAAAAATGTATATACAGCGGCAAGTGAAGTTGTGACTTGGGCTTGAGTGTCAGTTTGGACTAGTGCTGGAGTTTGAACTTGACCAGACTGCACCTCCATAGATGAAGCAGGCTCCCCCTCAATAACTGGATCAGCTGTGTCAGTTATTTGACGATAGAGGGGAGATGAAGTCCCGACTTCATCTTCATTTGTCCTTAGAGCTGGAGGGTCTGATTTTTGAAGCTTGATTTCCCATCTCTAGATGGAGGTGATTGAGACCTTCTTCTTGTGATGAAGGGCCATGCCCTTAGCCATGGAAAATACATCTGGCTTCAACTGATTTAAATAGAGAGGCTGAATCCTCCCATAGTTGGGTCTTTTTATACTTCCTTTGATCTTGTCAAAGATCATCATCCCCCATTGATACTTCTTTCTACAGATTATAGCAGTCATCATGTCAAAGAATTCAGGTGTGATGTAGCATATAAAACTGGTGTGGCAGAGAAGAACTTTTCCAACAATATCTGCATGTAATTTGCTTTCTGCATTCATATGATGTTGGCGAACTGTGTGGGTTGAATCGTGAGGGCTACAGAAACTGTAAGCCCTGTCATTATCTGAGCTTTGTAGGTTGTCTTCTTTGTCAATCAGCTGCTGTTGCAAAAGTTGAGAAACAGAGGTAGATGTCATCTTAATTTTGATGTCCCGTACCTTGGTTTTCAGAAGTTTTCCATTGTGCTTGACCTTGGCGTTTTGGAAAAATTCTTCCACATAAAAAATGAGAATTTTGCAAGGGTGTTGGAGAACAAACGTCAAAAATGTTGCCGATTCCAGTGGAGATGAGTTCACTGTCGATGCCTAACTTTGATGAGGAGGCCATTTATTAAAGAACAAAATGTCTGCTGACCAGCGAAAAGACAGATAGCGTTGTTTGCGGCAGTGCGGTGGAGACGGAGAAGGTGAAAATTTTTTCTCGAGAGAGGGATTTTGAAATTTGGGAATAGGAAATTTCTAGACTTAATCTATTTATATATACCTAAAATCTTGATTATTAATGAAATAAATAATGCTAAAATATTTGGAGTATGGCGGTTGAAGTGCCTGGGTTCCAATATCAAAAATTTGACCTTTAGAGAGATTTTGCATCTGATTTCTCGAGTGAGATATCAGTTCTTGAGAAGAAGAAGGCATGTTCTCGAGTAGAAGTTGTCTTGTTCTTGAGTCGAGATATTCTTCCTGAGAAGCAAGTCGAATGTTCTTCGAAAATGAATGTGGTACTCGAGAAATAAAGTCCAGACTTAGAGTTTTCTTGATTTTTGAAAAGTAATCTGACTCTGAACTTAGCTGTTTGGCCATTTTCTTCAGCATTCCTTGTTGAGCATGCCATGTTCTGTTTTGAAGAACGAGAACTTGGCCTCGTCCAGTCGGTTAGTGAATATGTCTGCAACCTTCCTGTCAGTTGGAACATACTGCAGATTAATGTCTCCATGCTCAACATGCTCTCTGATGAAATGGTACCCCAACTTTATGTGCTTTGTCCGGCTATGAGAGACTGCATTGTTGGCTATAGCAATTGCACTGGAGGAGTCACAGAACAATGAGATGTCCATGACTTTCAAATTATAGTCTTCAAGTTGATTCTTGGTCCAGAGTAATTATGCACAACAACTGCCGGCAAAAATGTATTCTGACTCGGCCGTTGAAATTGTGACACAATTTTGCTTCTTGCTGGTCCATGAGATGAGTCTCGTTCCAAGGAATTGGGAAGTCCCGAAAGTGCTCTTTTTATCATCTTTACTACCTGCAAAATCTGCATCTGAAAATCCAATTAGCTCAGTATCATTACTTCTTCGGTACCATAAGTCAAGATTTGGTGTGCCCTTAAGATATCTCAAAATCCATTTTGCAGTAGTGTAATGATATTTCTTAGAGTTAACCTGATAGTTAGCACACACACATGTTGAAAACATGATGTCTGACCTACTAGTAGTAAGGTAGAGCATGGATCCAATTATGCTTATGTTCTTGGATTCATCTAAAGGTTCCGCTTTCTCATCCTTGTCCAGAGACGTAGCTGAACCCATTGGAGTCCTCATATAGGTTGCACTCTCCATTTCGAATTTCTTAATTAACTTTTTGGTGAACTTCGTCTGATTGATGAAAATTCCATCGTCAGATTATTTCACTTGAAGTCTTAAGAAGTACTTCATCTCTCCCATACTGCTCATTTCAAAATTTTCTTGCATAAGTTTGAAAAACATCTTTCAAAGGTTGTCGTCAGTAGAGCAAAAAATGATATCATTGACATAGATTTGCACTACCAAAATCTCGCCTTTTTCTTCCCTAAAGAACAATGTCTTGTCTATCTTTTTCCCTCGTGAACTTGTTCTCAAGAAGGAAGTTAAACAGCTTTTCATACTAAGCTCGTGGAGCTTGTTTCAAATCGTATAGCGCTTTAAATAGTAAATAAATAGAATTAGGATGTTCAGGATCAATGAAACCTGGAGGTTGTTCCACATACACTTCTTCCTTTATGTCACCATTAATGTAAGCTGACTTCACATCCATTTGGTAAACAGTGAAGCCTTTGAGTGCAGCATATGGTAGGAACAACCTGATTGCCTCAAGTCTTGCCACTGGATCAAATGTCTGATCGAATTCGATCCCTTCTTCTTATTTGTACCCTTTGGCGACGAGTCTGGCTTTGTTCTTGATTATTGTTCCATCTTCGTCCATCTTTTTTCGGTAGACCCACTTTGTTCCAATCACATTATTTCCTTTGTGTATTGGCACAAGCTTTCAGACTCGGCAATGTTTGAATTGATTTAGTTCTTCTTCCATTGTCATTACCCAAGATAGGTCCTTGTTTTTTTTCTCAAACTTCTTTGGTTCAACCTGCGAGAGAGAACTCAAATACATATTCTCATTAGTTATACCTCTACGAGTTATGCACCATCATGAGGGTCTTCTATGATTTGGTCAATTAGTTGATCCTTCAAGTGTCTGAGCTCTAAAGTCCTTGCATCTGGAGTTTCCTCTACCACTGGAGTGACTTCATCAGCATGAATGACATCTTCATCATGGTGATCAACCTCTCCAATTGGGGTTAGAGTGGTGATCTTGATGAAATCTTGACCTTTTTGCTTATCTGGATCATCCATGTTTAATTCCTTTAGTCTTGAACCTACATCTTCAACAAACACAGTAGAAGAGCTTCTTTGTAGCAAGCTCGTCTCAACAAATACAACATTAATAGATTCTTCTACTACCAAGGTTTTTTTTGTTAAATTTCATATATGCCTTACTATGGCTACTATATCTTATGAAAATAACTTCAAAACTATTTTCACTGAATTTAGTGATGTGATACTTTCCATTATTAAGTACGAAGCATTTACTACCAAAGATTCTAAAATGTGATATAGTCGGTTTTCTGCCCTTTAGTAGTTCGTAAGGTATTTTATCATGGTTCTTATTTATGAGTGCTCTATTTTGCATGTGACACGTAGTGTTGACGGCTTCAGCCCAGAAGTATTCTGGTAATGAGGCATCACTTAACATGGTTCTGCAGGCCTCCATGAGTGTTCTATTGCTTCTCTCAGCGACTTCGTTCTATTGAGGAGTACGAGGAGAGGAAAACTCATGAAAGATACCTAGGCTTTAACAGAATTCTGTCATGGCCCCTGATTTGAACTCTGTTCCATTGTCACTTCTAATTTTGACAACTGAACAGTTGTATTCATTCTGGATCTGCCTGAAAAAATTAGTGAAAACATCAAAAATTTCTGACATGTGTTTTAGAAAGAACACTCATGCAAAACGAGAGTAGTCATCTACAATAACCAGTATATAATCCTTACCTCCCAAACTTCTAATTTGCAGGGGACCGAACAAGTCCATATGAAGTTACTGTAAAAACCTGTTAGAATCTTTCCGTATTATACTTTTAAAGGTAGCCCTTGTTTGCTTGTCTTTTATGTATGCGTGACAAAGTCTATCTTTAATGCACTTAACATTGGGTGCATCACGTACTAAATCGAGAGAAAATAATTTATTAATAGTTTTGTAATTTATATGTGCTAATCTCTTGTGTCATTGGTCACTAAGAGACGCACAATCTTTTGCCAAAAAGCACACTGGTGTAGAGGAGTCTATGCAAATAAAATTCAAGCAAAATATATTTCTACTACGAGTTCCTGATAGAATCGTTTCTATGCTGTCAACCGATTTTATCAAGCACTTGTCTGCATGATATTCTACTATGTATCCTTTATCACAGAGCTGTCTTATACTTATAAGAGTATGTACTAATCCTTCAACATATGCCACATTTAAGTAGGATACACTACCGTTAGTGATCATTCCGTAGCCTTTGGTGATTCCCCTGTCAGAACCTCTGATGAGTCCGATATTTATAGGGTTTTTTAGACTCATCTGGGTAGCTTTTCTCACTCGTGCATTGCATTTCAATCGGATATCGGTTATATTTGCATCGTTCGGTCATGGACCATTTTGTGCACTGTTTTGGCCCATGGGTGTGCAATTGCGCATTCTGTTTTGGGGGTATGCACATGGTGCTCCCCATGGATCTTTCCTGCTGTTTTCATAGCTTTATATTTGTTGCTGGAATCTTGTGCTCCAATTTTTGTTTTGTTATACAGGTGGTGCATTTTCCCAAAGGCAGGAATTATGTCTTAAGGAAAACGCACGGTCGTGCGTTTCTTTCACGCACGATTGTGCTACATCGTGCATTTTAGTCAGCTGGAAGAACGTCGAGACGAGCTCGATGAATTTCATCGAACTGAGTTCGACGATCCTCACGCACGGTTGACGAATGGTTTATTCGAAATCGTGCGCGAAGGAAACGTACGGTTTTCCTGTAGCTTTCTTATTTGTGCCTTCTATGGTTAATCGTGCGCTTTGTTCATGCACGGACGCTCGTGTGCGAATAAAACACACGATTTTTATGTATCTCCCTATTTTCCAACTTTCTGTCGCTACCCGTGCGATGTCCTTCATACACGGGTGGAATTGCCCGTGCGCGAAGGAAAATGCATGAGTCAACGCTTCTCCTTCCATAGGTTTGATGTAGATGTTAATAATGCACTGTTTGCTGGTGCCAAACTGTGCAAGCCTATTTTTTTGATCTGCTTCTATTTAAAGCGCTGATTTCTTCTTCTTAAAAAAAGTCCGATCCAGCTCCGCTTCGCTCGCCTTTTTTGCTCCTCCGAGCGGGAAAACTCGCCTCCAGTCGCCATTTTCTCTCTCATCCTTGGAGAGTTGATACGACCACCATATCTCCTAAGAAAGCCTACAATAGTTGCGTCTCCGGCCACCTTCATCTTCTCCGACCTCCAAGCTACCATCCGAGCTCATTATTGCTGCAATTGCGGAGTTCTTCGGTCAGAACTTGCCCGACGAACAAACACGAAGACGACGGGTTATATGGAGGAGGTCACAGCCCTTCTGGATCACGGGTGACATCCGAAGACCGTGCTCGGACAAGGATTGACAACCCTTGAATCTGGTCGTGAATCTCGGAAAGCCTTCGTACGTTCGATTGTATTTCTCCACCTCTTCTTGTAGTTACTTCATTCTGAACTTGTGATAGTGTGATTGTTGCTTGAGAATAATGTTTTGCTTAAGGTTTCGGCATGTTGATATGTTGTTATGTCTGAATCATTGCTTATTTTGTTAAGCTTTAGTTTTTCCTATTTTTGTTATGATTGTGCCGTTCTAGCAATTGGTAGAAGCATGCTTGACGAAGAGGTGATTGCGTCCCTCGCTGTTTCGTCCATCGTCCATACTACTCTCTGTAGTAATCCACCCAGGCAATGTGGTGATGGTGACCCGCATTAGTTTTATTAGTATTAAGCTTAGGAAACCAAAACTAAACCCCCTTTTCCACGTTAACACTAGCAATCACTTTTCCAATAGCAAAAACACACTCCCTACTTGCACTCCTCGAGAGATCGATATCATGGGATTAAACTCCTCACTTTTATTACTTGATAATGATCGGTACATTTACCGAGAGTGCATCAAGTTTTTAGTGCCGTTGCCGGGGAGTGCAACCGTTGTGTGCATTTTTCTTTTGGAAAAAGTTGCAAGTGTTTGACGCTTTCATAGATTTTTCTTGTTGTATGACCGATCCTAACCCTGGTAATAGGTGTGAAAATTTGGGAGTTGATCTTGAGACTGCACGAGCGAGGAGAGCTCACGTGCGTGCTGCTGCTGAAGTTAGAATGGAAGACTTAGGCCAAGTAGGAAATGGCCAAGGTGATAGAGTTGTTGAGGGTCAGGAGGTGGTACAACCTCGCATTAGGACGATGCGTGATTTCACTACCCCGACTGCGGGAAGTGTTTATCCAAGCTTCGGACCAACCATTGCCAACAACCATTTTGAGATAAAGCCCACGATTTTGAATATGATCAGAAATAATACGCGTTATTCTGGCTTGCCAAGTGAGGAACTGCAGCTCCACCTAGCGGAGTTCTCAGAGATTTGCGACACCTTCCGATATGTTGGAATTTATGATGAGGTAGTTAAGATGAAGCTATTGATGAGTCCAAATATTACACTGATTTTTGGACTTATCTGGGCCAGTTTTATTGTCTTAGCACTGCACTTGAGAGCTATAACTGCTTATATTTGCTTACTTGCCTATTTCATGATTAAGTGCACTTTAGGCTCGTTTTCTGTGTGCTTTAGATGTTTCTGTATTTATGTTTGTTTTACTTGTTCTCTCGCCGTGTCTTGAGAATGTGGTGTGAACTTTTGGTGGCCTATCTGCCTCTTCTGCTGGTGCATGGGCCGTGTGCGTGCTCCGGAATCGCTCAGGAGTCCCCGACGATACAAGAACACTGCACATGATCACTGGACTCACTGCACACGACCACTGGCCGTGTGCCACTGCTCGTGTTCTTTTACCTCTTGCTTTCTGCAGTTCTATCTTAGCCAATCGCACGATCAGTGGATTCAGTGCGCACGACCACCAGTCGTACGCCACTGATTGTGCGCATATCTGCTGATGTTTCTTTCCAAGTTGCAGGGTTAATTGGAAATTCTGCACGATCATCAACCAACAGTGCACACGACCACTGGTCGTGCGCCATTGATCGTGCGCCACTGATCGTGCACTCTACTTATTCTTCCTACATATTTAAGGGTCTGCTCCGCGATTCAGGGTAACGTTGGTCATTTTTGTGATCGGAGAGTGCACGGGAAGTGCTGTTCTACTTCTCCAGCTGCTCCATCCACCTCCACCTTCATCGGAAGTCCGTAGCCGGTGATTTCGAAGCTTTCCAAACCCAAGCTTTCCACCGGAGTTGGAGAAGAAGATGACCTAGAGAACGGAATCAATGGCCTTCGAGGTGACAGCTCGTTGGTACCAGAAGCCTCCTCGGACTGAGCTCGGAAGCGGATTGACAACTCGCTATTCCGGCCACGACCTGCGGTGGACCTTCAACCTCTAGTGGTTTACTCATCTTCCCCTTCCTCCGTTGTATGGAATGATTTGATATTGTAATGAACTACATTTTCTACTCTATATCTGAGTGGATGTTTGTAGTTTTCATTTGCTTTTGAGTTGTGTGTTGTGAATGCGCCTCACCCACTCCACATCCACTCCATACCCTTGTTTCACCCGATTGTACTATGCACAAGAACACTTCCATCCATTAGCTTTCCGTCCACTCGCCCAACTGAAGTTCGGCATCACAGCCGATACACTCACCTTACCTTGCGAAGCGGTGCCTTCGACTCGCATAGCCTTAATTAGTTTATTAGATCAAGAAACCACAATCTCACAAGGCCCCATTTTAATCTTTTCGAAGTATAACCCTCATAACGATATTTTCTGAACTGTCGTCGCTCCATGATAATTGTATTCCTCAAGAGACCGACACTCGGGGATTTATTCCAAAATTTTATTACTTGTGCGACCGGTGCGCTTGCCGATTTCCACGCATCAAGTTTTTGGCGCCGTTGCCGGGGAATGCAACTATAGAGCGACCTAGGATGACTGAAAATTTCGTTATAAGAGTTATTTGTGTCGTTAAAAGTAGTTTTTAGGAGTTGTTTTGTTTTGTTTTGTTTTGATCCCTTTTCTCTTCTGCTGTTATTCCATCAGTTGGAATTGTTAGTTTTATTCTCAGAATCTAGGCAAAGTAGTTGTATCCTTTATATTTGAAATCTCCATAATGTGGGCCAATTTCAAAATCCGTTGACGTCATTGTGGAGACATCTCTCATGCTAGTGATAGATGCCCTCAGAAGTATAGTAGCCAGGAAATTCAGGAGTATACATATCATAGACATAAGCCTATTAGCTACCGACCCGCGGAGCCATTGCCGCACTACTTCTATTCAGCTTCAGCACCCGTTGCACCGCTGAAGCCGGTTAAGCAGTGCCTTTTTTGTCGAAGCTGAGATCATGCATTGAAGGATTGCGCCGCTTACCTAGCTGATCTAGAAGTGGATGACGAGTCGAATCTTCGGATTGTCTCCACTTCAACCTTGGGCAGCACCCCTTCCGTATCGGGTTGTGCACCATTTCCATCTCTATGTTATGGAGAAGGCATCCCAGGTATGTGCACCGATACATGTGTTTATCCCCATTTCGACACGGATATTTATACTCCTGAAGTTCATACATCACTTATTATAGAGTCTATTAGTTGCGAAGAGCCAGCGCTCGACGTCCTACCGAGCTCCGTGCCTTCATCTTCTTCTTTGCATATCATTCTTTAATTTTCTGACAGTGCTGTTGAGGTTGATTCGCAGGTGGAAATTAGCATTTCCAGCATTCTGTTAGATCCAGTCGAGGAGGACGACTCCGTGGCCGAGGTTGCTGTAACGCCCCGAAACTCAAAGGAGCGGCAGGGGATGTTTTGGGCCATTTTTGGGTTCTGGCTGCAGGCACACGGCCTGGGACACGGGCGTGTCCCAGGGCATGTCAAGCTTGTGTCGACACTCAACCGGGAAGTCGACATTTTGATCTCGACATTGTGTCGAGACTAGGCACACGGCCTGCGACACGGGCGTGTCGCAGGGCGTGTCGACCCGCGTCGACACTTAGCCCGTGAAGTCTACACCCTGCGTTCGATGAAGTGTCGAGACATGGCACACGGCCTGCGACACGGGCGTGTCATAGGGCGTGTCGACCCGTGTCGACACTCGTCCCGGGAAGTCGACACTTTGCTCTCGACATTGTGTCGAGACAAGGCACACGGCCTAGGACGCGAGCGTGTCCAAGGCCGTGTCGTCAGTTCGACGATCTTTGCTCGACGAAGTGTCGAGTGTCGAGACCGTGTACATAGCCTGGAGCCCAGGCGTGTTGAGGTGACACGGGCAAGGACACGGGCGTATCCTGGAACCCGTGTAGTGCTCGGGTTGTTTTCGTGGAAAAATGATGGGGGTACACGGCCGGCTACATGGCCATGTCAGGTGGAACATGGGCATGTCAGGTCAAACACGGGCGTGTTCGATACCCGTGTGTTGTTCCAGGCGAGCCGATTTTGACGGCGAATGAGGCACACGGCCCTGGACACGGGTGTGTGCCAGGCCGTGTGCGGTCCAGATTGGGCATTTCAGTCCCGAATCAAAGCCGTTCGTTTCTTTAATTGATGATCCAACGACTGGGGGTTGTTCCTGAAGGGATATACCCGGGATTGGGCCTTAGAAACCCTCACTTTTCATGAGTGGTTGTCTTTCTAAATCTTAGAAAGAGAGGAGAGCCAAGGAAGGAAGAAGAAGCTAGATCCGGCCATTGGAGGAGCTTCGAAGCTCCAAATCGCGAGCCGACTCCGGATCCACGGAGGCAAAGCTAGTGCGGTGCTTTTCATCTGCTTACTTTTCCATGGCGCCAAAGAGGAACGCTAGGGTAACGATTCTCTTGTTGAGCATGAGTAGCTCTCCTTCTTTGCATAGGAAGCCCGCTCTCGCGAGTTTGCGGTGAGTTGGAGGCATTCCTTCGGGTAGATATGTGAAGTCCCCGTTGTTTAGAGTCCGTAAGCGAGAACGGACATAGGCATGATGTGTGAAGCCTACCCGGACATGCTGGTCTGGATCGGTGCTGTTGCATTGCATAAATGTCGGAGAAGACTCCGCGCAATTGGTTGTTTTTCGGGTTTTCTACGTGGTAGATTGCAACAGGGAGCCTTGGGGATTAACACAATGATACACCCGGAAAACTGGGCGGATGTGTGATCTTGCCAACTTGTGGGCCTAGGTGCCAACTAGTACATAACTGGGTTATGTAACATTGTACGTTCGATTCACGGGCTTTGGGGAAACTTAACTCGTGCCGATGATATTTAAGTGTCGTGGCAAGTGAGTAACGAGTTGAGTGGGAACCGTTCCTGCTTTATGCCGAGGGCATTGAGGTCGGGTCTTTCTGTCGATGACATTAAAGTGTCGTGACATAGACTGTTGATGACATTAAAGTGTCATAACGTCTGCCTAAAAGACCATTTTTGCTCACGAGATATTGCCGTCCTAGAGATGGTGGTGAGTTAGCGGCTTAGACTGCGATAACCGAGAATGTGCCCTGAGAGCACGGGGCGTGTGGCCATGCGTGCCAATGCCTGTGATGCAATGAGTCGATATATTGCTCGCTTATGCTAATGATATGCATGGAAGGAGCATCGCCGCCCCGAGTTAGGGGCAGAATCGTTATAATTTGGTCAGCATTACTGACAGTTGCCTTGTTTTGCCACCGTGCGGTGGTTTGTTGCTTGCAGGTGCTGCTGGACCAAGCGGTCAATAGCGGGCTAAAGCCCAAAATGCGAAGATGGCCCTCGAAGGCCTAATTGGAGTGTTTACTGTTTTTATTCATGTATGACCGGCCTGTGTGCCGTGGTTTGTAAATCATGTAATATCAAGTGAACCATTTTGTAAGGCCTTAAGGCTTGGACTGGTCTATGTGTAACATTCCTATTTTGGTATTAGTGGACATTCATGCTTTAGTGCTGGGTTCTTTATTGCAACTTTTATAAACTGCTTCCGCTATAATGCTCTGTGTAGGACGTTATGATTGGTTGGATGGTTTCCATGAGTAACCACCCGGTCTGTCTATGGCATACGGCGTCCGGCCCCGGCCGGACCTACTACTATATGCTATGCGACGGATAGGGGGTGTTACAATTTGGTATCAGACTACTGGTTTTGGTCGGGCTTAAGATGAATTCGTGGGCGAATTCTTTTTAAGGGGTGGTGAGCACATTATGTTCGTCATCGTTATAACAGTAAAAGAACCCATCAATGTCCACTTAGGAATGAAAGTACACGTGTTTGAGGAACCTACGTGTTCCTATAATTGCTATTTGCAATTTTATTTGGTCGCTTAAAGGTGTTTTGTACCACTATAGGTGACCAGAAGTGGTGTTGGGCCATCGGAACGCCGAATTTCTGAGGCTAGCAGTGCACCATATGTTGCTCCTGCAACAACTCTATCGGCTGAGAACATACGATTGGTGGCCGAAGCAGTGTTGGCCGTGATAAATGCGCAGCGTGCAAGGCAAACGCAGCAGCCCGCTCCTGCGATGGAGCAAGTACCGCTGCAAGAGGCTGAGCCGAGGAGAGTGGATCAAGTGGTAGTGGAACCGTTGGTGCCAAGGAGGGCAACCGAGTGACAGCTTAAGCATGTAATGAGCTTTAACCCTCCGGTATTCTTGGGGTTGGGAACCCCATCTCAAGCTGAAGACTGGCTCTCCAGGGTGAAGAGAGTCATGACAGCAACAGAGACGGAGGAGTGGCAAATGACCACCATCGCTACATTCCTTCTGGACGGTGAAGCGAGAATGCGGTGGGAAGGTTTGGAGCTGCACTTGTTGAGAGGTAGGCAACTTGTTGATGTCTCGATGGAGGAGTTCTCGAGATTGTTCTTGGCTAGATACCTCCCTTCGGCGCAGAGGATAGCGTTTGAGAATGAGTTTCTAAAGTTGGTTCAGGGTGAGAGGACCGTGGATGAATATCTCCACGAGTTTACTCGTTTGAGTCGTTATGCTAGCTCCACCATCGCGAACGAGGAGCGCAAGACGAATCGATTCTACGAAGGCTTGAGAGATGAGTTGAGATTACTACTCTCGGGGCCGATGACACAGGGTTTCTTGACCTTGGTCAACACGGCCCGGTCCTTGGAGAAGGACATGAAGAATGTGAGGCAAAGAAAAGCTTGGGCGAGAAGAGGTCGGAGTTCAGAGGGCCGAACACCTTAAAATCTGTGTTCCGAAAGTGGAACAAGAAAGCTAAGACTTCGGGTCTAGCCCTCTCTGCTGGTGCTTCTGGGGCGACTACAGGTCGGACCACGGGCGCATGTTACAACTGTGGGAAGTTGGGGCATTATGCCCGTGAGTGCCGGAGCGGACGCCCCAAGTCCGAAAGGAGGCCAGGAGCGACTTATGAAGAGAAGGGCAAGGCGGTGGAGTCGACTGCATCCCACTATGCTCCGGCCCAAACAAGGGTGTATAATCTTGGCCAACAGGAGGCCATCAAACAGCCTGATGTGGTGACAGGTACGGTTTAATTTATAGCAAGTCAATTTCTTTAAATACTTGTTATGCACATGTTACCTTACCACCGCTTGTTTAGGATTTGTTTTGATTTGTGAAAATCCGGCAAGAGCACTCTTCGATACGGGAGCTTCACACTACTTCTTGTCCGAGGGATTTATATCACGCATCGGAGTCACTTCTTCGATGGCGAAGGATAAGTTGTATGTGTTGCTGCCCAATGGGTGTTCTATGCGCGCAGATAGAATCTGTGATGTTAAGATTCGTATTGGGAATCTGGAGTTCGATCTATAGGCGTCGTTACTTCCGTTGGTGGAGTTCGACGTCATATTTGGAATGGACTGGGTCTCGGAGCAGCAGGCCCATATAGATTACGGTAGCAAGGAAGTCCAGCTGGGAGCTAGTCGTGAGACAACTTTTACGGGCTTAAAGGGGTCGAGCAAGACGTTGATGTCTGCTCTTCAGGTGATGAAGGCGGTTCGTGCCGGTGCAGAACTGTTCTTTACACTAGTGGAGGTTGCGAAGCCAAAGCCCGCGTTGGATTGTATTTCAGTGGTATCAGAATACCCTGATGTGTTCCCCGCAGATCTTCCTGGAGCCCCACCTCAACGGGAGATAGATTTTACGATTGAGCTAGTGCCAGGTTCAAAGCCCGTGTCACGATCTCCTTATCGGCTAGCGCCTAAGGAAATGGCGGAGCTGAAAGTTCAACTGCAAGAATGGTTGGAGCAAGGGTATGTGCGCCTGAGTTCTTCGCCTTGGAGCGCACCGGTCCTCTTTGTTAAGAAGAAGGACGGAAGCTTGCGGCTATGTATTGATTATCGGGAGCTCAACAAGCTGACGGAGAAGAACAAGTACCCGATCCCTTGGATTGATGATCTTTTTGATCAGTTGGTAGGGTCGACGGTGTACTCGAAGTTAGATCTCAAGGCTGGGTACTATCAGCTGCGAATAAGGGAGAGTGATATCCCGAAGACACTGTTTAGTACGAGATACGTGCATTATGAGTTTACGGTCATGCCGTTTGGGCTGACTAATACGCAGTCAGTGTTCATGGATTTGATGAACAGGACTTTCATGGAGTACTTGGACCATTTTGTGATCGTCTTCATCGACGATATTTTGGTGTACTCGCAAAGTGAGGAAGATCACTTCAAGCATCTTCATTTGGTTTTGGAGACGCTAAGGAGGAATCAACTGTATGCCAAGTTCTCGAAGTGCGAGTTTTGGTTATCCTCAGTGGCGTTCCTCGGTCATATAGTGAGTGGAGAGGGTATTGCTGTGGATCCGATGAAGATTGTTGCGATATGGGAGTGGCCTGAGCTTGCTACGGTAGCGGAAGTCCAGAGCTTTCTGGGGCTTGCCGGCTATTATAGGTGCTTCGTAGAGAACTTCTCGTGGATAGCGTTACCTCTCACTACTTTGACGAGGAAGGTGAATAAGTTCGTTTGGACGCCGGAGTGCGCGCGAGCTTTTGAGGAGTTGAAGTGTCGGTTGACCACGGCGCCTGTGCTGAGTTCGCCATGTGGGACCAGAGGCTATGAGATTTATAGCGACGCTTCGGGCAGCGGTTTGGGTTGCGTGCTACTGCAACACGGAAGTGTAATAGCTTATGGCTCGAGACAGCTGAAGGTGCACGAGAGGAATTATTCGGTCCATGACTTGGAGTTAGCGGCCGTGATTTTTGCCTTGAAGCTGTGGACACACTATTTGTACGGTTTGAAGATTGATATCTACACCGATCATAAGAGCCTGAAATATCTGATTGATCAGAAGGATCTGAATATGCGGCAGCGTAGATGGATGGAGTTCCTGGGGGTCTATACATTTAAGATCCACTACGTGCCTGGTAAAGGGAATGCGGTTGCGGACACGTTGAGTCGCCGAGCCCCAGCTCAAGCCAATTGGCTATCGGTGCATGATGAGAGGTTGGTGCGGGAGTTGGAGGCGTTGGAGATTGTTTGTGTGGATAGGCAATCAAGTGCTGAAGCAGTTCTGAATTGGACTGAAGTCCAATATGACCTGACTGATCGTATTCAGCAGGCTTTGGATATGGATGCTCATATGAAGCAGTTCATGTTAGAGGCTCTGGATGGGTCAAATTCCTAATTCGTCGTGGAGGACGGATTACTTTGGAAAGATGGTCGTCTGTGCGTCCCAAGTGTGGGTAATTTGCGGGTGGAGTTGTTGTACGAGGCACACCATACCAAGTACTCGATTCACCCGGGGAGCACGAAGATGTACCATGTTGTGAAGAAACTGTTTTGGTGGCCGGGTTTGAAAAAGGATGTGGCGCTATACGTAGCAAAGTGTCAAACTTGCGCCTTGGTGAAGGCAGAGTTCCAAAAGCTGGGAGGATTTATTAAGTCCTTGCCTATTCCGGAGTGGAAATTCAACGACATCTTTATGGACTTTGTGCACGGTTTGCCAAGGTCGCAAAAGGGGAACGACGCCATTTGGGTAGTCGTGGATCGGTTAACGAAGGTGTCGCACTTCATTCCGCATAGGAAGGATGATCCGGTGGAGAAGTTGGCAAAACTTTATGTGGATAACATTATACGGCTTCACGGTGTGCCCCATAGCATCGTGAGTGACCGAGATGGGCGGTTCACGTCCAATGATTGGAGGCTAGTGCAGCAAATGTTGGGAATAAAGTTGAAATTTAGCACAGCCTTCCATCCGCAAACGGATGGGCAGACCGAGAGGGTCAATAGAACCATGGAAGACATGCTCCGCATGTGTGTCTTGGATTTTGGGAAGCAATGGGAAGACAACCTTTATTTGGTGGAGTTCGCATACAACAACAGCTACCAAGCGAGTATTCAAATGGCGCCCTTCGAGGCCCTATATGGTAGAAAATGTCGCACGCCGTTGTCTTGGTTAGAAACGGGTGAGTCAAAGTTGTATAAGCGATCGGAAGTGGAGGATGCTACTTCTTTGGTGAGAACCATTCGGGAGAGGTTGCTTATCACTCAGGACCGGCAAGCGAAGTACTATAATGCCAAGCACAGGAACGTGGAGTTCGCTGTGGGCGACTATGTGTACTTAAAGATCAAGCCATTCAAGGGTGTCTCGCGGGTGCGACGATTGAAAAAGCTAAGCCCGAGGTACCTTGGGCCGTTTGAGGTTCTGGAGCGAGTTGGTGAAGCGGCCTATCGGTTGAAGCTTTCAGTGGAGCTTAGTGGTTTACATGATGTATTCCATATTTCGGTGCTCTGGAAGGCGGTGCAAGATCCTTCGCAAGTGATCGCGGTTGTTCAAGTGCCGGTGGATAGTGGGTTGACGACAAAGGTCAAGCCCGTGCGGATTGACGACTCGGAGGTCAAGCGGCTACACAATAAAGAGATCAAGATGGTCAAGGTCCGGTGGGACAATTGCGGTCATGAGGAGCTCTCTTCGGAGCGAGAGCAAACTATGCTTGACGAGTATCCGGAGTTGTTCCGCTCAGGTACATATGTTGGTTTTGTACATGTCTTTCCTTTATATAATTTCATGGACGAAATTCTTTTAAGAGGGGGAAGAGTTGTAACGCCCCGAAACTCAAAGGAGCGACGGGCGACGTTTTGGGCCAGTTTTGGGTTCTGGCTGCATGCACACGGTCTGGGACACGGGCGTGTCCCAGGGCGTGTCAAGCTTGTGTCGACACTCAGCCGGGAAGTCGACATTTTGATCTCGACATTATGTCGAGACTGGGCACACGGCCTGCGACACGGGCGTGTCGCAGGGCGTGTCGACCCGCGTCGACACTTAGCCCGCGAAGTCGACACCCTGATTTCGATGAAGTGACGAGACATGGCACACGGCCGGCGACACGGGCGTCTCGCAGGGCGTGTCGACCCGTGTCGACACTCATCCCGGGAAGTCGACACTTTGTTCTCGACATTGTGTCGAGACAAGGCACACGGCCTAGGACACGGGCGTGTCCAAGGCCGTGTCGTCAAGTCGACGATCTTCGCTCGACGAAGTGTCGAGTGTCGAGACCGTGTACATGACATGGAGCCCAGGCGTGTTGAGGTGACACGGGCAAGGACACGGGCGTGTCCTAGAACCCGTGCAGTGCTCGGTTTGTTTTCGGGGAAAAACGATGGGGGTATACGGCCGGCCACACGACCGTGTCAGGTGGAACACGGGCGTGTCAGGTCGAACATGGGCGTGTTTGATACCCGTGTGTTGTTCCAGGCGAGCCGATTTTGACGGCGAATGAGGCACACGGCCCTGGACACAGGCATGTGCCAGGCCGTGTGCGGTCTAGATTGGGCATTTCAGTCCCGAATTAAAGCCGTTTGTTTTTTTAATTGATGATCCAACGGCTGGGGGTTGTTCCTGAAGGGATATACCCGGGATTGGGCCTTAGAAACCCTCACTTTTCATGAGTGGTTGTCTTTCTAAATCTTAGAAAGAGAGGAGAGCCAAGGAAGGAAGAAGAAGCTAGATCCGGCCATTGGAGGAGATTCGAAGCTCCAAATCGCGAGCCAACTCCGGATCCATGGAGGCAAAGCTAGTGCGGTGCTTTTCATCCGCTTACTTTTCCATGGCGCCAAAGAGGAACGCTAGGGTAACGATTCTCTTCTTGAGCATGAGTAGCTCTCCTTCTTTGTATAGGAAGCCCGCTATCGCGAGTTTGCGGTGAGTTGGAGGCGTTCCTTCGGGTAGATATGTGAAGTCCCCGTTGTTTAGAGTCCGTAAGCGAGAATAAAAATAGGCATGATTTGTGAAGCCTACCCGGACATGTTGGTCTGGATCGGTGATGTTGTAGTGCATAAATGCTGGAGAAGACTCCGCGCGATTGGTTGTTTTTCGGGTTTCCTACGTGGTAGATTGCAACAGGGAGCCTTGGGGATTAACCGAAAGGTGCACCCAGAAAACTGGGCGGATGCGTGATCTTGCCAACTTGTGGTCCTAGGTTCCAACTAGTACATAACTGGGTTATGTAACATTGTACGTTAGATTCACGGGCTTCGGGGAAACTTAACTCGTGCCGATGATATTTAAGTGTCGTGGCAAGTGAGCAACGGGTTGAGTGGGAACCGTTCCTGCTTTATGCCGAGGGCATAGAGGTCGGGTCTTTCTGTCGATGACATTAAAGTGTCGTGACATAGGCTGTTGATGACATTAAAGTGTCGTAACGTCTGCCTAAAAGACCATTTTTGCTCACGAGATATTGCCGTTCTGGAGATGGTGGTGAGTTAGCGGCTTAGACTGCGATCACCGAGAATGTGCCCTGAGAGCACGGGGCGTGTGGCCATGCGTGCCAACGCCTGTGATGCAATGAGTTAATATATTGCTCGCTTATGATAATGATATGCAGGGAAGGAGCATCGCTGCCCCGAGTTGGGGGAGGAATCGTTATAATTTTGTCAGCATTGCTGACCGTTGCCTTGTTTTGCCACCGTGCGGTGGTTTGTTGCTTGTAGGTGCTGCTGGACCAAACGGTCAATAGCGGGCTAAAGCCCAAAATGCGAAGCTGGCCCACGAAGGCCTAATTGGAGTGTTTACTGTTTTTATTCATGTATGACCGGCCTGCGTGCCGTGGTTTGTAAATCATGTAATATCAAGTGAACCATTTTGTAAGGCCTTAAGGCTTGAACTGGTGTATGTGTAACATTCCTATTTTGGTATTAGTGCACATTCATGCTTTAGTGCTGGGTTTTTTATTGCAACTTTTATAAACTGCTTCCGCTAGAATGCTTTGTGTAGGACGTTATGATTGGTTGGATGGTATCCATGAGTAACCACCCGGTCTGTCTGTGGCATACGGCGTCGGGACCCGGCCGGACCTACTGCTATATGCTATGCGACGGATAGGGGGTGTTACAGTTGCGACCTCTACCCCATGTGAGGATGCTCGATGTGCGGACAAGGCAGATGTAGCTCTAGAACATTCTGGCATCAGCCTAGACAGCTGCGTAGAAGCACCGACAATTCCACCGACAGGGGATGACTCCGGGACCATCCCCAAGATTGAGGTTCCTTTATGTTATTCTTCTAGTTTATTTCTTGACCCCGCTCTCGTGTCTACTTCCCTGTAGGACCACATCGTGGAACTGGTCCAATCAGTGCAAGGGCCTGTAATGCGGCCTAAGACTTATAGTGACCAGATGCAGGTGGAGTTGGAGCCGACGAGCTTCCCAAGTTACTTTCTGCCCATGCCTGACACACACGACATGTATACATATATAGGTATTGGGGCTTCGGTTCTGTCTCCGTTTTGGTACCCGCTACCGAAACGCGAACATGAACCACTGCCTGAGCATTTCAAGTTTCATACGCCAATCAGTTAGGAAATGCTCAGATTTTTAATAAGTCCTGTTGGGAGACAATAAACCCAACAGTTATCTAGGTTAGTGTTTATTTTGTTTTAAATATATGTATGTATTTTTTTGTCTCTATTTTAGGATTGTTGTTAAATTTATCTGTCAAAAGGGTGTGGTAGCCCAGCTGCGTGATGAGCTCTCTGTTGCACCACATGTTCAGCAGTGTGAAATTGATCTGCTAACACAGGTATTTCGCAGGGTTAGATATGAGACAATTATATTTTTGTGGGTGCCCATCTGGGTGTCGAATGTTTTATATATATATATATACTATATGATCTGCTAATACAGGTATTTGGTCCACCTTAAGGACGGTAAACAAAAGTGCTTTCGGGAGACAACCCATGTTGGACCATTTGATCTTGTGCTGTGTTTTGAGCTCTTTATATATATATATATGTCCATCTTTTGTTTTGCGTACGTATTTAAATCGTAGGTGCAGGAATTTTTGAGGCGCGACAACTTGGCTACACTTGGATATCTCGTCGCACGACCGGTATGCTCAATTATGAGCATGGGTACTTCTTCCCTTAACACTGTATTTTTATTTACATGTTTTACTTTTTCGTATTGTCATATTCTAGTCTGGGGGTGGAGTTGCCTGTGATCACTACACAACACAGTTTATTGCATACTAGTCTGCATTTATTTATTTCATGATCACTAATTGCACACACTGAATCACCCACATGAGTGCGCACTTAACCATGCGCATGGCTCAGGGCAAATGTATTACTTTTGTGTAAACTCTAAAACGTGGTGCTGACTTAGGATTTTGGGATATAGTAGTTCGAAACGCATGCAGTGCTCCTAATCGAGTACTCATGATTTGCATAGAAATAGTATAGGATTAATTTTTCTTCATGCTCGTAGACTTAAATTTATTCTACAAAAGTAAATTTTGTTTGTGCTACTTAAAATTGTAGAATCTGGAGTAATCAAACGGTAGTGTAAAGATGAGTGTAGCCGTCACTAGACTCATATTGCTTGAGTCGGGGGGAAGGATTGTCTTTTTCGGGGACTGAGAACTTGCCGCAAGCTACTCTCGAAGCATTGGTGTCTGGTTAGTCAAGTGCGAGCGTGAGGTAGGCCATCATTTTGGCTAGTTTGAGCCTTTTTGTACCTAGTCCTAGTAGCTGACCCTTGCAAGCCAAATTTGCGCCTACCCTCCTTTTGTTTCAGCTCCACCTATATTTACCAAAGCCTAAAAGCCAACACTTTTGTCGCAACCAAAACCTTGAGCTTGATCGATTTCAAAAATTTGATATGTTGTGATATTTGGGATTCATGTGATGTGGAGATGAATTCACGAATTGCTAATTTTTAGATTTGGGGATTGCTGAATGAAAAAGAAGTAAAAAGAAAAAGAAAAAGATGAATAAAAAAGAAAAAAAAGAAAATTTAAAATTATTACAAGGAGAATTGCAATCCCCATCTTGTGTGTTAGTTTTTGGTCGGGATAGGCCGTGTGCATACCCGGTTTTCAAGCCAAGTCTGGGGGTGTGTCACACATGCATTTCTTAGTGGCTGTTTGGGTTTAGCTCTTGTTCGCTCGCTTTGGTTGCGTGTAGCCTCCTTGTTTATCATTGACTACCACACCTTAGCATTCGCCCCATTCAAACCTACAAGTCCTGCTGATTCACCTTTGAGTCTACTTAGCATCGTGGAGAGAGTGTGAAAGGGAAAGCTTATGGTTCCCGACATTGATGGATTTCTTTGGAGGTGATCACGAGCCTCGGTCTTGGGCAATGCTCACCTTAGTGGCCTGTTTACTTTCTCAGTACACATGACTGAACGATTATCCAGAATTCTAATTTTAAGTAGACACAATATTTATTTACCTCTGTCGAATAATTTAAGCTCCGTAGTATAATTAAGACGTTTTTCTATTCTATTTTCTATACGCATGATGTATTTGATTTCTTGTCCTACTTTATTTTGAAGTTTCTCAGCCAGCTAGCTGTTTTTATAGTCCACGGAGTAATGATTTGCGTGGGATACGCAAATGGGTAATTCTGGGGGTGTGATGAGTCCAAATATTACACTGATGTTTGGACTCATCTGGGCCAGTTTTATCGTCTTAGCACTACACTTGAGAGCTATAACTGCTTATATTTTCTTACTTGACTATTTCATGATTAAGTGCACTTTAGGCCCGTTTTCTGTGTGCTTTAGATGTTTTTGTATTTCCGTTTGTTTTACTTGTTCTCTCGCCGTGTCTTGAGAATGTGATGTGCACTTTTGTGGCCTATCTGCCTCTTCTGCTGGTGCATGGGTCGTGTGCGTGCTCCGGAACCGCTCGGGAGACTCCAACGATACAGGAACACTGCGCACGATCACTGGACTCACTGCGTATGACCATTGGTCGTGCGCCACTGCTCGTGCGCTTTTACCTCTTGCTTTCTGCAGTTTTGTCTTAGCCAATCGCACGATCAGTGGATTCAATGCGCACGACCACTGGTCGTGCACCCCTGATCGTGCGCTCTTCTTTTTCCGCCTCCGTATTTAAGGACCTGCTCCACGATTTAGAGTAACGCTGGTCATTTCTGCGATCCGAAAGTGTACGGGAAGTGTTGTTCTACTTCTCCAGCTGCTCCATCCACCTCCACCTTCATCGAGAGTCCGTAGCTAGTGATTCTGAAGCATTCCAAACACTCTGGCGGAACTCCCGACCATTGATGACCTCAACTCCAAGCTTTCCACCAGAGTTGGAGAAGAAGACGACCACGAGAATGGACTCAAAGGCCTTCGAGGTGACAGCTCATTGGTACCGGAAGCCTCCTCGGACTGAGCCCGAAGCGGATTGACAACTCGCTATTCTGGCCATGACCTGCGGTGGACCTTCACCCTCTAGTGGTTTACTCCTCTTCCCCTTCCTCCGTTGTATGGAATGATTTGATATTGTAATGAACTACATTTTATACTCTATATCTAAGTGGATGTTTGTATTTTTCATTTGCTTTTGAGTTGTGTGTTGTGAATGCGCCTCGCCCACTCCACATCCACTCCATACCCTTGTTTCACCTGATTGCAATCCGCACAAGAACACTTCCATCCATTAGCTTTCCATCCACTCGCCCAACCGAAGTTCGGCTTCACGGCCGATACACTCACCTCACCTTGCGAAGCGGTGCCTTCGACCCGCACAACCTTAATTAGTTTATTAGATCAAGAAACCACAATCTCACAAGCCCCCCTTTTAATTTTTTCTAAGTATAAACCTCACAACGATATTTTCTGAACTGTCGCCGCTCTATGCTAATTGCATTCCTCAAGAGACCGACACTCGAGGATTTATTCCCAAATTTTATTACTTGTGCGACCGGTGCGCTTGCCGATTTCCACGCATCAGCTATTCCCATTTTCGCTGAGGGACAGGGCTAAGACCTGGCTTCACACAATTACCACTGGGACCCCTACCACATGGGAGGCTCTGTCCTCTACGTTTTTGGCCAAGTTCCACAGAGTGGACAAAATTGTGAATGCCCGAAGGGAAATTGCTATGTTATGACAGCTGGTCCAAGAGACGTTGTCTGAGGCATGGGAGCATTTCGCTGACCTGCAGCGCCATTGTCCGCAACACGGCTGCGAGCCGTGGAATCTTGTATAAATATTCTATTTTGGTGTCGAGCCGACCTACCGGGCTATGATCGACGCAACAGCCGGCGACACAATTATGAACCTTTCTCTTGAAGAGGCTTTGCGACTTCTTCGAGATATGGCCTCCCATAGCACATACTGGACTGCGGGAAGAAATGCCCCTAGGGGGCGAAAAATCTGTTTGATGTTAATGCGGTGATGCAGCAAGTCAAAGCAAAACACCCTATGATGGATGGAAGTAGGATGCTGACCAGATCGACTACTCCTCCGGCTCCGGTTGGGGGCATATCATGTCAGGGATGTGGAAATCCTGGCCACCACGCTTTTGAATGCCCAGCTGGAGAGTCATTTGCGGAACCAACAGGTATAACCTTTGAAGAAAGTGTTAATTTTATAAATAGTCAAAACCGCTCTGCGCCCTATAATAATGCGTATAACCCAAACGCGAGAAATCATCCAAATTTCTCGTGGAATCAAAATGCCCAAGGTCAAAGATGGAAGGGAGGCCAGCATTAATTTGATGCTCAAGCCTCCAATAGCTAACCGCGACCGCCGCAGCAGGGTTATAATCATAGCGGGCAAGGGTCACGTAGGAGTGCTCTAGAAGAAATGATGGAAAAGTTTGTTGAGATGGCACAATCTAACATGGCCACTCAAACCGCTTCTATGAGGAACTTAGAGACACAGCTGGGGCAACTTGCCCATGTGTTCTACGAGCGTACTCACGACGCGCTCCAAAGAGACACGAAATAGAATCCCTGTGAGCAAGGGAAGAGTGCTGGGGAGGCAGAGGAGTACAGTATTAATGAAGTGGCTGTCAAGTGTGAGATTAATGAAATTGAGATGGTAGCCCTTTGCGATTCAGGTTCGTCATGCAACATTCTTTCTCTGCAAGATGTTGAGAAGCTTAATTTAAATGTCGAAACTAATATCCAGAAATCACTTGTGCTAGCTGATGGGTCGGTGGTTAAAACTGATGGGGTGATTAAAGAGGTGGAGATGAAAGTTAACGGGGCTGTGGTTGTTACCGACTTCTAGGTGTTGGGACCCATAGGAAATAATTCAAAGCCTATTCTTGGGGTTCCATTCCTGAAAGCTAGTAAAGCGACGCTGTCCTTTAATGCATATGTCATCACCTTGGCTTCCAAGGTCGATTTACCGCTATCGCTGTCACTTCACACTCTAATCCCGAGAGAATCTAAAAAACTACTGGAAATAAATGTTTTATTATCTGATGATTTATCAAGAGCTGATGAGACAGATGTTGTGCTGAATAAGCAAGACTGGGCTGTGCAAGTAAACGACGTGCTGATGATTGCTAACAGAGAAGCGAAGGAGGAATTGTTTGACGTGAAACAAGTTGCTGAAGAAAAGTAATGGGGGCTGTGCACGGCTCTTGGGAGCGTGCAGGAAATAGATTTAAAAACTTTGATTAAGCTTAATGAATGTTGTAAAACTGTTAAACAGGTGACTTGGGTTGATCTTTCACCCACCGTGGGTGAGGAAAGGATGCCCCCCGATGAGAAAGATAGGCTTGTTGCTGATTTGGTTGGGGTGGATATACCACCCTGGCGATCCCCATCTGTTAATTTGAAAAGAAAAGAAATTCTTATACGCAAGGCATCAGATTTTGCCAACCGATGCGAGAAGGACGAGGCTAGGTGTAGGGGAGACTTGTCTTCCCTAGGCCCTAAAGCCTTCACCTCGCCCTCATCTCACGTACTGGGGGGATCTATCACAAGTCAGCGTTCAACTGAAGAGCGAAGGATCTTCGGGGCCCCCTTTATTTCCGTTTCTTGTTTTTTTTTTATCTTCATGCTGTGTGTAACTTGGACTTTTTCTTGCATTCTAAACTCTTGCTTTTGAATATTATCTATATAACTGTTAATACAGGTATTTGGTCCACCTTAAGGACGGTAAATAAAAGAGCTTATGGGAGACGACCCAAAACTGCTGCTTGCTTCAAATTTGCAATTTAGTTGTTGTGCTTAATTGTGTATAGCTTTTTGTGGTTGGAGATATTCTATTTTGTAGGTGGAATTTGTTTGGGCCGTGGGTTTATTGCTGAAGTTTAACGCCAATCTTCTGGTATGCTCATTAGCTGAGCATGGGTAACCTCTCCCCCAACTTGCATTTCTTCAATTTTATTGCAAATCATGGATATATTGTTTAGTATAAGTCTAGTGGGGGAACATTTCGCGAGTCACCTTTGAACATACACTTGCATACCACAAGATTATTTTTCATTTTCAGTTTTTTATTTTATCATGACAGTATTGTGCATCTACACCACATAAGCGAGCACTTAAGCACGTGCTTGACCCAAGTTTAATTTGTTTCTTTTGTCTTAACTTTAAGATAGTGGTGCTGGCTTAGGATTTTAGGATAAGGTAGTGTGAAACTCGTTCAGTGCTCCTAATCGAGGAATCATGATGTGTAGAAATAGTATAGATTTAATTTCTCTTTACGCTCGTAGATTTATGCTTTTTTGCATTTGTAAATAATGTTTCTACTACTCAAAACTGTGGAATCTGGAGCAATCGAACGGTAGTGTAGGAATTTGTGTAGCCGCCAGTAGCCTTGTATTGCTCGAGTCGGGAGGAAGGATAATCTTTCTCGGTGGCTAAGAACTTACCCCAAGCTACTCTCGAAGCTTTGGTGCATGGTTAGTCGAGCGTGAGTATGATGTAGGCCATCATTTTGGCCCGGTTGAGCCTTGTACCCAGTCCTAATGTAATCCTTGTTAGCGTATTTTGAGCCTACCCCTCCTATTGATTCAGCCCCACTCCGTGATCACCAAAGCGTAAAAGCCTATCCAAGTAGCACGCCCTAGATCGAGCTATTAGTATATCACTTCTTGCATTTGGTGATGTTGCTGAGGTGCAGTTTTGTGTTTGTGAGGCGCATATTTCATGATTATGTGGTCGAATGTGATATAAAAATTTTTGAAAAAGAAAAGAAAATGAGAAAAAGGAAGTTGTTTGATATGAAAGAAGAAAAAGTTTAAATGAAAATTCCATTTGAGATTTTGTGCTGGTAGGCGGTGCACGCACCCGTATATCAAGTCCAAGTCTGGTGGTGTGGAGCACCTGTATGTATTGCTTGGCGAGAGGATTTTTTGTATGAGCTCATTTGGGTTGTGCGTAGCCATTGTTTACCTTTTGCATCCTTACCTACGTATACGCCTAAGCCCCATTATCTTCCTAAAGTCCTACAGATTCTCTCTTGAGTCACAGTAGCTCCGTGGAGAGAGTTCGAACGGGCAAGCGTATGGTCCCCGACATTGATGGATTTCTTTGGCGGTGATCCCGAGCCCCGGTTTTTGGCAATGCTCAACTGAGTGGCCTACATACTTTCTTCCTACGCATTACCAAACAATTCTCTAGGATTATATTTTTGAGTGGTTACAATACTTATTTACACTTGTCAAAATTTATAAAATTCGTAGCATAATTAAAAAGTGTATCTATTATATTTTTATGCTCATGCTATTTTTTTTGATTTCTCGCTTTACATTATTTTTGAAATCTCTAAGCCAACTAACTATTTTCTAGTCCACAGAGGGATGATTTGCTCGGGACGAGCAAATGTTTAAATCTGGTGGTGTGATGAGTACGATATATATAGGGTTTTTCGGACTTATCTAGGCTGGTTTTCTCACTCGTGCACTGCATTTCAACCGGATATCGGTTATATTTGCATCGTTTGGTCATGGACCATTTTGTGCATTATTTTGGCCCATGGGCGTGCAATTGCACATTCTGTTTTGGGGGTATGCACATGGTGCTACCCATTGCTCTTTCCTGCTATTTTCTTAGCTTTATATTTGTTGCTGGGAGCTTGTGCTCCAGTTTTGGTTTTGTTGTGGAGGTGGTGCGTTTTTCCCAAAGGCAGGAATTCTGTCATAAGGAAAACGCACGGTCGTGCGTTTCTTTCACGCACGGTTATGCCAGATCGTGCATTTTAGTCAGCTGGAAGAACGTTGAGCTGAGCTCGACGAATTTCTTCGAACTGAGTTCGGCGATCCTCAAACACGGTTAACGCATGGTTTCTTCAAAACCGTGCGCGAAGTAAACGCACGGTATTCCTGTAGCTTTCTTATTTGTGCCTTATGTGGTTAATCGTGTGCTTTGTTCACGCACGGGCGGTAGTGCGCGAATAAAACGCACGGTTTTTCAGTATATCCTTGTTTTCCAACTCTCTATCGCTACCCGTGCGATGTCCTTCACGCACTGGCGGAACTGCCCGTGCGTGCATGAAAATGCACGGGTCAACGCTTCTGCTTCCGCAGGCTTGAACTAGAAGTTAATATCACACGGTTTGCGCACGGTCGTGCGCCAAACCGTGCGTGCCTATTTTTTTGAGCTGCTTCTATTTAAAGTGCTGATTTCTTTTTTAAAAAAGTCTGATCCAGCTCCGCTTTGCCCGCCATTTCCGCTCATCCGAGTAGGAAAACTCGCCTCCAGCCGCCATTTTCTCTCTCCTCCTTGGAGAGTTGATCCGGCCACGATATCTCCTCAGAAAGCTTGCAATAGTTGCGTCTCCAGCAACCTTCATCTTCTCTGACCTCCAAGCTACCATCCGAGGTCATTGTTGCTGCACTTGCGGAGTTCTTCGGTTAGAACTAGCCAGCGATCAAACACAAAGAAGACGGGTTATAGGGAGGAGGTAACAGCTCTTCTAGATCCCGGGTAACATCCAAAGAACGAGCTCGGACAAAGATTGACAACACTTGAATCCGGCCGTGAATCTCGGAAAGCCTTCGTGCGCTCAGTTGTATTTCTCCACCTCTTCTTATGGTTACTTCATTCTGAACTTGTGATAGTGGGATTGTTGCTTGAGAACAATGTTTTGCTTAAGGTTTCAGCATGTCGATATGTTGTTATGTCTTAATCATTGCCTGTGTTATTAAGCTTCAGTTTTTTATGTGCTTGTTGTGATTGTGCCATTCTAGAAATTGTTAGAAGCATGCTTGACGAAGACGTGATTGCGACCCTCATTAGCTCATCCATCTTCCCTTTTACTCTCTAGAGTAATCCACCATAGAGATGTGGTGATGACGACCCACAATAGTTTTCTTATTGTTGTTAACTTAGGAATCCAAATCAAAAACCCCCTTTGGTTACTTTCCCGCTTGCAATCCCTTTTTCATATATCGAAATCACACTCCCTACTTGCACTCCTTGATAGATCGATATCCGAGATTCAACTCGTCACATTATTACTTGACTACGTTCGGTACACTTGCCATCGCATCAACCTCCAAAAATAATCTTTGTCTCGTTCTCAACTAGAGATAACTTTTGAAGAAGTCTTCTAGTCCTGGTAATGTGCCGAGAGCATCCACTATCCAAATACCAAATAGGTGTTTTGTTGGCCTTTGGACATACCTGCAAAAATAATATCAGTTCACCTTAGGAACCCAAACTCGTTTGGGTCCTTGGTTATTTGTCAGCCTGCTCCCCCTAGGAGTGTTAACATTATGAGTGGTCTGTCTCGCATGATTAAATAGATGAGTTTTAAAACATCTAAGATTAAACCAACAATCTACGGTAAAGTGAACAACTTTATCGCAACACCAACAGCCAAACACGTTGACCTTTTGAACGTGTGGTCTTGCAGGGGCACCTGATCTGGAGGTAGAAGCCTCATGATGGTGGCATTCACAAGATTTTTTCACCTCCATTTCCTTGGGTACAACTGTATTGCCCTTTGGTTCCTTCTTCATATTATGGCCAAGAATGTATGGAACATAGTGTTTCATTTGTAATTCTTCATAAGGTTTCTTGAAGGCACTTTCACCAAAGTTTTGGGGACTGATCCAACCTTGGTATCGTGACTTAGGCTCTACATAAGTAGACCTGGAAAAATGACCGTAGGATGAATCAAAGTCAAACGCGTTTGTTGGGAAGATGACCATCCTAAAAAATGTTGAATCTAGAGGAGCTTTCTCCTTCTCCATGGCTAAAGCTTTCTTGGCAGCCTTGTTTTTTTGTTGAGCTTTATTCCTCCTAGATGATTTAATAGGAGCATCCTGATGCCTAAGCCAACTCCTTTCGCCTGAGCGGAGAATTCAACAACAAATGAAAGGATTGTTTTGGGCTTGAAGAAGCTTTCAACCAGCTTCTTTTAAGCAGCAAGTTGTTCTTCCAATTCCTTGATGATTTTCTCTTTCAGGTTAAGGTGCTCGAGAGATTTATTGTATTCCACGATTGCGGCATGGAATTCCACAATGTGTGAGTCTGTATTTGAGACTTGCTCTCTCAGAGTGCTCTCCTCAGCCTTGAGAGATTTGATCTCCTTGGCCTGAGTTCTAGCGACTCTTTGACATTTGTCGTAGGCTTTGATTAATCCCTTGTATTGAATCATGAGGTCAGACTCATCATCAGAAGAGCAGTCCTCATGATCATGGTATGAAGCATCAGATTCTGAGGGAGGGGTGTGAGAGTTTACCTTCCCAGTATAGTTGGGTTCTTCTTCCTCGTCTGTCTGTGACATCAGCCCAAAGTAGGCTTCCTCTTCCTCACTTGACTCAGATGAGTCAGTCACTGAGAGTCTTGGCCTTCTTGGCTACTAAGATTCTCTCAGATTTCCTTTTACTATACGAGGACTTATTTTCTTCTCTTTGATGGTGTGGTTAAAACTGCAAAAATTATTTAGGACACGCGGCGCCCCGAGCAGTTTATTTTGAAAAGGCGGATTTGGTTTTATTTAGGAAGACAGGGAGCGCGAATTTATTATTTGGATATAAAACAGTTGAAATCAAGTTTTATCAAAAGGAGGCAAGTGCACCTATGTGTGTAGTACAAGATATTTCAGTGAGGAATATCAGGGTCGTATTGTTCTCGGTGTCGAGTTGATTATTTCTACTCTTCCCTAGAGGGGACTATTATTTTACCGAAAATTATCTTGTCTTGATATTATTTATATATATAAAAATGGGAGAAAATAAAAGCATTAACATAGTGCCGATGAATAACTTAGCGCAACGGTATCTAAAAGAATTTGAACTAAAATAACCTTTTAATAAAAAGACATCCTAAATTTCAAATTAATTAAGGCGGAGACTTGGCCACGGAGATTCCAATAAAATGAGCTCACCTATCTCTAGGACTAACGCTCACCTGAACATTAATAATATTCGACCGGGCTCTGATGTAGGCCACTACCGCGGACACTAGCCGGGTTAAGGGGAAGAAACGAACGCCACACTCAACCCACAATCTCTCACGCACTAGGTTGAATCGCAGCGCACTCGCAAGCGTGTTATCACAGTTCACCAACGTACGGTAGCCACTCCGCGGGAAGGTCGAGCGAACGGCGATAGGCCGACGTTCTCCCAAGCTAAAAGGACCAATATTGGGTCCGACCGAGCGAAGGTTGTACCAAAAGAGATCTACCCAAAGTGCGATCGAAAAATGGTAGATCTCTCCCAACAAAAAAAACGGGGTTCGCCAAACCCTTTTTTTCGGAAAATAACGCGGTTAAGCTCGATGCAAAATCCAAAGGAAAACCCACGAAGAATCTAACGATTCAAATCCAATGCAAAAATTTTTCCGACCACTAGAATATCAAGAGGGAATCACACGTGAGTGGAGAGGTTCGTTACCCAAGTCGGAATAGATGATTCCGACTACCCTTGAAGGGTCGCACTTCCTCGGTTCCGCCGGAGTCGTGCCGGATGGAGAGATAGATCGTCCGCCGTGGCCGCTTCACACCAAAGTCCAGATTTTCTCGCCGTAGAAGGAGACCTTCCCGGGCAAAGCTTCACGAGGAGTGGGGCAGCCGGGTTCTCTTCAAAGGGGGATGCTCGGGTGGAGAGATGGGTGGCCGGTCGGTTTGGAGAAGGTGGAGGCCGGTTGTGGGTGGTGAGAGGAGGTGGTGGCTTGGAAGATGGAGAGGTGTGGGCTGGCCGAAACTTATAGAGGGAGAGTGGAGGATGAGGGTGGCAGCTTGTTGAAGAGAGGGAAGAGAAGGTGGTGGCCGAAACTTTTAGAGAGAGAGAGAGGGGGTGTGAGGGTGGCGGCTAGGATATGTAGAGAGAGAGGGAGAGAATGTTTAGAGGGGAAAGACTAGGGTTTTCTTTTCTCATTCTTCTTAAGTTAAACCAAACATACATGCCTATATATAGGCTTAAAGATAAGTCTAGGCTATATGCAGCCCAAAATAAAAATAAAACATCACACAAAGTGGCTACATGCAGCCCACAATACAATATCCCAAATAAAATAGCATAAAGAAAATAAGATAAATCTAAAGACAAATTTAACTATATATTTGTCTTGCGCCGAGGGCGGAAATTGTAGCGCCGCTCCAAACGAACACCTCGGCGACGCAAGTCCTTTGTTGGAGACGACGGAGGGTCTTCTGTTAGAGTGCCATCATCAACCACTAGGGGGCCGTCATCAACTTGGGGGCCGTCATCAACTTGGGGGCCGTCATCGCCACCAATCCTCCCCCGCTTGAAAGGACTCATCACCGATGAGTTGTCTTGAAGATACCGTCGGAGAAGAACACCATCCAAGAGAGCCACGTCCGCCTCCGGGAGCCAAGAGTCATCAGAGGCGGGGCGATCACGCCAGCGGATCAAGTAGCGGCGCACATCGCCATCAGCAGTGGGAAACACGTCATCCTGGAGAATCCTGTCGGGCAAAAATGCGGTCCTGGCAAACCTGGGAAAAGCATTAGGCAGCAAAGGGGGAAAATCTATATCATCAACATGTAGCGTACCTCCGTTGGAGACCGACGGAGAGAGCGAGCCCTTACCCCCCTCAACCCCATAACCAAGAGAATCTATAGTGGAACTAAACGGAGAGGAAGATAGTTCTAGTGGCGGAGCAATATATGGCGTTAAATCCGAAACATTAAAAACAGGGGAAATACCCCAATCAGTGGGCAATTCCAAAAGAAAAGCATTGTCCCCCAACCGTTTCAAAATCCGAAAAGGGCCAGCTCGCCTATCCGCTAACTTTTTTAAGGTGCCCGTAGGCAACCGTTCAGGGATGAGACGTACCATTACTAAATCGCCCACTTTCAAGGGAGACACTCTCTTATGTGCGTTGGCATGAACTTGATAAGACGCGTATTGAGTGGTAAGCGTTTCATTTATGCGTTTGTGAAGATCATGGATGTGAGAGGCAAAGTCCTGTGCAAATTGACTTGACTTAAACGATGGCGGTAACGGAAGCAAGTCAAGGGGCACGAGAGCTTTATAACCGTGCACGATCTCATTCGGGGACAATCCCGTGGACCTATTTTTGGAATTATTATAGGCTAACCGAGCATGAGGGAGGATAAGGTCCCATGTACCCTTGTGGTATCCCACAAGGCATCGAAGCAAACTACCTAAACTTCTGTTCACAACCTCTGTTTGCCCATCCGTCTGCGGATGGTACGCGGAAGAGAATAGAAGTTTGGTGCCCATAATCCTCTACAGGGTCTTCCAAAAATAACTAGTAAATTTCACATCCCTATCAGTAACAATAGATTTCGGAACCCCTCGATGGCCTACCACCTCTTTAAAATATAATTGCGCGACGTGTGACGCGTCGTTGGTTTTATTACACGCGATAAAATAAGACATTTTAGAGAAACGATCGACAACAACTAAGATAGAGTCGTGACGTCTAAATGTGGTTGGGAGGCCGAGAATGAAGTTCATGCTAACGTCTTCCCAAGGAATAGACGGAATCGGAAGAGGGGTATAAAGCCCCGCATTAGTTTTGTTCCCCTTAGCCAGTTGGCACGCTCGACAACTACCCACGATCTTACTAACCATGGACTTAAGACCGGGCCAATAAAACTTGTCTTCAACTAACGTGATCGTCTTGTCACGGCCAAAGTGTCCCCCTAACCCTCCTCCATGCAATTCCCACACTATGAAGTGGCGTAGGGAAGAACGGGGGATGCAAAGCTTCGAATGGTTAAATAAGTAGCCGTCCCGAATGTAAAAAGAAGTAATGGTCGTCGGCGAGTCATCTTGGGTGGCGAAATAGATATCCTTAAAATCTGGGCAGTGGACGTACTCGTCCTTAATCCTATCGAAGCCAATCACCTTTACTTCTAGCGTGGAGAGCAATAACGAAACACGACTAAGGGCGTCGGCTACGCGGTTGAGAGTCCCCTTGAGGTGTTTGATAATGAAAGTATACTCTTGTAGATAGGAGACCCATTTGGCATGTCTAGGACTAACCTTAGTTTGAGAGTTAAGAAACCTTAGCGCTTTATGATCGGATAAGATGACAAACTCCTTAGGAAGTAAATAATGCCGCCAATGTTGGAGGCATCGAATGACCGCGTAAAACTCCCGATCATAATTGGAATAATTCAATTTTGGACCTGCTAGTTTCTCACTGAAATACCCCACAGGATGGCCTTCCTGACTCAACACTCCACCAATTCCCACTCCAGACGCATCACATGACAGCTCGAAAACCTTGGTGAAATCCGGTAGCCGCAAAAGGGGGGCTGCCGACATGCGCGATTTAATTAATTGGAACGCCGCAGCGGCTGAGTTCGTCCATGTAAATTCACCTTTTTCATGCACTCGGTAATAGGGGCCATAATACTACTAAAATCCTTAATAAATCGCCGATAAAATGTAGCGAGCCCGTGAAAACTCCTAACGTCCCGAATGTTGGCAGGCTCGGGCCAATCTCTAATGGCTTGCACTTTCTTGGGGTCTACGTGGATCCCCTTCGAACTCACAATATAACCGAGGAACTCAACCGATGTCACATGGAAGGTACACTTCTTAATGTTCACGAATAATTTTTCCGATCTCAGGGTGGTAAGGATGGTTCTTAAATGTGACTCATGATCAATCGTGGAGGTGCTAAATACCAAAATATCGTCAAAATATACCACGATGAATTTTCCCATATAGGGTTGGAAGACGTGGGTCATCATCCTCGAAAACGTACTTGGCGCATTGGAAAGTCCAAACGGCATAACTAACCACTCGTAGAGCCCTTCCTTAGACTTAAAGGCGGTTTTCCACTCGTCACCTTCCCTAATTCGGATCTGATGGTAACCACTCCTAAGATCCAATTTCGAAAAAATCGTGGCACCGGCTAACATTTCCAATAAATCATCCAAGCGAGGTATGGGAAAGCGATATTTTATAGAGATTTTATTAATGGCTCTACTATCCACACACATCCTCCACGAGCCGTCCTTCTTGGGGGCAAGTAAGGCGGGCACGGCACACGGGCTCTTGCTGTGGCGGATAAAACCCTTTTGCAACAAATCCGAGATCTGGGTTTGCAACTCTAAGTGCGCGGAGGGGTTTAGCCGATAATGTGGGAGGTTGGGCAATGAAGAGCCCGGAATGAAATCAATGGCATGTTGGATTTCCCGCAACGGGGGTAATTCAGCCGGTAGCTCTTCCGGGTATACGTCCACAAACTCTTCTAGGAGGTTTCTCAACGCCGACGGCAAGTTCTCAAAATGGGCTGCGTCTTCCTTAACTTGTAGGCACACTAAGGCATAGAGGACCCCATCTATAAAGGTAGTACGCTTCAATTCTTTCCTTCCTATCAGGCTCAACGTCTATTTCTCGACCGGGACGACTGTATCCTTCGAGGGGGTTGAAGGATCTTTTGGCGGGGCGGGTTTTAAGAGGATGGTTCTGCCATTAAATTTAAACTCGTAAGTGTTGGCCCGACCAAAGTGGGTGACGTCATGATCGTACAACCAAGGGCGACCCAACAAGACGTGGCACGCATCCATAGGGATGACGTCACACCAAATCTGCTCAGAATAAGCTTTGATGGTAAGGGGTACCAAGCATCGCTTCGTCACAGGGAGGGACGACTTGTCTACCCATGCCACTTTATAAGGGTGAGGGTGTGGCTCGGCAACAAGAGACATTCGTCTCACCGCGGCTTCAGAAATTACGTTCATGCAACTACCGCTATCGATGATCAACCTACACCATTTTTCACCACTCTTAAAATTCAACGTGAAGATGTTCGTCCTATTCCAATCGTCTAACGCTCGAGGGGTCGCCAGGATACACCTCATAACCATCATACGGGGGTCATCCTCCATATCACTCGGCACTCCGTCCGACTCGCTCTCTTCGCCCGCCTCGTAAGTAATGTCGTTGGCCCCACCAGCAGAATCTAATAGGGCTAATGGTCTGGGTGTAGTAGGACAATCACTAGCATAGTGCCCTTGGACCCCGCAAGCGTAACAGGTGACATTCGTTCTGTTGACCCGACCCACCGGGACTCTCTCACCAGAGGGGTTTCTATCATTCCTAGCTGTTACGACTATGGAGGTTGAGTCGGGGGACTGATACTTTCCTTTAGCCTTATAGGTGGCGGTGGGAGGGGGTCCTAAAATGGACTTCCCCTTTTGGAACGAGCGAGACTTGCCCTTAAGCGCATTGTGCTGCTCAATATCTAAGGCAACGTTGAAAGTGGTGTGCAAATCGGTGAGACCATAACGCAGAAGCTTTCCTTGGATGTCGGGGTTTAGTCCCTTACGGAACCTGGAGAGGGTGACCTCGGGCATCTCTTTCACGTCACACCTAACCATCATGTCCTTCAGCAAACTCATATACTCAGACACCGACCTAGTCCCTTGCTTAAGGGTGGCTAAATCATCAAACATTTGTGTTCGATGGTAAGTAGGGACGTACTGTTCCGTTAACCTAGCCTTCATTGCATCCCAGCCTATGGGCAACGCTCCGTTCTCGACCCGCATACGCCGCTCCTCATTCAGCCAAAATATCTTAGCGCGCCCTAGCAACTTCATCCTCGCTATTCGCACCTTATCCGCGTCATTCAGGGTATACCACTCGAAGTAACATTCGATCTCCATGATCCAGTCCTGGAAGACTTGGGGATCACCTAAACCATCGTAGGATGGTGGCTTGACTCTGACGGCCCGAGTAAGGTCAAACTCGTACGGTGCTCGTGGGGCGTTCTCATTAGGAGGGTGGGGGTAAGGGTTGTGATGCTCTCCCACCCGTGGGTGAGCGGGTTGATTACGGGGTGCCCCGTGTGGTAACCCCAATCCGTGAAGTGCTTCCCTAATGGCCGTCAACTGCTCCGTGAAATCCTGACGGAGCTCCTCAATCTCTGTGAGGGGACGACCCTCACCCCGGTCATCATCCATATTAGACGACGAAGGAGGATATTCCGTACCGAGCCTAGTACGCATGCAAATGGAAGACAACAGGTTCAGACAGACCAAGAAGGAATTAATCCCGCTTAAAGCCTATAGGAAAATAAAATGTTTTTTGATTTTCTTGCAGAAAATATAAAGAGGATTATTAAAAAATTTATTTTGATTTTTTTGGCTGAAAATTAAGAAAACTACGCCGCTATTGGCAGACCAAAGATAATTTTTTTTTTGAGATTTTTTGTGACAACTAACGCGCAAACACAAGTGCAGGTTAACGTGCTAAAAGAGGGGAGGGTGTCAATTAAAAAATTGACAAGAACCTCGCTTTGATACCAAAATTTGATGTAGGCCACTACCGCGGACACTAACCGGGTTAAGGGGAAGAAACGAACGCCACACTCAACCCACAATCTCTCACGCACTAGGTTGAATCGCAGCGCACTCGCAAGCGTGTTATCACAGTTCACCAACGTACGGTAGCCACTCCGCGGGAAGGTCGAGCGAACGGCGATAGGCCGACGTTCTCCCAAGCTAAAAGGACCAATATTGGGTCCGACCGAGCGAAGGTTGTACCAAAAGAGATCTACCCAAAGTGCGATCGAAAAATGGTAGATCTCTCCCAACAAAAAAAAACGGGGTTCGCCAAACCCTTTTTTCGGAAAATAACGCGGTTAAGCTCGATGCAAAATCCAAAGGAAAACCCACGAAGAATCTAACGATTCAAATCCAACGCGAAAATTTTTCCGACCACTAGAATATCAAGAGGGAATCACACGTGAGTGGAGAGGTTCGTTACCCAAGTCGGAATTGATGATTCCGACTACCCTTGAAGGGTCGCTCTTCCTCGGTTCCGCCGGAGTCGCGCCGGATGGAGAGATAGATCGTCCGCCGTGGCCGCTTCACACCAAAGTCCAGATTTTCTCGCCGTAGAAGGAGACCTTCCCGGGCAAAGCTTCACGAGGAGTGGGGCAGCCGGGTTCTCTTCAAAGGGGGATGCTCGGGTGGAGAGATGGGTGGCCGGTCGGTTTTGGAGAAGGTGGAGGCCGGTTGTGGGTGGTGAGAGGAGGTGGTGGCTTGGAAGATGGAGAGGTGTGGGCTGGCCGAAACTTATAGAGGGAGAGTGGAGGATGAGGGTGGCAGCTTGTTGAAGAGAGGGGAAGAGAAGGTGGTGGCCGAAACTTTTAGAGAGAGAGAGAGGGGGTGTGAGGGTGGCGGCTAGGATATGTAGAGAGAGAGGGAGAGAATGTTTAGAGGGGAAAGACTAGGGTTTTCTTTTCTCATTCTTCTTAAGTTAAACCAAACATACATGCCTATATATAGGCTTAAAGATAAGTCTAGGCTATATGCAGCCCAAAATAAAAATAAAACATCACACAAAGTGGCTACATGCAGCCCACAATACAATATCCCAAATAAAATAGCATAAAGAAAATAAGATAAATCTAAAGACAAATTTAACTATATATTTGTCTTGCGCCGAGGGCGGAAATTGTAGCGCCTCTCCAAACGAACACCTCGGCGACGCGAGTCCTTTGTTGGAGACGACGGAGGGTCTTCTGTTAGAGTGTCGTCATCAACCACTAGGGGGCCATCATCAACTTGGGGGCCGTCATCAACTTGGGGGCCGTCATCGCCACCAGGCTCTCATCCGACGAAGGATTTCTCTTAATGCCCATATTATGCTAACCCCGCTATTGGGTGGGGAACACAATCCGGTAGAATTCCCCGCCTCCTCTCTTGAGGGTTAGTACGAAACTCCAATTACCAAGGGTGATTGGTCCATATGCACGGCCTCTCAGCTTCCTAGCATATGGGATACGAAAATATAGCCCACACATCGATATGTGGTTCTACGCGCCGTAAACCCTGGGCAAACCTTGAGTAATTTAATTAATTAGAAAAACAGGACCTTTAATTATTTAAAGCGATTTTATCTGTCCCAATTCTCTTCGATACTGAGGGATAAGTGTGGTTAGCCACTCATCGGAATGGGGACGGCTTGCAGAAAGAAAGCGATAAAATCAAAGCAGAAAATGAAAGCTGAAAATGAAAGCAGAAAAATAAAGCAGAAAAGAAAACGGTAAATTGTGAGTCCTACTCAAATGATTAGGGGAAAATGAAAGCGAGTCCTACTTAAATGAGTAGGAGAAAATAAATGCACACACACAAGCACTCTACAAAAATGAAAACACACACACTTACTCGACAGAAATGAAAACGCACACACGCACTCGACAGAAATGAAAATGCATACACGCTACAGAAATTAAAACGCACGCACACACTCTACTGAAAGTAAAAACTCCACTCTACAGAAATAAAACACGCACACTCTACATGAAATAAAAACACACACTATACATAAAGTAAAAACTCTACTCTATAGAAATAAAACACACACACTCTACATGATATAAAACACACACACGCACTTTGTAAAAATGTAAGAAAGCGATAAACACTAACTCATACACACACACACTCTATATGAATGAATAAAAGCTATAAAATTTATCTTATACACGCACGCACACAAGCGAAAAAATAAGAAAAACAAAGTTCCTGAAAAATTAAAACAAATATATTTTTGCCGGTAGATTTTGTTTAAAATGCATAAAACAAAGAAAGAAAAATTAAAGGAGCAAAAGTATTTGAAAATTAAAACGAATATTAAAGAGCTCGAAAAATTAAAACAAATACATTTCTACCGCTAGAATGTGGTACAAATGCATAAAAAGAAGACAAAAAAATTAAATGAACAAAAGTTTAAAACGAAAATCGAAGTGCTCAAAAAATTAAAACGACTATATATTCGTTTTTATAACTCCGTAAAAGTGCTAAAAAAGTGGAAATAAAGTAAAAAGGACAAAAAAGTTTTACAACCTAAACGAGAAAATTTAAGTTAGAGAAAAATGAAAAACAATTTAAAACAACTTTTACGGATTTATAGGAATGAATAAAAAGCAATAAAAACCTAAGTCTAAATGAGGCTATGGAAAAATTACAATAAAAACTAAACTATATAAAAGAAAACCTAGAGTTAGACAAAGCAAAAATGAAATTGAAAACATAAAAAAGAACAAGTTATTCTTATACACACATACACATAGAAAAATAAAACAAGGAAATCAAAAGGAAAAAAATAAGATTGCATTAGGAAGGGCGCTCAGATGCATTCCAAAACATATAAAGAGAAGAAGAACATATTTTATTAAGTAAAACATGAGTTACACAGGAACTAAAACAAAAGCTAAAGAGATGTGGAAAAAATTCCCTTACAAGGCTTTAGAATGCATTAGAGCAGCATCTCCCTAAGGCAAAATGGTTCAAAAAGGGAACAACAGTTCATACAGAAAATTTCAATTTATATGCAAAAATTTCAAAGTACACACCCTAGCTCACGGGCGTGTAAGGGGGGCGTGTAAGAACTATTCATGATGTGATCTAGAGAACTGACTGCTGGTTTGACTTTTCGACTGTACACGTGGCGGGTCACGAGCGTGTCTCTATTTACACGGGGGTGTCATGGGGCGTGTCGGGAAGGTTGATCCGGGGACGGTGTCGCATCAATCAGTCGTCGGCGACATCTTGTCGGGCCAGGTGGAGAAGTCACGCCAGTGTCGCATCTTAACACAGGCGTGTTCGGTCAGGTCGACGATCGCTGAGCACGAAATCGTCGAGATGACGTGACACGGGCTTGGTCACGGGCATGTCATATTTGACACGGGCGTGTCGCAGGGTGTGCCACGATTTTTTCTTCAAATGCGTCTGATTCCACTAGATTGAAGGTACACGCCTAGGTCACGGGCATGACCTGAAGTGCACAGGCGTGTACTATGCAAATTTGATAATTTTTCTGAAAAATTTAAGAAACTAAATTAAAGTTAAGTTAGCACAATATTTACAAAATAGAAGCAATTTATTAAAGAAAAATAACTAAAAATGACAAAAATAAACAAAAACGACTACTTTATTGTACATAAAAATACGTATATTTACAACTCATCACTGTTCTTCCACCCTCCTTCTTCTTGTGCGGGCAATCAGCAATTACGTGTCCTGCCTTATTACAACAATGACAAACGATGTCAGATAAAATGTGTTTGTTTGGTTTAGAGTTACACTTATCATGGCTACTTGAGCCTTTCTTATGAAGATCACCATCGTGACGTGATCTTCTGGAGGAAAATTCTTTGCCTTTCAATTTCTTCTTCTTACTTAGGAACTTCTTGAACTGTCTAGGGAGTACAGAGAACTCTCCATCTGATAGTTCCATTCCCGAAGTGCTCGGCTCTGAGTCTTATTCTTCCTTTTCTTCCTATGCAGGAGCAGTGATGCATCTTTAACCTTCCTTGAGCTGTCTGCCTTTAGCATGATAGACTTCTCCTTCGATGAGGATCTGCTTCCCTCTGCTTCAGCTTTTCTTATATTTATTTGAAGCTCATATGACATCAGCTTCCCGAAGAGTTTCTGAGGATCAGTCACAGCTAGCTTTCCAAACTCTCTTATTGCGCATATCTTGTTGTCCCATTCCTTTGCTAAGGATCTTAGGAGCTTATCATTTAATTCTCCGTTGGTGAAGATTCGGCCATAGTTCCTTAGGTCGTTGACAATCTTGAATAAATTTTCAAAAGTATCTGCTATGGTGTCTTTGGGGCCTTGCCCGAAGGCCTCATACTTCTAGTTCAAAAGGGATCTTCTATCATCCCGCACTTCTTCGGTGCCTTCCATCAACACCATCAGTGACTGCCACATTTCTTTTACAGATTTGTAGTGAATGAGATTTTGTAGCATAGAATCATCGACTGGACTTGCGATAATATTTTTAGCCTTCTTATTTAGAGAGATAAGTGCAATCTCATCCTTATCTAGATCCATCGGCTTCTTTGGTACAAGCATTGTGGGATCAATAGTGGAGTCCGTCATAGGAATGTAGGGGTCATCTTCCACAATTATGAAGATCCGTGGATCCACTGCTTCCAAGAACAACTTCTTCCTTTCTTTCCAAATGGGGAATTTTACCTTAGTGCATATGGGAAGCTTAGAAAAATCCTTGACTCTATCCATGCTTCTATACTCTTAAGACAACTTGGGGCAGATATGTTCAAGGTGTTAACCTTTTGATGAACAACCTCCCTCTGATACCAATTGAAAATGTTTAGGTGTCTACCTAAATCACCTATAGGGGGTGAATATGTGAGTTCTGCGTATTTTTGCGGAATAAAAATCGTACGAGTGATGCACAGAAAAGAAACAAGCAAACCCCAGACAACACCAAAAATTATAGTGGTTACCCAACCTTGGGTACATCCACTTTCCACCTCATCGATCTAGCAACACACTAGACTCGTCTACTTCACTATTCTCTCGGATTGAAAACAATCCTACAACTCAGAACAAAGTTCCTACAACTCGGAGTAAAACAACTCCTACAAAAACTCGGAGAACAACTCCTTCAAAACTCGGAGAATAACTCCTACATTAATAAAATGAATTTACAATCAGAACACACTGACTTGTCATCACAGATCTGACAGAATCTCAGGTTCTTCCTCCTTGAAAAACTGAAAAGCCCTGTAAGAAATGTTGAGGAAGAAATCTCAGAATCCTTCGATCTGAGAACTTAGGATCACCACGATCAAGGAGAAGATTTGGAGATGTTGAAAATCTTGATCAGTGAACTCCTTCTTGTCTAAAGATGAAGAACAATCCTTGAAAGTGGTGAAGCTTCCTGATTTAGAAACTTGAGAATTATTCAGAAACCTGTACAATACTACTCAGGGTTTGTCAATTCTAACAAGACCTTTTAAAGACCTTTCATAACGGTCTAATTTACATTAAATGCAAGCCACGTGGACCAATCAAGAGTTGATGATATTTGAAATTGAATCCGTCAGATACTTAAGAAATTTCAGAAATCTGCTTCCTTTTCTCGAGAAGAGTAAGTGTTCTCGAGAAGATATTTTTATTTCTCGAGAAGAGTTTTGAAGTTCTCGAGAAGAAAGTAACCTCTGTAATCTCGAGAAAAAATAATTTTTTCCTGAGAAGATTTTTTCTGTTTACTCGAGAAAAAGAAGCGAATTCGAGAAAAGTTTTTGTCTTCTCGAGTAAGAACATCTGGTTCTCTAGAACTAGCCTTGGCCTTCTCGAGAAATGCTCTGGCTTCTCAAAAAAAATACTTAGAAACATTTAGAGCTTATTTTAAGGTAACTCGAGAAGGAGAGTCATAATCTACTCGAGTATGCATGGCTTTCTCGAGAACTGCACTATGCTTTCTTGAGAACAGCTTCTGCTACTCGAATACTTGACTAAGATCAATCGAGTACTAAATTTAATTCTACTTGAGTACAATAAGTCCTTCTCAAGAAAAACATTTAGAAATTTTTGTTATATTCTGAAAAATGATTTTCTTTAAGAAATCCAGCAACCAGCCTTTCTCCTATAGCTTTACTACTTGAAAATGAAGTGTACCCCCAATAGAGAGGTTACACATGAGTCAATACCATGGATCACACAATGAGGGATTACATTTTACGGTGCAATGTTTGGTGACCCATTGTAAACTAACATTGGTCAACACTTGGCGATTATAACCTGCAAGCACTCAACTTGAAAAAATATCAAATACAAACTTAATCATCTTAGTTCGAGGGTGACTTCATAAAAATATAGGTTATTGTGTATACAATACCCAACATTGTGCTTCTCAAGGATAGCTCTCAGGGACAGGGTGGAGTGCGAACTACTTACCATGGATTTTCTACAAGAATTTATGCAAAGAAAACTTAGTACTATATTTAAAAATACAATTTTATTTTAATAAGGAATTTATTTAAAAAAACCACTATTTCAATCAATTTGATAACCCTCAATATCAATTCAAAGATTTTATGAGAGCTACTCTCTAGTGGACAAGATCTGTATTTCACCAACACCTTAAGTCACCTTTGGTTGATCACCCATAGTGTGGCTATTTAGGTAGGCAAGCTTTGCCATTTGCATTACTATACAACTCTTGTATGGTTGATGAATAACTCTTTATTTGCATCAATCATATGGTGCATGCCAACCCTATGCCTCTATGCACTCAACCTTTGAGCCCACCTAGTTAAGTTGGACCCAATATTGACAGTAGGATATCACAATTCTCCGCTCTCACCCTTGCCAAGATAGGTTAATGCACCTTACTTTGGAGAGCCCACATTTCATCAATCGAGGAAGGAAGAGTGTCAACCAACGAAAAACATCCATATACTTAATATTGCAGTAAGCGATTCTCATTATCTTCGAATAACACTTAATCAAGTTTAACATTTAATCAATGTGCACATTTACAATACATAAAAATACAACATTCACATTCGAGATATATCCCAAACGTGAACAAAATAAAACTATCAACACTTGATGTAAAAGGGCGAAATCTGAACATTCAGAACATTTCTAAATCTTCGGATTTCCACGTATTAGACACATGCATAGGCAATCTTACTTGTGGCAGTATTCAAAATCGTCTCTTATTGTCGTATTCAAAACTCGAGGTAGAATTTGGTTTCACAAAACACCTAGAGGGATGGTTACTAATGTAAGACCCTTGTACCGAACATTCCCCGAATCACTTATACTGACCTGAGGGGAGTCTTACAACCAAGACCACCGCTTTGACATGACACCAACTCATGGGTTAGTTGCCACTCTAATTTGATTATCTTCCCGACTAGTTCATCATCCAAGTTGTGAGAAAATATAAATAAAAAGATTTTCATTCCACAAAAGGTTAATTTATATGAGTATGACTCTGTATTTAAGGGGAGAAAAGAAGAAATAAAAAATACAACAGACGATGTGGGACTAAAAAAACAACATGCGGTTTGGGTGCTTACTAAATTTGAGACCTCTATAACCATGCAGTTAGCCATTTCCCACTTTACACTAGTATCCGTCAAACTCTACTAATATTCTCCTACCAATAACCGTGAACAACAGTCCTCTCTATACTTGCTGATAGAAACACAAACTCGCCAATGTTCTAGACCAGCTCTCATGAGTATCAGGCCGCAACAACTGCTTGTACCTGCAATATCAGCTGCTGTCCATACCGCATCTTCAGTTGTGCCACTATACGCAGCTACATCAATTTCACTGTTTTCCAACTCCGCTATAGCTAGATCAGATCGTGACCACAACACCACTTGCTTGTCTTCTGACCAGACCGCTAGAGTAAGTACACAACCCAGCGGGAATAAGTCCGCTAAGGTTAACTTGCTAGTCTGCCAAGTCAGCCATAGCGAAATCCGAGCATGGTCGCAACACTACTGGCTGGTCTTTTGGCCAGGCCGTCAGAGGCAGTCCGCAATACTGCGGGGACCAGTCTGCCAAGGTTAACCCACCAATCTGCCAAGTCCTCTAAACCTCTAGGCCTCCTAGACCAAACCGGCAGACCTCCTAACTGCTTTGCTACCCGACCAAACTACTAGTCCGCCAAGGCCCATAAAATCTAACAGTCCCCCTCAAGATGGAGTATATATATCAATCATGCCCAACTTGTCACAGCCATCTGAAAGAGAAGCGAACACTAGTTTGGGAAATGCGTCTGCAAGCTCCTTGTCCGAAGTGATGAATTGAGTGCAGATTTGATTCTTCAAAATGTCTTCTCTAACGAAGTGACAGTCAACTTCAATGTGCTTCGTCCTTTCATGAAAAAGCGGATTTTTTGATATATGTATAGTAGCCTGGTTATCGCAAAACCTTGGTAAAGGATGATCATATATTTCTCCCAAGTCAAGCATGAGGGCGCACAACCACCTCAAATTGCGAGCTATTGATGCCATGCTCTGGTACTAAGCTTCAGCACTTGATCGTGACAGAACCGACTGTTTCATTCTCTTCCAGCTGACAAGTTTTCCTCCCACAGAGGTGTAAAATCAAGAGGTAGACTTTCTATCTTCTTTACTGTCAACATAGCTACTATCAAAATATCTTTCAACCTTTAGGTTGTTTTGTTTTTGAAATTATAACCCCTTCCCTGGAGACCCTTTTACATATAATATAATTTTAAAGGAAGAATGAAGATGACACCCTCCGGGAGCTTACATAAATTGACTGACCTTCCCAACTGCATAACAAATATCAGGTCTGGTAACAGTCAGATAGATGAATTTGTCGACAACTCACTTGTACATTGTACTATCTAAAATAAGAGGTGACTCTTCCATCATACTCTTGTCATCATTAACGACCATAGGATAACGAAAAGGTCTTGCCCCAAGAAGACCAGTTTTTTTCAAAAGATCTAACGCATACTTCCATTGTGAGAGCACCATAGAGTTATTTTTCAGCAAGATTTCTATTCCCACGAAGTAATTAGGAGAGCCCATATCCTTTGTAATAAAATATTTCCATAGATGCTTCTTTGTTGGATCAACTCCTTCCTCATCATCACTAGTAAGGAGAATGTCATCCACATAGACAGAAAAAACAACAAGCCCTTTAGTAGTCTTGTGAATAAAAATAGAGTGATCAACAAAACTGTGAGTGAAACCAATAAGAGAGATTACCTTGCTAAACTTTTTGAACTAGGCCTGGGGCTTTGCTTTAGTCGATAAATTATCTTTTATAACTTGCATACTTGAGACTCCCCTTGAGTAACATACCTAGGAGTTTGCTCCATTTAAACTACCTCCTGTAGATCACCATACATCAAGGCATTCTTCACATCTAACTGACACATCTCCCAACCTTTGTTAACAACAATAGAGAAAATAACACAGATAGTGCTGATATGAGCAACTAGGGACAATGTATCAAAAAATTCCACATCATATGTTTGAGTAAAGCCTTTGGCAAATATCCTAGCATTATAGTAGTCAATAGTGCCATCCTGATGAAATATGATGAAAAAGACTCACCGACAACCAACCACAACCATACCTAGAAGATTAGGGACAAGATTCCAAGTACCCCTTTCGGTCAAGGTTTTCATTTCATCCATTGTTGATTTTCAATGAGGAATAGCAAGAGCCTCATTATTGTTTACCGGGATAGTATTTGTCGAGATCTCATGAGCAAAACTCCTTCCAGCTGGGGATAAGCAATCATAAGACACAACATCATGAATATACTGTTTAGTGCACTTTCTGACTCCCTTTCGTAAAGTAATAGGAAGATCAAGATCTGACTTATCTTCTGAAGTAGATCCATCCATTATAGAGATTGCTAACCCGGGAATTGTTAGCAATGGCTCCAAAGGTAAGGAAGAATCAGAACAAAGAGGCGAAGGCAAATTAACTAGTATGGGAGGAGAAGATAATGATGTAGAGGATGGAATAGACACAACTATTTGTGTGGAAATAATAGGAGGAAATAGTGAAGAATTAGATGGGGAGAGAGTAGAATCTCAAGAAAAATAAGGTATATCTTCGAAGAATATAACATCAGCAAAACAATCTATTTCCTTAGCAAGGGATCAAAGCACCAATACCCCTTTTGGGTCGGACAATAGCCCAGAAAAACACACTTCATCGAGCGAGGTGAAAGTTTGTCACGATCGAGAGACGGAGAATGTACAAATGATATGCAGCCAAAAACATGGAGAGGTAAAGAAAAAGGTTGAGCTCCTAGATGTAAAGTGGAGAATGGGATCTGGCATTGAAGTACCAATGTGGGAATACAGTTGATGAGATATCAAGAATGAAGCACAACATGTCCCAAATACGAGTGAGGAATATTCATCTGCATGAGAAGGGTGCGAGTAACATCAAGGAGATGTCGATTTTTGCGCTCCGCAACGCCATTTTGCTCAGATGTGTAGGGATAACTAGTCTGATGAACTATGCCTCAATGGATGAAAAAATTGGAAAATGTTGACAAAGATATTCTCCAGTATTATCAGTTCAAAGAATTTTAAGAGAAACATCAAATTGAGTTTGTATCTCCTTATAAAATGTCATGAATAGAGAATAAAGTTCAGAACACTCTCTTAAGAGATACAACTAAGTACAACGAGATAAATCATCAACAAATGTTACAAAATATAAACTTCCTCTTCCAACAGTCCTAATAAGAGCAAGACTGCAAATATCTGGATTATCAATTTCAAAAGGACGAGAAGAGCTACGTCCTTGTCTTGTTGGAATGGAAGAACAATGATTCTTGCCATGTTGGCAGACCTCATAGTTTAAAGAGGAGTCCTCCTTAGGTTAATCTGGAAGAAGTTGGTAGATGAGATGAGGAGGAGGAGGATGACCAAGATGAAGATACCATTGTATAAGAGTAGTTGAAATAGAGTGACATTATCGAGGAAGAATAGCACATTGATTCCAATCATAGAGCAATCTTCTCCTTGGAGTGTGGATCCTGAAAAGAACAAGTAATAGAAGTAAAGGTAACCGTGGTGTTTAATTGTTTATAGAAAGCAGCAATTGAGAGTAAATTGCACGGAAAATACGGGGCATAAAGTGTGTCCTCAAGCACCAAAGTTAGAGTCAAGCAAATTATTCCAGTCCCACATACAAGAGACTGATTACCATCCATAACAAAAACTGAAGGAGTCCGATTATGCTTTTTCAAGAAAGAGAAAAAAACAAAAGTCACTTGTCATGTGATTAGTAGCGACTGAATCAATCGGTGACTTACCCCGAGTGACTACATTAGCACTTGTAGAAGAAGTGGAGGCAAGAGATGTGGACTTCTTAGTATTGTCACCCGTAGATGGGTGAAGATGAGGATACTTAGCCCAACAACAATCAACAAGATGACCTGTATTGCCACAATGAGATCTGATATGATGAGACACACCCTGCCCACTAGTATGACCTACACGACCACTAGAATTACCAGAGTGAACCAGATGAGCAAAAGTATTAGGATGGGGCAGGGAGGCAAGCAAAGGTTTATGAAGATGATTGGTAACAGCTGCAATACGGGAAGCAATGACATCAAGAGTGGGAGAATAACCTTCGCCAAGAATTTATTGTCTTATCATATCATACGACTCTGGAAGGCGAAGAAGATACTGTTGGGTACATTAGTCAAATGTACCTGATTTGAAGAAGTCTCACCTAACTCAATGATATACATCATAATGTATTTGATGTTTGTTTGAGTTACTTGTACAGGATAGATATTCATTGGACTGAAGCTAAAAGTTTCTAAGTCCATGTGTCGACACCCAGAGGGAAAGTGTAAACACTTGAGAAAGCTTGTGTCGACACCCAGACAAGCAGTGTCGACACTTGGAGTCATTGTGTCGACACCTGGGATGAAGAGTCGACACCAGACAGAAAATGTCGACACTTGGAGCTGTGTCGACACTCAGTGAAGAAGAATGCAGAAAAGCTGTGTCGACACTTAGCAGAAGTGTCGACACCTAGAAGAGCTGAGTCTACATCAGAAAGTGTCGACACTTGGAGTTGTGTCGACACTCAGCAAAATTCTGCAGAGACTAAGGACAAGTGTCGACACTCAACACAATGTGTCGACACTCAATCAGCAGAGTCAACATATGAAGAATGTGTCGACACTCAGCACAATGTGTCGACACACAAACAGAAGAATCAGTAATTGAAGTAAGTGTCGACACTCAACACAATGTGTCGACACTATGCAGAAGAGTCAACACTTGAAGAAAGTGTCGACACCCAGCACAATGTGTCGACACTTAGTTGAAGAGTCTACACTTGAAGAAAGTGTCGACACAAGGAGCTGTGTCGACACTTAGCAAAGAACAGAAAAGTTTACAAAATATTCTAAGTACAAGTGTCGACACTAAGGGAATGTGTCGACACTCAGCTGAAGAAATAAAATTGAAGACTTGTGTCGACACCAAGAAGCAGTGTCGACACTTGACAGTTTCAACACATGAAGATGTGTCGACACAAAGGAGATGTGTCGACACTTAGAAGAATACAGTTAAAGAATGAAGAACAAGTACTTGTGTCGACACTCAATTTCAGTGTCGACACATGCAGAAGAATCTGTGTCGAGACATACAAGGAATTGTGTCGACACCTTGTAGACTTGTGTCGACACTTACACAGCATGTGTCGACACTTAGTCTATAAGTGTCGACACTTAAGAACAGAAAGTCTCGACACTATCTGACAGTTAGAGAATTTCAAGAAGTGACTGGTTGACATGACAGCTGCCGATCCAGCCGGTCTACAGCAACTGTCAGAGAAGTCAGAAGTCTGTTATGAACCGGACCAGCCGGTTACCATGAAGGAAGCCTATAAATAGGCACTCACAGTTTACAGAAGTTGTTGTTGTTAACAAGAGTTACAAGTTGCTGTCACAAGTTGTGAGAATAATTAAGGTGGTTGATCAGATTATTCAAGTAATCAGAAAAGTGATACACAGAGGATCAACACAAGAAGATCTGACAGTCCAACTGCAGATCTAAGAAGTTGGAGAGAGAGAGCTCCAATCAAGAATTCAGTCTTTGGAACTAAGGCTGAGAAGAAGGATTCAGAATCATCTGGATCTCAAGAAGCAGAGGTCAAGGATCAACTGCAGAGGATTCAGACTAATTCAGTTCTACTCAAGAAGCTTTGAAGGAAGCTAAGTCAGTTTGGATCTAACTGAGTTCTTCCAAGAACTCTTCAAGAAACTCTCAACTCCTCTCTTATTTTCTGAGTTGTAGAGTTAGTTATTGTAATTCAATTTTAACTTGTAGGATCCATTGGATCTGAGAGAATTGTAAGCCTATATTATAAAGGCTGAGGGTAGGGCTTGGTTGCCTGAGTGTAGGAGTTGAAGAACTCTGAGTGTAGGCCTTAATTGGCTGAGTGTAGGCCTGGGTGGCTGAGTGTAGGCCTTGGTGGCTGAGTGTAAGGCTTTGGCCTGAGGTGTAGGAACCTAGTTGGGTTCTGAGATAGTGGAGAAGTTTGGCCGAATCTAGTACACTGCTAGATAGGCGAAGGGGGAAAGTGGATGTACCCAAAGATTGGGGAACCACTATAAATTTGTGTGTCTGCTGTGCTGTGCTGTGCTGTGGATTAGCAGTTTATATCTTGTTATTGCTGTTAGCTGTAGAAATCTGTGTGATAACTGTTTTGCTGCCAACAAAGTTTTAAAAAGGTTTAGGTCACCTATTCACCCCCCCTCTAGGTGTTTAGGTACCATATCTTTCAAGTGGTATCAGAGGGAGGTTCCTCAAAAAGGACTAACTGTCTGAGGAGATCCAGTTTGGCAGATTCAGTGTAAGTCAGAACACAGTTTCAAGAAAATCAAGAAACATGGGTTCTTTAGAGAATCACAAGGAATTGGGTTCAATGAAACTGCCCATATGCAGAAAAGAGATTTTTGGAATCTGGAAAGAGAGGGTAAGGCTGTTCATGGAAGCCTCTGACCCTAGAATCTACATCACAGTCAAAGAGGGGCCATATGTGCCCATGAAGATCTTAGTATTGGATGCAAATCAGAGGACTCCAAAGGATTTCTCTGAGATGACCAAGGATGAAATTGTCCTAGCCACTATGGACAAAAGGGCACAAAACATAATAGTAAGTGCCATTGATGATGCAACTTTTCAGAACCTAATTCACTGTAAAACAGCAAAAGAAATGTGGGATACCCTCATTGTCTATATGGAAGGTTCTGAAGAAGTTAGGCAAGATAGAAAGTCCTTGCTTAATCAAGAGTATGAGAGCTTTAGGCAAGGAAGAGGAGATAGCATCACTGAATGCTACAAGAAGTTCTATAGAATTGTTAATGAACTCATGTCCTATGGAAGAGAGTTCACTAACTATGAATTGAATGATAAGTTCTTAAGGTCCCTAACCAAAGATTGGGACACTAAGATCTGTGCCATCAGAGAAATGGCAAAGTTGGGAGAAATTCCTCCTCCCACACTGTTTGGCAAGTTGCTTGTCTTATGAGATGCAGCTGTCTGTGAGAAAAGAGGAGGAAAAATCAACAAGGACTGAGCACAGGGAAAGGACTGTTGCCTTCAAGTCAGAAGTACCTAGAAAGGGCAGGACTAAGTCATCAACTCCTCCTCCAGAGGTAGTTGAATCAGAATCTGATGAGTCTGTTAGCACAAAGTCTACAAGCAGTGAAAGTGATGAAGACTTTGCTGCATTCACCAGACATTTTCAGAAATTCCTGAAGAAGAAACAGTGGAGGTCCAGACCTTCATTTTCCAAAGGGAAAGAAGTTCAGTATCAGGAGAAGAAGCCTTCAAAGAAGGACAAGAAAAAGACAAAGACTAGCAAGGCAACTGGGTCTAAGATAGTGTGTTACTGCTGCAATAGACAGGGTCATGTTATTGCAGATTGTCCTGAGAGAAGAAAAGAATCCAGTGACAAAAAGAAGACTCACTTCAAAGGAAAGAAGGAGAAGTCCTTTGTTGCAAAGAATGAGAAGACTCTTTCAGACATTTCTTCTTCAGACACTGAGACAGATGCTGAAGCCTACATAGGGCTATTTGCTGAAGAAGAAGAAGAGTTTATGCAGATCATGGAATCAATCTATGAACAAGAAGAGTGTCAGTGCCAAGGACTGATGGCATTGACTGAAAGTACCAAAATCCTGGAGCAGCCAGGACCTAGTCAGGTACAAAGTCCAACTCAAAGTTCAGATTTCAGTTCTAGTTCAGAGTCAGATTCATCTTCATCAAGTGATGGAAGTGTTTCTGAATCTGAGGGAGATATTCATCAGCTCTTAGATGAATATAAAGTACTGTTGCAAGCCTATAAGAAAAGCAAGTCCCTTGCCAAAAGTCAGGCAAAGGAAATTGCTGATCTAAAGGCAGCTGCAACAGACTTTGAGAAGGAATTTGATCAAAAGCTCAATGAGGTAGCCAGGCTGAAACACATTACTGTGATTCAGATGGGAACTATCACTTATAAAAATGATCAAATTAAGTTACTGGAGATCAATCTCCAGAAGGAAAGAGAGCTAGTTGCTAGGTTTTCAAAACCTAAATCAGTGCTACCCTTGATTGATGAATTTGTTCATCATAAAGGAAAGGCTGGATTGGGTTTTATTAAACCAGCTAGGACTGTTCAGGATCAGTCCAAGTCCAAGGGCAAAGCCCCAACATTCAACAAGCCTGCTGTAGTCAAGACAGCAAAGGTTGTACCTAAGCAAAGGTACAACAAGTTTGAATGCTGGTGCTGTGGCAAGATTGGCCACTTTGCAATTGGACTGTTGGCACAATGCCAGTGCCAAGGTGAGTAGCAAGTTACCTGGTGGAAAGCCAACAGGTAGCTTTGTCAAGTTGCAAACTAACAATCACCAAGGACCCAAGTTTACTTTGGGTTCTAAGGTTCATTAATTTGTTTTGCAGGTGAATCCAAGTGGCCATACCCCAACATGGTACTTGGATAGTGGATGTTCCAGACATATGACTGGAACAAGGGGACTACTGAAGGACTACATTCCAATCAAAAATGGTCCTAAAGTGACCTTTGGTGGTTCTGAAAAAGGAATCATCAAAGGGTTTGGTAACATCTCTTCAAACCTTGTTACCATTACTCAAGTGGCTTATGTTAAAGGGTTGAAACACAACCTCATTAGTATAAGTCAGTTAAGTGATGTAGGGTATGACATCTCATTTGTTAAAAATGGTTGTCATATCAAGAGGTCAAGTGATCAAGAGATCATTTTGACAGGATATAGAAAGAGGAATGTCTACTGTTTAGACATTATGATTGAGAACAATGGTTCTCCTGTCTGTCTTGTAGCTGATGAGACAGTCTCTCATTGTGTCAAGTGGCACAAGAGGCTAGCTCATCTTAACTACAAGACTATTAGCAAACTCTTTAGCAAAGAGTTAGTGAGGAATGGTCCTCAAGTTAAGTGTGTCAAAGATGGCATTTGCTCAGCTTGTCAAAAGGGCAAGCAGACTAAATCCACCTTTAGAAGCTTAGACAACAAAGATGCTGTGAGGTGTTTATACCTCTTGCATATGGATCTATTTGGTCCAATGCCAGTTCACAGCTTAGGTAGGAAGGTCTATACCTTTGTAGTTGTTGATGACTACTCAAGGTTTTCCTGGGTGTTCTTCTTAAGGCAGAAATCTGAAACACCTAGTGTCTTCTATAGCTTTGTTAAGCAAATTCAGAATGAATTGAACTGTACAGTGGTCAAAATTAGAAGTGACCATGGTACTGAGTTTCAATCTGAAAGCATGACAAAACTGTGTGAAGACTTTGGGATATTTCAAGAATTCTCTTCACCTAGAACACCTCAGCAAAATGGCATTGCTGAAAGGAAGAATAGGACCTTGATAGAGGCTGGTAGAACCCTATTAAGTGATTCATCACTGCCAGAGTATTTCTGGGCTGAAGCAGTTAACACTGCATGCCATGTGATAAATAGGGCTACCATCACTAAAAGGTTAAACAAGACCCCCTATGAAGTTGTGAAAGGCAGGAAACCAAACCTATCCTATTTCAGGATTTTTGGTTGCAAATGCTTCATACTTAACAATGGAAAGTCTTACTTAACTAAGTTTGCTGCCAAGTCCCAAGAGGGAGTGTTTGTTGGGTACAGCAATAATAGTAAGGCTTATAGAGTCTACAACTTGACTACACAAGTTGTAGAGGAGTCTGTGCATGTAGTTTTTGATGAGACAAAACTAATTAACAATGAGTTGTCTAGCAATGTATGCAGCCCCACAGGTCTTACTAAGAAGATGGACAAGCTAACCATAGAAGATGTACCTGCTGCAAGACAGCAAGTAGAAGAAGATGGCTTATGTCCAGGGGGAGAACTACATGTACCAGGAGCTGAAGAAGTACAAGGAACTCAGCTTGATGAAGATGCTGAAGAAGTTCAACCAGAAGTAAGGATGCCTCCAGCCAACAGGCATCTAAGAGATCATCCAGTAGAGCTGATTATTGGAGATCCAAGACAAGGTGTTCAGACAAGGAGCAGAAATCAGAATGCTGTAGTATATTCAAGTTTTCTGTCTCAAATAGAACCAAAGAAATTTGAAGAAGCTATACAAGATCCACAGTGGACTGAAGCAATGCAGGAAGAGCTTAATCAGTTCAAAAGGTGCAAGGTTTGGGACCTGGTTCCTAAACCTAAAGATCACAATGTGATAGGAACAAAGTGGATCTACAGGAATAAGTTAGATGAACAAGGAGTCATCATTAAGAATAAAGCAAGACTGGTTGCAAAAGGATATAGGCAAGAAGAAGGTATTGATTTTGATCAAACCTTTGCTCCAGTAGCCAGACTGGAAGCCATAAGGATGTTCTTGGCCTATGCAACCTATCAAGGATTCAAGGTATACCAAATGGATGTGAAGTCAGCATTCCTAAATGGTAATTTGAAAGAAGAAGTCTATGTGGAGCAGCCTGCAGGTTTTGTTGATCCAACTCTACCTCATTATGTCTATAGACTTAGGAAAGCATTATATGGGTTAAAGCAAGCCCTAGAGCTTGGTATGAAACCCTATCTAGTTTCCTCATTGAGAACAAGTTCTCAAGGGGAAAATAGATAAGACTCTATTCCTTAGGGAATCTAGAGGCAAAGTAATACTTGTCCAAATATATGTAGATGACATTATATTTGGGTCTACTGAAAGTAGCCTTTGCAAAAAGTTTGCAAAGCTTATGCAAAGTCAATTTGAGATGAGTAGTATGGGAGAACTAAGTTTTTCTTGGGTCTCCAAGTTAAACAGACTGAAAGTGGCTTGTCCATATGTCAGTCAAAGTTCACCCTAGAACTCATAAGAAAATATGGTATGGATTCATCCAGTACCATGAAGACTCCTATGGGGTCAAGTATGTCTCTTAGCAAGGATGATGCAGGGAAACCTGTAGATGAAACCTTGTATAGAGGGATAGTTGGCTCCCTACTATACTTGACTGCAAGTAGGCCTGACATTATGTATGCTACATGTGTTTGTGCCAGGTATCAAGCCTGCCCTAAAGAGTCTCACTTGACTGCAGTCAAGAGAATCTTGAGATATCTAAAGGGCACTCCCTATCTAGGCCTCTGGTACCCTAGGAATGGAGATTTTGATCTAACAGGCTATTCAGATGCAGACTTTGCAGGATGCAAAGAGGATAGAAAGAGCACAACTGGATCCTGTCAATTCCTAGGTGGAAGACTAATTTCATGGAGCAGCAAAAAGCAGACTAGTGTGGCTATCTCCACAGCTGAGTCAGAATATGTAGCTGCAGGAAGTTGCTGTGCTCAACTTCTATGGATTCAACATCAGCTAGAAGACTATGGATTTCAGGTAAGTAGAACTCCACTTTTCTGTGATTCTACAAGTGCTATTTCAATAGCTAATAATCCTGTATCACATAGTAGAACTAAACATATTGAGATTAAATATCACTTTCTTAGGGAGCATGTAGAAAGAAATGATATTGCACTTGAATATGTTAAAACTGATAATCAGATAGCTGATATGTTTACTAAGCCCTTAGAAGAAGCTAAGTTCAATAGGTTCAAAATTGAACTAGGTATGATAAACTTAGACTAAGTTTACAGAACTAAAAATTGGCTAAGTAAAAAGGTGTCGACACATAGACAAGTCTATGTCGACACAGAATAGTAAGTGTCGACACTTCAGGAAAATGGTGTCGACACATCTAGGAAGTTGGTGTCGACACTTCAGAATGTTAGTGTCGACACATGTCGAGTTGGTGTCGACACATTTAATGAGGTGTCGACACTTAAGTTTTACTCAGAATTTTCTAAGTAAAGTCTCGACTACATGTCGAGTAGTGTGGTGTCGACACTTAACCAAGTGTCGACACATAAAATCTGTTGACTTAAACTTGTGTCGACACATGTGTGTCGAGACATTATAAGTCAGTGTCGACACTTATTGCCAGTGTCGACACATCTTTAGTAATCCATCCCGCCTGTTCGTCTTCAAACCAGAAAGGTATAAATAGGGTTCTGTCTTTGTTTGTCGACACGCTTTCAGAGTTTCGAGACCAAACTACTGTGTCGACATTTCTCTCTTCTAAAGACTAATTCTAAAAACCCTAATGGCTCCCAAGCTCGAGGAGAATGTCAATGAAGGCTATGAGCTGGTTCGTGGCGCGTTCGACGATGGCGATCAAGAAATCAAATCGGTGGTAACCCTAGTCACCGATTCTGGATTGGAGTATCTAGTTTCAGAACCAACCAAAATATGGAAGAAGGAAGTTCCCGAATTCCTTACTGGAGCTTCTGTAGATGACTCAGGTCACAAAATCAAATCAAGAGTGCATGGCACCAAAGTCAAGATTTCACCCAAAACTCTAAGAAAGGTACTTCAGCTACCTAGAATTCAAGCAGAAGAGGAAGTGACTACATCTAAGACCAGGGAAGCACTTACCTGGTGTGGTCTTGACTCTAAGATGAAAATAGGTTCTGTCTTTAACAGAAAAGGCATGAACATTCAAGGAAAGTTTCTGTCAGAAATAGTGGGAAAGGTTATCCTCAGTAAACCTGGAGGGCATGACAGGGTGTCAGCCTCCATGTTCAGTGTTATGACCAGAATCATCTTAAACCTAAAAACAGATTGGTCTATGGTTATCTTTGAGAAGATAAAGGAAAGTCTGAAGAAGCCCAATCTGGGCAGGATACTTAGTCTCTACCTGGCTGGTACAATACCAGAGGTAATGAGCACTGCTGCAGGTAGCAAAATCAACCACATGAGAAAGATGGACATGAGGATCTTCTCAAGGTGGGAAAGGGTGCTGTCAAAGGAAGTTCCTACCCCAGAGAAGCAAGTTTCTAAGAAAGCTTCACCTCCAAAGAAGAAGAGGAAGATAGCTCCTGTGACACAGGAGTCCTCCAGCAGTTCAGGTAGTGAAGAACAAGTTGTTTTCACTCCTGATAGTCAAGTAGATGTGGCTGCAGAGAAGTCTCCTGCTCCTCAAGAGCCAGCTGAAATCCAGGGGGAGCTGCCTCCAGCTAGCCCCATGCAAAAGGATCCAAGCCAGGGGGAGCCTCCAGCTGTAGAACAACCCTCTACACTGGAGAGTGAGCAAGCTACACTCATTATCCAAGAGGTACTTTCTGACCTCAATACTTTAGATTTTTCTGTAATAGATTCTGATTTGTCTGATGTCCATCAGCAAACTCAGCAAGCAAATCAAGAACCAGATGTTGTTCTCCAAGACACATCTGCTGTTGTGCAAAAAGTTCCTGATAAAGTAGTTGATGAACCCAGCACTTCTCCTGCACAGTCACCTCCTGAATACACAATGGAAGACCTCTTTCTGAATTTAGATCAAGAGGATTTTGACATGGACAAGAATGCTGCTGCTGAAGAGAAAGGTGCTGCTGTTGAGGGGGAGAACTTGGAAGTTCAGGATGAGCCTTTAAGGCTAGACACTGAGAAGGCACTAGATGTGCAAGCTGAAAAACCATCAAGCCCTAAGGACAGGGTAAATATAGCCAGTACTTCAGAGTCTGAGGAAGATGAGACTGAACAAGCTAAAAAGAAGAAATTCTTTGTATTCAAAAGAAGGAGTCAGAGCTACAAGAAGGCTCTACAAACTGTTGCTCAACACTCTTTAGTCCAACAAGCTCCATCAACTGATTACAATGGCTTAATGGTAGCAATGCAAGTTAAGCTGGATGAGCACATGAGGGCTATAGAGAAGTATATTGATGAAGGCCACAAGTCTTTACAATTTGATTTAGCTCAAGATATAAAATCGATCAGGTTTGAGATGAACCTGAACAAGAAAGAGATGAATGAATGCTTCCACAAGGGTGGAAATGCAGTGGTATTTCTGGCAACTCATCAGGAAAAGATCAAGACTCAAGTAGATGATATAGCACTAAAGCAAGGCTATGTGCTGGAGAATCAATTAAGAATGAATGATAATTTAACTGCCTCCCACAATGCTATAGTCACTGAACTAAAGAATAAGACTGCTGAACCTTCAACATCATCTGCTGCTGCAAAGGCTGAATTTGATAAAGCTTTTCAAGATGAAATTGCTGCTGTCAAGACTGCCATCAAGGATTCACAGAAGGTCATTTCTGAATAGCTTACAAAGCTTAGACCTTATTTTAAGGATGGAATCAGGTACTTGGACAGCCAAATCAGGTTCCAGAAAGATGATGTAAGAGATCATGTTGCACAAGAAGTCATAAAGGGGGAGAGGGTGTTAGTCAAAGCAAGCTCAGACCATGCTAAGTGGATATCAAATTCCATCAGGGCTACCCTTGGATATCCTCCCCTGTGTGATGATGATAATGTTGCTGAATCAGGAATTCACAGTGCATATCTTGGAGGTGAGCAACAGGAAGTAGCTCAAGTCATTTATCCACCTCCAGATTTTGAAATGATTCATGCAGATGCAAGCACCATGTATAGCCCAACTGCTGGAAAGTCCCATGTTGTTCTAGAAAAGGTTGTTCAACCTATAACAGCAGCTATGCAAGAGGCTTTGGACAAAGAAGAAGAGACAAGGCTGTCAAAGAAGAAGTTTAGGGAATTAGCTGAGCAGAAGCCAGATTTTGAACAGTGGAGCCCTACTTCTAGGAACATCATTCTCACAGCCTGGAAAGCAGCCAAGGACAATGCTCATGAAAGGAACAAATGGTTTTCAGAAGCAGAATGGAGAAAGCATGAGATTAGGCAGGAAGCCATTGTCCAGTATAGAAGGAAGGCTAAGTTAGGAAAGCTACCTCCTACAGCTGTGGAGCCTAGCAAGTACTTTCCTAAGCCCTATCATTACTTTGAGAGACAGAAAATCAAGGCTGAAGAACTAAAGAAGAAGGACTCCAAAGGAAAGAAGACTGCTGATGCTGAGCCCGCTGCTGCTGCTGTAAAGGCCAAAGTACAAGCTGGGAAAGGAATTGTTATAAAAGAACCTGATCAGAATTAGACTAAGATTAGACTGAAGAATGTTGTAATCTGTTACATCTAAACATTTTTGTAAATCATTGAAAATGTATTAAAAACAATGTTTGAACAGTTTTTGATAAATATATTTCATGATTGTTCAGAAGAATGTGTCTAATTCTTGTTTGTTCTGTAATGCTGAATGAGTATACATGTGTGCTTTATTACATGTTTAAGTTTACCCTGTTAACATATACCTGCTTTACATCATTCTCTAATTTTTAATTATGAGTGGTGTATATCATTGACTAAGGGTTATGACTTCTCCAAATAGGGGGAGATTGTTGGGTACATTGGTCAAATGTACCTGATTTGAAGAAGCCTCACCTAACTCAATGATATACATCATAATGTATTTGATGTTTGTTTGAGTTACTTGTGCAGCATAGATATTCACTGGACTGAAGCTAAAAGTTTCTAAGTCCATGTGTCGACACCCAGAGGGAAAGTGTCGACACTTGAGAAAGCTTGTGTCGACACCCAGACAAGCAGTGTCGACACTTGGAGTCATTGTGTCGACACCTGGGATGAAGAGTCGACACCAGACAGAAAGTGTCGACACTTGGAGCTGTGTCGACACTCAGTGAAGAAGAATGCAGAAAAGCTGTGTCGACACTTAGCAGAAGTGTCGACACCTAGAAGAGCTGAGTCTACATCAGAAAGTGTCGACACTTGGAGTTGTGTCGACACTCAGCAAAATTCTGCAGAGACTAAGGACAAGTTTCGACACTCAACACAATGTGTCGACACTCAATCAGCAGAGTCAACATATGAAGAATGTGTCGACACTCAGCACAATGTGTCGACACACAAACAGAAGAATCAGTAATTGAAGTAAGTGTCGACACTCAACACAATGTGTCGACACTATGTAGAAGAGTCAACACTTGAAGAAAGTGTCGACACCCAGCACAATGTGTCGACACTTAGTTGAAGAGTCTACACTTGAAGAAAGTGTCGACACAAGGAGCTGTGTCGACACTTAGCAAAGAACAGAAAAGTTTACAAAATATTCTAAGTACAAGTGTCGACACTAAGGGAATGTGTCGACACTCAGCTGAAGAAATAAAATTGAAGACTTGTGTTGACACCAAGAAGCAGTGTCGACACTTGACAGTTTCAACACATGAAGATGTGTCGACACAAAGGAGATGTGTCGACACTTAGAAGAATACAGTTAAAGAATGAAGAACAAGTACTTGTGTCGACACTCAATTTCAGTGTCGACACATGCAGAAGAATCAGTGTCGAGACATACAAGGAATTGTGTCGACACCTTGTAGACTTGTGTCGACACTTACACAGCATGTGTCGACACTTAGTCTATAAGTGTCGACACTTAAGAACAGAAAGTCTTGACACTATCTGACAGTTAGAGAATTTCAAGAAGTGACTGGTTGACATGACAGCTGCCGATCCAGCCGGTCTACAGCAACTGTCAGAGAAGTCAGAAGTCTGTTATGAACCGGACCAGCCGGTTACCATGAAGGAAGCCTATAAATAGGCACTCACAGTTTACAGGAGTTGTTGTTGCAAGAGTTACAAGTTGCTGTCACAAGTTGTGAGAATAATTAAAGTGGTTGATCAGATTATTCAAGTAATCAGAAAAGTGATACACAGAGGATCAACACAAGAAGATCTGACAGTCCAACTGCAGATCTAAGAAGTTGGAGAGAGAGCTCCAATCAAGAATTCAGTCTTTGGAACTAAGGATGAGAAGAAGGATTCAGAATCATCTGGATCTCAAGAACCAGAGGTCAAGGATCAACTGCAGAGGATTCAGACTAATTCAGTTCTACTCAAGAAGCTTTGAAGGAAGCTAAGTCAGTTTGGATCTAACTGAGTTCTTCCAAGAACTCTTCAAGAAACTCTCAACTCCTCTCTTATTTTCTGAGTTGTAGAGTTAGTTATTGTAATTCAATCTTAACTTGTAGGATCCATTGGATCTGAGAGAATTGTAAGCCTATATTATAAAGGCTGAGGGTAGGGCTTGGTTGCCTGAGTGTAGGAGTTGAAGAACTCTGAGTGTAGGCCTTAATTGACTGAGTGTAGGCCTGGGTGGCTGAGTGTAGGCCTTGGTGGCTGAGTGTAAGGCTTTGGCCTGAGGTGTAGGAACCTAGTTGGGTTCTGAGATAGTGGAGCAGTTTGGCCGAATCTAGTACACTGCTAGATAGGCGAAGGGGGAAAGTGGATGTACCCAAAGATTGTGGAACCACTATAAATTTGTGTGTCTGCTGTGCTGTGCTGTGCTGTGGATTAGCAGTTTATATCTTGTTATTACTGTTAGCTGTAGAAATCTGTGTGATAACTGTTTTGCTGCAAACAAAGTTTTAAAAAGGTTTAGGTCACCTATTCACCCCCCCCTCTAGGTGTTTAGGTACCATATCTTTCAATACCAAACAACTAGAAGTTTCGAAAGTGTTTGTGTTGCTCAGCTACATAAGTGGAGAAAGGGCGATGTTGTGGAATTTCAACACCAAGAGTGTGTACTTCTTGATAAGCAACATGAGTCAATGTGGGGCGAGAAAACAAATTAGCATATAATGTGTATATGCGCGAGGTCTGAGCACCTTTCGAATACAAAGCAACAAGATGATTCTAAGCAGTCCTAACTGTCTCATCATATCCAATCACTGGTAAGTACTCATTAGAGAGACTATTAGTAAGCCACGTCCTGACCAAAGAATCATTTGCATCCCAATCATCAAAGGTAGCATATCCATGAGCAGGAGGGTCATCAATGAGATGATAGCATTTTTGTTGAGACCTCAGCAAGAACATAAATAAAACACTACAGTATAGATAATTTGGGCCAATTAAATTGGAAGCAGTTCCATGGTTTCTAGAAGAAATAGAAATAGTTGGTGCTGATTGAGAAGATGCATATAAACTGGAGGAAGATAACTCGTTATCTGCCATGAAAAATGCAACTAGAAAAGGAAGCCGCGCGGATAAAAGAAAAAGTCTACTGGCGGTTATAAAAACCAGAGTCAGTAGCGACAACAATGCAGACTGAAGAAACAGTTAAAGTCAAGTGGTTAGAAAAGGAATCCGCATGCGAACAAAGAAATCGCTAGAGTCGGGCTGTTTGAAGCTGAAATTCGCTGAAATTTGCATGGATCACAACAAAGCAAATTCAGCAGTTAGAAAATCATAAACTGCAAGGATCGAGAGAGCTCTGATACCATGTGAGAAAATCTAAATAACAAGTTTTTCATTCCAGAAAAACTTAATTTACATTAGTATGACCCTTATTTATAGGGAGAAAAGAAGGAAGAAAAATACAACAGATGATGTGAGACAATACATCATGTGATCTGGGTAGTTCCTAAATTTGAGACCACTATAACTGAACGGTTAGATACTATCCTCTTCATACTAGTTCCCGTCGGAGTCTACTAATAGTCCGCTACAGCTAACCATGAACAGTAGTCTGCTCTATACTGGCAGATAGAAGCATAAACTTGCTAATGCTCTAGACCAGTCACCTTGAGTATCAGGATGCAACAATTGCTTGTACCCACAGCTTGAACTGCACACCAGACCGTAACTTTAATTGCGCCTCTATCCACAGCTACTGTAACTTCTCTGTTCGCTAAGACCTCTGTAACGAGATCAGATTGTGACCACAACATAACTGGCTAGTCTTCTGACCAGAGCGCCAGAGCTTGTTCGCAACCCAGCGGGAACTAGCATTCCAAGGTTAACTTGTTATTCCGCTAAGTTAGCTATAGCAAGATCTGAGCATAGTTGCAACACTGCTGGCTGGTCTTCTGACCAGACCAATAGAGGTAGTCCACAATACAGCAGGGACCATTTTACCAAGGTTAACCTGCTAATCCACAAAATCCGCTAAACCTTCAGGCTGCTTGGACCAAACCGACAGACCACCTAACTACTAGACTGCCTGACCAAACCACCAGTCCGCCAAGGCTCCCTAAATTCTAATACAGGCCAACCACTAGAGCAAGTAAAAAATATTAGATTATCACAAATCCACACCACACATAATGATATAAATATCATAAGTTGTCCACACAAGACAATATCTAAGATAAAAGGGCATATGCCCATTACATCATAATACTAAAAATGGATATGCCCTGGTACATCAAATCTCTCTCACAAAAAACCCGTGAAAGTAATCTAAAATTAGTCAACACTCATGTTGGGAATATTGCCCACAATATTTTAGGATTTGAAGAAGCATCTCTTGCAATGATAAGTGCATATTGAGTTTGATGACATATTTGTTTTATTATCTAGGCATGAAATATTTGTTGTCTCTAAAATAGGTTTAGAGAAGATATCGTGCAGATGGATCAACATCGTTCAGAAAGTTGAAGTGTTCTCGAGAGCATCATATTGAACAAGGAGTGCTTTAAGACGGTATTGTCCCAAAGTATCAGAAGAAGCATGCTCCAGCACTAATGGAAAATATCGTTGAGATTGGTATGTTATTCCCTATGATATCAACTTGATCGTGGAATGCTTCAAGTCATTATCTCTGAGAAGCTGCAGAAGAGGCAGAATTCATCGCTAAGGGAGATACAAGTTGAGAAAAAAGATTTTTCTCAACAAGATCATGCTGAAGGGGTTTTTATTAATGTTGAGCACGCATTGTGGCGGGATTTGAAATTTAGCGGTTGCGCATAAAGACATGTCTGTTATGTCTATTCTTGTCCATACCTTAACAGGACTTATTCTAATCAAATGGCTATTAGAAATGTCAAAGGTATATAAATAAAAGTTAGGGCTATCAAATAGCACCTTTGCTCAATCTTCTTGAATCGTGAAAACCAGAGATGGTGTAATCTGTCTATATTGAGCAAGCTCTCTCTAAAGAAGTTCTGAAAGAGTAAGGAGGAGTCAAGATTTACAAATCTAGTTGGGTCTTCTTCCTGGATAAGAAGATAAAGAAGAAGAGAGCCAAATCAACTCTACCTGAATACTTTCTCAAATCAGGGGCTTCTTTATGAAGATTTCTTTAACAACAAAGACAATTGTACGCTCAGAAACATCAAGGTCCATTTTATAGAGTCTTTAGTTTTATTCATTTTCAAATTTCCACCTATAGGATCTAGTGATAGATCTGAGTTGTATGGTTATTGACTGAGTTGTAGTGGTGTTGACCATGAGGTATGGTGAAAGTGTCTAGTAGTCAACCTAAATCAACTAGAGGGGGGAGGGGGGTGAATAAGTGAGTTCTACGTCTTATAGCGGAATAAAAATTGTAAAAAAAATAAGCACACAGAAACACAAAGAATTTATAGTGGATCCCCGAGTTGGGTACGCCCACTGTCCTGCCTCGCCTATCTACCACGAAGGGCTAGATTCAACAACTTCACCTTTATCTCAAATTGAACACAATCTTACACCTCAGGCCTTCAACTCCTATAACTCGGAGACAACTATCCTACTACTTGGAGAGAAACCTCTCCTACTACTCGATGAAAAACCTCTCCTACAACATGATCCTAAAATAAGGATCTACAACTCGGAGGCAATCCTCCTATAATAGTATAAAAGACTTACACAAACAAAGATTAAAAATAATCTTCTTCAGATCTGAATTCTTCAGTCTTCCTTTCTTCTAAAATATAGAACTTGAGAGTCTTGAGGAGAAGAGAATCTGAAATCTTTAAGGTCTTGATCTTAACACATGGATCAACAAGATTTGAGTAGCATGAGAACCTTCAGAGATAAAGGATCCAGTTGACACGCATGATGAAGACTGAATCGTGCGTCAGGTCATTATCGACCTAGAGATTCGTGAAGAATGGAAACGAAGGCTGACAAGAGATTTTCTTGGAGTTTCTCGATTTGAACTTGGAAATGCACGATTAGGGTTTCTCAAAATCCACCCTAGGTAATTATAAGAACTTCTCTTCTCTAACGGCTAGTAGATTCCTTCCATACTGAGAAATTTGCGAGTTACTATACATGGCGGTGTGGATGATCCGAGTCGAAAATTTGATAATAGGAAAAATAAACCACAATTATAATTCATTGAGTATCATCAAGTATATATAAAAATAACATTGATGATTCCATACAAATCCAACAGATTACTTAATGCTTTCCTGAAGAGATACTCTACGAAAATCGACAAGCTTACTTGATGAATTTGACGAATATCGACAGATACTCTCAATGCATTTGACTCATAAAAAAGTGATATTCGACGAATTTGACTAAGAGGAATCCGAGAAGTAAATTCAAGAATTCAAGGAATATCCAATGAGTCTCGATGAATTCGTTGTGTATCGACATATACATTCGACGAATTCGACGAGTATCGATAAATACACTCGACGAATTCGATGAGTATTCATGGTGATACTCAATGATTTTTACTTAATTGTTTTTCAAGAACTCAGAGATTATTCCCTAAGTAAATACGACAAATTCGACGAGTTCTAGTACGTATACACGATGAATTCAACGATTATTCATGAGTATACTCGACGAATTCGACGAGTATTCACTACTATACCCAAGGAATTTTACTTAGAGAAAACTTCTGTGATTCCGAATACAGCAACTTCTCCTTCCTTATTTCTCCTAGTGTACTTGAATCAGAAGCTCACCCCAATAGAGAGATTACACGTGAGTCGAGAAATTAGCCTAAGTAATGAAGGATTACATTGTATAGTCTTGTGTTTCATGTCCCACTGTAAAATGATATTGGGTTGTACTTAGCAATATAGTCCTGCAAGCACATCACTAAATAAGCTGCATCAAAAACAATCTCAATTCTTCTTATTTCAAGGGACACTTCTTCAAATCTAGGTCATTGTTGATACAATACCCAACAATCTCTCCCTATTTGAAGAAGTCAAAACCATACAAACTAAGGTGAATTGCACAGAAAATAATCTTAAAGTATGAAAAGGAAAGTATATATAAAATTAAGAAATAAAAACATTCTCAGTCAAAACATTAACTCATATATATTTGAAAGTTCTTTTGGGGCAAATAGTATTCACAATCAACAAATAAAAAACATCAAGCTTCTTTGCTCTGGCTCTTATGAAACTGTCTATCAAAGTAAGCCTTTGGCTTCGTAAAATACTTTGGCGGTGGAGAAGGAGCTGCAAGATCATCTCTTCTGAAATTTCCGAAGTGAATCCTTCTCTTGACATTTGCAACTTCATGCTTCTGCCACTCCTCCCTACTATAGTAAGTGTACCTGTATTCATGTCCTACATTGACCAGTGTGAAGGTGTCCACAATAATACCTTATGAGATCAGACTCCAAACTTCACACAGTTCACTGCTAGGATCAGTCCTGACAACAGAAGGGCCTTCACCATATCTCCTTCTCTTAGAAGCTGGGTGGGAGATATGCTCAACCACTTGAATCTCTAGTTCAGCAGTAGTAGCAGATTGATCTTGAGATTTTGTCCAATACTGAGTATACTCCTGAGCAGGCTGAACAAAGTCATGTACATGATCTGGTATCACCAGCTCTGGCATTCTGAGTTCAGTAGGACCTAGAAATATGTTGGAACCCCATGTTTAATTTGTGCTAGGTTCACTCATAGGTTAGTTGACCCACTTGTATAGCAAGGGTCAAAGTCTAGGTCTAAGTTAGTCTTAGTAGAATAGGCTTCACAAAGACCAGCATTGGACTTCATTTCAAAGAACAAGACTCAGAAGTAAAGTATGAATTTCAAATCAGTTCGACTTTCATCGAACTCAGCTCGATGATCGTCGATCTCCGGTCGACGATCTCAGAGATTAGTCTCTGAATAGAGCTCGACGATCTATGAGCTCAGGTCGACGCTTTCTCTTCTATTCTCGGATATCTCAGATCGCAGATAGTTGATTTCAGCTCGACGATCTCAGATCTCAGATCGACGATCTTCTATCTCAGCTCAGCGATTATTGTTCTATGTTCAACTGCCTTATTGCTCAATTGTCTTGAAGATTTCATTCTTATTTTGTCAATGCTATTTATGGCATCAAATTTCTGGTAGTTTATGATGATGTTTTCAAGGATTATAGCCGTTTCTATTACAGCATTAACTACAGGTCTTGACAGAGTTATTGTATTATATTATATGCTAAAGACAGTTGAGGAAATCATTTATTGCAGTAATTGTAGCTGTTTTTTCTTCTCCTCTATTCCTGCAGAATGTTAAAAAAAGGAATGTTTTTGAAATTCAAACCAAGGGGTTTTTCTATGATTCTATTCAGAGAGAATAAGACAGTGATCCCATTTTGATCTTCAGTTCGCTGTCAAAATAGGCTTTCAGAAAAGGACTGAGAGACAGACAGAAAAGATCATTCCTGCATTCATCCAAAGACATTTTGAAGCAGATCTTCATCAGCTTTCTCATTCTGTCAGTAATTTGAAGAAGAAGCAAGTAGAACACCTTTTTAAAATCAAGAGTCTTCCTGTTCTTCTTCTCCAGGACCTTGCTAAGACATTCAAGCACCATCAGTCTAAAGCTCCTGGATCAAGTCTCTCAATTGAAGACCTACTCACCCTATGAAAAGCTTCCCAGCCTGAACCCTTTTACATCTCAGGGGGAGCTTTGACAACATCACTGAATCCACATAGTCTTCTCATTGTGATTGAGAAAAGAAGACTTTCATCACTTTCTCATCCCCACCTCTGTACAGGGTTTTAATTTCCTTCAAAATTATTCTGGTTCACAAGTCTCCTTCCAAAAGACTTGAGGTTTGGTTTTTGATCACCTGATCAAAAGCTCATTGGTGTCAGGCACCTGATCAAAAATCTGAGTGGATTCCTACCAGGGTGGTAGAAGAGTGGATGTACCCAAGTTTAGGGGAACCACTATAAATTCTTGTGTTGTCTTGATTGCCCTTTTCTTTTATTTCTTGTTGTGGCTGTGTTAGTTGTTAGGTTTGCTGTTTATGCCTTTAATTTTATTCCTGCACTAGATAAAATGAATTGAAAATTTTATAAAACCTGAATACTCTATTCACCCCCCTCTAGAGTATTATTGATCTAACAGCTCACTTTCAATTGGTATTAGAGCAGGATTCCCTTGATTGTACAAGCTAACCCTTGAACCAAAGATCCTATGTTAGATCAGATTTCAACTTTTATCTTTATTGTTATTTAGATTATATACACAGCAATGACACATAACAAAGACTATGCAAGCACCAGACCTCTAGTGTGTAACTTGTCTAAGTTCACTCTCTGGAAGGCAAGAATAAAGTTATACATGAATTCTATTGATGAAGATATTTTCAATTCCATCTTAACAGGATCACCATCTCAGAGATCTTCAACTCCCTTCACATCATTAGATCTGAGTGCTGTCCCATCCCCTGGCTTGACAGATGCTCAAAAGAAAGCCAAGATTGCTGATGCCAAAGCTATGAATATATTGGCTCAGACTATGTTAGATGACATCTTTCAGAAGGTGGCTGAGTGCACCTCTGCAAAAGCAATCTGGGATTCACTCAACCAAATGGTTGCTGGCTCAGCAGATGAGAGGAAAGATATAAGATCAAACCTCATCACACAATATGAAAACTTCAAAAAGGATGAAGCAGAAATAGTTGAAGTGATGTCCAATAGGCTTGGCTCCATCATCAGTGAGCTAAGCACCTTAGATAAAGAAATCACCTTGACTGAAGTAAATGATAATATCCTAATGTGCTTCCCAAGCTCATGGGACACCAGAATCTGGCCAATCAAAGAGACCAGAAGCTTGAATGAGATTTCAACTGAATCTCTCCTAGGAAAGCTCAAATCTTATGAACAGTTAATCAAGCCCTCTTCCAGCAAGCACAAAAAGAAGGACAAAGGATTTGTGGCTGAAACATGGAGTGACACAGAAGATGAATCCACATCTTCCAACTCTGGTGAAGAAGAAGAGGAGGCCAAGGCAAAGGAAGTTTGCCTCAGGGAAATTGATGCAAGCAGTAGCAGATCAGATACAGATGAATCTGATAATGAAAAAAACCTGTCAGATGAAGATCACGTATTAGCATCTTATGATTTTGAATCTGATGAATTTATATTTGAATTTTAAAACTTATGCTTAGATTTGATAAGCTCTGATAAGGAAATCAAACTTCTCAAATTTAAATTAAATGATCTAGATAAAATCATTACTGAAAATGCAAATCTATCTAGTGAACTGAGATCTACAAATAAACAAATTACTTCTCTGAAATTAGAACTTAGCAATGCTAAGATATTAGAAGAATCATTAAATGGCAGAAGTTTGAAATTGCTAGATATAACCATCACAGTAAATGTTAGAACTAATAACTGCATATTAGGATTAGAAGCTACATCTAGTGAACCAACCCTAATCCAAAGGAATCATCTTTCAAAACCTGTAAATTTTATTTCTGATAAAGAAAAGAAAAACACTGAACAAGTAAATAAGGTTAATAAAGTTCTTGAACAAATTGAAGCTAAGTACAAAATTTAAAACCAGAAGAATAATAAAAATAACAATGTTCAGCAGTTATCGTCGAACTCAGATCGACGATATATGGACAGATTGTCGAACTCAGAATGATGAACTCTGAACGCAAACTTCAGTAGTAATCACTCTTTGATCTACGATCGACGATATCAGTATGATTCGTCGACCAGAGATCGACGATTTTGGTGCCCCGAGAATGATTATTTTCATTCTTCGAGTAGAGATCGAAGATCTCATCCAACATTGTTGAGCTTAGTTCGACGATCCAACCAGAAATCATCGATCCCACATTCTATTAGCAGAAAATTAAATTCTAATAGCAACTTCAATCCATTTAATCAATGGATAATATCACAAAGAAGATATTATCGTAAAGGTTACAAGAATCAACCTGAATGTTCTTACATTTCCAGTTACAGTTATGTAAATCACCAAGGACCCAAGGTTACCTGGGTCAAAAACAATTAGCTATTTTTCTTGCAGGAAAAGAGCTGTCCAGCATATAATCAACATTGGTACCCGGATATTGGTTGCTCCAAGCATATGCCAGGGAGCAAGGACAACTTAAGTGATTACAAGTCCAAGCCTGGAGCAAAGGTTATCTTTGGTGATTCAAACTGTGGCCAGACCAAAGGTTATGGTAAAGTCAAGATTGGAACAGTGATTTTCAAGAAAGTTGCCAGGCTAGAGGCTATAAGGATTTGTCTGGCCTATGTTACATTCAAGAAGTTCAAGGTTTACCAAATGGATGTCAAAAGTGCATTCTTAAATGGAGAACTTAATGAAGAAGTTTCTGTTGAACAACCTCCAGGTTTTGTTTCTCCAACTCATCCATCTTTTGTTCTCAAATTGCATAAGACTCTCTATGGTTTAAAGCAAGCTCCAAGAGCTTGGTATGAGACCTTAGCCAGCTTTCTTCTAGAGCATGTTTTTTCAAGAGGCATGGTAGATAGAACTCTTTTTACAAAATTACATCATGATAAAATTTTAATAGAACAAATATATATAGATGACATCATATTTGGTTCTACTGATCCCAAATTGTGCAAGAAATTTTCTGATCTAATGCATTCCAAATTTGAGATGAGTAGCATGGGAGAGCTATCTTATTTCCTTGGTCTCCAAGTGAAAAAATCTTCTGATGCAATCTTCATTTCCTAATCTAAATATGCTAATGAGCTTATTAAGAAGTTTGGGATGGCTGATGCCTCCTCTATGAAGACCCCCATGGCTGCCAATGCTGTATTAGACTCTGATGAACATGGAAAACCTGTTGATCAGACCAGGTATAGGGCCATTGTTGGATCCCTACTATATCTAACAGAAAGCAGACCAGATATCATGTTTTCTACATGTTTATGTGCTAGGTTTCAGGTGAACCCTAAAGAATATCACCTTACTTTCCTAAAAAGAATTTTGAGATATATAAGGGGTTGTCTTAATCTAGGACTGTGGTATCCAACAGAGTCAGCATTTGAGTTGACTGGATTTTCAGATACTGACTATGCTAGATGTAGAGTGGACAGAAAGAGAACTTCAGGAACTTGCCAGTTCCTGGGTGATAGACTTGTGTCCTGGTTTTGCAAGAAACAAACTTCTGTATCAACATCTACTACTGAAGCTGAATATATGGATGCTGGCAGTTGCTGTTCATAGATTTTGTGGATACAAACCAACTCTTAGATTATGGTCTCGATCTAAATAATTCAACCATTTTCTGTGACAGTACAAGTGCTATATCTATAGCACATAATCCAGTGCATCATTCTAGAACAAAACTTATAGATATAAGACATCATTTCATTAGAGATAATGTAGACAAAAAGAAAGTTATTCTTGACTTTGTCTCCACTGATCTTCAAAGAGCAGACATTTTCACCAAACCCCTAGATGAAAAGAAGCACCTGTTCTTCCTGAATCAGCTTGGAATGATCAATGAGAAGGATTAATTTAACTTTTCTTTCTTAGGTTTTGGATCTGTTCCAAAATCGTCGAACATAGGTCGACGATCTTCGAACTGATCTTGAGCTAAATCATCGACCTGCGATCGACGACAGCTCTGTGAAGTAAAAATCATCGAACGGAGATCGACGCCTATACTTCAGAAGATAAATTGTCGACCTGAGATCGATGATCTATTTTCCCTCTTCAATCTGAGATTGAAGTTTTTCTTTACTTATCGTAGGACAGAGACCGACTCTTCACATTCTGAAAACATACTTAAGGGTTTATCGTCGTACTATATCCTGCGCTTTCCAACTTCCCCTCCTGCACTTGATCTCGTGTTCTCTCTTGCAGGTTTCTAATGGCGATTCCGGCGGCTATCCTATCTGCGATGAAATTTGACGCAGGTTTTGACATCGATTTCGACTCGATCAGCCATTGCGATATGATATTCATGGATATGCTGCAGCTTTGTGAAAATCAAGGTCTGAGGAAGTTTATGACAAAGAGAATCAAGTTACCAACTGCATAGATTAAAGAATGGGTTTACTCTTCAACCTGCCTAGATGAATCAACCATGATTGGATCTATTGCTGGAAATCAGGTTATTCTCACCTCTGTCATTATTTCTGAATTATTTGACTTGGTGAATGGAGATGATAGTTTGGACCAAGACAGTTCTGAATATAAAACTATGCTGGGAAGGATGGGTCATCCTGATGGAGTGCCAGCAAAGTTGCTCAAGAAGAACTTATCTGCTCAATATTAGTTCTTTGCTGATGTTGTCGAGAAAGTTCTGCTGGGAAAGCACTCTACCCATGATAACATTAACAGACAGCAGTTTGAAATTATGTCTGCTCTGGTTAATGGAACGTCAGTCAACAGGGCTGATTTGTACTTTTCATTGATTAGAAGGAAATGCACTAAGAGAGAGGTATGCTTTGGGAGAATATTGGGATATTTCTCCAGGCAAAAGCCCCTGAACTGATGGTCTCCCAGACCCAATTCATCAATGCCAGCAAGAGGTTGGATTCCTCTTTGTTTGGAAAATGGGAGAGGACCATTCCTAGGCCTCCTAATGCCTTCAGGACTTCTGAGGATACCAAAGCTGATCCAGCTACTTCCCCAACTCCAGAAGATGTTCCTGTCTCTGTCCCCTCCTCAGCTCCCTCCCAAATCCAATCCTCTCCAGCTCCTGCTTCACCCACCCTCTAGAGTATTCCTGATCTAACAGCTCACTTTTAGTTGGTATCATCCAGACCTATGGAGATCATCCTGCATCTCCTCCTGCAGATCATTCTGCATCTCCCTATGCAGATCATATTGCATCTTCTCCTCCACATCTTTCTTCATCTCCTCATGCAGTCAATATTGCTTCTCCTCATGAAGATCATCTTGAAGATCCTCATGATTCTCCTCAGCACATTTCTTTTCCCATCATTTCTCCATATTTATCCTCTTAGATCCCCTCTGACCCCATCCAAGAAAATGTTCCATCAACATCTGCTCCACCAACATCTGTTCCATCAACAAAAGTTCCATCAACATCTCTTCCCCCTGCTGTCCCTTCATCATCATCTTTTCCTGAGTGCACTTGCACAGACTTCTCTTCTGCATTCTCTCTTTGATCAAACTGTGGGCATAGAACTCCTTACTCAACCACTGAACCTGAACCCCTTTATCTCAATTTCTCCATTATAGCTAAATATCTTCTACAATTCATTTCTCCTTCCTTAGAGATTCTTATACCTCAAGCTATAGCTCCTCTAACTGCTTCTATCTACACTCTTACCCAAAGAGTTGCTGCTCTATCCTCTGCTCCTTCTTCTGGGGGCTTGACTACAGAAGCCTCTGCAGCCAGGCAGGGGGAGATATCCAATGAAGAAGTTCCCTTGAGCCCTTCAGCAGTTTCAGCAGCAGCAGCAGTTCCAGTAGAAATGCAGATAGATATCTCTTCAGAAGACCAGTTAGATGTTCCTTCAGAAAAATCAGATAGTTATATATACAGAAGCTATTGATATTGATACAGATTCAACATTTCTAGTAGAACTGCAGATAGATATCTCTTCAGAAGACCAGTTAGATGTTCCTTCAGAAAATCAGATAGTTATATATATACAGAAGCTATTGATATTGATACAGATTCAACAGAAATAACTCTTGATACAGACTCAGTGGAAATAAATCTTCTAGTAGTTGTGACTATTGATGATTGTTGCATCAATCCCACAGTGGATATTTTTGATTTAATAAATTCTTTCTGCACAAGTTATCTTAATTGTCTTCCAAGGCCCAAGCCATCTTGTTTGGACATTGTGTGCTGCTCTCCTCCTATAACTTCTAAAGTTCTCAGACAGCTCAAGGCAAGTTTGGTAGTTCCTCCTGCAGTACATCCTGATGATCAGATATCTAGCCCTCCTGGGCTATGTTATGGATGATAGCCCCATTCCTAGTCTTGATGACATTTTTGCTCAAGACATTGCTATGGAAACTTAAGCAGTCCTTGCTAAAGTTGTCCCTCCTCCAGCTGTTAAGGAAATTCCCATAGAAATGATTAGAGAGATTGATGCTCTTTATGATAATCCCCAGGATCATCTGATGAAGATCAAGATGATGATTCAGAGGATTCTGATTCTGACTCTAAGAAGAAGAAAATGTTGAAGAGAAGAAAGGCTGCTCCCAAGCCAGGCAATACAAATGACACCCCTTATTACATTTTGAAAGGGATTACACCATACCCTGGCATGGAAAGATGGATGTGGTTATATAAGAATGAACAAAAAGCTAGGAAGAAGAGCAGGAGATACTCTCCTCCACCTCAGAAGTTTAAGAGAGGCCCTCCTCCTCCTCCTCCTCCTCCTCCAGCAGCAGGAGCCTCTGGATTAGAAGCTCAAAGATCTCCTTCTATTACCCAGACCTATCAAAGGCAAGACAGATCTTCAAATCCTTCTCCAGCTGGATCTTCTGATAAGCATTCATCCTCTCAAAGGTCTATTACTTCAGGAAAGTCAAAAGGAAAGCTTAGTGAAGTTCCACCTCCCAGATCTTTATAATCCAGTCAGAAACAACAACATACAGTGTCTACAAATTTCCAGGACCAATCTACTCAGTTCAGAATCTCTTCTCTAAAGTCAGACCAGGTAGCAAATTCAGAGAGATCTCCTTCTCCTCCTCTTGATCCTGAGGTTGACCCCAACTTCAGAATGGCAAGGTTTAATGAATTAGTTGGGCTCTCTCAAATAAATAAAGCCAGGAAAGAAGGTCAAGACCCCTCTAAATTCACTACTATGTCATCATATAGAGAGAAAGAACTTACAGATTGCATGTCAGCAAGAAAGTATTTAATCCATCAGAGTATATGTCTCTTCATCCTGAAGTAGTTGTGCCTAGAGCTACATCTCAGAAGATTCTAGGAGAACAAGATATGAAGATGACAAAGAAAGGAGCAGAAGATCCTTCCAGGAAGATCATATTTTCTAAGCCCTCTTCTGCACCTTCTTCTAATAAATCCTAAGTTATCTGAACTCTTTATAGTTTAGTTGTTTTTACTGTTCTGACTGAATTATTTGTGAATTACATGCTATACTATATCTATTGATTATTTCAATATTATATAAGATATCTATAACACTGTATTGCTTTTTGTTATTGTTTTTATTTTGACTAACCTCACCCAAATAGGGGGAGATTGTTAGAACCCCATGTTTGATTTGGGCTAGGTTCACTCATAGGTTGGTTGACCTACTTGTATAGCCAGGTCAAAGTCTAGGTCTAAGTTAGTCTTAGTAGAATGGGCTTCACAAATAGCAGCATTGGACTTCATTTCAAAGACCAAGACTCAGAAGTAAAGAATGAATTTCAAATCAGTTCGACTCTCGTCGAACTGAGCTCGACGATCGTCGATCTCCGGTCAACGATCTCAGAGATTAGTCTCTGAACTGAGCTCAACGATCTACGAGCTCAGGTCTATGCTTTCTCTTCTGTTCTCGAATATCTCAAATCGCAGATAGTTGATCTCAGCTTGACGATCTCAAATCTCAGATCGACGATCTTCTATCTCAGCTCAGCGATTATTGTTCTGTGTTTAACTGCCTTATTACTCAACTGTCTTGAAGATTTCATTCTTATTTTGTCAATGCTATTTATGGCATCAAATCTCTGGTAGTTTATGCTGATGTTTTCAAGGATTATAGTCGTTTCTATTACAGCTTTAACTACAAGTCTTCACAGAGTTATTATATTATATTACATGCCAAAGACAGTTGAGGAAATCATTTATTGCAGTAATTGTAGCCGTTTTGTCTTGTCCTATATTCCTGCAGAATGTTAAAAAAGGAATGTTTTTGAAATTCAAACCAAGGGGTTTTTCTATGATTCTATTCAGAGAGAACAAGACAGTGATCCCATTTTGATCTTCAGTTCGCTGCCAAAATAGGCTTTTAGAAAAGGACTGAGAGACAGACAGAAAAGATCATTCTTGCTTTCATCCAAAGACATTCTGAAGCAGATCTTCATCAGCTTTCTCATTCTGTCAGTAATTTGAAGAAGAAGCAAGAAGAACACCTTTTTCAAATCAAGAGTCTTCCTGTTCTTCTTCTCCAGGACCTTGCTAAGACATTCAAGCACCATCAGTCTAAAGCTCCTGGATCAAGTATCTCAATTGAAGACCTACTCACCATGTGAAAAGCTTCCCAGCCTGAACCCTTTTACATCTCAGGGGGAGCTTTGACGACATCACTAAATCCACATAGTATTATCATTGTGATTGAGAAAAGAAGACTTTCATCACTCTCTCATCCCCACCTCTGTACAGGGTTTTAAATCCCTTCAAAATTATTCTGGTTCACAAGTCTCCTTCCAAAAGACTTGAGGTTTGGTTTTTGAGCACCTGATCAAAAGCTCATTGGTCTCATGCACCTGATCAAAAATCTGAGTGGATTCCTACTAGGGTGGTAGAAGAGTGGATGTACCCAAGTTTAGGGGAACCACTATAAATTCTTGTGTTGTCAGTATTTCCCTTTTCTTTTGTTTCTTGCTGTGGCTATGTTAGTTGTTAGGTTTGTTGTTTATGCCTTTAATTTTATTCCTGCACTAGGTAAAATCAATTGAAAATTTTATAAAACCTGAATACTCTGTTCACCCCCCCCTAGAGTATTCCTGATCTAACAGCTCACTTTCAAAATAGCTCTCTATACATCCAATTGAAGTTATCATAGCAATATATGTTTACAGCCTTGAACTTATCTTGCATTGAAGCTTCAAGCATAAAACCGTAGGCTTTATTTGTTTGGGCATTTCACTGCTCTATTTTGGGCAAACGCCACCGGAAGGATGGTAAAAAAATGATTGTCCGACGGTATTTGCTCCGTTTCCACCCGCCCGCCTTGAGAAATGCCTCAAAAACCTCTGTTTGGAGCAGCCACCTCTCCCATCTGATTCAAACACTCTGTTTCCACCTGCCGGATCGACCCGCCATTGCCGAACCAAAAGGAGCCTTAGTTTTCAATTCTTCATCCCCCTTATTGATTTCTTTAAATATTTCTAAGGCAATATCATTACTGTAGTAGACCATGTGATAATCAAATTAATTCATCCCTGCATTTTGTGCATTTATTACTGTTTGGCTTTCTCATCAACATTCTTGAGAACATCCAAGTTGCTTTTTAGACAGCCATAGTTAGACTTATTGTTTGTCGACCTTTAACAAACCAGCTGTCCAAGTATGATTCCATGTTATGAAAACACACCTTGACTTAAGCAAGGCAGTTGTTCATATCTTGTTAGGTCTCTTTTATTTTCTTCGTAATTTTCTTCTGAACCTTCTTAAGAGATGTATCAAACTAAGCTTGTTGCTTTGCCATCATGGATTCTATGGACTTCAGTAAAGAACTATCTGAGCTTGAACATAGAATCTCTATAGCAGGAATACTGAGGGAGATGGAAGATCTACACTGGCCTCAAAGTCACTAGATGACTCTGCCATTGGAAAATATGAGCTTTTCACAACGGTCCTGGATCTTGAGCGTCTTGGACAGGAGGATGCACCTCTACATTTCCTTCCTCATTATATATTTCAACAATCCCTTGTTTCTTAACAGGAGGTCCACCTATAATTTTTGCAATACTTCTCTGTAGTTGTCTGATTAACCTATCAACCTTGGTGTGAATAGAAACTGAGGACTGAGCCTGCTCCCCCTCAGACATAGTTGGGTATATCTCTGGGATACTTACAAGCAGAATTTCTATAGAAGCAATAACAGTTGAATCATTTACATTATCTACAGCCATATCCTCATCAATATCAACCTCATCAAAATCAGCAGCATCCAAGTCATCATCAGCAACTATCTAAACATCAACAGCCTCATCAATTATAGCCTCAACAACAGCAACCATACCAATATCATCAATCTCTATGAAAAGATCATCTGACTCTGCAACTGTATCTAGTATCACTATCTCTGAACTAATTGCAACAACTAACTCTATAGTTGAGGGAACACTCAAGGGCACTAGAACATCAGTATCCACTTGTGTCTTAACAGACTCTCCCTCGATTCCTACACTAGAGCTATTAGTAATTTTGCGGGCGGGGGTGGTGGGGAGGAGGGAGTGGTAGGAGTTCTTTCCTCAAGAACTTCATCCTCCTCTACCTCAAGCAAGTTGTAATGCCCCGAAAATCGTTATCGAGCTGGTCGCATCCAAAAGAGATTTTGGTGCCTGTATAGGGGTACACGGCCTAGGACACGGGCGTGTCCAAGGCCGTGTCTTGCTTGGTGTTTTGGCCGACTGTATCCAGAGAAGGACACGACAAGAAATACGGCAGAATGACACGGGTGTGTGCCTACCCGTGTTAGTACCCGTGTTCCCTAGAGTTGTGACGGTTGGCGTGACGGTTATACGTGGCACGCCTCCGGTCACGGGCGTGTCGAGGACCCGACACGGGCATGTCAGGTTGAGACACGGATGTGTCTTTGCCATGTGCTTTTTCTGCATTCGACGATCATTCCTGGATCGAGGCACACGGCCTGGGACACGGCCATGTGCGAGGCCGTGTTCAGGCAAGGTTTGGGGATTTCTATACAGATCTGAGCCGTTCATTTTCTTTAAGTAAGATCTGACGGCCCAGGCGTGTTACTGCTCTGTTAAGGCCAGGAATGGTGGTTTAACTCCTAATTTCTCCCTTAAGCTTTCTCTTTCCAAGGAGTTAGAGCAAGGAGGAAGGAGGAGGATTCCAGCCGCCGGCGGAGCATCGGAGCACCGTTTAGAGAACCAAGACCGGATCCGTGGAGGAAATCCCGTTGCGAAGACTTCTATCAGTGTAATTTTCCATGGCGCAAAAGCGTACTACAAGGGTAATGATTCTCTACTTGAGCATGTGAATCTCTCTTCCTTTTGCATAGGGAAACCCGCTCCCGCGAGTGTGCGGCGAGTGTGCGGTGTTCCTTGGGGTTGACGGGAATAGTCCCCCCATGTGTTGCATATAGACTCCAGAATCGAAGTACGGACATAGGCATTGTGTGTGAAGCCTACCCGAACATGTTGGTCTGGATCGGTGATGTTGCATTTGTTATGGTTTACCGGAGAAGACTCCGTGCTTTGGGTTTTCGGGTTTCTATGTGGTAGATTGCAGCAGGGATCCTTGGAGATTAACTCCAAGGCGCACCCGAAAAACTGAGTGGAATCGTTGTTCTGCTAACTTGGCGGTCTGGGAACCGGCCTTGAACATAACTGGGTTATGTCATTGTTTGAAAATGGCAGGATCTGAGAGAAGCTTGGCTCGTGCGTACGTCTTAAGGTGTACTACGCGTTGTGAGCAACAGGCAAGTTGAATCGGACCTGGGCTATGTGGTTCGGTGCGAGAGACTCGAAAAGGGTACTGGCCGTTAGCATAGTTGGGAGCCTTAGACAGTGGTCAGAAAGGCTAAAATGCTCATGTTGTTGCCATCCTGGGGGTGGTGGTGAAGACGCTGAAGTGTCAGGATTCATCGATAATGTGCCCTGAGTGCACGGGGTGTTTGGCCGTGCGAGCCTACACCTGTGGCTAGCATGTTTGTACTATATTATGTAGCTGGGCTAATGAATTATAGGGAAGGAGAACCGCCATCGCGAGTTATTGGCGGGGTCATTATAATTTGGTTGGCTTTTAGCTGACCATTTCTTTGTTTGCCACCGTGCGGTGGAATGTTGCTTGCAGGTGCGGCAGAGCTGAGTGCCAAATAGCGGGCTGGAGCCCATATTACTGTGCTGGCCCTAGAAGGCCAAAGAGAATAGTTGTACTTTATTTTGTCATGTGTGGCCGGCCTGCGAGCCGATGTATGGAAAACTTTATTTAATTAAGTGAACCTCTGTAAGGCCATAAGGCCGTGTACCTTTCAGTGTATTTGTTTTCATTTCAGTTGTAGTGGTGTTGGACATTCATGATTATTGGGTACAATTATGGGTTCTTTCAACTGTTTAAAAGCTTCCGCTAGAATGCTCTGTGTTAGGACGAGTATTCTTAATTGGATAGTTTGGTTATTCATACGTAACCCTTCCGACTGTCCATGGTATATGGTGTCGGGTTCCAGCTGGACCTTCTACTATATGCCATACGACGGATGGGGGTGTTACAATTTGGTATCAGACTTCTGGTTACGGTCAGGCTTAAATGAATTCGTGGGCGAATTCTTTTAAGGGTGGTGAGCACATGTGTGCGTCATCGTTATAACATCAAAAAGAACCCTTGAATGTCCACTTAGGAATGAAAAATACACTTGTTTTGTGAAACCTGAGTGTTCTAATGATTGCTTTTAGCAATTTGTGTGTCGTCTAATCTAGGTTCTTTGCTATTATAGGCAGCTAGGAGCGGTGCTGGTCAATCGGAGCGCCCGCAATCGGTGAAAAGTAGTGCACCGAGGGATGTGCCTACAACACCTCCTTCAGCGGAAACCATCAGGTTGGTGGCTGAAGTAGTTTTTGCCATGATAAATGCCCAACCTGCAGGGCAAATGCATCACACACCTCCTGTGAATGAGCAAGAATCGGTTAGGTCGGCAGAGCCGAGAGTGGTGGAATGCTTGGTGGTGGATCAGGTAGAGCCGAGGAGGGATTCGGAGAGACAGCTCAAGCATGTAATGGGCTTTAATCCTCCGAGGTTCGATGGGGTTGGAACGCCAGCTCAAGCTGAGGATTGGCTCTCTACGATAAAGAGAGTCTTAACGGCCACGTTAACGGAGGAGTGGCAGAAGACCACCATAGCCACCTTCCTTTTGGCTGGTGAGGCGAGGCTGTGGTGGGATGAGTTGGAGTTTCATCTCTTAGTGGGAAGGCAGCTTGCTGATGTGCCTATGGAGGAATTCTCAAGATTCTTCTTGGCCAGATATCTACCCTCTGCTCAGAAGCTTGAGATGGAAAATCAGTATCTTAGGTTGACTCAGGGAGCCAAAATGTGGACGAGTATCTCCACGAGTTTACATGGTTGGGTCGGTATGCTGGTGCTATGTTTACGGAAGAAGAGAGGAAGACCAATTGATTTTATGAGGGTCTACGCGGTGACCTACATTTACTCCTTGCTGGGCCTAAGGCACAAGGCTTCCTAGCCTTGGTCAATTCGTCCCGGTCATTGGAAAAGGTTGTGAAGAAAGTCCAAGAGAAGAAGGACCTAGGGGAAAAGAAGGCAGAGTTCAAAGTGCCAAATGCAAAGTCAGGATTCCGCAGATGGAGCAAGAAGCAGAAGACTACGAACTCAGCCCCTTCGTCTGGTATGTCGGGAGCAACCACAAGTCGAGTTCCAGGAGCTTGCTACAACTGTGGGAAGACGGGGAACTTGTCTCGTGAATGTTGGAGAAGACGTGAAAAGTCCTAGAGGAAGCCTGGAGAGACCTATGAAGAGAAAGGGAATGTGGTGGAATCAACCGCATCCCATCATGCTACAGCCTAGCCAAGAGTTTATAATCTTGGTCTGCAAGAGGCCATGAAACAAGCTGACGTGGTGACAGGTATGAGTTAAATTATAACAGTTTAACTTTATGTAGTTGTTACCTTTTGATATGTTAGCCTAAATTTGTTGGTGCTAGGCTTCGTGTTGATTTTCGATCGTCCGGCAAGAGCCCTGTTTGATACGGGAGCATTCCATTCCTTCTTGTCCGAAAGGTTCATATCGCACATCGGGGTCCCTTCCTCGATGGCAAAAGACAAGTTGGATGTTTTATTGCCCAATGGGTGCTCAATGCAAGCGGATAAGTTCTGTGTAGTAAAGATTCAGATTGGGGACTAGGAGTTTGATTTGGGAGCATTGGTTCTACAGTTAGTGGAGTTAGACACAATATTTGGTGTGGACTGGCTCTCGGAGCAGCGAGCTTACATCGATTGCAACCGAAAGGAGGTTAAGTTGGGACTGCATACTAAACGGGAGACTATGTTTGAGGGCATGACGGGGTCGGGTAAAGTTTTGATGTTGGCCCTACAAGCGATTAAGGCAGTTCGGTCTGGTGCAGAGCTGTTTGTCACCATAGTGCAGGCTTCAACGCCTAGGCCAAGTCTGGGCAGTATCCCAGTTGTGTCCGAATATCCTGATGTGTTCCCAAATGATCGCCCAGGAGCCCCTCCTCAGCGGGAGATTGATTTTACCATTGAGCTGGTACCGGGTGCCAAACCGGTATCACGCTCTCCGTATCGGATAGCGCCGCGAGAGATGGCGGAGTTGAAGGTGCAACTGTAGGTGATGTTGGAGCACGGGTATGTGTGTCCAAGTTCGTCGCCTTGCAGCGTACCGGTTCTTTTCGTTAAGAAGAAGGATGGGTGCTTGCGACTCTGTATTGACTATCGGGAGTTGAACAAGCTTACGGAGAAGAACAAATATCCGATCCCTAGGATTGACGAACTATTTGATCAATTGGTTGGGTCAACAGTATATTTGAAGTTAGATCTGAAGTCCGGTTACTACCAATTGAGGATAAGGGAAAGCGACATCCCAAAGATAGCGTTCAGCACATGGTTTGGGCATTATGAGTTCACGGTCATGCTGTTCGGGCTGACCAACACGCCATACGTGTTTATGGATTTGATGAACATGACGTTCAGAGAATACCTGGATCATTTCGTGATAGTATTTATCGATGTTATCTTGGTATACTCGCAGTGTGAGGAGGACCATTACAAGCATCTACAAATGGTGTTGGAGACCTTGAGGAGTAATCAGTTGTATGCAAAGTTCTCCAAGTGTGAGTTCTGCTTATCTTCAATAGCGTTCCTTGGTCATGTTGTTAGTGGAGAAGGAATAGCGGTGAATCCGGCGAAGATAGCAGCGACACGTGAGTGGCCTGTATTGTCTTCAGTGGCGGAAGTTCCGAGCTTTCTAGGGCTTGCCGACTACTACAGGTGCTTCGTAGAGAACTTCTCGCGGATAGCGTTACCACTCACGACGTTGACAAGAAAAGATCAAAAGTTCGTGTGGTAGCTGGTGTGTGAGTAGGCTTTTGAGGAATTGAAAAGGCGGTTGACCACAACGCCTATTTTATGTCCGCCGAGTGGAACCAAAGGGTTTGAGATTTATAGTGATGCTTCGGGCAGTGGTTTGGGCTGTGGTCTGCTATAGCATGGGAGCGTGATGGCCTATGGTTCACGACAGTTGAAGGTTCACGAGAGGAATTATCCGGTTCATGACTTAGAGTTAGCGGCCTTGATATTTGCTCTAAAGCTGTGGAGGCACTGTCTATACAGGGTAAAGGTCGATATATACACCGACCATAAGAGCCTGAAATACCTGCTAGATTAGAAGGATCTGGACATAAGACAGCGGAGGTGGATGGAGTTCTTGGGGGACTATACCTTCAAGATACATTATGTACCTGGGAAAGGAAACGCGGTGGCTGATGCGTTGAGCCGCAGGGCTCCTGCGGAGGCCAGTTGGCTATCGGTACATGATGAGAGATTGGTCCGTGATTTGGAGGCATTAGAGATTTCCTGCGTCGATAAGCAATCTAGTGCCAGGGCGATATTGTGTTGGACAGAGGTGTAGTATGACCTGGCAGATAGAGTCCGACGGGCTTTGATTCAGGATAGCAGCATGAAGCAAATCTTGGATGAATCTTTGGATGGGTCAAATTCCCAGTTTGTGGTTGAGGATGGACTGCTAAGGAAGGACGGTCGTCTATGCATCCCTAGTGCAGATAATATTCAGGAGGAGTTGATGTACGAGGCTTAACATACCAAGTACTCAATCCACCCGGGTAGCACGAAGATGTATAGAGACATGAAGAAGTTATTCTGGTGGCCAGGATTAAAGAGAGATGTAGCACTTTATGTGGCCAAGTGCCAAACTTGTGCCTTGGTGAAAGCGGAGTGCTAGAAGCCCGGAGGCTTCCTAAAGTCCTTGCCTATCCTGGAATGGAAATTCGACGACATTTCTATGGATTTTGTGCATGGCTTGCCAAAGTCGCAGAGGGGTAACGACGCCATCTGGGTGGTCATAGATAGGTTGAAAAAGGTGTCGCATTTCATCCGGAATAGGTAGGAAGATCCAGTGGAAACGTTAGCCAAACTCTATGTGGATAATATCGTACGGTTGCATGGTGTGCCGCGCAGTATTGTTAGTGACCGAGATGGACGCTTCACGTCGAAGGACTGGAGGCTGGTGCATAGTTTGTTGGGAACTAAGCTGAGTTTTAGCACAGCCTTCCACCCACAAACAGACGGTCAGACCGAGAGGGTCAACATGACGATGGAGGACATGCTTCGCATGTGCGTCCTAGATTTCAGAAAGCATTGGGAAGATCACCTGTACATGGTGGAGTTTGCGTATAACAACAGCTTTCAAGCGAGTATTGGAATGGTACCTTTCGAGGCCTTGTATGGGAGGAAGTGTCATACGCCGTTGTCTTGGTTGGAGACAGGCGAGTCGAAGTTGTATAAACGTCAAGCGGTGGAAGACGCCACTTCAATGGTACGTACAATTCAGGAAAGGTTGAAGATCGCTCAGGACAGGCAAGCAAAGTACTATAATGACAAGCATAGGAACGTGGAGTTCGGTGTTGGAGACTGGGTGAATTTAAAAATCAAGCCATTTAAGGGTGTTTCGCTGGTTCGACGCTTACATAAGCTGAGTCCGAGATACCTTGGACCATTTGAAATCCTGGAGCGTGTTGGCGAAGCAGAGTATAGATTGAAGCTGTTGGTGGAGTTGGGTGGGCTACACGATGTGTTCCACGTATCGGTGTTGCGGAAGGCGGTGCAATAGCCTTCGCAGAAAGTTGCGGTTGATCAAGTGCCAGTAGATTACGAGTTGACGACAAAGGTCAAGCCTATACGTATAGAAGACGTTGAGGTCAAACGACTCCGCAACAAGGAAGTCCGAATGGTTAAGGTTCATTGGGATAACTGCGGACGTGAGGAGCTTTCATGGGAGAAAGAGCAAACTATGTTAGAGGAATACCCCGAGTTATTCCACTCAGGTAACATTTAATTTTTGTATACCTTTACTTAATTTCAGGACGAAATTCCTTAGGGGGGGGGAGATTTGTAATTCCCCGAAAATCGTTATCGAGCTGGTCGCGTCCAAAAGAGATTTTGGTGCCTGTATAAGGGTACACTGGCCTAGGACACGGGCGTGTCCAAGGCCGTGTCTTGCTTGGTGTTTTGGCCGGCTGTATCCAGAGAAGGACACGACAAGTAACACGGCAGAATGACACGGGCGTGTCATTTGACACGGACGTGTGCCTACCCGTGTCAGTACCCGTGTTCCCTAGAGTCGCGACGGTTGGCGTGACGGCTATACATGACACGCCTCTGGTCACGGGCATGTCGAGGACCCGACATGGGCATGTCAGGTTGAGACACGGGCGTGTCAGGTTGAGACATGAGCGTGTCTTTGCCGTGTGGTTTTTCTGCGTTCGACGATCGTGCCTGGATCGAGGCACACAGCCTGGGACACGGCCGCGTGCGAGGCCGTGTTCGGCCCAGGTTTGGGGATTTCTGTACAGATCTGAGTCGTTCGTTTTCTTTAAGTAAGATCTGATGGCCCAGGCATGTTCCTGCTCTGTTAAGGCCAGGAATGGTGGTTTAACTCCTCATTTCTCTCTTAAGGTTTCTATTTCCAAGGAGTTAGAGCAAGGAGGAAGAAGGAGGAGGATTTCGGCCGCCGGCGGAGAATAGGAGCACCGTTTAGAGATCCGAGAGCGGATCCGTGGAGGAAATAACGTTGCGAAGTCTTCTATCCATGTAATTTCCATGGAGCAAAAGAGTACTACATGGGTAACGATTCTCTACTTGAGCATGTGAAGCTCTCTTTCTTTTGCATAGGGAAACCCACTCCCGCGAGTGTGCGGCGAGTGTGCGGTGTTCCTTGGGGTTATCGGGAATAGTCCCCCCTTGTGTTGCATATAGAGTCCGGAATCGAAGTACGGACATAGGCATTGTGTGTGAAGCCTACCCGGACATGTTGGTCTGGATCGGTGATGTTGCATTTGTTATGGTTTGCCGGAGAAGACTCTGTGCTTTGGGATTTCGGGTTTCTACGCGGAAGATTGCAACAGGGATCCTTGGGGATTAACTCCAAGGCGCACCCGAAAAACTGAGCGGAATCGTTGTTCTGCTAACTTGGCGGTTTGGGAACCTGCCTTGATCATAACTGGGTTATGTGATTGTTTGAAAATGGCAGGATCCGAGAGAAGCTTGGCTCGTGCGTATGTCTTAAGGTGTACTACGCGTTGTGAGCAACGGGCAAGTGGAATCGTACCAGGGCTATGTGGTTCGGTGCAAGAGACCCGAAAAGGGGACTGGCCATTGGCTTAGTTGGGAGACTTAGACAGTGGTCAGAAAGGCTAAAATGCTCACGTTGTTGCCATCCCGGGGGTGGTGGTGAAGTCGCTGAAGTGTCAGGATTCACCGATAATGTGCCCTGAGTGCACGGGGTGTTTGGCCGTGCGAGCCTACACCTATGGCTAGCATGTTTGTACTATATTATTTAGCTGGGCTAATGAATTGCAGGGAAGGAGAACCGCAGTCCCTAGTTAGGGGCGGGGTCGTTATAATTTGGTCGGCTTTTGGCTAACCGTTACTTTGTTTGCCACCGTGCGGTGGAATGTTGCTTGTAGGTGCTGCGGAGCCGAGTGCCAAATAGCGGGCTGGAGCCCATGTTGCTGTGCTGGCCCTAGAAGGCCAAAGCGAATAGTTGTACTTTATTTTGTCATGTGTGGCCAGCCTGCAAGTCGATGTATGGAAAACATTATTTAATTAAGTGAACCTCTGTAAGGACATAAGGCCGTGTACCTTTCAGTGTATTTGTTTTCATTCCAGTTATAGTGGTGTTGGACATTCATGATTATTGGATACAATTATGGGTTCTTTCAACTGTTTAAAAGCTTCCGCTAGAATGCTCTGTGTTAGGACGAGTCGTCTTAATTGGATAGTTTGGTTATTCATACATAACCCTTCCAACTGTCCATGGTGTATGGTGTCGGGTTCCAGCTGGACCTTCTACTATATGCCATACGACAGATGGGGGTGTTACACAAGTCTTGTAGACCAACTTACCATGGGATTCTTCTTTCCCATCTAGATAAGATAGTGGAATCAATTTTCTTCAGGTGATGAATTGAAACTCCTTTGCTCTTGTCGAATGTGTCTATTCCAACTCATTTAAGTATAGGCTGATTATCCTTCCAAATTTTGGAGCTCGTAGACTGTCCTTTGTCCTTCCAAATAACTCTACACCCCAGTCCATTCTCTTCCGGCATATGATGGCGACTATAATCTTAAACATGTCTGAGGATAGGTAGTCATGGGATCCAGTCTTATACAACAGAACTTTTACAATGATATCAGAAAGAAGTTTTCCTTCGTCATTCCTCCCTTTTCGCTTGATTGCTTTTGTACCTTTTGGTAGTCCACAGAATAGCAGAGCCCCTGAGAAATCACTGACTTCTAACTGATCTTCCTCTTCACACTCTGGGAGCCGTAAATACCTAGTGAGTAGAGAAGCTTTCACTTTCACTTTGACATGCCTGGCTTTGCTCTTCATTATTGTATATTCCCTATGGAGTTTGTCCTGTTGGAAGAACTCACGAACCTCCTTGTGCAACACCTTCCAAGTGTGTTCGAGGACGAAGGTGATACCGGCCGATTCCATCATTAGTACGATGTTACAGAATTCTTCCATGGCCATAGTGAACCCTGTACAAACCATTTCTCCCACTACGAGCAAGCCACGGGTACATCTAGGATCCATGAAGACACAATGAAATCTGGAAGGTCGACGGAATTGGAGATGACATTGTGATGCAGTCATGAAATCTAGAACGGTGGACGGAAGACTCGACCGGAATCACACTCCTCTTTTGATGATGTGAAGACGTTATATATATATATATTGTAACGTCCCATTTGTCACATGGTATATAACGGTGGGTCCGGCTGGGGACCCACGCCATATGTCATAGACAAGTAGTGGAATTGCTTGTGGAAATCAAAATATATTCGCATCCTTAACTCAATCGATTCTAGCGCAGCATGTTTTAAGTAAAAGAACTCAGCTCAGAGAATGTCCACTTCTATATAAACTCCACATTTATATAGCTACACCAGGAATGTATACAACGCACACACTGGATTTAAGGCCTTACAAATTTCTCTTTTCACACAATTACATTTTCGAACATCGGCACGCAGGCCAGCCACACATGAAATCCAAACACACTTCTTCGCATGGCCTTCAAGGGCCTTTAGCAGCAATCCATACATTCCACTTGTTCATTCTACCTGCAATTTGTCATCCAAGCCAAAACAGAAAACAAAGTAACGGTCAGCATTCGCTGACCCATTTATAACGACCCTACCTCGTACCCGGGGTAGTGGTTCCTTCCATGTATGCATTGCTATCATCATCTCATCAAGCCTCATCAAGCATCATATGTATTATTCTATTTATCAATCTATCAATCACATTCACATCACAAACGCCGGTATCCACCAGACGCTCCGTGCACTCAGGGCACCTTCTTGGCGTACCGGGCATCCCAGTCGTACACCGCCAATTAGTGGTACTTCACTTATTGGTTGGACGGCTCAAGCCTAGTCCACCAGTCTCGCAAGCTGGCGACATCCCGTCCATACCACTCAGAGGTACAACCTCCCCAGCATCCCAAAGAACTAGAGCAGATCTACCCACCCTTGTGGTGTAGCAGTCTGAGTTATCGTTGCTCCCCAGGCATACCACCAATCGACCCCTCACCTATTTCCTGATCGACCCACCATTGTGGTGCAGCAAGTCGGGTGCTCGCTTCCTGGGTCATGCCACTAATCGATCCCTTCTAACCAGATCAACCACCCTAGTGGTGTAGTCGGCTGGGTACTCGCTTCCTGGGCGCACTACCAATTAATCTCTCTTCAACCAGGAGCTTAACCAAAGCTTCCTCACATCCATAATTCACATTCATACAACCATACCACAATCATAAATCTTTCATAGCATCAAATCCACAGAGTCTTCTCCGGTTTACCCATGAACATCACCAATCCAGACTATCTATCCAGATGGGCTTCACACAGCATGCCTATGCTGTACTCCACACTTCCGGCTCTAGATGCAGACTCAACAAAGGAATCACTTCCAAGATCCACCTCTTGGTGGAGGATTCCAAGCACATGCATAAAGAAAGGACTTCGATGTCAAAGAAGGAGATCGTTAACCTTGAAGATCGCTTCGGTGCCATGAAGTAGCCGGATGGAAGTCACCGCCTCGGCTCTGCCTTCATGAATCCTCTCTCGGATCTTCGTTCCGCACTCCGCAGCTCCTCCATCAGCTGGCTTTACTTTCCTCCTTCCTTCCTTTTCTCTCTCCTCCTCTTTCTATCTCTTGAAATGAGATGAAGAAGAAGAAGAAGGAGAGGAAGGGCTTAAAACCTCAGATCTCGGCCAGAAATCCACATGGATAAAGCCTAACCCTTGGATCCAGGATAGATAAATCAACGGCCAGAAAAACACTGAAAAATCATGTTTCAGCCCTGACACGCCCTGTGACACGCCCGTGTCACAGGCTGTGTCCCCAAAGCGGTGCACGAACCGCCTTATCCGAACTTATCCATCACAGAACACGGCCAGGGTACACGCCCGTGTCGGCCCATACACGCCCGTGACACAGGGCGTGTAGCCCACTCGACACCCAGTCGAGAGAAAATCGTCGACCTATCGATACAGCGGGACACGCCCTGTGACACGCCCGTGTCACAGGCCATGTACCCCTACTTGACGATCGCCACTCGACGATCGACATTCGAAGATCGCCACTCGACGATCGACACTCGACACTCGACGATCGCCGCTCGATGATCGACAAGCAATATCGTCGAACCGATGTGATATGCCCCCTGTCACGCCCGTGTTACAGGGTGTGACCACCCAAACACTTCGTCGACCGATCGTCGACCTCGCGCCTCACGACGCAACCCGAGCGGGACACACCCTAGGACACGCCCGTGTCCCAGGCCGTGTCACCCAATTTTTGCCAATTTCAGACTTTGGGCTGTTACACACACACACAGATATATATATATATATATATATATATATATATATATATATATATATATATATATATATATATATATATATATATATATATGTATATATATATATATATATATATATATATATATATATATATATATATATGTATGTATATATATATATATATATATGTATGTATATATATATATATATATGTATGTATATATATATATATATATATATATATATATATATATATATATATATATATATATATATATATATATATATATATATAAAGTTTAGAGAAGAGAAATCAGCGCGTACCTTAAACCGTAGACTATTCGGATCCAATAAAAATTTTGACCTGAGTATAATTTGTCAAGATCCCATGGAAGCCGAGTAGGATTCGTCGAATATCGCCAAAATTCATTAAAGAGTAACGAATTATTTCAACGAATCGACGAGATTCCACAAGAGTGGCTCGACAAATTTGCCTTGGTTTATTTTGAGTGCTTAGAGATGCACTTCACTGAGAGAATTACTCTCCTTAGCCATCTTTAAGAGCCCTTGTTGAGCATGCCCAATTCCAGTTTGAAGAATGAGAACTTGGCCTCGTCCAGTGACTTCGTGAATTTATCTGCGACTTGCTTATCCGTAGGGACGTAGTTGAGAATTATGTCCTTCTTGTACACATGCTCCCAGATGAAATGATATTTGATTTCGATGTGCTTTGTCTGGCTGTGATAAACCAGATTATTTGGAATCGTGATCGCACTAGAGGAGTCACAAAACATCGGAATCTCCTTGAATTGCAAGTTGTAGTCTTCCATTTGATTCCTAATCCATAGAAGCTATGCACAACAAATACCAGTAGATATGTACTATGACTCGTCAGTGAAGGTTGCCACACAGTTTTGCTTCTTGTTGCACCATGAAATAAGCTTTCTTCTGAGGAATTGGCAAGTACCAGTAGTGCTTTTCCTATCATCCTTGCATCCTACAAAATCAACATGTGAAAAACCAATTAGCTCAACGTCATTACTTCTTGGCTACCATAAGCCAAGATTTGGTGTACCCTTAAGGTATCTCAAAATCCTCTTTGCAGCGGCATAATGAGATTTCTTAGAGTTCATGTTGGATCCCTAGTTGGATTTAGGCTAGGTTCACTAAACTAGGATGTTTGACCCAACCTGTATAGCCAGGGTCATGTCTGTGTCCTAGAGTATAGGCCATGTCCTTAGAGTCAACACTACATGGATCAGCCAACAACAGACTGCAGAAGACTCAAGACTTAGAGAAATTTCAAAGAATCAGTAAAATGAGGTCGACGTTCGTCGAACTCAGCTCGACGAAAGTTGTGCTCAGCTCGATGATGTTGACGCAAGAAATGCATCCTCAAGTTAACGGGTTGTTCGATCTCACAAGCTAAGGTGAAGAAGAGGAAGGGCTGCGGTGATAGAGGAGAGGTCTGCTGAGAGCAGCCGGGAAGGTTGCTGATCAACAGAGAAGCTTGCCTAATCAGCAGGGGAGAAGCTTGATAGAGCAGAGAAGAAGCAAGCTCAAGCAGAGAAGAGTCTTGCTTGAGCGGAGAAGAGGCTTGCTCAAGCAGAGAAGAGGCTTGCTTGAGCAGAGGAGAAACTTGGTCAGGGACTGTCGAGGAGACAACTACTTGGGCGGTTAGCTTTGCAGGTTAATGCCGAGAGAGGAGAGAAGAAGAGAGGAGGGGCCGCTAGCAGCGGCAACAACATATTTCGCCCGCCGCGGCTTGAATGCCACTCTTACGACGGGCTTTTCCTTTAATCAAGAAGCAGAATTACAACTTGCCATTAGACTTTTACAAGAGGAAGCAATAAAGGGTATAATGGGGGAAGTTGGCGGCTAGGGAAGGAGTTGCCAGAGACTAAGTAAAAGAGACTGCGAACAGCTGTGGAGGACTAGGAGGTCTGGGAAATTGAGTCCGCAGACCTTGCTTGATCAACTGTGGAGGACTGGGAGGACTGAGAAATTGAGTACGCAGACCCTGCTTGATCAACTGTGGAGGACTGGGAGGACCGAGAAATTGAGTCTCCAGACCCTGCTTGATCAACTGTGGAGGATTGGGAGGACTGAGAAATTGAGTCCGCAGACCCTGCTTGATCAACTGTGGAGGACTGGGAGGACTGAGAAATTTGAGTCCGCAGACCTTGATCAAGCTGGGAGTTCTCCTCTCGCCCCCGTGCCACCTCTATAAATGAGAGCCATTGGGGGATATTTATAGGCCTTGGGCGGTAACAGTCTTGGTAACGTCACCACCGGTGAGGCGGTGAGTTATGCGAGTACAGATGTTGAGTACGCGGAGTACGCGATAGGCCGCGTGGTCTGCGACTTGCTGCTTGAACCAACTGCTGCATGGAATGGGAAGAGCAGGTCGCCGACCGGGGCGGACTGAAGGTCGGAAGGCTGCAGGCTTTGCTTCTGCTGAAGAGAGAGCAAGTCGCCGACCTGGGCAGGCTCAACGGACTGGAGGCAGCGAGGCTGCTGGCTTTGCCTCTGCTGAAGAGAAGACTTATGGTTGGTAGAAGAGGGCAGGCCGCCCCTGGCAGGTGGCCTACTCTGGAGGCCTCCCCCAGGGGGCCGCCTGGCAACTGGAGGCCGCCTGGGCGGCGTGGCTAAAGGAGGCCGCCCAGGCGGACGACCTGCCATAGGAGGCTGCCCAGGCTGGCGGCCTGGCCACAGGAGGCCCCCCAGGGTGGCGGCCTGGCAAAAGGAGGCCGCCCAGGCGGGAAGCCTGGCCAAAGGAGGTCCGCCCAGGCGGGAGGCTTGGCCACAGGAGGCCTCCCAGGCAGGAGGCCTGGCCAAAGGAGGCCGCCCAGGCAGGCGGCCTGGCCAAAGGAGGCCGCCCAGGCGGGCTGCCTGGCCAAAGGAGGCCGCTCAGGCTGGCGGCATGGCCAAAGGAGGCTGCCCAGGCGGGCATCGTGGACAAAGGAGGCCGCTTAGGCGGGCTGCCTGACCAAAGGAAGCCGCCCAAGCGGGCGTCTGGCCATTGGAGGCTGCCCAGGTGGGTGGCCTGGCCACAGGAGGCCGCCCAGGCGGGAGGCCTGGCCAAAGGACGCCGCCCAGGCGGGCGTCCTGGCCACCGGAGGCCGCCCAGGAGTGCGACCTGTCCAAAGGAGGCCGCCCAGGCAGGCGGCCTTGCCAAAGGAGGCCGCCCAGGCTGGCGACCTGGCCAAAGGAGGCTGCCCAAGCGGGCGGCCTGGGCGGGTAGCGGTAGGTGGCCACGCCCCTAGCGAGCTGGAGGCCCCCCTACCGGGCGACTTCAGCGGGCAGCGGCAGGAGGTCGCGCCCCTTGGGCGAATCGAGGAGGCGACCTGAGGAGCAGGCTACCCTTATGGCGGTAAAACTGATGGCAAGCTGGAGAATGAGCTTGCCGAGCCCATGACGGTTGCATTGGTCTAGGGTTGACACCGATTGGGCGACCTGGTGGTCTGAAGGAGTAGAGCACGTAGATCGTCCTTATTAGCTCTTATTGCCTCCTGCAAGGAAGAATGGTGCACAGTTAGCAGGCCTTACCGCATTGTAACACCCCCTATCCGTCGCATAGCATATAGCAGTAGGTCCGGCCGGGACCCGATGCCATATACCACAGACAGACCAGGTGATTACTCAACGGAAACCATCCAACCAATCCAACGTCCTACACAGAGCATTCTAGCGGAAGCAATTTAAAATTGTTGCATTAAGAAAGAACCCAACGCCAGCATGAATGTCCACTAATATGCCAAAAGGAATGAAGTACAAATACACAAGTACAGGCCTTATGGCCTTACAATGTTTTCCTCTAATTACATGTTTTCAAACCTCAGAACGCAGGCCAGCCATACATGAATAAACAAAAACACTCAAAATTAGGCCTTCGAGGTTCGGCTCAGCAACTTGGGCTTTAGCCCGCTATTTTCCGCACGGCTCTACAGCGCCTGCAAGCACAATCCACCGCAATGGTGGCAAATCAAAGCAACTGTCAGCCATGCTGACCAAATTATAACGATCCCGCCCCCAATTCGTGGCGGCGATGCTCCTTCCCTGCACTTTATTAGCATAACCAAGCAGTATATAAATACATTGCATCACAGGCGTTGGCATGCACGACTACACACCCCGTTCACTCAGGGCACATTCTCGGTGAACCAGTCAATGTCACGTTAATTTAAGCCATAGACACCCCGGTCTCACCACCGCCACTGTGATGGCCAAACTATGAGCAATTTGTCTTCCTGGCATGGGTCACGTCAATTTAAGCCATAGACCGCCGAAGACCCTCATCTATGCCAACGGCAAGTACCACGTACCCTTAGGTCTCTTTAACCGAACGACATAGAATGAGTACAGTTCCATCTAACCCGTGCTCACATCGAAATGACAATTTAAGTCATATACGCGGGTCAAACTTCTCCCGAGTCCCATTTCCGTTACACAATTCACATAATCCGGTTATGTTCAAGTTGGCTCACAGGCCACCAAGTTGGCAGAATCACATATCTGCCCAGTTTTCTGGGTGCACCTTGGAGTTAATCCCCAAGGCTCCCTGCTGCAATCTACCTCATAGAAAACCCGAAAAACAAACATTCGCACGGAGTCTTCTCCGGCCATTTTGCAATGCAACATCACCGATCCAGACAAACTTGTCCGGGTAGGCTTCACACATCATGTATATGTCCGTTCTCGAATACGGACTCTAAACAACGGGGACTTTACATATCTACCCGAAGGAACGCCTCAAACTCACCGCAAACTCGCGAGAGCGGGCTTCCTATGCAAAAGAAGTAGATATTCACATGCTCTAGTAGAGAATCGTTACCCTAGCGTTCTTCCTTTGTGCCATGGAAATGTAAGCGGATGAAAAGCACCGCACTCTCCTTGCCTCTGAAGATTCGAAATTGGTTTGCGATTTTGAGCTCCGAAGCTCCGCCGGTGACCGGATCTAGGCTTCTTCTTCCTCCTTTGATCTCCCCTCTCTCTTGACTTTGAAAGAGAACCACTCAAGTGAAATGAGGGTTTCAAAGGCCCAATCCAGGGTATATCCCAGTAGGAACAACCCCTAACTGTAGGATCCCAAAATAAGGAAACGAATGGCTACGATTCGTAGCTGAAGAGTAAAACCTGGGCCGAACACGGCCTGCGGTACGCCCGTGTACAGGGCCGTGTCCCTCATTCGCTGTCGAAATCAACGCGTTACGAAAATTACACGGGTCCCGACATGCCTGTGTTCAACCTGACACGCCCGGGTTCCAACTGACACGGTCGTATGGTTGACTGTGTGCCCTCATCGACACAACATCGAAAAAACCTGAGACTCACACGGGTCTTGGACACGCCCGTGTCATATTTGACACGCCCACGTCAAACCCGAACACGCCTAGGCTCCAGGCCATGTTCACTGTCTCGACACTTCATTGAGCGAAAATGTCGACTCCACGACACGGCCATGGACACGCCCGTGTCCTAGTCCGTGTTCCCTGTCTCGACACATCGTCGAGCGAAAATGTCGACTCCCCGGACCGATCGTCGACACGGGCTCGACACGCCCTAGGACACGCCCGTGTCCCAGGCCGTGTACCCCCTATATTGACACATCGTCGAGCGAAAATGTCGACTCCCCGGGCCGATCGTCGACACGGGCTCGATACGCTCTAGGACACGCCCGTGTCCCAGGCCGTGTGCCCCCTGCCAAATACCATATTTGGCCCAAAACGCCTCCCATCGCTATTTTTAGTTTAGGGGCGTTACAACTCTCCCCTATTAAAAGAATTTCGTTCTCGAAATTTCATAAAGGAAAGATAAGTACAAAACTAAAATTTGTACCTGAGCGGAACAACTCCGTGTACTCGTCAAGCATAGTCTGCTCTCGCTCCCAGGAGAGCTCTTCTCGACCGCAATTGTCCCAACGGACCTTGACCATCCTGATCTCTTTATTGCGTAGCCACTTGACTTCTGAATCCTCAATTCGTATAGGCTTGACCTTTGTCGTCAACCCACTATCAATCGTCACTTGATCGACCGCGATCACTTGCGTAGGCTCTTGCACCGCCTTCCGCAACACCGATATATGGAATACATCATGTAGACCACTAAGCTCCACTGATAGCTTCAAATGATAGGCTAATTAACCAATCCGCTCCAGAACCTCAAACGGTCCAAGGTATCTCGGGCTTAGCTTCTTCAAGCGTCACACCCGCGAGAGACCCTTGAATGGCTTTATCTTCAAGTACACCCAATCGCCAACAGCGAACTCCACGTTCCTGTGCTTGGCATTATAGTACTTAGCCTGGCGGTCCTGAGCGATTAGCAACCTCTCTCGAATGGTTCTCACCAATGAAGTAGCATCCTCCATCTCTAATCGCTTATACTACTTTGATTCACCCGTTTCCAACCAGGACAACGACGTGCGACATTTTCTACCATAATGGGCCTCGAAGGGTGCCATTTGAATGCTCGCCTGGTAGCTATTATTGTAAGCGAATTCCACCAAGTATAGGTGATCTTCCCATTGCTTTACAAAGTCCAGGACACACATGCGAAGCATGTATTCCATTGTCCGATTGACCCTCTCGGTCTGCCCATCCGTTTGCGGATGAAAGGCTATGCTAAAACTCAGCTTTGTTCCCAACATCTGCTGCACCAGCCTCCAATCATTGGACGTGAACCGCCCATCTCGGTCACTCACGATGCTGCGGGGCACACCATGAAGCCGTACAATATTATACACATATAGCTTTGACAATTTCTCAACTGGATCATCCTTCCTATGCGAAATGAAATGTGACACCTTCGTTAGACAATCTATGACCACCCAAATGGCATCGTTCCCCTTTTGCGACCTTGGCAACCCGTGCACAAAGTCCATAATAATGTCGTCGAACTTCCACTCCGGAATAGGCAAGGATTTCAAGAATCCTCCCGGCTTTTGGCATTTTGCCTTCAGCGAGGCGCAAGTTTGACACTTCACCACGTAGAGCGCCACATCCTTTTTCAGTTCTGGCCACGAGAACAATTTCTTAACATCGCAGTACATCTTCGTGCTCCCCGGGTGAATTGAGCACTTGGTATGATGCGCCTCGTACAACAATTCCACCTGCAAATTGCCCACGCTTGGGACGCACAGACAACCGTCTTTCCAAAGTAATCCGTCCTCCACAACGAATAGGGAATTTGACCCATCCAGAGCCTCTATCATGAGTTGCTTCATGTGGACATCCATATCCAACGCTTGCCGAGTCCGATCAGCCAGGTCATATTGGACTTCCGTCCAATTCAATACTACTTCAGCACTTGATTGCTTATCAACGCAAAAGATCTCCAACGCCTCTAACTCCCTAACCAACTGCTCGTCATGGACCGACAGCCAATTGGCTTGAGCTAGGGCCCGGCGACTCAACGCGTCCGCAACCGCATTACCTTTACCAGGCACGTAGTGGATCTTGAATGTATAGTTCCCCAATAACTCCATCCATCTACGCTGCCACATGTTCAAATCTTTCTGACCAATCAAATACTTCTGGCTCTTATGATCGGTGTAGATATAAATCTTCACACCGTACAAATAATGCCTCCACAGCCTCAAGGCAAATATCACGGCCGCTAACTCCAAGTCATGGACCGGATAGTTCCTCTCGTGCACCTTCAGCTGTCTCGAGCCATATGCTATAATACTTCCATGCTGTAACAACACACAACCCAAAACACTGCCCGAAGCATCGCTATAAATCTCATAACCTTCGGTCCCACTCGGCGAACTCAACACAGGCGCCGTGGTCAACTGACATTTCAACTCCTCAAAAGCTCGCACGCACTCCGGCGTCCAAACGAACTTCTGCTCCTTCCTCGTCAAAGTAGTGAGAGGTAACGCTATCCGTGAGAAGTTCTCTACGAAGCGCCTATAATAGCCGACAAGCCCCAAAAAGCTCCGGACTTCCGCTACCGTAGAAAGCTCAGGCCACTCTCGTATCGCAACAATCTTCGTCGGATCTACTGCAATACCTTCCCCACTCACTATATGACCGAGGAATGCCACTGAGGACAACCAAAACTCATACTACGAGAACTTGGCGTACAATTGATTCCTCCTTAGCGTCTCCAAAACCAAATGAAGATGCCTGAAGTGATCTTCCTCACTCTGCGAGTACACCAAAATATCGTCGATGAAGACGATCACAAAATGGTCCAAGTACTCCCTGAAGGTCCTGTTCATCAAATCCATGAACACTAACGGCACATTCGTCAGCCCAAACGGCATGACCGTTAACTCATAATGCCCATATCTTGTACTGAACGCTGTCTTATGGATATCACTCTCCATTATCCTCAGCTGATAGTAACCAGACTTGATATCCAACTTAGAGTACACCGTCGACCCGACCAACTGATCAAAAAGATCATCGATCCTTGGGATTGGGTACCTGTTCTTTTCCGTTAGCTTGTTTAACTCCCGATAATAAATACAAAGTCTCAAGCTTCCGCCCTTATTCTTTACAAAGAGAACCGGTGCGCTCCAAGGTGAAGAACTTGGATGCACAAACCCTTGCTCCAACAACTCTTGCAGTTGAACCTTCAACTCTTCCATTTACTTAGGCGCTAGCCGATACGGAGATCGTGACACAGGCTTTGCACCTAGCACTAGCTCAATAGTGAAATCTATCTCCCGTTGAGGTGGGGCTCCAGGAATATCTGTTGGGAACACATCAGGGTACTCAACTACAACTGAAATACTATCCAACGTAGGCTTCGGCTTTGTAACCTCCACTAGTGTAAAGAACAGCTCTGCACCACCACGAACCGCCTTCACCACCTGAGAGCAGACATCAACGTCTTGCTCGACCCTTTCAAGCCCGTAAAAGTCATCTCACGACTTGCTCCCAACTTGACTTCCTTACGACTGCAATCAATATAGGCTTGCTGCTCCGAGAGCCAGTCCATGCCAAATATAACGTCGAACTCCACCAACGGTAGTAACGACGCTTGCAGATTGAACTCTTGATTCCCAACGCGAATCTTAACACCGTAGACTTTATCTGCGCGCATCGAACACCCATTCGGTAACAACACATCCAACTTGTCCTTTTTCATCAAAGAAGGTACTCCGATTCGCGATATGAACCCTTCAGACAAGAAGGAGTGTGAAGCTCCCGTATCAAAGAGTGCTCTCGTCGGAAACTCATAAATCAAAACAAATCCTAAACAAGCAGTGGTAAGGTAACATACACATAACAAGTACTTAAAGAAACTTAACTTGCTACGAATTAAACAGTACCTGTCACCACATCCGCTTGTTTGATGGCCTCCTGTTGGCCAAGATTATAAACCCTTGGTTGAGCCGGAGCGTAATGGGACGCGGTTGACTCCACCGCCTTGCCCTTCTCTTCAAAAGTTGCTCCTGGCTTTCTCTCAGACTTGGGACGTCCGCTCCAGCAATCGCGGGCAAAGTGCACCGATTTTCCACAAGTAAAGAATGCACCCAGGGTACGACCCGTAGTCGCCCTAGAAGCCCCAGAAGAGGGGGCTGGACCCGAAGTCCTAGTCTTTTTGTATATCCTTCGATAGCTGGACTTAGAAGTAGTCGGCACCTTGAACTCAGACTTCTTGTCACCAATGCTTTTCTTTGCTTGAACCTTCTTCATGTCCTTCTCCAAGGACCTGGCTGTGTTGACCAGGGTCAAGAAGCCCTGCGTCATAGGCCCCAAGAGTAGTAGCCTCAAATCATCTCTCAACCCTTCGTAGAATCGATTTGTCTTGCGCTCCTCATCCGCGATAATGGAGCTAGCATACCAACTCAATTGAGTAAACTCGTAGAGATATTCATCCACGCTACTCTCTCCTTGAACCAACTTCAGCAACTCATTCTCCATCGAAATCCTCTGAGTAGATGGGAGGTACCTGAAAGTGCAGGTTAGATCTGAAATACTCTAGAGGGGGGGGGGGGGGGGTGAATAGAGTATTGTGCTCTCTTAAAAACTTTTTACAACTATTGCTGTAATCCTAGGTGAACTGATTAGCAAATAAAGAAATAAGTACAGTAACGTAACCAATCACAGAGCACAACCAAAATAAAAGAAAAGGGCAATCAGACGACACAAGAAATTTATAGTGGTTCCCCAACCTGGGTACATCCACTCTTCTACTACCATGGTAGGAATCCACTCAGGTTTTTGATCAGGTGCCTGACACCAATGAGCTTTTGTTCAGGTGCTCAAAAACCAAAACCTCAAGTCTTTTGGTAGGAGACTTGCAATCAGGAATAATTTTGAAGGGAATTAAAACCCTATACAGAGGATGGAAAAGGGGTGATGGTGTCTTCTCTTTCTCAATAACAACTGAGAAGACTAGTGGATTGATTTTAGCAGATTGCTCCCCCTGAGATCTTGAATGGATCAAGGAATCTGGAGCACTGCTTCAGGGTGACAGGTCTTCAAAAACAACTTGACTGCATGTCCAGAGATGCTTCAGGAACTTCTTTGACAGATAGAAATCTTGTTGTCCTTCTGAAGTTGTCCTGTAGAATTGAAGGAAGAAGACTCTTGATGGAGATTAAATGTTCTTCTTCTTCTTGATGATGTTCTCTGGCCTAGGCTGATTGCAGTATGAAACTTTAGTTTTATGTAAGACTGTTCTTCATTGCAATGTCTGTTTGTGTGTGTGTGTCTGACTGCTTAATTTTTTTTTCTTTTCTGACTGAAGACTGACTGAAGAACACTCAAAATTTGAATCTTTGAGCAGTAGATGCAGTCGGCCTGGGAAGGAAGCGACAATCAATGAATTCCCTAACTGTCCCATGGAAAAATGGCATGTAATAATCCATGATCAATGCTCGTTCCAACGTTAACATTCCGAGAAGATTGAGCATTAATCACTCAGGAATCATCGCCAAGAAAAGGGACGGAAAACTGGAGAAGACCTAGTCTGGAATCGTCGAACGAAGAACACAAATCGTCGAGCTGAGTTCACAGTTCGTCGAGCTGAGCTGATGAGTTCGTCGACCAGACAATAGCAATTTGTCTTCAAGGGAATCTTGTCAATTCTGCTACAATCTTCGTCGAACTGACAATCTTCATTCGTCGACCAGAGATCCAAAGTTCGTCGAACTGATAATCATCACTGTCAATCTTTATTCATCGAACAGAGATCCAAATTCGTCGACCGAAGAATGATTGTGGACTTAGAATCTGAGAAGTCTCTGACTGAGAAGAATTCAAATCGTAGACCAGAAATTGTCGAGCAGAGTACTGAATTCGTCGACCTGAGAAGTTGACTTTATCGACATGAGAAGTTGTGAACTTGAGGTCCAAGTTCATCGAGCTCAGAATCTTGTTCGTCGACCAAAGCCTGAAGTTTGACTTAGAAGAATCTGGAGTTGCCCTGACTTTAGTTTGTTGAAGTATCTCAGTCTTCGTCGAATAGAGAACAAAGATCGTCGAGCTCAGCACAGAGAAATGTCTCAAGATCGTCGAGCTCAAAACGCCTTTCGTCGACCTGAGTTCGACGAACGTCGAACTCATTTTACTTAGTCTGGAAATCTTCTACATCTTGAGTCTCTGATGGTCTTGTTGATATCTGACCCATCTGATGTTGACTCTAAGGACTTGGCCTGGACTCTAGGACACAAATTTGACCCTGACTATACATGTTGGGTCACATCCTAAGATAGTGAACCTAGCCCAAATCAACTAGGGATCCAACAGTACCTTGCCAAGAACATTCCCGAGAACTCCTCCATCGGGACATCTGTAATTTGTCTACCTCTCAAATGATGAAGCTCCAAGCCTTCCCACCATAATCTCGCTTCACAGTCTACAAGGAACATAGCAATAGTGGTCATTTGCCATTCTTTCGTCTCCGTTGCTGTCAAGACTCTCTTCACCCTGGAGAGCCAGTCTTCAACTTGAGATGGGGTTCCCAACCCCGAGAATATAGGAGGATTGAAGCTCATAACATGTTTGAGCTGTCTCTCGGTTTCCCTCCTCGGCACCACCGGTTCCTCTACTACCTGATCCACCCTTCTCTGCTCAGCCGCTTGCAGTGGTACCTACTCAATCGCAGGAACGGGCTGCTGCACCTGCCTTGTAGGCTGTGCATTGATCATTGCAAACACTGCTTCAGCCACCAGTCGAATGGTTTCGGCCGAAGGAGGTGTTGCAGGAGCATCATTTGGTGCATTGCTAGCCTCAGAAACTCGACGTTCCGACGGCCCAGCACCGCTTCTAGTCACCTATAGTGGTACAAAACACCGTTAAGAGACCAAATAAAATTGCAAACAGCAATTATAGGAACACGCAGGTTCCTCAAACACGTGTATTTTCATTCCTAATTGGACATTCATGGCTTCTTTTGTTGTTATAACGATGACGCACACACATGTGCTCACCACCCCTTAAAAGAATTCGCCCACGAATTCATTTTAAGCCTGACCAAAACCAGTAGTCTGATACCAAATTGTAACACCCCCTATCCGTCGCATAGCATATAGCAGTAGGTCCGGCCGGGGCCCGATGTCATATACCATAGAATAGACCGGGTGGTTACTCAACGGAAACCATCCAACCAATCCAATGTCCTACACAGAGCATTCTAGCGGAAGCAATTTAAAATTGTTGCATTAAGAAAGAACCCAACACCAACATGAATGTCCACTAATACGCCAAAAGGAATGAAGTACAAATACACAAGTACATGCCTTATGGCCTTACAATGTTTTCCTCCAATTACATGTTTTCAAACCTCGGCACGCAGGCCGGCCATACATGAATAAACGAAAACACTCAAAATTAGGCCTTCGAGGGCCGGCTCAGTAACTTGGGCTTTAGCCAGCTATTTTCCGCTCGGCTCCACAACACATGCAAGTACAATCCACCGCAACGGTGGCAAATCAAAGCAACGGTCAGCCATGCTGACCAAATTATAATGATCCCGCCCCCAATTCGGGGCGGTGATGCTCCTTCCCTGCACTTTTTAGCATAACCAAGCAGTATATTAATACATTGCATCACAGGCGTAGGCACGCACGACCACACACCCCGTGCACGCAGGGCACATTCTCGGTGAGCCGGTCAATGTCACGTCAATTTAAGCCATAGATACCCCGGTCTCACCAGTGCCACAATGACGGCAAAACTATGAGCAATTTGTCTTCCCGGCATGGGTCACGTCAATTTAAGACATAGACTGCCGAAGACCCTCATCTATGCCAACGGCAAGTACCACGTACCTTAGGTCTCTTTAACCGAACTACATAGAACGGGATGGTTCCATCTAACCCGTGCTCACATCGCAACCACAATTTAAGCCATTTGCGCGGGTCAAACTTCTCCCGAGTCCCGTTTCCGTTACACACTTCACATAACCCGGTTATGTTCAAGTTGGCTCCCAGGCCACCAAGTTGGCAGAATCACGTATCTGCCCAGTTTTTCGGGTGTACCTTGGAGTTAATCCCCAAGGCTCCCTGCTGCAATCTACCTCATAGAAAACCCGAAAAACAAACATTCGCACGGAGTCTTCTCCGGACATTTTGCAATGCAACATCACCGATCCAGACAAACTAGTCCGGGTAGGCTTCACACATCATGCATATGTCCGTTCTCAAATACGGACTCTAAACAATGAGGACTTTACATATCTACCCGAAGGAACGCCTCAAACTCACCGCAAACTCGCGAGAGCGGGCTTCCTATGCAAAATAAGAAGAGATTCACATGCTCAAGTAGAGAATCGTTACCCTAGCGTTCTTCCTTGGCGCCATGGAAATGTAAGCGGATGAAAAGCCCCACACTCTCCTTGCCTTGTAGATCCAAAATTGGTTTGCAATTTTGAGCTCCGAAGCTCCGCCGGTGACCGGATCTAGGCTTCTTCTTCCTCCTTTGATCTCCCCTCTCTCTTGACTTTGAAAGAGAACCACTCAAGTGAAATGAGGGTTTCAAAGGCCCAATCCCGGGTATATCCCAGTAGGAACAACCCCTAACTGTCGGATCCCAAAATATGGAAACGAATGGCTATGATTCGTAGCTCAAAAGTAAAACCTGGGCCGAACACGGCCTGCGGCACGCCCGTGTCCAGGGCCGTGTCCCTCATTCGCCGTCGAAATCAATGCGTTACGAAAATTACACGGGTCCCGACACGCCCGTGTTCAACCTGACACGCCCGGGTTCCAACTGACACGGCCGTGTGGTTGACCGTGTCCCCTCATCGACACAACATCGAAAATAGCCCGAGAGTCACACGGGTCTTGGACACGCCCGTGTCCTATTTGAAACGCCCGTGTCAAACCCGAACACGCCTGGGCTCCAGGCCGTGTTCACTGTCTCGACACTTCGTCGAGCGAAAATGTCGACTCCACGACACGGCCATGGACACGCCCGTGTCCTAGGCCTTGTTCCCTGTCTCGACACATTGTCGAGCGAAAATGTCGACTCCCCGGGCCGATCATCGACACGGGCTCGACACGCCCTAGGACACGCCCGTGTACCAGGCCGTGTGCCCCCTATCTCGACCTGCGAAGAAAACATCAATGCAGGTAAAAGGAGGTACATCTTATGTGTACCTGAGTTGTTTTGGTAAATGAGGAAGACGGGTAACTGTCTTCCACTAAGCTCTACAAAAGTAGAGTGAGCAAGCAGATATGAAGGAAAATTAAGCTGCAAGTACCTGAAAGGGACTTGCTAATGTCTGCTAGTCTCTGCAAAAGTAGAGTGACCAAGCAGATATGAAGGAAGATTAAGTTGCAAGTACCTGAAGGGGACTTGCTAATATCTGCTAGTCTCTGCAAAAGTAGAGTGAGCAAGCAGATATGAAAGAAGATTAAACTGCAAGTACCTGAAGGGGACTTGCTAATATTTGCTAGTTTCTGCAAAAGAAGAGTAAGCAAGGAGATATGATAGAAGTTTAAACTGCAAGTACCTGAAGGGGACTTGCTAATATCTGCTAGTCTCTGCAAAAGTGGTGTGAGCAAGCAGATATGAAAGAAGATTAAATCGCAAGTACCGGGAGGGAGCCTGCGAAAGTTGATTGTTGATAGGATAAGATATGATAGAAGAGATATCCGACAAACTTTGCTATTAACTAAATAGAGATCAAAGTGCGATAATGATCGTCTCGCGTGATCAGAGATAATGTCAACATGAAATCCAGATCAACAAGTCATCTGAATTTAGACTTATGATGGCATGGCTTGTCAATTAAGAACCATATACTCTGAATAAATGATTTGTGCCATAAATATTTGCTAAGAGTAGTAGGGAATTTGTAGATCATCATCTGATAGAGCTTCACGTAAGCAATGCATATAAGATGATCATAAGACAAATAGATATTGCAGATCCATAGAACAGGTTGTATTTAACCTGTTAACCTGTAAGAATGCAAAAAGAGAAAAGAGGGCTACACCCTGAGGATGAGATAAAAAAGGTTGAATGCTGCCACAGGAGAGCCTTATGCATCACTTGCCAAAAAGTCATCCAAGTTGTAGTCCTACCTAAAGCGGGCTGGCCGCGCACCCTTTAGAAGGGAATAAAAGATAAACAAGCACAAGCAAGGAAATTCCTGTGGAGGAATCGACTGATACACTGCTTTCTTGCCTCGGGTTATAAGCATCGCTGATCAATTAGACTAGTTACGCAAAGTGGCCTATTGATTGCCTGCAGATTGATCAGCAGAGCTGTGGGTCCCGCGAAGGCACGGATTGAGAGTACCATAGATTGTTCGGCCATCACAGTCATGAGATGATCGAAGGAGAAGACTACGCTTGGTCGCCATTGCTTGTCAAGAAAAGATCACCGTAACTGTAATGTATCCTTTGCGAAGCACAGCAGAGCTGACACATGGGGATACCTTAGCTCACACTCTGTGTTAGATGCCGGCAAGGATCCGAAGTCCCGTATTCCTCCGCATGAGAGTTGGATAGCCCCGACTACACACATGCGAAAACACCCCGCTATGTGTGGTCATTGTGGCCTTACGCCGGAATCCAATCCGGAGGGGCCTATAACAAGACTCGGCGATATCTCAGTGGTTCAGTGATCTCTTTGGCAAAGAGAAAAATGGAGGAAGAAGCGTTACAAAAAGGGAACTGTGTCAGTATGAGATCCCTGATAAAAGATTTATTGAAAAACAAGAAAGAGCACTTAGAAGTGCTTTGAAACGAAAATGCTTGAAAGCATAAGGAGTAGAGTATGGGTAACCGATAACGGGTGTGAGGGGCCTTGAGGACTCATGGATGTGATGGGTTACACTTCTGGAGTAGATGTTGAATTTTACCCTCCTTCAGCATTTTCTACACTAATTATCAAAGAGCTCTGCAATCCTCCGTTGCATGACCCCATTCTCTGTGGTACTTACAATATTGGTCAGAGTTTTTGACCTTTCGATCAGCTAGCTGAGAAGGTTCCACACCGTTTGGTTCGCTCTTCATGATGTTAGTCGCCTCACCCAACACATCATCTTCTCTGGATCCTTTGCGTATGAAGAGACGTTGGCGACTTCGAAAACATCCTCCTTTCTTCGCTTGTGGTTGAAGACATTTTGGGGGAGACTTTGATGGTTGTCTGGTAGGGAGAAAAACTTCTGGGACTCTCTTCCTCTTAGTGGGAAGTTCGGGCAACTTCATTGGGTGATTGGAGGTGTACGCGGTGGTTTGAGGGCTAAGCTTGCAGACACTTTCTTTTTGCTTGGGAACTGGAGACTGCAAAGTGACTGCGGCCTGCCTGGATGGATAACTTGCCAGATGTGCGTAAGGATCAACTGGCAGAAAAATTGGCATATGAAAATGCAGATTCCCCTCTGCTAGATTGACTGCAGCAACTGGTGCTGCTGTAGGCTGAGAGTCTAGCCGCTGAATTATAGTGGCTAGGGTGTCATTGATTGCTGCTATCTGCAGGGAAGTTTCCCGACATGTCAGCAAGAGGGCTTCCCAGAGGGCATCTTCACTGGCACGAGGAATGTCTTGAAGATGTCGGCGGTCTGACATGAGTAACCGTTGATTTTCACCGTTTGTTCGGATCTGAAGGTTGCGTGTTAACTGTTGACGCAAGAAATGCGCCCTCAAGTTAACGAGTTGTTCCATCTCACAAGCTATGGTGAAGAAGAGGAAGGGCTACGGGGATAGAGGAGAGGTCTGCTGAGAGCAGCCAGGAAGGTTGCTGATTAACAGAGAAGCTTACCTAATCAGCAAGGGAGATGCTTGCTAGAGCAGAGAAGAAGCATGCTCAAGAAGAGAAGAGGCTTGCTTGAGCGGAGAGGAGGCTTGCTCAAGCAGAGAAGAGGCTTGCTTGAGCAGAGGAGAAACTTGGTCGGGGACTGTCGAGCAGACAACTACTTGGGCGGTTAGCTTTGCAAGTTGATGCCGAGAGAGGAGAGAAGAAGAGAGGGGGGGCCGCTAGCAGCAGCAACAACAGACTTCGCCCGCTGCGGCTTGAACGCCACTCTTGCGACGGGCTTTTCCTTTAATCAAGAAGCAGAATTACAACTTGACATTACAATTTTACAAGAGAAAGCAATAAAGGGTACAATGGGGGAAGTTGGTGGCTAGGGAAGGCGTTGCTAGAGACTAAGTAAAAGAGACTGCCAACAGCTGTGGAGGACTAGGAGGACTGGGAAACTGAGTCCGCAGACCTTGCTTGATCAATTGTGGAGGACTGGGAGGACTGAGAAATTGAGTACACAGACCCTGCTTGATCAACTGTGGAGGACTGGGAGGACTGAGAAATTGAGTCCGAAGACCCTGTTTGATCAACTGTGGATGACTGGGAGGATTGAGAAATTGAGTCCGCAGACCCTGCTTGGTCAACTATGGAGGACTGGGAGGGCTGAGAAATTTGAGTCTGCAGACCTTGATCAAGTTGGGAGTTCTCCTCTCGCCCCCGTGCCACCTTTATAAATGAGAGGCATTGAGGTCTATTTATTGGCCCGAGGCGGTAACGGTCTTGGTAACGTCGCCACCGGTGAGGCGGTGAGTTATACGAGTACAGATGTTGAGTCCGCAGAGTCCGCGATAGGCCGCACGGTCTAGGACTTACTCCTTGAACCGGCTGCTGCTTGGACTGGGAAGAGCAGGTCGCCGACCTGGGCGGACTCGGCAGACTGAAGGTCGGCAGGCTGCAGGCTTTGCCTCTACTGAAGAGAGAGTAGGTCGCCGACCTGGGCGGAGTCGGAGACTGGAGGCAGGCAGGCTGTAGGCTTTGCCTCTGCTGAAGAGAAGACTTCTGGTTGGCAGAAGAGGGCAGGCCACCCCTAGCGGGCGGCCTGGACTGGAGGCTGCCCCTTGGGGGCGGCCTGGACTGGAGGCTGCCCCTTGGGGGCGGCCTGGCAACTGGAGGCCGCCCCTTGGGGGCGGCCTTGCCAAAGGAGGCCTCCTAGGTGGACGGCCTAGCAACAGGAAGCCGCCCAGGCAGGCGGCCTAGCAACAGGATGCCGCCAGGCGGGCGGCCTGGCCACAGGAGGCCGCCCAGGCTGGCGGCCTGGCCAAAGGAGGCCGCCTAGGCGGGCGACCTTGCCAAAGGAGGCCGCCCAGGCGGGTAGCCTGGTAAAGGAGGTCGCTCAGGCGGGCGGCCTGGCCAAAGGAGGCCGCCCAGGCGGGCGGTCTGGCCAAAGGAGGCCGCCCAGGCTGGCGGCCTGGCCATAGGGGGCCGCCCAGGCTGGCGGCCTGGCCAAAGGAGGCCGCCCAGGTATGTGGCCTGACCAAAGGAGGCCGCCCAGGCTGACGGCCTCGCCAAAGGAGGCCGCCCAGGTGGGCGGCCCGACCAAAGGAGGCCGCCCAGGCGGGCGGACTGGCCACAGGAGGTCTCCCAGGCGGGTGGCCTGGCCACAGGAGGCCTCCCAGGCCGGCGGCCTGGCCAAAGGAGGCCGCCCAGGCGGGCGGCCTAGCCAAAGGAGGCCGCCCAGGCGGGTGGCCTGGCCACAGGAGGCTGCCCAGGCAGGCGGCCTGGGCATAGGAGGCCACCTAGGCGGGAGGCCTGGCCAAAGAAGGCCACCCAGGCGGGCGGCCTGGCCAAAGGAGGCCGCCCAGGCGGGCGCCCTGGACAAAGGAGGCCGCCCAGGCGGGCGGCCTGACCAAAGGAGGCCGCCTAGGCGGGCGGCCTGTCCAATGGAGGCCGCCCAGGCGGGCGGCCTGGCCAAAGGAGGCCGCCCAGGATGGCGGCCTGGCCAAAGGAGGCTGCCTAGGTGGGCGGCCTGGGTGGGCAGCGGTAGGAGGCCGCGCCCCTGGCGAGCTGGAGGCCCCCCCTGCCGAGCGGCTTCGGCGGGCAGTGACAGGAGGCCGCGCCCCATGGGCAAACCGAGGGGGCGACCTGAGGAGCAGGCTACCCTCATGTGGGGAAAATTGATGGCGAGTCGGAGAATGAGCTTGTCGAGCCCACGACGGTTGCGTTGGTCTAGGGTTGACGCCGATTGGGCGACCTGGCGGTCTTAAGGAGTAGATAACGTAGATCGTCCTTGTTACCTCTTATTGCCTCCTGCAAGGAAGAATGCTGCACGGTTAGCAGGCCTAACCGCATGGCTTGCGAGGGTGAGCTATGGGAGCAGCCCGCCGTCCCGCAGGGCACGCAGTGGCCACACGACCGAGGCATTTAGATCGGGGAAACCGTCCTAACCGCACGGCCTGAGCAAATAGGAGCTTCTATATTCCTGGCCCAAAACGGAGTGCCAATGCAAATCGCGACCCTCGTGGGAAACTCCTGAGTGGGCCGCGACTTGCAAGTTAGACACCTTGAGAGGGATCGCCGATTTTTTGGGGTTAACAGACGAACTCAGAGATAATTCTCTGAGGTGAGCTCGATGAACTTAGTTCTCAGGCCGACAATTTCTGGATACTCTACTTGAACATTCCAAGTCCAGAATCATTTCTCTGAACTCCAATCGACAAATTCATGTTCTCAGCTCGACGAACTTATACCACATTCTTAACAAGTTTTATCAAGTAGCATGTAGCAGTGTTCAGGTCGACGAACTTGATTCTTAGGTCGACGATTTCTGGATACTCTACTTATACATTCTAGTCCCGAAACCTCTCAATATTCTATGTCCAGAAACATTTCACTAAACTCCAGTCGACGATTTTAGATTCTCAGCTCGACTATCTTGATGCACAAAATTGGCAAGGTTCTAGAGAAAGCAGTTAACTGTTCTTAGTTCGACGATCTTAGATCTCAGGTCGACGAACAATAATTATCTGGTTGACGAATATAACTTCTCAGCTCGATGAACTCTGGACCCAGGACGACGAATTCTATTCTTTGCTCGATGATTTCTGTGCCGATCCAGACTTGGAATTTTCCCTCCTTCTGTCCTTATTTTATTACAGTAATTCCTGAATAATCAATGCTTAATATTCTCTGAATATTACCATTAGAAGCAGCATTGATTATGACATTCATCAGGATTATTACTTGCCGCTTTTCAATGAGACAGTTGGGGAAATCAATTAATGCAGACATTCTCAAGGCTCTCAGTAATCAATGCAGGAAGGAATTCAAAAATTCAAAGGAAAATTTCATAGAAAATATAAAAGGGATTTCTTCCTCCTTCTCGCAAAAGAGATAGAGAGAACACGGCACTGCAAGAGGCAATATAGAAAGCAACAATACAGTAACAGAGGCAACAAAACAAGCATCCTAGAGCAGAGAAATAACACAAGATATAGAAGAAGAAGAAGAACATATATTCAAATCAAGAGTCTTCTCCATTTTTCACTCCAGGATTCTTCAAGGACAACAAAACTTTATCAGTCAAGAAGTTCCTGGAGATCTTCTGGTCAAAGCTAAAGATTGAATACCTACTCACCCTAAAGCAAAGCTCAATCTTCCTGAACAACTCTATAACTCAGGGGGAGCTTTGTTGACATCAAAGATCCAATAAGTCTTCTCAGTTGTATTTGAGAAAGAGAATACACAATCACTCTCTCATCCCCTCACTGTACAAAGGGTTCTTTAACTCCCTTCAAAAGTTATTCCTTGGTTGCAAGTCACCTGATCAAAAGACTTGGGTTTGTTTTTGAGCACCTAATCAAAAGCTCATTGGTGGCAGTCACCTGATCAAAACCTGTTAGTGGATTTCTACCAGGGTGGTAGAAGAGTTGATGTACCCAGGTTGGGGAACCACTATAAAATTCTTGTGTTGTCTTGTTGCCCTCTTTCTTTTGTTCTTGTTGTGCCTGTGCTAGTTAGGTTTGCTGTGCATGTGATAGTTAGTTTAATTTCTGTTTTTCCTGTGGTAGATTAATTTATCCTACGATTGCTTTTTATTCTCAGCCAAGTTCTGGTATCAAATATCTTCCCAACTCTGTAATTTTTATTAATCAGCAAAAAGCATTAAAAGTTCTAAAGATACTCGATTCACCCCCCTCTAGAGTATATCAAATCTAACCCCCACTTTCAATTGGTATCAAAGAAGGTTCCTTTGGTTGTACAAGCTAACCCTTGAACCAACAGATCCTTTATTAGATCTAATTTTTTTTATTTCTATTAGGATTATATTCACAGCATCGCACAGAACAAAAATTATACAAGCAACAGACCTCCAGTGTGCAACTTCAACAAGTTTGCCATTTGGAAGGCAAGAATAAAACTTTATATGAATTCTGTTGATGAGGACATCTACAATTTTATCTTAACAGGTCCTCCTCAACCATCTACATTTACAACAACCTCAAGCACTCATGCAGTTCCACCACCTGAGTGGACTGATGCTCAGAAGAAAGCCAAGGTTGCTGATGCTAAAGCCATGAAGATTCTGGCCCAAATAATGTCTGATGACATCTTCCAGAAACTGGCTGAATGCACTTCAGCCAAGGCCATTTGGGACTCTCTCAACCAAATGGTGGTTGGCTCTGCTGATGAGAGAAAAGACAGAAGATCAAATCTCATATCCTAGTATGAGAACTTCAAAAAGGAGGAAGCAGAATCTGTTGCAGACATGTACAACAGACTGAGCTCAATCATCAATGAGCTGAAGACTTTGGATAAGGACATCACCCTTACTGAAGTAAATGAAAAAATCCTCATGTGCTTCCCAAGCTCATGGGATTCAAGGATCTGGCCAATCAAGGAAGCCAAGAGCTTAAATGAGATTTCCACAGAATCTCTACTTGGAAAGCCCAAATCTTATGAGCAGCTGATAAAGTACAGAGAAGCAGCTGAACAAAAGACTCCTCCACCAGCAAGGAAGGAGCACAACTTGGCATTCAAGGCTACTGGAGAGACTGAAGTTTCAACAGTAAATGAAGAATTGATGAGTCTCCTTGCCAAGAGATTTTACAAAATGGCAAGAAAGGACTTCATAAGAAAATCATTGAGGCAGAATGATAAGCCAAGGTATGATAAAACACCTACTAAAGAAGTAGAATGTTTTGGCTGCAGGAAACCTGGGCACTTTATCTCAGAGTGTCCAGAGAATCAGACGAAAGAAAGAAGAAAAGAAAAGGACTCCAGTAGGAAACACAGCAGCAGGCCTTCTTCTAGCAAATACAAAAAGAACAACAGTTTTGCAGCTGAAAACTGGAGTGACACTGAAGATGAATCCACATCTTCCAGTTCCAGTGAAGAGGAAGAAGAGTCAAGGGACAAGGAAGTCTGCCTCATGGCCATCAATGCCTCCAGAAGTCAATCAGATGATGAAGAATAATCTGATAATGAAGGAGCTTCAGAATCAGAAGCTGATCAGGTACTCTTAACTTTTGATTATAGTTCTGATACTTTCAAAACTTATTTTAAAACCCTGTGTATTGATCTAATTAACTCAGAAAAAGAAATTAAAATACTTAGGGAAAGACTAGCCAATAAAGAAAATCTAATTTCTAAAAACACTACATTGAAAGATGAACTAACTCTAGCCAATGAAGAAATCATGTCTTTAAAAACAGAGCTATGTGAGGCCAAACAACTTGAGGAATCTCTCAATGGGAGAATCCTTAAGCTGATGGACATCACAAGCACAGTCAATGCCAGACTGAATGGCAACTGGGCTTGGGTGCATCATCAAGTTTACCCCCCATACTCAAGAAGAACATATTATCCACACCAATAAAATTTGTGTTTGAAAAGGGTAAAGAAAAGGTAGATAATAACAATCCCAATCAAACTGAAATTACATATAAAATAAGAAAAGAAGACAGGATAAGAAAAATCATAACCAGAACAATGTTCAGCAGATTTCGTCAAACTCAGATTGACGAAATATGGCCAGTTCGTCGAACTCAAGTCGACGAACTCTGAATGCAAATCTATATAATAATTATTCGTCTTACTGCGATCGACGAACTGTGTATGGTTCGTCGAGCAGAGATCGATGAAGTTGGGGCACAGAAAATGAATATGTTCGTTCTCTGAGCAGAGATCGACGATCTCATCCCATTTCGTTGAACTCTGGTCGACGAACTTACAACTTTTCGTCTAACCCAGACAGACTTAATAAAAATCATAACTTTGACAGAAACTCTAATTAATCTAGAAGACCTTTTAATCCACTTGCTGACTGGATAATTTCTCCCAGAAGATATCATCCCTTAGGATATAAATCCCAACCTGAATTCTCAGTAATATCTAGCTTTTCTTATGTAAAGAAACAAGGACCCAAGGTAACCTGGGTCAAGAACAACTAATTATTTACTTTGCAGGTAAAGGGCTGTCTAGTTGTTAATCAAAAATGGTATCCGGGCAGTGGATGATCCAAGCATATGACTGGCAGCAAGGACAACTTAAATAACTATATGTCCAAGCTGGGACCAAAGGTTATCTTTGGTGATTCAAATTGGGGCCAGTCAGAGGGCTTTGGAGAAGTAAAGATTGGAGCAATCACTTTCAAAAAGGTGACATATGTAAGTGGACTCAAGCATAACCTCGTCTCCATAAGTCAACTATGTGATGAAGGTTATCAGGTACACTTTAACTCAACATCTTGAATTATTTCTAATAAAGAAAAACAAACTATTTTAATTGGAAATAGACAAGGTAACATATATATATTAGATTTTCATTCTGCAAATTCAGATATCTGTTTACTTAACATTGTTATCAATCAAAATGATCTTTGGCATAAAAGGCTAGGACATGTCAATATGAAAAATTGATGTAGGCCACTCCCCAAAATGGGATTAGGATGCAAATTGGTAAAGGGATTCCTAAGGGGAATTTAAACGAACACGTGGTGTGCGCGTAAAACTCAAAATTTTGGCAGAGTTTCGTCTATAATATTGCGATCTCACAAGTGGGAAATTCCCATCCAAACCTATATGAACATTCACATACACTAATATCATTACCTAGCCACACATCTAATATTGCATCACAGTATTTCCATCCACATGAAGAGCGCTCCAGACTAAATATTTTCGATTCGGAAAGGAGTCCAAGTCCAGCCCTCAAAACAAAATAATACGAGGATATACCAAATCTTCTTGATCCGTTCGAAATCAAAAGCTAAACCAACCCCGGTTTGCAAACGTCCAAGGGGACCTACCCTTGACAATACCTTCGCGAAAATCAGACAAAAAAGCAATATAATTTCAGATTATATTAATGCAAATTGGAATCAAGCTTTAGGATAGAACATGATATCAAAGTTTCCACCATCCTCACAATCTAGGAAGAATAACTACACAAGTTTGAGAAGAGGAACTCGTTACCCAAATCTGAAAATGAAGAGGAGGAAGAGAAGGATAACTATGGAAGAGTCGCACTTCCACGGGTCCAACGGAGTTGCACCGGATGGAGAGAACTGAGCCGCCTTCTTCGGAGTCACACCGGAGGAGGTAGGAGGTCGCCGAAGTAGCAAGAATGGCCACCAAGAGGGGTGGCGGCAGCAGCTAGGCGAGGCTTCCTGGAGGTCGGGTTCGGCCTAGCCGAATAGGGGCGGGCAGTAGCAAGGAGAATCCGGCTAGGGTTTTATTTTTTCCTTTTCAACATCCCCTCTCCAACACCACAATATATATATATATATATATATATATATATATATATATATATATATATATATATATATATATATATATATATATATATATATATATATATATATATATATAATCATACATCTCCATCCACCCTTCATCTAAATCTAAGATAATCCTAACCACTAATGCTTAACAAAAACAAAAACAACAACTAAGATTTATAAATTTATAAATTATAAATTTATAAATCTTAAGACAAAATTGTTTATAATTAAATTATTATGATTATAATATTATTCACAAAGTGAATAACATTATAATCATAATGATGTGAAGTAACGGCGGTGGCGGCCGCGGTGACGACGATGTGAAGTAACGACGTCGGCGGCGGCGGCGACGACAGTTGCGGCAACGACCATCAATGTCCACGAATATGTAGCGGTGCCGATAAAAAGCGAGATCCATGTCGGCACGAGCAAATGGCGGGGCATTCTCGCCATCAATCCTCCCCCGCTCAAAATCACTCATCCCCAATGATTGGCCATGGAGAGAAGGGCGGGAGACAGCAGCATCCACTGGTAGCATAGCAAGAGCGGACATCCACGGGGCAGGACAAGCAGTGAAGGCATCCGCAATAGAACAGAACCTGTCATGAGCAAGAACAGCAGGAAACCTCGTAGATGTGTCAGCATAAAGAAAAGTAGTGCAGATCTTACCATCCAATGCGAGAACCAGGAAACCCAAATGGAAGCGCGACACAAAAAGAATCTCACATCTCAACCCAAGAGAATCTGAAGTGGAAGAGAGAAATGTCGGAGAAAACCACTCAGGTGGAAACCAGATATGCAAAATTAAATCCGAAAAATTAAAACGCGGAGAAACACCGATTGCATCATAAAAATAAAAAAAAAATTGCGTTAAATCCAAAATTGTTGAAGATCATCAAAGGATTGGCGCTCCAACGTAATAATTTTGTTACGGAACCCGAAGGTATCCACTCGTGGGCTAACCAGACTAAATTGGAATCAACAATTTTGCAGTCAGAAGCTCTTGGAGATGAACAGAATTGAAAGTGACGCAACCCACAGACACTGGCATAAGGCGAAGACATGTGCACGTGCAGATCGTACCAGGATGGATGAAAAATATGTGCAATTTGATTTGATGGGTAATAATTTCGTGAGGACACCAAATCAAAAGGCACGGTCGCCGTGAAATCATACGCAGTCGCAGACGAAGACATGTCCACATACGGACACTCACTAATACATAGCTCACAAGTCAAGTCCAACATAATAGTTTTAAATTGTGATTTAAAAATGTCATAAATAAATGCCAGCGAAAAATGCTCATCTTCAATTATAGGGTTGGGCGCTCCCGGATCGGAAAGGACGTACGTGCGACACAACTCAACATACCTAACTAGGTTCACTAACGTGTGCATACACAGATCATCAAAAGGCGGAGGATAAATACGTACGACCGGGCTTGGCAAATAAGTGTGTCTAGGGGACACCACATCAAAATCCCCATAGCCAAGGAATCACGAGCAGTCCAACACGAAGCCTTACCCAACACCAAGCAGTCAGATGAACGGTCCATCCGAGAAAAAGCATAGTCAGATCTACGAACTGGAGTGGAAAGATCGAACATGACAACTAACAACTAGCCCACACACATCCGGCTAGACAAGTCTAACGAGGAAGCTAGATAAGTAAGGGTCTCCAAATATCTCGGACTAGAAATGACAAGCTCGTGCCCTAACAAATCATCTAATCAAGTCAAGTGAGCCGGAGGAATAGTCGACAAGATCAATTCCGGAGGAGGAGCTAAGTCATACTCACAGTCAAAACACGGATTTAACGTCAAAGAACAGTCCTCGGATTGCCAGCCATCAAAATCAAAGGGAAGATCAAACAGTGGATTCTTCCTCACAAAAAACTCAATTGGTTCGTCATCACCTAACTCACTCTCAGATAAACATTCGCCACAGGATGACTCTACCAACTCAGCCAAAATGTCTTCCAACCCACTAGATGTTTCATCCAAATCAGCATCAGTGACGGTCTCAGAAGTAGGCAAAATCGAGTTGGACAAAATTTCTAATCCATATTGTGCTTCGGGAAATGGTGATAACAACAAGGAAATATCTTCGGGGTCCTCATGTAACACCCCCTATCCGTCGCATAGCATATAGCAGTAGGTCCGGCCGGGGCCCGACGCCATATACTACAGACAGACTGGGTGGTTACTCAATGGAAACCATCCAACTAATCATAACGTCCTACATAGAGCATTCTAGCGGAAGCAGTTTATAAGTTGAAATAAAGAACCCAGCACTAAAGCATGAATGCCCACTAGAATAGCCAACCAGGAATGAAGTACATACACTAGTATTGGCCTTAAGGCCTTACAAAATGGTTCACTTAATGTTACATGATTTTCAAACCACGGCATGCAGGCCGGTCATACATGAATAAAGCAGTGAACACTCCAAATAGGCCTTCAAGGACCAGCTTCGCAATTTGGGCTTTAGCCCGCTATTGACCGCTTGGTCCAGCAGCACCTGCAAGCAACATAACCACCGCACGGTGGCAAACAAAAAGGCAACGGTCAGCAATGCTGACCAAATTATAACGATCCCGCCCCCGACTCGGGGCGGCGATGCTCCTTCCCTGCAATTTTATTAGCACAATCGAGCAATATAATAATATTCATTTCATCACAGGCGTAGGCTCAATCGGCCACACACCCCGTGCACTCAGGGCACATTCTCGGTGAACCGGTCGATGTCACGTCAGTTAAAGCCATAGACATTCCGGACCCACCACCGTCACTTTGACGGCCAAACATATGAGCAATTTGTCTTCTCGGCATGGGTCATGACAATTTAAGCCATAGACTGCCGAAGACTCTCATCTATGCCAACGACAAGTGCCACGTAACCTTAGGTCTCTTTAACCAGAACGACATAGAAATGGGTACGGTTCCATCTAACCCGTGCTCACGTCGCAACGACAATTTAAGCCATATGCGCAGGTCAAACTTCTCCCGAGTCCCATTTTCGTCACACAATTTCACATAACTCGGTTATGTTCAAGTTGGCTATCAGGCCTCCATGTTGGCAAGATCACGCATCAGCCCAGTTTTTGGGTGCACCTTAGGGTTAATCCCCAAGGCTCCCTGTTGCAATCTACCGTGTAGAAAACCCGAAAAGCAACCAATAGCACGAAGTCTTCTCCGGCATTTATGCAATGCAACATCACCGATCCAGACCAACATGTCCGGGTAGGCTTCACACATCATGCCTATGTCCGTTCTCGCTTACGTACTCTAAACAACGGGGACTTCACATATCTACCCGAAGGAGCGCCTCCAACTCACCGCAAACTCGCGAGAGCGGGCTTCCTATGCAAAGAAGGAGAGCTACTCATGCTCAAGAAGAGAATCGTTACCCTTGCGTTATTCTTCGGCGACATGGAAAAGTAAGCGGATGAAAAGCACCGCACTCTCTTCGCCTCCGTGGATCCGGAGTCGGCTCGCGATTTGGAGCTTCAAAGCTCCTCCAATGGCCGGATCTAGCTTCTTCTCCCTTCCTTGGCTCTCCTCTCTCTCTAAGTTTTAGAAAGATAAGAACTCATGAAAAGTGAGGGCTTCTAAGTCCAATCCCGGGTATATCTCATCAGGAACAACCCCCAGCCGTTGGATCCCAAAATAAAGAAACGAACGGCTTTGATTCGGGACTGAAATGCCCAATCTGGATCGCACACGGCCTGGCACACGCCCGTGTCCAGGGCCGTGTGCCTCATTCGCCGTCAAAATCGACTCGCCTGGAACAACACACGGGTATCGAACACGCCCGTGTTCAACCTGACACGCCCGTGTTCCACCTGACATGGCCATGTGGCCGACCGTGTACCCCCATCGTTTTTCCCCGAAAACAACCCGAGCACTGCACGGGTTCTAGGATACGCCCGTGTCCTTGCCTGTGTCACCTCAACACGCCTGGGCTCCAGGCCATGTACACGGTCTCGACACTCGACACTTCGTCGAGCGAAGATCGTCGACCTGACGACACGGCCTTGGACACGCCCGTGTCCTAGGCCGTGTGCCTTGTCTCGACACATCGTCAAGCAGAGTGTCGACTTCGCGGGACGAGTGTCGACACGGGTTGACACGCCCTGCGACACGCCCGTGTCGCAGGCCGTGTTCCATGTCTCGACACTTCGTCGAACGCAGAGTGTCGACTTCGCGGGCTAAGTGTCGACACGGGTCGACACGCCCTGCGACACGCCCGTGTCGCAGGCCGTGTGCCCAGTCTCGACATATTGTCGAGCTCAAAATGTCGACTTCCCGGCTGAGTGTCGACACAAGCTTGACATGCCCTGGGACACGCTCGTGTCCCAGGCCGTGTGCCTGCAGCCAGAACCCAAAACTGGCCCAAAACGTCCCCCGTCGCTCTTTTGAGTTTTGGGGCCTCACAACTCTCCCCCTCTTGAAAGAATTTCGTCCTCGAAATTATATAAAGGAAAGACATGTACAAAACCAAAATTTGTACCTGAGCGGAACAACTCTGGATACTCGTCAAGCATAGTCTGCTCTCGCTCCCAAGAGAGATCCTCACGACCGCAATTGTCCCACCGGACCTTGACCATCCTTATCTCTTTATTGCGTAGCCGCTTGACCTCCGAGTCCTCAATCCGCATGGGCTTGTCCTTTGTCGTTAGCCCACTGTCCACCGGTACTTGATCAACCGCGATCACTAGCATAGGCTCTTGCACCGCCTTCCGAAGTAACGAAATATGGAATATAGCATGTAGACCACTAAGCTCCACTGAAATCTTCAATTGATAGGCATGCTTCACCAACCCGCTTCAGAACCTCAAACGGCCAAAGGTACCTCGGGTTTAGCTTTTTCAATCACCGCACCCGCAAGACACCCTTGAACGGCTTGATCTTTAAGTACACATAGTCGCCCACGGCGAACTCCACGTTCCTGTGCTTGGCATTATAGTACTTCGCTTGCCAGTCCTGAGCGATAAGCAACCTCTCCCGAATGCTTCGCATCAACAAAGTAACATCCTCCACTTCGAATCACTTATATAACTTGACTCACCCGTTTCCAGCCAGGACCACGGCGTGCGACATTTTCTACCATATAGGGCCTCGAAGGGCGTCATTTGAATACTCGCTTGGCAGCTGTTGTTGTATGCGAACTCCACCAAATAAAGGTGGTCTTCCCAAAATCCAAGACACACATGCGAAGCATGCTTTCCATAGTTCTATTTTAACTTTGTCCACAACATTTGCTGCACAAGCCTCCACTCATTGGATGTGAACCGCCCATCTCGGTCCCTCACGATGCTGCGGGGCACACCGCGAAGCCGTACTATATTCTCCACCTATAGTTTTGCTAACTTCTCCACCGGATCATCCTTCCTATGCGGAATGAAATGCGACACCTTCGTTAACTGATCTACGACCACCCAGATGGCATCGTTCCCCTTTTTGCGACCTTGGCAAACCGTGCACAAAGTCCATAAAGATGTCGTCGAATTTCCACTCCGGAATAGGCAAGGACTTAAGAAATCCTCCCGGCTTTTGGCATTCCGCCTTCACCAAGGCGCAAGTTTGGCACTTCACTACGTAGAGCGCCACAACTTTCTTCAAACCCGGTCACCAAAACAGTTTCTTTACATCGCGGTACAACTTCATGCTCCCCGGGTGAATTGAGTACTTAGTATGGTGTGCCTCGTACAACAATTCCACACGCAAATTTCCCACGCTTGGGACGCACAGACGACCGACTTTCCCAAGCAATCCGTCCTCCACAACGAATTGGGAATTTGACTCATCCAGAGCTTCTACCATGAACTGCTTCATATGAACATCCAAATCCAAAGTCTGCCGAATCCGATCATCCAGGTCATATTGAACTTCAGTCCAATTCAGTACTGCTTCAGCACTTGATTGCCTATCCACATAAACAATCTCCAACGCCTCCCACTCCCGCACCAACCGCTCATCATGCATCGATAGCCAATTGGCTTGAGCTGGGGCTCGGCGACTCAACGCGTCTGCAACCGCATTTCCTTTATGAGGCACGTAGTGGATCTTGAATGTATAGTCTCCCAAGAGCTCCATCCATCTACGCTGCCGCATATTCAGATCCTTCTGATCAATCAGATACTTCACGCACTTGTGACCGGCGTAGATATCCATCTTCACACCGTACAAAATTGTGCCTCCACAGCTTCAAGGTAAAACTCAGGGCCGCTAACAATAAGTCATGGACCGGAAAGTTCCTCTCGTGCACTTTTGGCTGTCTCGCGCCATAAGCTATTACACTTCCGTGTTGGAGTTGCAGTAGCACGCAACCCAAACCGCTGCCCGAAGCATCGCTATTAAATCTCATAGCCTTCGGTCCCACTCGGCGAAGTCAGCACAGGCGTCGTGGTCAACCGACATTTTAACTCCTCAAAAGCTCGCGCGCACTCCGGCGTCCAAAAGAACTTCTGCTCCTTCCTCATCAAAGTAGTGAGGGGTAACGCTATCCGCGAGAAGTTCTCTACGAAGCGCCTGTAATAGCCGGCAAGCCCCAGAAAGCTCCGAACTCCTGCTACCGTACAAAGCTCAGGCCACTCCCGCATCGCAACAATCTTCGCTGGATCCACTGCAATACCTTCACCACTCACTATAAGACCGTGGACGCCACTGAAGATGACCAAAACCCGCACTTCGAGAACTTGGCATACAACTAATTCCTCCCTAGCGTCTCCAAAACCAAAAGAAGATGCTTGAAGTGATCTTCCTTACTCTGCGAGTACACCAGAATATCGTCAACGAAGACGATCACAAAATGGTACAAGTACACCCGGAAGGTCCTGTTCATCACATCCATGAACACTGACGGCGCATTAGTCAGCCCAAACGGCATGACCGTAAACTCGTAGCGCTCGTATCCTGTACTGAACGTTATCTTAGGGATATCACTCTCCCTTATCTAATTTAGAGTACGCCGTTGGCCCGACCAACTGATCACAAAGATCATCGATCCTTGGGATTGGGTACTTGTTCTTTTCCGTCAACTTGTTGAGCTCCCGATAATTAATACATAGCCTCAAGCTTCTATCCTTCTTCTTAATTAACAGGGTCGGTGCGCTCCAAGGCGAAGGACTTGGACTCACATACCCTTGCTCCAACAACTTTTAGAAGTTGCACCTTCAGCTCTGCCATTTCCTTAGGCGCTAGCCGATATGGAGAGCGTGACACAGGCTTTGCACCTGGTACTAGCTCAAACATGAAATCTATCTCCCGTCGAGGCCGGGCTCCAGGAAGACCTCTAGGGAACACATCAGGGTACTCCAACACCACTGAAATATTAACCAATGCGGGCTTCGGCTTTACAACCTCCACTAGTGTACAGAACATCTCTACACCAGCACGAACCGCCTTCACCACCTAAAGTGCAGACGCCAACGTCTTGCTCGACCTCTTCGAGCCCGTAAAGGTCGTCTCATGACTAGCTCCCAGCTTGACTTCCTTGCTACCGCAATCGATATAGGCTTGCTGCTCCGAGAGCAAGTCCATGCCAAATATTACGTCGAACTCCCCTAGCGGTAGTAACGATACTTGGAAGTCAAAGTCTTGGCTCCCTGACCACACCTAAATGCAATGGATACTACCCGCGCGCATTGAGCGCCATTGGACCATAACGCATCCAATTTGTCTCTTACCATCGAAGGAGGTACTCCGACGCGTAAAAACAATTCCTACATAAAGGAATGCGAAGCTCCCTAAACGAACGGTGCTCTCGCAGATAAAGTAAAGTCGTAACAAAGCTTAGCACAAGTAGTTCTAAGCTATCATGCACAAGGGCGACAAGTATTTAAGGCAAAACTATATTTAAACCATACCTGCCCCTACGACGGCGTGCTTTCTCTTGGACTTGGGACGTCCGCTCCAGCATTCTCGGGCAAAGTGCCCCGGTTTTCCCCAAGTGAAACATGCGCTCGGGGTTCGACCCGTAGTCACCCCAGAAGCACCAGAAGGAGCTTGACCCGAAGTCCTGCGGTTCTTATACCATTTTTGATATCCAGACTTTGAGTTGTTCGGCACTTTGTATGCCGTTTCCTTTGCACTAACGTCCTTGACTGATCCTGACATAGCTTTCTTACCCTTCCGAGCACCATTCCAACAGTCTCGGGTAAAGTGCCCTTTCTTTCCACAAGTATGACAAGTGTAAGTAGCTTTGCTAGTCGATTTCATAGCCCCTTTCTCCAGCATTCTGCCGGATGCAGCTCTTATGGGGTTTGTATAGTTCAATACCAATGTTGCTGGCATCGGGAGGGTCTTCCTCAAATTTGCCTCCAAAGATCTAGCTGATTCCACCAAAGCTCGGAATCCCAATAACTTTGGTCCTAGCAGTAGAACTCGTAACTCGGCACGCAGGCCATTATAAAATCTATCGACTGTAGCTTGCTCGTTATCCAACTCAAAGCATGGGTAGCGACTTATCATAAGAAATGCTTGCAAATATTCCTCAACTGTGTGCGCTACCTGCACTAAATGCATATTCAGCTGCTGCCCCGATGGTCTACCAATAGTCATCCGCTGCATCACGCCCACCGGCGTTGAAGCCACAACAGGGGCGCGGGGTTGTACATTCCCTCCAAGCTGTGCACCCGTCACAGCGAACACCACTTCTACGATCCTTCTAATGGTTTCATACGAAGGAGGAGTCTCAAACACCTCACCGGGTGCACTATGCTCCTCAGAAACCGGACATTCTGGCGGTCAAGCACCGCTTCCGGTCACCTATAGTGGTACAAAACACCGTTAAGCGACCAAATAAAATTGCAAACAGCAAGTATAGGAACACGCAGGTTCCTCAAACACGTGTATTTTCATTCCTAAGTGGACATTCATGGGTTCTTTTATCGTTATAACGATGACGCACACAATGTGCTCACCACCCCTTAAAAAGAATTCGTCCACGAATTCATTTTAAGCCCGACCAAAACCAGTTGTCTGATACCAAATTGTAACACCCCCTATCCGTCGCATAGCATATAGCAGTAGGTCCGGCCGGGGCCCGACGCCATATACTATAGACAGACTGGGTGGTTACTCAATGGAAACCATCCAACTAATCATAACGTCCTACACAGAGCATTTTAGCGGAAGCAGTTTATAAGTTGAAATAAAGAACCCAGCACTAAAGCATGAATGTCCACTAGAATAGCCAACCAGGAATGAAGTACATACACCAGTATTGGCCTTAAGGCCTTACAAAATGGTTCACTTAATGTTACATGATTTTCAAACCACGGCACGCAGGCCGGTCATACATGAATAAAGCAGTGAACACTCCAAATAGGCCTTCAAGGGCCGGCTTCGCAATTTGGGCTTTAGCCCGCTATTGACTGCTTGGTTCAGCAGCACCTGCAAGCAACATAACCACCGCACGGTGAAAAACAAAAAGGCAACGGTCAGCAATGCTGACCAAATTATAATGATCCCGCCCCCGACTCGGGGCGGCGATGCTCCTTCCCTGCAATTTTATTAGCACAAGCGAGCAATATAATAATATTCATTTCATCACAGGCGTAAGCTCAATCGTCCACACACCCCGTGCACTCAGGGCACATTCTCGGTTAACCGGTCGATGTCACGTGTTGGGTACATTGGTCAAATGTACCTGATTTGAAGAAGCCTCACCTAACTCAATGATATACATCATAATGTATTTGATGTTTGTTTGAGTTACTTGTGCAGGTTAGGTATTCACTGGACTGAAGCTAAAAGTTTCTAAGTCCATGTGTCGACACCTAGAGGGAAAGTGTCGACACTTGAGAAAGCTTGTGTCGACACCCAGACAAGCAGTGTCGACACTTGGAGTAATTGTGTCGACACTTGAGAAGAAGAGTCGACACCAGACAGAAGTGTCGACACTTGGAGATGTGTCGACACTCAGTGAAGAAGAATGCAGAAAAGCTGTGTCGACACTTAGCAGAAGTGTCGACACCTAGAAGAGCTGAGTCTACATCAGAAAGTGTCGACACTTGGAGTTGTGTCGACACTCAGCAAAATTCTGCAGAGACTAAGGACAAGTGTCGACACTCAACACAATGTGTCGACACTCAATCAGCAGAGTCAACATATGAAGAATGTGTCGACACCCAGCACAATGTGTCGACACATACTCAAAGGAGTCAACACTTGAAGTATGTGTCGACACTCAGCACAATGTGTCGACACACAACTAGAAGAGTCAACACTTGAAGAAAGTGTCGATACCCAGCACAATGTGTCGACACTTAGTTGAAGACTCTACACTTGAAGAAAGTGTCGACACAAGGAGCTGTGTCGACACTTAGCAAAGAACAGAAAAGTTTACAAAATATTCTAAGTACAAGTGTCGACACTAAGGGAATGTGTCGACACTCAGCTGAAGAAACAAAATTGAAGACTTGTGTCGACACCAAGAAGCAGTGTCGACACTTGACAGTTTCAACACATGAAGATGTGTCGACACAAAGGAGATGTGTCGACACTTAGAAGAATTCAACAAGTTACAGAAGATCAAGTACTTGTGTCGACACTTAATTTCAGTGTCGACACTTGAAGAAGAATCTGTGTCGAGACATACAAGGAGTTGTGTCGACACCTTGTAGACTTGTGTCGACACTTACACAACATGTGTCGACACTTGGTCTATAAGTGTCGACACTTAAGAACAGAAAGTCTCGACACTATCTGACAGTTAGAGAATTTCAAGAATTGACTGGATGACATGACAGCTGCCGATTTCAGCCGGTTACAGCACTGTCAGAGATGTCAGAAGTCAGTTATGAACCGGACCAGCCGGTTACCATGAAGAAGGCCTATAAATAGGCACAGACTGTTTACAGAAAGAAGGTTGAATAAGGTGTTAATAAAAAGTTGTTGAAGCTATTTGAAGCAATAGATCAGATTATTCAAGTAATCAGAAAAGTGGTACACAGAGTATCAACACAAGAAGATCTGACAGTCCAACTGCAGATCTAAGAAGTTGGAGAGAGAGAGCTCCAATCAAGAAATCAGTCTTTGGAACTAAGGCTGAGAAGAAGGATTCAGAATCATCTGGATCTCAAGAAGCAGAGGTCAAGGATCAACTGCAGAGGATTCAGACTAATTCAGTTCTACTCAAGAAGCTTTGAAGGAAGCTAAGTCAGTTTGGATCTAGCTGAGTTCTTCCAAGAACTCTTCAAGAAACTCTCAACTCCTCTCTTATTTTCTGAGTTGTAGAGTTAGTTATTGTAATTCAATTTTAACTTGTAGGATCCATTGGATCTGAGTGAATTGTAAGCCTATATTATAAAGGCTGAGGGTAGGGCTTGGTTGCCTGAGTGTAGGAGTTGAAGAACTCTGAGTGTAGGCCTTGATTGGCTGAGTGTAGGCCTGGGTGGCTGAGTGTAGGCCTTGGTGGCTGAGTGTAAGGCTTTGGGCCTGAGGTGTAGGAACCTAGTTGGGTTCTGAGATAGTGGAGAAGTTTGGCCGAATCTAGTACACTGCTAGATAGGCGAAGGGGGAAAGTGGATGTACCCAAAGATTGGGGAACCACTATAAATTTGTGTGTCTGCTGTGCTGTGCTGTGCTGTGGATTAGCAGTTTATATTTTGTTATTGCTGTTAGCTGTAGAAATCTGTGAGATAACTGTTTTGCTGCCAACAAAGTTTCAAAAAGGTTTAGGTCACCTATTCACCCCCCCCCCTCTAGGTGTTTAGGTACCATATCTTTCAAGTGGTATCAAAGCGAGGTTCCTCAAAAAGGACTAACTGTCTGAGGAGATCCAGTTTGGCAGATTCAGTGTAAGTCAGAACACAGTTTCAAGAAAATCAAGAAACATGGGTTCTTCAGAGAATCACAAGGAATTGGGTTCAATGAAACTGCCCATATGCAGAAAAGAGATCTTTGGGATCTGGAAAGAAAGGGTTAGGCTATTTATGGAGGCCTCTGACCCTAGAATCTACATCACAGTCAAAGAGGGGCCATATGTGCCCATGAAGGTTTCAGTGTTGGATGCTACACAGAGAACTCCAAAGGATTTCTCTGAGATGACTAAGGATGAAATTGTCCTAGCCACTATGGACAAGAGGGCACAAAACATTATAGTAAGTGCCATTGATGATGCCACTTTTCAGAACTTAATTCACTGTAAAACAGCAAAAGAGATGTGGGATACTCTCATTGTCTATATGGAAGGTTCTGAAGAAGTTAGGCAAGATAGGAAGTCCTTGCTTAATCAAGAGTATGAGAGCTTTAGGCAAGGAAGAGGAGATAGCATCACTGAATGCTACAAGAAGTTCTATAGAATTGTTAATGAACTCATGTCCTATGGAAGAGAGTTCACTAACTATGAATTGAATGATAAGTTCTTAAGGTCCCTAACCAAAGATTGGGACACCAAGATCTGTGCCATCAGAGAAATGGCAAAGTTGGGAGAAATTCCTCCTCCCACACTGTTTGGCAAGTTGTTGTCTTATGAGATGCAGCTGTCAGTGAGAAAAGAGGAGGAAAAATCAACAAGGACTGAGCACAGGGAAAGGACTGTTGCCTTCAAGTCAGAAGTACCTAGAAAGGGCAGGACTAAGTCATCAACTCCTCCTCCAGAGGTAGTTGAATCAGAATCTGATGAGTCTGTTAGCACAAAGTCTACAAGCAGTGAAAGTGATGAAGACTTTGCTGCATTCACCAGACATTTTCAGAAATTCCTGAAGAAGAAACAGTGGAGGTCCAGACCTTCATTTTCCAAAGGGAAAGAAGTCCAGTATCAGGAGAAGAAGCCTTCAAAGAAGGACAAGAAAAAGACTAGCAAGGCAACTGGGTCTAAGATAGTGTGTTACTGCTGCAATAGACAGGGTCATGTTATTGCAGATTGTCCTGAGAGAAGAAAAGAATCCAGTGACAAAAAGAAGACTCACTTCAAAGGAAAGAAGGAGAAGTCCTTTGTTGCAAAGAATGAGAAGACTCTTTCAGACATTTCTTCTTCAGACACTGAGACAGATGCTGAAGCCTACATAGGGCTATTTGCTGAAGAAGAAGAGTTTATGCAGATCATGGAATCAATCTATGAACAAGAAGAGTGTCAGTGCCAAGGACTGATGGCATTGACTGAAAGTACCAAAATCCTGGAGCAGCCAGGACCTAGTCAGGTACAAAGTCCAACTCAAAGTTCAGATTCCAGTTCTAGTTCAGAGTCAGATTCATCTTCATCAAGTGATGGAAGTGTTTCTGAATCTGAGGGAGATATTCATCAGCTCTTAGATGAATATAAAGTACTGTTGCAAGCCTATAAGAAAAGCAAGACCCTAGCCAAAAGTCAGGCAAAGGAGATTGCTGATCTCAAGGCAGCTGCAACAGATTTTGAGAAGAAATTTGATCAAAAGCTCAATGAGGTAGCCAGGCTGAAACACATTACTGTGATTCAGATGGGAACTATCACCTATAAAAATGATCAAATTAAGAGACTGGAGATCAATCTTCAGAAGGAAAGAGAGCTAGTTGCTAGGTTTTCAAAACCTAAATCAGTGCTACCCTTGATTGATGAATTTGTTCATCATAAAGGAAAGGCTGGATTGGGTTTTATTAAACCAGCTAGGACTGTTCAGGATCAGTCCAAGTCCAAGGGCAAAGCCCCAACATTCAATAAGCCTGCTGTAGTCAAGACAGCCAAGTCTGTACCTAAGCAAAGGTACAACAAGTTTGAATGCTGGTGCTGTGGCAAAGTTGGCCACTTTGCCTTGGACTGTTGGCACAATGCAAGTGCCAATGGGAGTAGCAAGCTACCTGGTGGAAAGCCAGTAGGTAGCTATGTCATGTTGCAAACTAACAATCACCAAGGACCCAAGTTTACTTTGGGTTCTAAGGTTCATTAATTTGTTTTGCAGGTGAATCCAAGTGGCCATACCCCAACATGGTACTTGGATAGTGGATGTTCCAGACATATGACTGGAACAAGGGGACTACTGAAGGACTACATTCCAATCAAAAATGGTCCTAAAGTGACCTTTGGTGGTTCTGAAAAAGGAATCATCAAAGGGTTTGGTAACATTTCTTCAAACCTTGTTACCATTACTCAAGTGGCTTATGTTAAAGGGTTGAAACACAACCTTATAAGTATAAGTCAGTTAAGTGATGTAGGGTATGACATCTCATTTGTTAAAAATGGTTGTCATATCAAGAGGTCAAGTGATCAAGAGATCATTTTGACAGGATATAGAAAGAGAAATGTCTACTGTCTAGACATCATGATTGAGAACAATGGTTCTCCTGTTTGTCTTGTAGCTGATGAGACAGTCTCTCATTGTGTCAAGTGGCACAAGAGGCTAGCTCATCTTAATTACAAGACTATTAGCAAACTCTTTAGCAAAGAGTTAGTGAGGAATGGTCCTCAAGTTAAGTGTGTTAAAGATGGCATTTGCTCAGCTTGTCAAAAGGGCAAGCAGACTAAATCCACCTTTAGAAGCATTGAGAACAAAGATGCTGTGAGGTGCTTATACCTCTTGCATATGGATCTCTTTGGTCCAATGCCAGTTCACAGCTTAGGTAGGAAGGTCTACACCTTTGTAGTTGTTGATGACTACTCAAGGTTTTCCTGGGTGTTCTTCTTAAGACAGAAATCTGAAACACCTAGTGTCTTCTATAACTTTGTCAAGCAAATTCAGAATGAACTAAACAGTACAGTGGTCAAAATTAGAAGTGACCATGGTACTGAGTTTCAATCTGAAAGCATGACAAAACTATGTGAAGACTTTGGGATATTTCAAGAATTCTCTTCACCTAGAACACCTCAGCAAAATGGCATTGCTGAGAGGAAGAATAGAACCTTGATAGAGGCTGGTAGAACCCTACTTAGTGATACATCACTGCCTGAGTATTTCTGGGCTGAAGCAGTTAACACTGCATGCCATGTGATAAATAGGGCTACCATCACTAAAAGGTTAAATAAGACCCCCTATGAAGTTGTGAAAGGCAGGAAACCAAACCTATCCTATTTCAGGATTTTTGGTTGCAAATGCTTCATACTTAACAATGGGAAGTCTTACTTAACTAAGTTTGCTGCCAAGTCCCAAGAGGGAGTGTTTGTTGGGTACAACAATAATAGTAAGGCTTATAGAGTCTACAACTTGACTACACAAGTTGTAGAGGAGTCTGTGCATGTAGTTTTTGATGAGACAAAACTTATTAACAATGAGTTGTCTAGTAGTGTGTGCAGCCCCACAGGTCTTACTAAGAAGATGGACAAGCTAACCATAGAAGATGTACCTGCTGCAAGACAGCAAGTAGAAGAAGATGGCTTATGTCCAGGGGGAGAACTACATGTACCAGGAGCTGAAGAAGTACAAGGAACTCAGCATGATGAAGATGCTGTAGAAGTACAACCAGAAGTAAGGATGCCTCCAGCCAACAGGCATCTAAGAGATCATCCAGTAGAGCTGATTATTGGAGATCCAAGACAAGGTGTTCAGACAAGGAGCAGAAATCAGAATGCTGTAGTATATTCAAGTTTTCTGTCTCAAATAGAACCAAAGAAATTTGAAGAAGCTATACAAGATCCACAGTGGACTGAAGCTATGCAAGAAGAACTTAATCAGTTCAAAAGGTGCAAGGTTTGGGAGCTGGTTCCAAAGCCTAAAGACCACAATGTTATAGGAACTAAGTGGATCTATAGAAATAAGTTAGATGAACAAGGGGTCATCATTAAGAATAAAGCAAGACTGGTTGCAAAAGGATATAGGCAAGAAGAAGGTATTGATTTTGATCAAACCTTTGCCCCAGTAGCCAGACTGGAGGCCATAAGGATGTTCTTGGCCTATGCAACCTATCAAGGATTCAAGGTATACCAAATGGATGTCAAGTCAGCATTCCTAAATGGTAATTTGAAAGAAGAAGTCTATGTGGAGCAGCCTTCAGGTTTTGTTGATCCAACTCAACCTCATTATGTCTATAGACTTAGGAAAGCATTGTATGGGTTAAAGCAAGCTCCTAGAGCTTGGTATGAAACCCTATCTAGTTTCCTCATTGAGAACAAGTTCACAAGGGGGAAAATAGATAAGACTCTATTCCTTAGGGAATCTAGAGGCAAAGTCATACTAGTCCAAATATATGTAGATGACATTATATTTGGGTCTACTGAAAGCAGCCTTTGCAAAAAGTTTGCAAAACTTATGCAAGGTCAATTTGAGATGAGTAGTATGGGAGAACTGAAGTTTTTCTTGGGTCTCCAAGTTAAACAGACTGAAAGTGGCTTGTCCATATGTCAGTCCAAGTTCACCCTAGAACTCATAAGGAAATATGGTATGGATTCATCCAGTACCATGAAGACTCCTATGGGGTCAAGTATGTCTCTTAGCAAGGATGATGCAGGGAAACCTGTAGATGAAACCTTGTATAGAGGGATAGTTGGCTCCTTACTATACTTGACTGCAAGTAGGCCTGACATTATGTATGCTACATGTGTTTGTGCCAGGTATCAAGCCTGCCCTAAAGAGTCTCACTTGACTGCAGTCAAGAGAATTTGAGATATCTAAAGGGCACTCCTTATCTAGGCCTCTGGTACCCTAGGAATGGAGATTTTGATCTAACAGGCTATTCAGATGCAGACTTTGCAGGATGCAAAGAAGATAGAAAGAGCACTACTGGATCCTGTCAATTCCTAGGTGGAAGACTCATTTCATGGAGTAGTAAGAAGCAAACTAGTGTGGCTATCTCCACAGCTGAGTCAGAATATGTAGCTGCAGGAAGTTGCTGTGCTCAACTTCTGTGGATTCAACATCAGCTAGAAGACTATGGATTTCAGGTAAGTAGAACTCCACTTTTCTGTGATTCTACAAGTGCTATTTCAATAGCTAATAATCCTGTATCACATAGTAGAACTAAACATATTGAGATTAAATATCACTTTCTTAGGGAGCATGTAGAAAGAAATGATATTGCACTTGAATATGTTAAAACTGATAATCAGATAGCTGATATGTTTACTAAGCCCTTAGAAGAAGCTAAGTTCAATAGGTTCAAAATTGAACTAGGTATGATAAACTTAGACTAAGTTTACAGAACTAAAAATTGGCTAAGTAAAAAGGTGTCGACACATAGACAAGTCTATGTCGACACAGAATAGTAAGTGTCGACACTTCAGGAAAATGGTGTCGACACATCTAGGAAGTTGGTGTCGACACTTCAGAATGTTAGTGTCGACACATGTCGAGTTGGTGTCGACACATCCAATGAGGTGTCGACACTTAAGTTTTACTCAGAATTTTCTAAGTAACGTCTCGACTACATGTCGAGTAGTGTGGTGTCGACACATAACCAAGTGTCGACACATAAAATCTGTTGACTAAACTTGTGTCGACACATGTGTGTCGAGACATTATAAGTCAGTGTCGACACTTATTGCCAGTGTCGACACATCTTTAGTAATCCATCCCGCCTGTTCGTCTTCAAACCAGAAAGGTATAAATAGGATTCTGTCTTTGTTTGTCGACACGCTTTCAGAGTTTCGAGACCAAACTACTGTGTCGACATTTCTCTTTTCTAAAGACTAATTCTACAAACCCTAATGGCTCCCAAGCTCGAGGAGAACGTCAATGAAGGCTATGAACTGGTTCGTGGCGCGTTCGACGATGGCGATCAAGAAATCAAATCGGTGGTAACCCTAGTCACCGATTCTGGATTGGAGTACTTGGTTTCAGAACCAACCAAAATATGGAAGAAGGAAGTTCTTGAATTCCTTACTGGAGCTTCTGTAGATGACTCAGGTTACAGAATCAAATCAAGAGTGCATGGAACCAAGGTCAAGATTTCACCCAAAACTCTGAGAAAGGTACTTCAGCTACCTAAAATTCAAGCAGAAGAGGAAGTGACTACATCTAAGACCAGGGAAGCACTTACCTGGTGTGGTCTAGATCCTAAGATGAAGATAGGATCTGTATTCAACAGGAAAGAATGAATAACCAAGGAAAATTTCTGTCTGAAATTGTAGGCAAAGTTCTACTCAGCAAGACTGGAGGGCATGACAGGGTGTCAGCCTCCATGTTTGAAATTATGACCAGAATCATCTTCAACCTAAAAACAGATTGGTCAATGGTTGTGTATGAGAAAATTAAAGAAAGTCTGAAGAAGCCCAATCTGGGCAGAATACTAAGTCTCTACCTGGCTGGTACAATACCAGAGGTAATGAGCAATGCTGCTGGAACTAAAATCAATCATATGAGAAGGATGGATCAAAGGATATTTTCCAGGTGGGAAAGAGTACTATCTAAAGAAATACCTACCCCAGAGAAGCAAGTTTCTAAGAAAGATTCACCTCCAAAGAAGAAGAGGAAGATAGCTCCTGTGACACAGGAGTCCTCCAGCAGTTCAGGTAGTGAAGAACAAGTTGTTTTCACTCCTGATAGTCAAGTAGAAGTGGCTGCAGAGAAGTCTCCTGCTCCTCTAGAGACAGCTGAAATCCAGGGGGAGCTGCCTACAGCTAGCCCCAAGTATAAGGATCCAAGCCAGGGGGAGCTTCCAGCAGTAGAAGAACCCTCTACTCTGGACAGTGAGCAAGCCACAATCATTATCCAAGAGGTACTTACTGACCTCAATACTTTAGATTTTTTGTAATAGATTCTGATTTGTCTGATGTCCATCAGCAAACTCAGCAAGCAAATCAAGAACCAGATGTTGTTCTCCAAGACACATCAGTTATCCTAGAAGTGGTTCCTGATAAAGTAGTTGATGAACCCAGTACTTCTCCTGCACAGTCACCTCCTGAATACACAATGGAAGACCTCTTTCTGAATTTAGATCAAGAGGATTTTGACATGGACAAGGTTGCTGCTGCTGAAGAGAAGGGTGCTGCTGCTGAGGGGGAGCACATGTCAGTTCTGGAAGAGCCTTTAAGGCTAGACACTGAGAAGGCACTAGATGTGCAAGCTGAAAAACCACAAAGCCCTAAGGATAGGGTTGAGATTGCCAGCACCTCTGCCTCTGAAGATGAGGAGAGTGCTAGGGCTAAGAAGAAGAAATTCTTTGTCTTCAAAAGAAGAAGTCAGAGCTACAAGAAAGCCCTCCAATCCATTGCTCCACAGCCCATAGTTCAGCAAGCTCCAACTGCTGACTATAGTGCTTTACTGATTGCCCTACAGATCAAGCTGGATGAGCAAAGGAAGGCTATAGAGACTTATGTTGATGAAGGGCACAAGACCCTACAATTTGATCTGGCATAGGAAATCAAGTCAATAAGGTTTGAAATGAACCTTAATAAAAAGGAGATGACTGAATGTTTTTCAAAGGGTGGAAATGCAGTGGTCTATCTGGCAACCCACCAAGAGAAGATAAAGTCTCAAGTAGATGATATAGCACTGAAGCAAGGCTATGTGCTGGAAAATCAACTAAGGATGAATGACAATCTGACAGCTTCTCACAATGCTATAGTCACTGAACTACAGAATAAGACTGCTGAACCTTCAACATCATCTGCTGCTGCAAGGCTGAATTTGATAAAGCTTTTCAAGATGAAATTGCTGCTGTCAAGACTGCAATCAAGGATTCCAGAAGGTCATTTCTGAACAACTTACCAAGCTTAGACCTTACTTTAAGGATGGCATCAGGTACTTGGACAGTCAGATCAGATTCCAAAAGGATGATGTGAGAGACCATGTTGCACAAGAAGTCATAAAGGGGGAGAGGGTGTTAGTCAAAGCTAGCTCTGACCATGCCAAATGGATATCTAACTCCATCAGAGCTACACTGGGCTATCCTCCCCTGTGTGATGATGATAATGTTGCTGAATCTGGAATTCAAAGTGCATATCTTGGAGGTGAGCAACAGGAAGTAGCTCAGGTGATTTATCCACCTCCCGATTTTGACATGGTTCATGCAGAAGTAAGCACAATGTATAGCCCCCCAGCTGGAGAGTCCAAAGTTGTTCTGGAAAAGGTTGTTCAACCTGTTACAGCAGCTATGCAAGAGGCTTTGGACAAGGAAGAAGAGACAAGGCTGTCAAAGAAGAAGTTTAGGGAACTAGCTGAGCAGAAGCCAGATTTTGAACAGTGGAGCCCTACTTCTAGGAACATCATTCTCACAGCCTGGAAAGCAGCCAAGGACAATGCTCATGAAAGGAACAAATGGTTCTCAGAAGCAGAATGGAGGAAGCATGAGATTAGGCAGGAAGCCATTGTCCAGTATAGAAGGAAGGCTAAGTTAGGAAAGCTACCTCCTACAGCTGTGGATCCTAGCAAGTACTTTCCTAAGCCCTATCATTATTTTGAGAGGCAAAAGATCAAGGCTGATAAGAAAGATCTCAAAGGCAAGAAGCCTGCTGATGCTGAGCCTGCTGCTGCTGCTGTAAAGGCTAAAGTCCAAGCTGGAAAAGGAATTGTTATAAAAGAACCTGATCAGAACTAGACTAAGATTAGACTAAGAAACATTGTTATAATCTTTTACATATGAAATATTTTTGTAAAACAATGGAAATGTATTAAAACAATGTTAGAACAATTTTTGATAAATATATCTCATGATTGTTCAGAAGCATGTGTCTATTTCTTGTTTGTTCTGCAATGTTTAATGAGTATACATGTGTGCTTTATTACATGTTTAAGTTTACCCTGTTGACATATACCTGCTTTACATCATTTTCTAATTTTTAATTATGAGTGGTGTATATCATTGACTAAGGGTTATGACTTCTCCAAATAGGGGGAGATTGTTGGGTACATTTGTCAAATGTACCTGATTTGAAGAAGCCTCACCTAACTCAATGATATACATCATAATGTATTTGATGTTTGTTTGAGTTACTTGTGCAGGTTAGGTATTCACTGGACTGAAGCTAAAAGTTTCTAAGTCCATGTGTCGACACCCAGAGGGAAAGTGTCGACACTTGAGAAAGCTTGTGTCGACACCCAGACAAGCAGTGTCGACACTTGGAGTAATTGTGTCGACACCTGAGAAGAAGAGTCGACACCAGACAGAAGTGTCGACACTTGGAGCTGTGTCGACACTCAGTGAAGAAGAATGCAGAAAAGCTGTGTCGACACTTAGCAGAAGTGTCGACACCTAGAAGAGCTGAGTCTACATCAGAAAGTGTCGACACTTGGAGTTGTGTCGACACTCAGCAAAATTCTGCAGAGACTAAGGACAAGTGTCGACACTCAACACAATGTGTCGACACTCAATCAGCAGAGTCAATATATGAAGAATGTGTCGACACCAGCACAATGTGTCGACACACACTCAAAGGAGTCAACACTTGAAGTATGTGTCGACACTCAGCACAATGTGTCGATACACAACCAGAAGAGTCAACACTTGAAGAAAGTGTCGATACCCAGCACAATGTGTCGACACTTAGTTGAAGACTCTACACTTGAAGAAAGTGTCGACACAAGGAGCTGTGTCGACACTTAGCAAAGAACAGAAAAGTTTACAAAATATTCTAAGTACAAGTGTCGACACTAAGGGAATGTGTCGACACTCAGCTGAAGAAACAAAATTGAAGACTTGTGTCGACACCAAGAAGCAGTGTCGACACTTGACAGTTTCAACACATGAAGATGTGTCGACACAAAGGAGATGTGTCGACACTTTGAAGAATTCAACAAGTTACAGAAGATCAAGTACTTGTGTCGACACTTAATTTCAGTGTCGACACTTGAAGAAGAATCTGTGTCGAGACATACAAGGAGTTGTGTCGACACCTTGTAGACTTGTGTCGACACTTACACAACATGTGTCGACACTTGGTCTATAAGTGTCGACACTTAAGAACAGAAAGTCTCGACACTATCTGACAGTTAGAGAATTTCAAGAATTGACTGGATGACATGACAGCTGCCGTTTCAGCCGGTTTACAGCACTTGTCAGAGATGTCAGAAGTCAGTTATGAACCGGACCAGCCGGTTACCATGAAGAAGGCCTATAAATAGGCACAGACTGTTTACAGAAAGAAGGTTGAATAAGGTGTTAATAAAAAGTTGTTGAAGCTATTTGAAGTAATAGATCAGATTATTCAAGTAATCAGAAAAGTGGTACACAGAGTATCAACACAAGAAGAAGATCTGGCAGTCCAACTGCAGATCTAAGAAGTTGGAGAGAGAGAGCTCCAATCAAGAAATCAGTCTTTGGAACTAAGGCTGAGAAGAAGGATTCAGAATCATCTGGATCTCAAGAAGCAGAGGTCAAGGATCAACTGCAGAGGATTCAGACTAATTCAGTTCTACTCAAGAAGCTTTGAAGGAAGCTAAGTCAGTTTGGATCTAGCTGAGTTCTTCCAAGAACTCTTCAAGAAACTCTCAACTCCTCTCTTATTTTCTGAGTTGTAGAGTTAGTTATTGTAATTCAATTTTAACTTGTAGGATCCATTGGATCTGAGTGAATTGTAAGCCTATATTATAAAGGCTGAGGGTAGGGCTTGGTTGCCTGAGTGTATGAGTTGAAGAACTCTGAGTGTAGGCCTTGATTGGCTGAGTGTAGGCCTGGGTGGCTGAGTGTAGGCCTTGGTGGCTGAGTGTAAGGCTTTGGGCCTGAGGTGTAGGAACCTAGTTGGGTTCTGAGATAGTGGAGAAGTTTGGCCGAATCTAGTACACTGCTAGATAGGCGAAGGGGGAAAGTGGATGTACCCAAAGATTGGGGAACCACTATAAATTTGTGTGTCTGCTGTGCTGTGCTGTGCTGTGGATTAGCAGTTTATATTTTGTTATTGCTGTTAGCTGTAGAAATCTGTGAGATAACTGTTTTGCTGCCAACAAAGTTTCAAAAAGGTTTAGGTCACCTATTCACCCCCCTCTAGGTGTTTAGGTACCATATCTTTCATCACGTCAGTTAAAGCCATAGATATTCCGAACCCACCACCGTCACTTTGACGGAAAAACATATGAGCAATTTGTCTTCCCGACATGGGTCACGACAATTTAAGCTATAGACCGCCGAAGAATCTCATCTATGCCAATGGCAAGTGCCACATAACCTTAGGTCTCTTTAACCAGAATGACATAGAAATGGGTACGGTTCCATCTAACCCGTGCTCACGTCGCAACGACAATTTAAGCCATATGCGCAGGTCAAACTTCTCCCGAGTCCCATTTTCGTCACACAATTTCACATAACTCGGTTATGTTCAAGTTGGCTCTCAGGCCTCCATGTTGGCAAGATCACGCATCGGCCCAGTTTTCCGGGTGCACCTTGGGGTTAATCCCAAGGCTCCTGTTGCAATCTACCGTTTAGAAAACCCCAAAAACAACCAATAACACGAAGTCTTCTCCGGCATTTATGCAATGCAACATCACCGATCCAGACCAAATGTCCGGGTAGGCTTCACACATCATGCCTATGTTCGTTCTCGCTTACGGACTCTAAACAACGGGGACTTCACATATCTACCCGAAGGAACGCCTCCAACTCACCGCAAACTCGCGAGAGCGGGGTTCCTATGCAAAGAAGGAGAGCTACTCATGCTCAAGAAGAGAATCATTACCCTTGCATTATTCTTCGGCGCCATGGAAAAGTAAGCGGATGAAAAGCACCGCACTCTCTTCGCCTCCGTCGATCCGGAGTCGGCTCGCGATTTGGTGCTTCGAAGCTCCTCCAATGGCCGGATCTAGCTTCTTCTCCCTTCCTTGGCTCTCCTCTCTCTCTAAGTTTTAGAAAGATAAGAACTCATGACAAGTGAGGGTTTCTAAGTCCAATCCAGGGTATATCTCATCAGGAACAATCCCCAGCCGTTGGATCCCAAAATAAAGAAACGAACGGCTTTGATTCAAGACTGAAATGCCCAATCTGGATCGCACACGGCCTGGCACACGCCTGTGTCCAGGGCTGTGTGCCTCATTCGCCGTCAAAATCGACTTGCCTGGAACAACACACGGGTATCGAACACGCCCGTGTTCAACCTAACACGCCCGTGTTCCACCTGACACGGCCGTGTGGCCGGCCGTGTACCCCCATCGTTTTCCCCAAAAACAACCCGAGCACAGCACGGGTTCTAGGACACGCCCGTGTCCTTGCCCGTGTCACCTCAACACGCCTGGGCTCCAGGCCGTGTACACGGTCTCGACACTCGACACTTCGTCGAGCGAAGATCGTCGACCTGAAGACACGACCTTGGACACGCCCGTATCCTAGGTCGTGTGCCTTGTCTCGACACATCGTCGAGCAGAGTGTCGACTTCCCGGGACGAGTGTCGACACGGGTTGACACGACCTGCGACACGCCCGTGTCGCAGGCCGTGTGCCATGTCTCGACACTTCGTCGAATGCAGAGTGTCGACTTCGCGGGCTAAGTGTCGACACGGGTCGACACGCCCTGCGACACGCCTGTGTCGCAGGCCGTATGCCCAGTCTCGACACATTTTCGAGCTCCAAATGTCGACTTCCCGGTTGAGTGTCGACACAAGCTTGACACGCCCTGGGACACGCCCGTGTCCCAGGCCGTGTGCTTGCAGCCAGAACCCAAAACTGGCCCAAAACGTCCCCCGTCGCTCTTTTGAGTTTTGGGGCGTTACAACTCAACTTTAAATTAATCCAAAAATAACCTTCCCTCGCAAGATAAATCTTCCAACACAGTAGGTACATCTGCTAACTCAGGGCCATCGGACGGTTCCTCAACTATCATAGGAGACGAACCTGAAATATGGTCGAGGGGAAGTGGGATAATCTCAGGGGGTGATACCTCAGAGGAGACATCCTCAGCCAGTTCACTAGGATATCCAAGATCCTGATCGTCACTAAAGTCGTCAGTGAAATCATCATCGCCCTCAGTGGCGTGCTCAGATGTCGAGGCTAAAAGTGCTAAAGCCCTAGGATTTGTGGGGCACTCCACGACATAGTGGCCAATCACACCACAAGCGTAACATGTAGCGTTCTCCTTGCAAATCTTAACGGTCTGCCGATGCTTAGCCCACAGATTTATAACATCCCTAGTAGTGACAATGACAGGCGGCGGGACAGAAGACTTAACCTTCTCCTTCTCCCGAAAGGGTGGCGGACATGGGCTCGAAATAGTCAGATATTGGTGGAGCAAGGATCTAGCGGGAGGCTTGGACTCACTCCTGTGATCAAAAACGGGTCTAGTGCCCTGGAGGGGAGACATAAGATCGCGAGACGTCCGAGTAAGGGAGTACGAGGGGACGTACGGGTTCGATGTAGGCAAAGTTTTAGGCGGCGAATCACTCAGATAATCAGAAATCTGGGAATGACAGTAGGGAGGGTAATACTCAACCGTTAATATATTCTTCATAATCTGCCAACCTACAAGTGAGCCGTTGAGTGACATCCCAAAACGCCTCTCCTCATTGAGCCAGAAGGTCAGAGCTCGACCAATTAATTGTAGTCTCGCAACGGGAATCTTGTGGGGGTCCACAATATAATATCGCTCAAAATAGCATTCCATGTCCTTCACCCAACATAAAAACACTCGTGGTCCACCTATCCCATCATAGGTCGGAGTAGGAACTCTAACAGGCCTAGAGGTGAGCGGAGATGGTGTAAAATATTGTGCCATAATAGACAAACGAAAGCTCAACTAAGTGAGTACAAAAACTTTTTTTTGATATATGTTAAGAAGCAAAATTTTATATATATATATATATATATATATATATATATATATATATATATATAATTAAAAGAAAATAGAAGACCAATGAACGTGCCTACGTGCGAAGGGGGGGGGGGGGGAGCTCGGAACGAGCGGATCGTTGCCAAGTTAAGAAATTGGCAAACCTCTTTCCTGAAGGTGAAGAAATTGGGATGTGTGTGCAAAAAGGTTGGGAAGTGACGCGGGAGGACCGACAAAGATTAAGAAAGCTTTGTGACGCCTCTGATACCAAATTAATGTAGGACACTCCCCAAAATGGGATTAGGATGCAAATTGGTAAATGGATTCCTAAGGAGAATTTAAACGAACACGTGGTGTGCGCGTAAAACTCAAAATTTCAGCAGAGTTTCGTCTAAAATATTGCGATCTCACAAGTGGAAATTCCCATCCAAACCTACACGAACATTCACATACACTAATATCATTACCTAGCCACACATCTAATATCGCATCACAGCATTTCCATCCACATGAAGAGCGCTCCGGACTAAATATTTTCGATTCGGAAAGGAGTCCAAGTGCAGCCCTCAAAACAAAATAATACGAGGATATACCAAATCCTCTTGATCCGTTTGAAACCAAAGGCTAAACCAACCCCGGTTTACAAACGTCCAAGGGGACCTACTCTTGCCAAAAACTTCGCGAAAATCGGAAGAAAAAGCAATATAATTTCAGATTATATTAATGCAAATTGGAATCAAGCTTTAGGATAGAACATGATATCAAAGTTTCCACCATCCTAACAATCTAGGAAGAATCACTACACAAGTTTGAGAAGAGGAACTCGTTACCCAAATCTGAAAAATGAAGAGGAGGAAGAGGAGGATAACAATGGAAGAGTCGCACTTCCACGGGTCCACCGGAGTTGCACTGGATGGAGAGAACCGAGCCGCCTTCTTCGGAGTCACACCGGAGGAGGTAGAAGGTCGCCGGAGTAGCAGGAATGGCCACCAAGAGGTGTGGCGGCAATAGCTAGGCGAGGCTTCCTGGAGGTCGTGTTCGGCCTAGCCGAATAGGGGCGGGCAGCAGCAAGGAGAATCCGGCTAGGGTTTTAATTTTTCCTTTTCAACATCCCCTCTCCAACACCACAATACACACACACACAGATATATATATATATATATATATATATATATATATATATATATATATATATATATATATATATATATATATATATATATATATATATATATATATATATATATATAATCATACATCTCCATCCACCCTTCATCTAAATCTAAGATAATCCTAACCACTAATGCTTAACAAAAACAAAAACACCAACTAAGATTTATAAATTTATAAATTATAAATTTATAAATCTTAAGACAAAATTGTTTATAATAAAATTATTATGATTATAATATTATTCTCAAAGTGAATAACATTATAATCATAATTATGTGAAGTAACGGCGGTGGTGGCGGCGGTGACGACGATGTGAAGTAACTGCGTCGGCGGTGGCGGCGACGACAGTTGCGGCAACATCCATCAATGTCCACGAATATGTAGCGGCGGCGATCAAAAGCGAGATCCATGTCGGCACGAGCAAATGGTGGGGGCATCCTCGCCATTAAAAATATTGCTAGGATATCTAAAGACAACCTTGTAAGAGGTTTGCCTTCTGGTCCCTACAAGAAGGAAGGCCTCTGTAGGGCTTGTCAACTAGGCAAGCAAACTAAATCTAGTTTTAAATCAGTTAATAAGAGTTATTCACCTTGGATCTTGTACTTGCTGCACATGGACCTTTTTGGACCTATTGTTGTATAAAGCCTAGGAGGGAAATCTTACTCCCTAGTTATTGTAGATGACTTCTCAAGATTCACTTGGGTGTTCTTTCTGAGATCTAAGTCAGATACATTCAAAGTTCTTATAGATTTTCTCAGGACCTTACTGATTGAGTACTCTACTCATGTTGCATTAATCAGAAGAGATCATGGTACAGAGTTTGAGTCTCTTCTTATGCATGAGTTCTATGAGAAGGAAGGTATCAGACATTGCTTCTCAGCTCCTAGAACTCCTCAACAAAATGGGGTAGCTGAAAGGAAGAACAGAACCTTAATTGAAGCTGCAGGCACATTACTTGCAGATGCTTACATGCCCCTATCCTTTTTGGCAGAGGCTCTAAGCACAATAAACTATGTACTGAAAAGGAGTTTAATATATAAACTTAAGAATAAGACTCCCTATAAATTGCTCAAAGGGAAGAAATCTAAAATCACCTATTTTAAAGTATTTGCTTGCCTATGTTATATTCATAATAATAACAAGAAATATATTAGAAAGTTTGAAGCTAAGGCTGAAGAGGGAATTTTTTTAAGATATTCCCAAGTCAGCAAAACTTATAGGGTGTTCAATAAATTATCTTTGAAAATTGAGGAATCAATACATGTAAATTTTGATGAGACTAACATGTCTTATAAGGAGAAAGAAATTTCTACCAATAGCACCTTGCAGGTACCTCACTTGTGTGAGAAATTGGGTGAGTTGAACCTTCCACAAGAGGTTATACCACATCCTTCTCCACAAGCTAATGAGGAAGTGAAGAAGAACTTTTGGAAGAGGTTGAAATTCCTTCAACAGTAGGCATTATTCCACAAGAGGAAATAAATACACATGCTGTTGCTGAACCAAGTCCACCCACTGATCCTATCATACTAAGGGATCACCCTAGATCTCAAGTGATTGGAGACATAATAGTAGGTGTATAGAGAAGGCATCAACTAAACCAAGATGTGATGCATGCTTGTTTCCTCTCTCAAGTTGAGCCTTAATCCATAAAAGATGATGAGCAAGATCCCCACTGGATCATTGCAATGCAAGAGGAACTCAACCAATTTGAGAGATGTAGGGTTTGAGATTTAGTTCCAAGACCCAAAGACTACCCAGTCATTGGAACTAAATGGGTATATAGAAATAAGCTAGATGCCCAAGGTGTAATTATGAGAAACAATGCTAGGCTTGTTGCTCAATGTTATAGGCAATAAGAAGGAATAGACTATGACCAAACTTTTGCACCAGTTGCAAGGTTAGAAGAAATCAGAATATTTCTTGCTTATGGTGCCTACAAGAAGTTCAAAGTCTATCAGATGGATGTCAAGAGTGCCTTTATGAATGGAGTACTTAAAGAAGAGGTTTATGTTGAACAACCTCTAGGTTTTATCTCTCCAACCCATCCTTCATATGTCTTTAGATTGCATAAAGCTCTTTATGGTTTAAAGCAAGCTCCAAGAGCTTGGTATGAGACCCTAGCTAGCTTCCTGATAGAGCATAAATTCACTAGAGACATTGTAGATAAAACATTATTCACTATGCACCACAAAGATCAAACTTTGTTAGTACAAATTTATATCGATGACATTATATTTGGGTCTACTGATTACAAACTATGCAAGAGGTTCTGTGACCTCATGCATTCAAAGTTTGAAATGAGTAGCATGTGTGAGCTCTCCTACTTCCATGTCTCCAAATGAAGCAGCTACCTGATGGAATTTTCATATCCCAGGCTAAGTATGGTAAGAAGCTTATTAAAAAGTTTGGGATGGATGATGCCTCAGCAAAGAAAACAACCATGGCCACTAATGCTGTAATAGATTCTGATGCACATGGAAAACTGTTGATCAAAAATTATATAGGGGCATTGTTGGGTCCCCACTATACCTTACAATAAGTAGACCTGACATAATGTTTGCCACATATCTTTATGCTAGGTTCCCAGTGAACCCTAAAGAATCTCATCTAGTTTTCCTAAAAAAAATTTTGAGATATAAAAAGAGTTGTCCAAGTCTAGGACTCTGGTATCCTACTGGGTCAGAATTTGATTTAACTGGATACTCAGATGCTGACTTTGCTGGATGTAGGGTAGATAGGAAAAGTACCTCAGGGACTTGTCAGTTCCTTGGTATGAGACTAATGTCTTAGTTTTGCAAGAAACAGTCATCTGTGTCTACATCAACTGCTGAAGCAGAATACGTTGCAGCAGACAGTTGTTGTTCCCAGATGCTGTGGATTCAAAACCAACTCCTAGATTATGGGTTCAATTTAAATAATTCAACTTTCTTATGTGATAACACAAGTTCTATATCTATAGTACAAAATCAAATCCATCACAGTAGGACTAAGCATATAGACATTAGGCATCATTTCATTAGAGAGTGTGTAGACAAAAACAAAATTAAACTTGTCTATATCTACACTGATTTACAAAGAGCAGATATTTTCATCAAACCCTTGGATGAAAGAAATCACTTATTCTTTATAAATTAGCTTGGAATGATCAATAAAGAAGCTTTAGTTTAATTTTTCTCCATGCTCGATGAATTTTTCAAAGTTCGTCAAACGGAGATCGACGAACAGTAGAAACGTTCTAGAGATATTCATCGAACGGAGATCGAAGAACTCTCTGTGACTGAAGTTGTTTTCGTCAAACAGAGATCGACGAATCTGCTTTAGAAAAATTTCGTCAAACAGAGCTCGGCGAAATGTTTTCAAATCTTCAGACTAAGCTCGACGAATTATCTAACTACAAAAATATTTCGTCGACCTCAGATCAAAGAATTTTTTTATTTTTTCGTGGAACGGAGTTTGTCAATTCATACTCTGAAAAACCATATATGTAGGTTTTTCTTCGACCTCCGTCCCGCACTTTCAGTTCCATCGCACTTGATCCAAGTCAACCTTAGCCCTAAAAAGGTCAAAGTGTCCTAACTAAGGGGCAACTGATCTACAATGTGCAAGTTGACCTACCCATGTACTTATATACTTTAGGGGAGGCACATGGGTCACCAAGGACCCATTGGTGTCAGCCCTAGTGGATAATTTGACCAAAGTCAACCCTTGGGTTAAATTGGTCAAACTAGCCTAAATGGCTAACTCAAGCCCAATCCAAGAGGGCTAGGCCTAGGCAAGTGTGGCCATTGGTCTAGGAGGTGGTGAGACACATTTTGGGACCACCAAATTCAGAAATGGGTGACTAGGAGAGTGAAGGATGGAGTTACCTAAAATTGGAGGAGAGAGAAAGAGGAGCTTAATGGCCATCATGGCCATGGAGGCCCCATAACCCCCCCTCCCCCCCTTGATGGGGCTTTAACTCCTTGGAGGTAGGGGAGGAGTTTTCAGGAGGTGGGCGGCTAGTGGAGTAGCTCAGCCATTCAAATTTGGTGAAACCGAAAATCAACATTAAGGGGCTTTAATGGTGTCATGAAGAATTGGGGAGTTACAAACCTCCTCTCCCCAATTCCTTCATTAGAGACCTTCTCCAGGGCAAGGGGAAGAGTTTCCCCCGATCAGATCCCAGTCACAGAGAAGTTTCTGTGGAGGTTGTAGAGGAGCCGAAGCCTGGTGGTCGGAAATGGTGAGGAGGCACAACACCCGCTCTAAGGCCGCGATTCAGGTCCTCCTCCACTCCTTTTTTCCATGGGTAGATCTTAGTAATCCTTAGGGCCAAGTTTTGGGCTCAATCGATCCCGATCGGGAGAGCTTCTCTCCAAGTTTTTCCGCAAAAACATTAATCATTGAGTTCGCCTGAATGGGCCCCTCCGGCGGCTGTGCCGCCTCTAGGCGACAGCCACCACCTCAACAGAGGTGGTGGTGGCGGTGGCTGGCCAGGGAGATTCCTGGGTGGCCGGAGGCAGGGATTTGAAGTTGGCCCGAGAAAATTCAATCCAGGCCATTGGCACGCGGGGACAATGATGGGATGCCGTCCAAAAGTGCGCCAAGATTCGAGTAGAATAGAAATTAAACTATAGATTATATCATACATTTTAATGAATTTGCCACACTTTTCTATTTAATGTTTTAAATTATTAAAAATACTTAGAGACTCTGTATGAGAAAATAGTCAACATAAAAATTATAGCCTAGTGAGTCTAGTTACTGCAAAATTGGTTTGAACCAATTTTGGTGACTGGTTTGAGCATGGCACTCATTTTGGTGGGGTCTATACCTAGGGCTAGACAGAAATTCAAATGGATGCCCACCCTTCATCTCTCGTCCAAATGAATTGAAATTTGGATAGGTAGTCACCCTAGATCATATCTAGGTCCTGCCCAAAAATGAGAATTTTTGGGGATAAGTTTTCTATAGTTTTGGAAATTATTTAATTTCTCTAGGGTAATTTCATTTAGGGACCAAATGATATCCAAACTCACCCAAATTTTGGAGCGTGGTGCTTGGGGTCATTATAAAGCTCTGGTTAAAATGTCATCTCATTTGGTTGTGGTTTGAACTGAAATCATGCAAACCCTTACCCTGCCTTAAAAAGGGTATTTTGATCAAAAGTGCACTTTGGGTTTTGGGTGGCCAACTCACCTCAACAGAGGTTGAAATTGGGGCCACTGACTTGGCATGACTTTTAGCACCTCCCCATGGAAGATGGGCTAGATTTGAATTATTTTGTCCTAATACCTAAAACCAAACCCTAAGGAAGGGCTTTTGTGCCTTGTGAAGGGCATGAGATCAAAAGACCTTGAATGAACTTGCGATTTGGTAGGGATGGTGCTAGGGTAGCTAAAGCCCTCTGGTAAAAATATTAGGGGATTTGGGAAAGGGTAGGCCCCATAAAACCCTAACCCTAGTTTAGGGCACAAACTTTATAGTGTTAGAATAGGTTAGTAAAACTCCTTGAATAATAATGAAATTTGGGTAGTGTGGTTATAAGGATAGATTGAACCTCTGGTAATTTAATTGAGAATTTTGGGACATTAATTTTAGTACTTCCTTTATAAATGCATGAGTTAGCCCTACATATTTATCTTGTTATTATGATCCCACTGCCAATTGGAAGTTCATGAAAATTTGGTAGAGGGAATTTCAGGCCTTAGTTCTTATATATGAATTTTATTAGAAATTTTGAATACATATTTGCAGTACCTACTTCACAAGCTCATTGATTTGGAAAATCGTTCAATAATTTGTTTAGAGCTCATTACTTGCTAAGAATTTATGAAACTTGACTCAGAGCTTTTATATGTTCTTACAATCATCCTTGAAATTGCTCAGATTTTTTTGAAATGTTTTTGTTGCACTTGCCTCTTTAAATTGATAAAAATAGGTTATATTCTAAATTAGACTTAGAGGCCTAAACATTACTGCAAAATTGGGAGACCTTGGATTCTAGGTTAAATGGTCATATTGAATGTATCATAAATTTTGTGGAGCATTTGTTTGTTAAACATTTGTACTTCATGTTCAAACTTGGGGTTTTGGATTACTAGAATAATTAAATAAATTATCAGATAAATTAGGAAAATTATGAAATTCTGGATTTAGGCTAAGAAAGTCATGATAGACCCCCCAATAATTATTATAGGGTTATCAAATTATTTGTTGAAGTTGGTGACCGGGCGGTCTGGCGGTTTGTCTTGGCGGGTTGAAGACCGCGCGGTCTAGCGGTTTGTCTCAGCCGGCTTGGAGACCGGGCAGTCTGGCGATCTACCCTGGCAGTCTCTCTTCCTCTCTTGTGGTAGCTGTGCGGTTAGCCCTGCTGTCTAACCGCGCGGCTTGTGCGGTTTGTTTTGTATAGTCCGCTTAGTCCTATAAATTATAGTCCCACATCTCTTATTTGTATTCTCTCATCTCTCCTCCATTCTATATAAAGGAGGGCATACCTTTGTAATAGATATCTTTTTTGGATAATAAAATTTCAATTATTCAAAAGTCTATCCGTTTATTCTTTTCTATTCGCTACTTTTAACATGGTATCAGAGCACAAGGTCATTTCCTCCTGATTCTGTGCGCTCTCTGCTTCTAGCGGCTTGTTTTCCGCTATCCGCGGCCTCTCTCGCGGCTTGCCTTCTCTTCTGTCCGCCGCCCTGTTCGAGCGGCTTGTTTCTGTCCGCTGCCCTGTTCGCGCGGCTTGCTTCTTGGTTCTCTTCTCCTACTGCTATTCGTCGCAGCGACCTGTTTCCTTATCGTCGCGCTCCTTGCTCTTTCTTGCCTCTCCGACTTCCTTGTCTTTGCGGCTTGTGTCTACCCGCTACGGACTTCTTCTCCCTGTCCGCTTCTGCTTTCCCCATATCTGCTTGTCCCTATACTCGCGGTTTGCTGCTGTGATCTGCCTGACCGTGCGGGTTGTTCCTTTCTCACCCGCATCTTGGTCGCGGTCACCTGCTCTTCTCCACTCTTCTGTTCGCTCGGCCTTTTCAGTCCGCGCGACCTCTTCCCCGCTGTGCCTTTGACCTCTTGCTAGCCGCTACTGTTCGCGCTTCTTGTTGTTACCTTCTACCCGCTCCTGCTTGCTAGTCGCGTCGGCCTCATCTTTTGCCGTGTGACCTGTTCTCCTCTGTTCGCCCGACGTTTTCAAGCCATGCGACTTCTTTCCCTCTGCTTTGCTCTGCTTCTTGGTAGCGGCCTTCCTAGCCGCCCGACCTGTTTTCTGTTCGCCCGGTTTGGTGCTCTTTTCTCTTCTCGCGGCTTGTTCTTATCGTCGCGGCTTGCTCCTCTCTTGCTTCCATGGCTTTCCCCTCCTCCAGCCTGTCCGCCTCCGTGGTCACCTCTTCTGGTAGTGCTCATGTTGTTACCCGTGGAAGATGGCTCATCGACTCTGGTGCAACCAATCATATGACAGGCAATCCTCAATGTTTCTCTCTTCTTGACACAAATGCTCAGTTGCCCCCGATCATTGTTGCTGATGGATCTCCCTCCCCGGTCCATGGGACGGGCATGGTTCAAGTCACTCCATCTCTCTGCCTGGCTGATACCCTCTATGTGCCCAAGTTTCTGTGCAATTTATTATCGGTTACTTCTTTATGCAAGCACCTGCGGTGTTCTGTCATATTCACCCCTAGCTCTTGTGTTTTTCAGGATCCGGACTCCCAACGGACGATTGCTACTGGGACTGAGAGTGGTGGCCTCTACTTCCTCGACAACATTTCTGCTCTATCCGCCTTCTCCTCCTCCTCTACAGATCTTCTCCAATGGCATCTTCGCCTTGGACATGCTCCTCCCCGAATTCTCCGCCAGCTCCTGCCGCACCTCCCTCCTCATCATCCTCCTCTAAACTGTGATGCATGTCAACTTGGCAAACATCACCGCTCATCCTTCCCACCAACGCAAAGTCGGGGCTCTTCCCGTCCGTTCGACCTCGTTCACTCTGACATATGGGGTCCCGCTCCTAACCTCACCATCGGTCGGGGTAGTTCCTATTTTGTCACCTTCATTGATGACTTCTCTCGATGTACGTGGGTATATCTTCTCAAAGATCGCTCCGAGCTGTTCTCTGTTTGGACCTCCTTTTATTCTATGGTTAAGACTCGGTTTGATACATCTATTAAAATCCTTCGTTCTGACAATGCTAAGGAGTATCTTAGCCACGACTTCTCCTCCTTTTGTATTCACCATGGTGTTATTCGTCAAACTAGTTGTGTCTACACCTCCCAACAAAATGGGGTGGCGGAACGCAAAAACCGTCACCTCCTTGATGTCGCTCGCACTATGATGACTCAAATGCATGTTCCTCGCTCCTATTGGGGATATGTTGTCCTCCTCTCCTACTATCTCATCAATCGCTTTCCCTCCACAGTTCTCCACGGTGCTACCCCCTTCTCCATTCTTTATCCAGACAAGGATCCCTTTCCTCTTCCTCTACACATCTTTGGGTGCACCGCTTTTGTGCACTCTCCCGCTGCCACCCATGATAAACTCTCACCATGTGCCACCAAATGTGTCTTTCTGGGCTACTCTCCCACTCAGAAAGGATATTGCTGCTTTGAACCTGTTACCCGCAAGCAATTTGTCTCTGCGGATGTCACCTTCTTTGCCAATGCCTCTTACTTCTCTCCCGCTTCCTCTTCTACTCCTCCTGATCCTACTTCTCATACCAACCCATCCATTCCCTCTGCTCCCACTGATGTTCCGCCCTCTCCACCCACTCCACCGTCTTCCCCATCCTCATCATCTCCACTCTCTACTCCGCTTTCTCCCTCCACTCTGTTGCCATCTCTCTCTACTCCCGGGCCAGCTCTCTCCACCACGGATACTCCGGATACTGAGGCACCTGCTGACCTGGATCTCCCAATTGCTCTTCGCAAAGTGGTTCGGGCCTGTACCCAACACCCGCTTGCTGCAGTTGTTTCCTATGATCGTCTTACCCCTGCTCGCAGAGCTTTTGCACTGGCTATCTCGGCCACTGGCACCCCCCGTTCCTACCAGGAGGCCCTTACTATTCCTCATTGGAAAGTTGCCATGGATGAGGAGATTGCTACTCTCACTGAACGGGGTACTTGGACCCTTGTTCCTCCTCCTTTCGGCACAGATGTTGTTGGCTGTCGCTGGGTCTTCGTGGTGAAGTTTCTCCCGGATGGCAGTGTGGATCGTTATAAGGCTCGCCTGGTTGCCAAGGGTTTTACCCAAACTTATGGGATTGATTACTTTGACACTTTCTCTCCCGTGGCTCGTCTCAGCACTTTTCGGGTTCTTCTCTCTGTGGCTGTCAACAGGGATTGGCCCATCTCGCAGCTAGATGTTAAGAATGCCTTCCTCTATGGTGATTTGCAGGAGGATGTTTACATGGAGCAACCTCCTGGGTATGTTGCTCAGGGGGAGACACGGGTATGCCGGCTAAAGAAGGCCATCTATGGCCTCAAGCAGAGTCCTCGTGCCTAGTTTGACAAGTTCAGTAGCATTGTTGCGACCATTGGTTTTACAAGAAGCTCAACAGATCACTCCTTGTTTGTTCGGAAAACCGCCTCTGGTCTTGTTGTTCTTGCGGTTTATGTTGATGACATTCTTCTTACTGGCGATGACCAGGATGGGGTATTGATGACCAAGAAACACCTTCTTCAACACCTGGTCACAAAGGATATGGGCTCCCCGAAATACATTCTGGGGATTGAAATCTCTAGAAAGCCCAACTCCATGGTCCTTTCACAACGGAAGTATGCTCTTGATCTTTTAAAGGAGGCAGGACTGACTGGTGCTAAACCTGCACGTTGTCCTATGGCTGTTGGAGAAGACAAAACTTGGACAGATGACTCACCTCTTCTCTCTGATCTTACGAGATACCGGCATCTGGTGGGCAAGCTCATATATCTCACGGTAACCAGACCCGACATCTCTTACGCTGTTGGCAAGGTGAGCCAGTTCATGCAAGCTCCGAGGGAGTGTCATCTACAATCTGCTCTGAGGATATTAGAGTATATTAAAGCTGCTCCAGGGAAAGGACTCCTATTTCAGAAAAATGGTCACCTTAGGGTTGAAGCGTACTCTGATTCAAGCTATGCGGATGACAAAGGGGACCGCAAATCGACTTCAGGTTTCTGCACATTTGTTGGAGGCAATCTTGTGAGTTGGAAGAGCAAGAAACAGTCTGTCATTTTCAGGTCTAGTGAAAAGGCGGAATATCGCAGCATGGCATCGACTACATGTGAGTTGAAGTGGTTGCGGACTCTCATGCTTGACTTAGGAGAGGTTTACAACTATCCTCTTCCTATGTTCTGTGACAATAAGGCCGCGATACACATTTCCAAAAATCCGGTCTTTCATGAGAGAACAAAACACATAGAAGTCGACTGTCATTTTATTCGGGAAGAAATATTGAAGAAACAGATTTGCACTCCATTTGTCACTTCCGACAACGAGTTGGCAGATGTCTTCACCAAGCCGGTGTCCGCTTCCTTTTTCCACATCTGCGACAAGCTGGGCATGATCGATATATATGCTCCAGCTTGAGGGGAGTGTTGAAGTTGGTGACCGGGCGGTCTGGCGGTTTGTCTTGGCGGGTTGAAGACCGCGCGGTCTGGCAGTTTGTCTCAGCCGGCTTGGAGACCGGGCGGTCTGGCGGTCTACCCTGGCAGTCTCTCTTCCTCTCTGGTGGTAGCCGTGCGGTTAGCCCTGCTGTCTAACCGCGCGGCTTGTGCGGTTTGTTTTGTATAGTCCGCTTAGTCCTATAAATTATAGTCCCACATCTCTTATTTGTATTCTCTCATCTCTCCTCCATTCTATATAAAGGAGGGCATACCTTTGTAATACATATCTTTTTTGGATAATAAAATTTCAATTATTCAAAAGTCTATCCGTTTATCCTTTTCTATTCGCTACTTTTAACATTATTATTTTGAGTACCTTCCATTTTGCACTCCATATAACTTATGTTGGTCTGCATTTAGTAAAACTTCAGAAGTTATATTGTAATATGAATTTGGGCACATGAGTTGGGGTTATATGATTGCTTGTTTGGATAAATAAGAATGAGTTCATCATTGGAAGTTAGGATGAGTAGAGTGTTGGATTGGCTAGCGTTAGACAGTGCTCGGGATCGACGAAAGATCATCTTTCCCGAGGGGAGGAAGTGTCAAATACTATAGGGATAGATCCAGTACAATAAGAAATGGTTTGGGAAATTTGATAGCAACCAATAATAGTAATTGCCTTGCGAAGGGGAGCTTTGGGCATAATCCCATCATATTTCCTAGTGCCTTCGAGAGCCCTTCACGGGATATACCTTGGGCAGTCCTCGGCTAACCTAAGCTGTAGGTAAAACTAAATTGAAAGAGTAACTAGTGTAACTAGGGGGTCACTCTCACTCACCTCGATGTCTCAGAATGTTAGGTTGGGTCACTCGGGCAGTAGGCTCGGTGGATTTGGTGTTGGGCAGGTTGGCCCGGCAAGCTTTGGCTCGATTGTTATTTGTGATGTGCAGGTTGGCCCGACGAGCTTTGGCTCGGCTGTCATTTGTGATGGACGGGTTGGTCCAGGGAGCTTAGGATCGGTGGTGATACATTAAGGTTGCATTTGTTGGATCCATAGTAAGATTTGGGCTAGGTTTACTAAGTTAGGATCATATGACCCACAATGTATAGCCAGGGTCATGGTTGTGTCCTAGAGTCTAGGCCAAGTCCTAAGTAGCAACATCACATGGACCAGCCATCATCACACTGCCAGAGACTCAAAGACTTAGAGATTCTCCAGAGACCAAGTAAAATGAGTTCCACATTCATCGAACTCAGATCGACGATAGTCATGCTCATCTCGACGATCACAGAGAAAAATTCTCTGAGATGAGCTCGACGAACTTCATTCCAGGTCGACAATCTTTGGACTCAACCTTCAGCATTCCAAGTTTAGTTGTTCTCTAGACTCAGGTCGATGAACTTAGTTCTCTGTTCGACAATTTCTGGATTCTTTACTTCAACCAGAAGCTTCTCAAATTTTCTAAGTCCAGAATCATCTCCAGTCGACGAACTCAGTATTCTCAGCTCGACGAACTTGATCACAACAGCTAGAGTTATCCAGCAGTAGTTAGTGGTCCTCAGCTCGACGAAACAAATTCTTAGATCGACGAATACTGGATACTTTACTTCAACACTTTCATCTAGAAACATTTGAAATTATTCCAAGTCCAGAATCATCTCTAGTCGACGAAGTTACAATCTCAGCTCGACGAACTTGAGACACAGAATAAGAAAGTATGGATAATGCAATTTTCGGTTTTACCTCGACGATATTGGAACTCAGCTCGACGAACAGAAGTCATCTGGTCGACAAACTCAGCAACTCAGCTTGACGAACTTTGGACTCAGCTCAACGATTTCTGCTATCAGTTCGACGAATCCAGACATAGTCATTTTTCCATCCTTCTGTCCCCATTCTACTGCAATAATTCCTGAGTAACTAGTGCTCTAATATTCTTTGAATATTACTGTTAGAAGAGCATTGATTATGGTATTCTCTAGGATTATTGCCTGCCGTTTTTCCATGGGATAGTTGGGGAAATAATTCAATGCTGTTTATTCTCTAGGCCGTCAGCATTGATTACAGAAGATTTCAAATTTCAAAAGACCATTCTTGATAGGAAATATAAAAGAGATTTTCTCACTTCTTCCTAAAATAGAGAAGAAGAAAAAGAAAGATAGACAAAATACAGAAGAACAAGAGAGACAGACATACAGAGAAAATACAATCAATCTGAAAAATAAGGATCTCTCAGTCTCTGCTCCTTCTTAAAAAGAACTCTATGTTGAAATTTGTGAAGTGAAAGTGGGTGACGGGACAGGCCGCGCGGCCTGTGCGGACAGCTTTGGCGGACTGGGCGGACTGGTCGGACTGAGGTTGCGGCCTGGTGAAAAGTCTGGTGGAAGCCGGCTGTGTTCTGAGCGGGTTGTGGCATGGAGTCCGCGGTTTGGTGCGGCCTGGTATCTGCGGATAGAGAGGCTTGCGGACTGGTGCTTTGCTCAGTGGTCGCGGGTGCAAGCTTGTGCTGTTGGCGGGTTGGTTCATGTTCGCGGAAAGCCTTGCGGACTGGTGTGTCCGCGGTTTGGGCTGTTGCGGACTGGGCCTTGAGCTTGGCTGAGGCCTTGTCGAGCTCAGGTGTTACAGCAGGTCTTGCTGTGGAGACTGGTTGGCGGACTGATGTTTGGATTCCGGGAAGTAGCTGCTGTGTTGGACAAGTGCGAGGAGCTCGCGGACTGGTTTCGGTCTGTGCTAGGGTGTTTGGCGGACGGGACTTTGTGTCCGCCATGCTCGCACTGGCCCTTGATGGTTTGGACTTGGTCACACTTGGTGTCAAGTTCATGGCGTCCGCCGTATCCGCCAAGTCCGCTGTGACCGGGCGGACAGTTGCTGTTTGCCTTTGGTCGTGGACTTGTGGCGGATTGAGGTGTGAGTCTTGCGGACTGCCTCGGGTTGGTGCGGACTGCCATTGAAGAGGGTGCTGTCCTGAAGCAGTTGGAGCTTTGCGGGCTGGTGCCTTGTCCGCCTAGCTTGGGCGGACTGGAGAGGGTTCGTCATTGGTTGCCTTGCTCCTAGCGGTTTCCCTTGGTGACTGGCTAAGTCCTCGCGGACCGAGCGGACAGTCGTTTTGTGTTCGCGCGGGCTGGGGCGGTGTCGCTATCTCATGGGCGGTGACCACACTCCTCACCTGGCCTATAAATAGGACCCCCCTGGCACATCTACAGGAACCTAAGTAACGTGAGTGAACAGTAATTTGGGTTGGGCGAGTGCTACGGTCTGTGTTTTCCAGTCCGCGCCGATTGTTTCAGGCTGACGGTTTTGCTGTGTGCAGGTTGCGCGGATAACTTCAAGGAGCCAGGAGTTTGGCTGTGACTTCGGTCAGTGCTTGGAAGTGTGCGGTCTCTGCGGACTCAGCAGGAGGTCGCTCTGCGGCTTGTCAGTTCTGTTTCAACTTTCCCAGCTTCAATAACCTGTCCGCCGGCTTCAGGCGGGTAGGGGAGTTCCTCAGTTTGGGTTCAGCAGGAGGCAAATAACGGTCTGTCCGTGCGGCCTCGCGGTCTCGGCGGACTCCGTGGTATTCGGCGGATTGCAGCATAGCTTGGGCGAGCTCAGCGGTCTCGGCGGTCTCGGCGACCTCGCGGTCTCGGCGGACTGGAGTGCTGTCCGCCTGGCTTGTTTTTTGGTTCTTTCTGTTTACAGCTGTAATACTAGCGAAATCATGTCTCGCTATGTATGCCTCGGATTGTAATGAAGTTAATGCATAATAAGATCTTCTTGTGCTTCCATTGTTTTGTTGGGTGCAACCTCTAGTCCTTGGGTTTCCGCAGGTTCAGCGTGCAAACTGGGTAGTTCCGAAGATATTAATTTGGTGTTTGGGCTATCTTGTTGACCACGTTGAGAAAATTTAACATGGTATTAGAGCGAGGTTTCTGAGGTTGCGGAGGTTCAGTTGCGTGAGCGGAGGTCAGCCAGTGTTGTTACTCAGTGATTGAGTGGTGTTCAACCTGTGTTGTTGCTCGGAGCTGCTGAAGGGTACCAACAGGTGGTTGCAATGGAAGGAAGCTTAGCAAGAGGTCTGGGCATTGAACTCTTAACGCCGACTAACTATAAAAAGTGGAAGTCGTGCATGAAGAGTTATCTTCTAGGCGAGGAGCTGTGGGAAGTCGTCGGTGGAGACGACAGACAGGAAGTAACTGCTGCTTTCGGTACTGCTGAACAGGTGAGGCTCTGGAGGAGAACTAATGCTAAGGCAGAGTTCGTTCTGAAGAGAGCTGTCTCTCCGGAACTGTTTGATCACATCATTGGATGTGAGTCGGCTGCAGATATTTGGACAACCATTGATGAGTTGTTCAATAGGAAGAATGTGGCGCGGCTTCAGTTCCTGGAGAATGAGTTGGCCAGGGCAACTCAGGGAGACCTTTCCATCTCCAGGTACTTCTTAAAGATGAAGAGCTTGTGTGCTGAGCTGTCGGCGCTGGATCCTGATGAGCCTATCTCTGAGGCAAAGATGAAAAGGCACATTTTCCGCGGCTTGCGGAAGGAGTATGTGGCCTTTGTTACGTCTGTTCAAGGGTGGGCTACTCAGCCGTCTCTGCTGGAGCTGGAGAATCTGCTTGCCTCACAGGAGAGCCTAGCAAGGCAGATGGCTGGAGTGAATCTGAATCAGGAAGGCAGCGAGGCTCTCTTCTCAGGCAAGAAGAAGGGATGGGAAGGGAAGAAGAAGAAGGAGGTGCAGGCCGCTGTTGAAAAGGAGACTTCAACTTCATATCCGCCGGAGAGGAGCAATGCTCCTAAGGACTGGAAGAAGAATCTGAAGTGCTACCGGTGTCATCAGCGAGGGCACTTCAAGCGGGACTGCAAGGTCAAACTGCAGCCTGGGCATGCTGCGGGAAAGGAGGAAGCTTGCTCGCGAAGTGAAGAAGCAGAATGGGGAGGAGCTTTCATGACGGGCACTTGTGTCCGGGCCTTATCTGCTGAGGACTTCAACAGCGAGTGGATCATCGACTCCGGGTGTGGTCATCACCTCACCGGAGACAAGTCGAAGTTCACCTCCATGCAGGCTTACTCAGGTAATGAAGCTATTATCACTGCTGATAATACTGTTTATGCAGTAGAGAAGGAGGGGGTCGTGTCTTTGGGTAGTGATCAGGGGCCACTCACGTTAAGGAGTGTGTATCACGTGCCGGGCATGAAGAAGAACCTCTTCTCGGTGACCAACGCGGTGGACGCTGGGTATCACGTTCTGTTTGGGCCAACAGACGTGAGGTTCCTTCGCAACGTATCAGCGGTAAAGACTGATGTTGCTCATGTTGGGAGGAGGGTGAAGAACTTGTTTGTTCTTTCCACCAATGCCTATGTTGATAGGATGAGGGCCAATGATAGTGCGGCTATCTGGCATGAGAGGCTGGGGCATGTTGGCATGGACAAGCTAAAGGCAATGGCGAGTAGAAGTCTGGTGAGGGGGTTGCCGATGTTGTCCTCCTTTGGTGATGGGCATGTTTGTGCGGGCTGTCAATACGGTAAGGCACATCGCCTTCCGTTTGATAAATCTCAAACAAGGAGCAAGAAACCATTGGAGTGTATTCATGGCGACCTGATGGGACCGACTGTTACTGCCAGCCTTGGTGGAAGCAAATACATGCTTGTCTTGGTTGATGACTACTCAAGGTATACTTGGGTGTACTTCTTAAAGGAGAAGTCGGATGCCTTCCGTTTGTTCGTGGAGTTCAAGGAGTTGGTAGAAGGCCGGCTTGGCTTGCGGATTATGAAGTTTAGAACTGATAACGGGGGGAGTTTGTCTCTTCCGAGTTTTCTAACTTCTGCAGGAAGCACGGGATCCAATGGGAGCTTACATGTGCTCACACTCCACAACAAAATGGGGTAGCGGAGCGGAAGATCCGTCATTTGACGGAAACCTGCAAATGCTGGCTGCATGCGAAAGATATCCCGAGGTCCTTTTGGGCGGAGGGAATGTCTTGTGCTGCATATGTTATCAACCGGATGCCACTCAGCCCTATCAACATGAAGACGCCCATTGAGCTGTTGCTGAAGGAGAAGCCGAGTGTTGGACACCTTCGGGTGTTCGGTTCAACTTGCTACGTGCATGTCCCGGATGCTTCACGGACAAAGCTGGATGCGAAGGCAAGGAAACTTGTCTTTGTTGGCTATGATGAGCGGAAGAAGGGATGGAAGTGCATGGACCCTGTGACGAAGAAGTTCGTGGTGTCAAGAGACGTTGTCTTTGACGAGCTGACGTCATATGGAGGTGGCTCGGTGGAGCCTACCGGAAGTAGCAAGGTTGAGGAAGCACCGGTGGAGGCTGCTGAAGGCTTGGAAGAGGAGCTTACTGTTTCACCAGCAGCTCCTGTTGTTTCGAACTCCGAGGCTGAGCCTTCTGGCTCAGGAAGCAGGGGGAGCACTGCTCAATGCTTGCCCCAGGTAGGAGTGGAGCCTGAAGAAGCAACGGAAGCCGTGAGCAAGGAGCCGTGTCTTCGGAGATCGAAGAGAGTGGTTAAGCCACCGGCTCGGTACTGTGATGGGAATGCAGTGAGCTTTGTCTCCTGCTTCTTTGCAGGTCCTCTGGATGAGCGAGAGCCTGCAAACTTCAACGAGGCCACTGGAGTGAAGGAGTGGGATGGTGCCATGAAGGAAGAGATTGATGCTCTGAAGAAGAATGAAACCTGGGACCTTGTGCCCAAGGTTGATGGCGTTACTCTGGTTACTTACAAGTGGGTGTATAAGTTGAAGAAGAAGGCTGATGGGAGCATTGATCGGTTCAAGGCTCGCCTGGTCGCAAGAGGATTCTCACAGCAGTATGGAGAAGACTATGAGGAGACATTCAGTCCAGTTGCGAAGATGACGTCTGTAAGAGTGGTGATCGCCTTGGCTGCTTGCAAGGGATGGAGGTTGTGGCAACTCGATGTGAAGAATGCCTTTCTTTACGGAGAGATTGACAAGGACATCTTCATGGATCAGCCGCTTGGTTTCGTCTCTGAGAAGCATCCGGACTATGTCTGCAAACTCAGGAAGGATCTCTATGGGTTGAAGCAAGCTCCTCGAGCGTGGTATGGGAAGATTGCAGAGTACCTGCAGTTCTGTGGATACCTGGCTTCTAACTCGGATTCAAGCTTGTTCGTCAAGAAGAAGGGAGAGCTAAGAGTCTTGGTCCTACTGTATGTGGATGATATGATCATCACAGGCAACTCGGAGGAGGAAGTAGCAAGGCTCAGGGGAGAGCTTGCTATACGCTTCGAGATGAAAGACTTGGGAGAGTTGCATCACTTTCTTGGTCTGGAAGTGGAGAGGAAGGAGTGCGGGATTCTCATTAGCCAGAAAGGGTATGCTGATCGTATTGTGAAGCGGTTTGGCATGGGCGAAGGGAAGAAGTGCTCTACTCCACTGGAATCTGGGCTGAAGCTTCGACGGATGAGGGAAGGGTTCTTAATGATCCCTTGGTGTTCAGGGCTCTTGTTGGGAGCTTGATCTATCTGACGATTACAAGGCCGGATATAGCTTATGCTGTTGGCAGAGTAAGTCGGTATATGGCTGAACCAAGGCAATCTCATCTAGTGGCGGCGAAGGGAATTCTGAAGTATGTCAAGGTGACTTCTGAGATGGGACTCCTCTATGGAAGGGATGCGGAGTTTGCATTGCTCGGGTACACGGATGCTGACTATGGCGGTGATTCGGATGATCGAAGGTCTACTTCAGGTTATGTGTTCACTTGCGGTTCAGCTAGCATCTCGTGGTGTAGCAAGAAGCAGGACTCGGTGTCGGTTTCAACCACGGAGGCGGAGTATAAGGCTTTGGCCTTGGCTGCTCGGGAAGCCGTTTGGTTGAGGAGGCTCATAGAGGATGTTCATGAAGAAGTGCAAGGGCCTACTTTACTCCGGGTGACAATGAGAGTGCTCTCAAACTGGTAAACAATCCAGTGTGTCACGCCAGGACCAAGCATATAGAGATTGATCACCACTTCATCAGGGAGAAGGTGTTGGAGGGGTCTCTGCTGGTCGGGCATGTTCGGAGTGAAGATAATCTTGCTGACATCTTCACGAAGCCGCTGTCGAAGGGGCCCTTTGAACGCTTGCGCAGCTTGCTGGGCTTGGTCACCACTTCTCACTTCAAGGGGGAGTGTTGAAATTTGTGAAGTGAAAGTGGTTGACGGGACAGGCCGCGCGGCCTGTGCGGACAGCTTTGGCGGACTGGGCGGACTGGGCGGACTGAGGTTGCGGCCTGGTGAAAAGTCTGGTGGAAGCCGGCTGTGTTCTGAGCGGGTTGTGCATGGAGTCCGCGGTTTGGTGCGGCCTGGTATCTGCGGATAGAGAGGCTGCGGACTGGTGCTTTGCTCAGTGGTCGCGGGTGCAAGCTTGTGCTGTTGGCGGGTTGGTTCATGTTCGCGGAAAGCCTTGCGGACTGGTGTGTCCGCGGTTTGGGCTGTTGCGGACTGGGCCTTGAGCTTGGATGAGGCCTTGTCGAGCTCAGGTGTTACAGCAGGTCTTGCTGTGGAGACTGGTTGGCGGACTGATGTTTGGAGTCCGGGAAGTAGCTGCTGTGTTGGACAAGTGCGAGGAGCTCGCGGACTGGTTGCGGTCTGTGCTAGGGTGTTTGGCGGACGGGACTTTGTGTCCGCCATGCTCGCACTGGCCCTTGATGGTTTTGGACTTGGTCACACTTGGTGTCAAGTTCATGGCGTCCGCCGTATCCGCCAAGTCCGCTGTGACCGGGCGGACTGTTGCTGTTTGCCTTTGGTCGTGGACTTGTGGCGGATTGAGGTGTGAGTCTTGCGGACTGCCTCGGGTTGGTGCGGACTGCCATTGAAGAGGGTGCTGTCCTGAAGCAGTTGGAGCTTTGCGGGCTGGTGCCTTGTCCGCCTAGCTTGGGCGGACTGGAGAGGGTTCGTCATTGGTTGCCTTACTCCTGGCGGTTTCCCTTGGTGACTGGCTAAGTCCTCGCGGACCGAGCGGACAATCGTTTTGTGTTCGCGCGGGCTGGGGCGGTGTCTCTATCTCATGGGCGGTGACCACACTCCTCACCTGGCCTATAAATAGGACCCCCCTGGCACATCTACAGGAACCTAAGTAACGTGAGTGAACAGTAATTTGGGTTGGGCGAGTGCTGCGGTCTGTGTTTTCCAGTCCGCGCGGATTGTTTCAGGCTGACGGTTTGCTGTGTGCAGGTTGCGCGGATAACTTCAAGGAGCCAGGAGTTTGGCTGTGACTTCGGTCAGTGCTTGGAAGTGTGCGGTCTCTGCGGACTCAGCAGGAGGTCGCTCTGCGGCTTGTCAGTTCTGTTTCAACTTTCCCAGCTTCAATAACCTGTCCGCCGGCTTCAGGCGGGTAGGGGAGTTCCTCAGTTCGGGTTCAGCAGGAGGCGAATAACGGTCTGTCCGCGCGGCCTCGCGGTCTCGGCGGACTCCGTGGTATTCGGCGGATTGCAGCATAGCTTGGGCGAGCTCAGCGGTCTCGGCGGTCTCGGCGACCTCGCGGTCTCGGCGGACTGGAGTGCTGTCCGCCTGGCTTGTTTTTGGTTCTTTCTGTTTACAGCTGTAATACTAGCGAAATCATGTCTCGCTATGTATGCCTCGGATTGTAATGAAGTGAATGCATAATAAGATCTTCTTGTGCTTCCATTGTTTTGTTGGGTGCAACCTCTAGTCCTTGGGTTTCCGCAGGTTCAGCGTGCGAACTGGGTAGTTCCGAAGATATTAATTTGGTGTTTGGGCTATCTTGCTGACCACGTTGAGAAAATTTAACACTCTACTTACAAAAAACAAGCCCAAGATCAGAAGAACATCTACTTCCTGAAGAAGAAGAACAATCAATCAAATATCAAGAGTCTTCCTTCTTCATCTCTGCAGGACACTTCAAAGGACAACAAGAAATCCATCTGTCAAAGAAGTTCCTGGAGATTTCTCTGGTCAAGGCTGTAGATTGAAGGCCTACTCACCCTGTACAAAGCTTCCCAGCCTGAACTCTTTTACATTTCAGGGGGAGCTTTGACAACATCACTGAATCCACATAGTTTTCTCATTGTGATTGAGAAAAGAAGAATTTCATCACTCTCTCACCCCGACCTCTGTACATGGTTTTAATTCCCTTCAAAATTATTCTGGTTCACAAGTATCCTTATAAAAGACTTGAGGTTTGGTTTTTGAGCACCTGATCAAAAGCTCATTGGTGTCAGTCACCTGATCAGAAATCTGAGTGGATTTCTACCAGGGTGGTAGAAGAGTGGATGTACCCAAGTTTAGGGAAACCACTATAAATTCTTGTGTTGTCTGGATTGCTCATTTCTTTTGTGTTGTGTACTGTGGCTGTTTGTCATGATTGCTGTTTTATTTTATTCCTGCACTAGATTAAATTAGAAGAAAATTTTATTGTTGATACCGGAATCCGGTTTCTTGTGGAGTTCGACCCGTGAGGAATGGGTGGTCTCGTGCCTACTTGACTCCTGCAAGAAAAACAACAAAGAAGACAAGGAGAAATAAACCCAAGGGCTCGGAAGGGAGGTCCCACCACACACCCGGAAGATCTCAGAGCGCTTCCCCTCCTTAGCCTGATGCCGAGCTAAGGTACCCTCAGAAAGCACTTGAAAACTGGAGCAGGGAGGCACTCAAAGCGTCCCTTCTGAGGTACCCCTTGGGTCTTACTTATAGTTTTTGAAATCCGAACTGCCAATAACCAGAAGAACTGACCTGAAAATACAAAAAACCCTTGGTTGGGTCTGCCAACAGTCAAACCCCGCTGTTCCGGACAGCTATGCACAGTCCAACCTGGTCTGCCAATAGTGTGGCTCCGCTGTTCTGAACAGCTATTCGCACCCATGGGGGGTCAGCTCGCCATCAATCCCTCTCCGCGAGAGGCGGGCGCGACCTGGCTCTAGCGGCTCGCCTATTCTTCTCGGGCGAACGCTAGTCGGACCGCCGCGACCCGCCAGTCCTCTGCCGAGGCAGATAGGTGGCCAGGTCATATATAGGGGACGGACTGGCGGCCATTGTGACCCTCCGAACGGCTCGCAGATCGCGGGTTGTCGAGCCCATCCGCGAGTACTGGTTCGACGAATGGCGCCCCCCGCTCCGGTCGATGATTCTCTGAGCGAGCGGGAGGGGTGTGGGAGTCCTCTCGCCTGGCTCGCTCGCCTGAACAGAGCGGGAGCGGACTAGCCTCTTGCCGCATGTCTGCTTGTTGCTTGGGTGCGGGTCGCGAGACTGGGTCCACTCGATCTTCCAGGTGGGGCCCGTTCGACGAACACGGGGTTGTACACAATCCCCGCTCTTTTTGAGCTTGATAAAGCTCGGAAAGAACTATCCAACCCGCGTGTTCGGCGAGTACTGTACTGAGCTGGCAGGGAATCTTCTGGTGGGGCCCCACTACTCGGCTATAAATATACCACTGAGCCCAGGTGGTGGGGGTCTCCCCAGACCATCTCGTTTTTCAAGCGGACTGCAACTTCCTGATGCCGGTCAGCGAAGAGGTGCGAGCCCGCCTGGCGGCCGCAGGACAGAAGACTCGGGAGGAAGCCCTCGAGGCCGCCCCTTGGTTAGCGCGTGGGTCTCCCGGCCCTCTCTTTAGGCCGGTAAAGGGAAAGATTGTGAGACGGTCCCTGGCTAATAACTTCCCGGGCTCCGGCTCGGCGGCCGGTGTTGAGGTTGCTTCTGAGGTACGCGACCTTCCTTCTCGGCTTGTTGCTACATTTTTGATCCTTTGTCTTGCAGGCATTGCCCCGTGAAGACGAGGGGGACGGGGGGGGGGGATGATCGCCCCCCTCCCTTGTCGTCTGAGCGGGATGCAAGTCCCTCAGGTCTGGACCGCCCACCCCCGAACACCCCTCGCTCGCCCGTTCCTCCCGGATTAGGGAAATCTCTGGCGGCCTTCGATGGAGATCCCTTTCAGGGTCGGCCGGGCTCCTCTCGTCCTTCCATCGGTATGGACGACGTGCCAATCCCTGGTAAGCTCTTGCTCAGCGCTTGACTTATCCTCGCTCGTTCCTTCTGAATCGCCCTTTTGCAGGTTACAACATGATCTCCTCCGAAATGGAGATGAGTGAAGGGTACTCGCCTCCGCCTGACGTGGATGGCGTTTCAAATTACCTGGGCGACCCGACTGATGCGGTGGGGATGAAGAGGCAGGTGATGCGGCTGTTCCAGAAACACACTCTGCTGCATTAGGAGCTCGTGAAGAGGGTCGACCAAGACAAGGCCGACACTGAGGCTCGGCTCACGGCCCTGGAGGGGGCCCCGCGCGTAGCAGAAGGTGGCGAGGTCACTTCGCCCGACGTGTACATTACGCGGGCCATGGAGAGCCTAAGGAGTACCTCGGAACAAGTTGGCATGGCCCAGCAGGAGCTGCTGGTGGTGCGCGATTATCAATATCCTCGCGTGCCGCCGCGAACCGGAACGCAACGGCGGGGCAGATGGAAGTGGATCCAATACTGATCCACCCTTCCTCCCCCCCTGTTCGCGGGATGTCGCTGGGTTGCTACTATTTCAAAGACTTATTCTGTATCTGTAATGATTTGCGACTCTCTTTGCCCGCCTGTGGGCCTAATTTTTGATTCCCGATGCATGTCGAATTTACCATATTGCTGCTTTTATTCTCCGCGGGTCGGGCTCGAGTGTACCAGCGTCCTCCGCCCGCCTTCCCCTGGGTGCGAGGGCAGGTCAGGGGATGGACTCGCTCAACCCGCCATCCCGGTCGTGGCGGGAGCGGGCCGAGGGGATCGCCAGCCAGTAGTCTCCCCGGCTCGCTCAGAATCCTGGACGGGTGCGGGCCGAGACTCGCCCGCTCAATTCTTGCGTGGGTGCGATCGGGCGAGACCCGCACCTGAACGGCCTTGGCGGGGTGGTTGCGTGTCGGGAAGTCGAACCGTCAGGCCTGACTTTTGCTACACGCACCTTTCCTGTCGGTGGGAAATTTCCCGCCCTTTCTTTCTCCCTATAAATAGGCTTTGCCGGTTCTTATCCTCCCACCGCTTTAAAGCACTCTCCCACTTCCTGCTATCTGCGAGGCACGACCCGCGTTCGCTCTCTGGATCTATCCCGCTCGACAAGCGGTAGTTTGGCGGAATGGGCGGCGGCGGCGGCGATGCGGATGGGCGAAGCAAATGCGCCTGGACCTTCTCGGAGCACGACTTTCCCCACGCCGTCCTCTCAGAGCGTGAGTACCTAGATGCCCTCAGCGACCACATCCCGCCTGGATTTTCGGCGAGATGGCCTGGGGAGGGGGAGAAAATCAACGATCTGTCCAGGGACGAGCTCGCCATACCCCTGGCTCACTTTGAGGTGGGTCTTCGGCTTCCCCTGTGTCCCGAGGTGCGTCAAGTGCTGAAGTACTTTGGGGTTGTCCTAGGACAGATGACCCCTAACTCCGTGGTCGTCATGGTAGGGTTCGCCTGCTTTCTGCGGGAGGAGCGGGTCGAGTTCAGTCTCGCGGTTTTCGGCAAACTATTCTCCTTCCGCGCCAACCGGGACGGGTCCGCCTACTTCTCCAGCGCCCACCTCAAGGTGCGGGGGACCGTTAATAAGAGTCACAACTGGCTCAAGAAGTTCTTGTTCGTCACAGGGGATTTCGGCAACGTCCTAATCTCGTCGGTGAAGCTCAGCGAGGCGAGTTACCACCAGCCCAACCTAGGTGGCCACGAGGCCGACCTGTGCGGGTTCTTCGTCGGGAAGAACTTCGAGGTCGCGTACTTACTCCGCAACCTCGATGACCTTGCTGCCGTCCCGCCTGGGGGAGGTTTGCCACTCGCCACTGCTCTGCCTTACTCTTTTCTTCTTTGGTCTTACCCTCTCTTCTTGGCAGGCGAGCGAGATGTTCCCCTTCATCCTCGTACGAGAGTGCGAGGATTCCCCCTAGGGTCCTCGCTCGGGCTCAGGCCGCAGACGCCGCTCAGCGCGACGCCCCGTCGGTGCCTGTTAAGAAGAGGCCGGGCGGCGTACAGCCCGTTCCCCCGCCCAAGATGACGAAGACTACGGGGCAGCAACTCGCAGGGGGCCAGAGAAAAGGTAAGGCCCCGACGGATCAACCAGCCGAGGGTCTTCCCCCTTTGGTCTCTTTGACCAGCGACATCCCTGGCGGGGCGACGGGCACCTCCGCGCCGCCGAACGGGTCGCAAACTGCTGCAAAGCCGGTACCGAGAGGGCACCGCAACTTCGGTTACGGCGAGAAGTACCTGGACGAGCTCGGCGTTCCACTTCTGTCATGGGACAAGGAGTCAAATCGCGCGGTGGTCTCGACCATGTTGCCGAGTTGGTTGGAGCAGGATACCATCGGCGGGGAGGCCTATAACTTCTCCTTCGGCCTCTACTCGCGAGAGGATGCCGCTATCTACGACAGGAGGCACCGCGAGTACTGGTGCATGAGAGCGTGTGGGCCCAACTGCGCGGCTTGGAGCTGGCCCACATGGTTGGGAGGCGCTGCACCCAGCAGGAGCGGAACGCCACCTCCCTCCAGAAGTTGGCAGACGAGAAGGAGGAGGACTGAAAACTAGCTCAGGAGGACGCGGATCTCCAGAGGAAGCGGGCCGACGCGGCCGAGGAGACCCTCGCGCAGTACTTGGGTGGGGTGGTACGCGCTTTCTCCTGATCGCCGCTCCTTCTCGCGAATCCGCCTTACGCTTTTATTTCCTTCTCTCAGGATGCGGCGACGGCCAGTCGGATGGTTGCTAAGATCGCCGCCCTTGGTCAGTAGAAGTCAGCGCTGGAGGCGCGGGTGCGCGAGCTGGAGGCTGCCGCTGCTGTCCCTCCGCCGGATAACAGGGGCTGCCCCCTCGAACACCATTCTGACCACGATTTGGAGGTGCTGATGCAGAAAAACGCCGCCAGCGCCGCGAAGTACATGATGCAGATGTTGCGTCGCGCGGATCTCCTCAAGAGCGAGGCCGCGGAACTCTCGGCGAGCGACGTGGTGTCGGCGCTGTTCCTCCCTGTGCCGGATCCCGGGGATAAGTCCTTCCAGCCCATCTAGGACTCCCTGCCCAGGATCTTGCATCGCCCTTGCTTCTTTGTCATTTGCTTTTTAGATGTATACACCATGTATTTTTAGTTTTTTGAGATGTAAGCACGAGCCGTGCCTAGACTGTGGTTTTCATCTATTAATGCTCTTATAAATGCTTCTTTCCCTGCCTCACACGCATACTTGCTATTACCATGTGGGGCGACCTGCCTCCGCGGCCCAGCCCCGCAGAGGTGGCTACTCGCCCTCCAAGCGAGGCGAGCCGGCTCGTCGCTCACCTATGTCATCAAATTTCTCGCGGGTTCTTGCCTAGGTTCTCGCATCCTTTCGGCCGTCTTTTTGGGGGCTAGATGATTATGCTAGACCCCTCCTTTAGGTTAACCTTCGCGACTCCAGCCCCTAATCGACATTGTCGAGTGGCTTCCCCTCCTTCCCCCGCCAGCTAGGTGAGAGCCTGGTAGCGGGATCTTCTCGAGGCCCACGGATGACAGCGAGTGACTTCCGGCCCTGTCAGCTAGGTGAGAGCCTGACAGCATGATCTGCTCGGGGTCCACAACTACCGCCATCAAGTGACTTCCGGCATAGCCAGCTAGGTGAGAGACTGGCAGCGAGATCTTCTCGAGGCCAAGGATGACACCGAGTGACTTCCGGCCCTGCCAGCTAGGTGAGAGCCTGACAGCAGGATCTACTCGGGGTCCACAACTACAGCCATCAAGTGACTTCCGGCCCTGCCAGCTAGGTGAGAGCCTAGCAACGGGATCTTCTCGAGGCCCACAGATGACACCGAGTGAGTTCCGGCCCTGTCAGCTAGGTGAGAGCCTGACAACGGGATCTTCTCGGGGTCCACAACTACCGCCACCGAGTGACTTCCGGGCCTGCCAGCTAGGTGAGAGCCTGGCAGTGGGATCTGCTCGAGGCCAAGGATGACACCGAGTGACTTTCGGCCCTGCCAACTAGGTGAGAGACTGACAGTGGGATCTGCTCGGGGTCCACAACTACCGCCATCGAGTGACTTCCGGCCCTGCCAGCTAGGTAAGAGCCTGACAGCGGGATCTTCTAGAGGCCAAGGATGACACCGAGTGACTTCCGGCCCTGCCATCTAGGTGAGAGCCTGACAGCGGGATCTGCTCGGGGTCCACAACTACCGACATCGAGTGACTTCCGTCCCTGCCATCTAGGTGAGAGCCTAGCAGCGGGATCTTCTCGAGGCCCACGGATGACACCGAGTGACTTCCGGCCCTATCAGCTAGGTGAGAGCCTGACAGTGGGATCTGCTCGGGGTCCACAACTACCACCATCGAGTGACTTCCGGCCCTGCCAACTAGGTGAGAGCCTGGCAGCAGGATCTTCTCGAGGCCCACGGATGACACCGAGTGACTTCCGGCCCTGTCAGCTAGGTGAGAGCCTGACAGCGGGATCTTCTCGGGGTCCACAACTACCGCCATCGAGTGACTTCCGGCCCTGCCATCTAGGTGAGAGCCTGACAGCGGGATCTTCTCGAGGCCCACGGATGACACCGAGTGACTTCTGGCCCTGTCAGCTAGGTGAGAGCCTGACAGTGGGATCTGCTCGGGGTCCACAACTACCGCCATCGAGTGACTTCCGTCCCTGCCAGCTAGGTGAGAGCCTGCCAGCGGGATCTTCTCGAGGCCCACGGATGACACCGAGTGACTTCCGGCCCTGTCAGCTAGGTGAGAGCCTGACAGCAGGATCTGCTCGGGATCCACAACAACCGCCATCGAGTGACTTCCGGCCCAGCCAGCTAGGTGAGAGCCTGACAGCGGGATCTGCTCGAGGCCAAGGATAACACCGAGTGACTTCCGGCCCATCCAGCTAGGTGATAGCCTGACAGCGGGATCTTCTTGGGGTCCAAACATATTCAATTTCTCTATGCATGCTAGCTACGACAGTACTGGAGTGTTGAAGAAATTTATTATAATAAAAGTATCACTTACATGCTTCAGGGGAAAAACGTTTTAGGTCGTCACCACTCCATGTGTGACTCAGGGTCTCGCCCTCTACATTTTTGAGTCGATAGCCTCCTGACTTCAAAGCTTCTTTTATAATGAATGGTCCTTCCCAGCTGGGGTTGAGCTTTCCTACGGATGCTGACCTCCCTGCCGCATCCACCTTCTTCAGCACCAAATCCCCTTCCACGAACTGTTTCACCCTGACATGCTTGTCAAAGTACTTGGCCATTCTCCTCTTCACTTCCTCCTACCGGATGGCGGCAAGGTCCCTCAGCTCCTCCACCATGTCTAGGGAGAGTCTCAGCTCCTCCTCGTTCTCGGCTTGCCATTCCTCTCGGCCTTCTTTGGCCGCAACGACTCGCGGCGTCTGATCTTCAAATTCCACGGGGAGCACTGCCTCGCACCCATGGGAGAGCTTGAAGGGGGTCTCTCTAGTAGCCGTGTTGGGGGTGGTTCTTAGGGCCCAAAGAACCGCGGGAAGCTGCTCCACCCAGCTCGCCTTCAAATTCTCCACCTTCTTCTTGAGGAGGCTGACGATGATCTTATTTGCGGCCTCCACCTGCCCGTTGCTCCTGGGATGATGGACCGAGGCAAACCTGAGGTCGATTCCGAGCTGCCCGCAGAAGTTGGTGAATTTGGTGCTGGCGAACTGGGGCCCGTTGTCCGTGACGATGGCCTGAGGTAATACGTGGAGCCAGATGATTTCTCCCCAAACAAAGTTCATGATTACCTGGGAGGTTACCTTGGCCAGCGCCTTTACCTCCATCCACTTGGAGAAGTAGTCAATCATTAGTAGGAGGAACCTTCTCTGGCCACTGGCTTGGGGGAATGGCCCAACCAAATCCATTCCCCAAATTGCGAAGGGTCAGGGGGCTATGATACTTTTAAGTCACTGGGCCGGCCGCAGCTGGAGGGGGGAAAACAGCTGGCACTTATGGCACCTCCTTGCGAACTCCGTGGCGTCTCGGCCCAGGGTGGGCTATAAATATCCTTGCCTGACTATCCTTCCTTCCAGGGTCTGACTGCCGGAATGACTCCCACATTCCCCGGAGTGGACTTCCTCCAAGATCCTCTGCACTTCGCCCCCGGCCACGCAGCGAGCCAGCATCCCTGAGAGGGTCTTCCTGTACAGCTGTCCGTCCAGGAGGAGGTAATACACTGACTTGTGCCTTAGCTTCTTCTTATCTGCCCCCTCCGGATACTCTCCCGTGGAGAGGAAATCCATCACTAGGTCCATCCACGAAGTTTGTTGATCAATTTCCATGAGCTCTCCCTCTTCGATGGAGGGGCGGAACAGGTCGGTGATGGTACCCCCCACCTGGGGTCCATGCTTTGCTAGCTGATCGGCTTGTTCATTCTCTTCCCTGTGCACGTGTCGGATGGTGAAATTTTGAAAAGTGCCTATGACCCCCTTTACCTTTGCCAAGTATGATCGCAGGGTGGGCTCCGTTGCCTCTAACTCCCCGTTGATCTAGGAATCCACTACCATGGAGTCAGTAAGGACCTCCACAACCAACACCCCTAGCTCCCTGGCTAGACGAAGCCCTGCTATCACCGCCTCGTACTCGGCCTGGTTATTGGTAATGGGAAAGTGCACCACCATCGTCTACTCGATTCGAGTCCCCTGAGGGCTTTCCAGGATCACCCCCACTCCTAGGGAATGCCTCCCCGAGGCACCATCCACCCTCACCTTCCAAGGAGTCAGGCGGGTGAGTTTTTCCTCCGCCACTTCAACTACGTAGTAGGCCAAGAAGTCGGCCGTCGCTTGAGCTTTGATCGAGAGCCGCGGAACGAAGGAGACATCGAACTCGCTCAGTTCCACCGACCACTTAGCCAGCCTGCCTGAATGTTCCACCCCCTCAAAGATGTTGCAGAGAGGATGGTCAGTCACCACTCGGATTGAATGTGCCTGGAAGTAAGGTCGCAGCCTTCGGGCCGAGATGATCAGAGCCTAGGCTAGCTTCTCCAAAATCCGATACCGGAGCTCGGCCTTCCTTAGGACCCGACTCACGTAGTAAATAGGGAGTTGCCTCTTTCCCTCTTCACGAACTAAGACGGAGCTCAAGGCCTCCGCCCTGACCCCGAGATATAAGAATAGGTCCTCCCCCTCCTTCGGCCCTTGGAGCAGCGGAGCCTGTGTCAGCTGCACTATGAGGGCCTGGAACGCCTCCTCGCACTCCTGGTCCATTCAAACTTCTGTTCGCCCCTTAGCATTTTGAAGAAGGGGAGCACTTCTCCCCTCCCCGAGAAAGGAAACGACTTAGCCCTGCTAGCTTCCCCGTCAGCCGTTGTACCTCCTTAGCATTCCACGGGGACCCCAACTCCAAGATGGCCCTGACCTTATTCGGATTCGGCTCGACCCCTGCGGGGGTGAGGAGGTACCCCAAGAACTTTCCCCTGCTGGCCCCAAAGACACATTTTAGGGGATTCAGTCGCATCTTGTATTTGCGCAGGGTGGCAAAGGTCTCCTCCAGGTCCCGGAGGTGGGAGTCCACATCCCGACTTTTGATCATGAGGTCGTCTACATACACCTCCAAATTCCTCCCCCTCTGCTCCTTAAAGACCATATCCATCATTTTCTGGTAGGTTTCCCCGACATTCTTCAGCCCGAAGGGCATCATCCTGTAGCAGTATCATCCATCCCCTGTGATGAATGATACATCCTTGATGTCTGGGGGGTGCATCCTGATCTGATGATAACCTGAAAAAGCATCCAAAAAACTCATTACAGAATAACCGACGGCTGAGTCAACCAGCGCGTCGATTCGAGGCAAAGGATAACAGTCCTTAGGACAAGCTTTATTAAGTAGGGAAAAATCGATACACATCCTCCATCGGCCGTCTCCTTTTTTAACCACTACCACGTTGGAGACCCAGCCAGGGTACTGAATCTCAGACACAAAGCCGGCCTTGAGGAGTTTCTCCACCTCCTCCCTGATGGGCTCCGCCAGCTTGTCCGCAGTGGACCTCTTCTTCTGCTGAACGGGGCATGTTCCCGGGTCCAGGTTGAGGCGGTGGCAAGCTACATCCGCGTCAACCCCCGGCATCTCCGCGACGTTCCAAGCGAAGATGTCGACGTTCTTCTGGATGCACTCCAGCATCCTGCCTCGGTCCTCCGTGGTTAGCCCCCCGCTGACGTGGATCTTCTCCATCCTGCCTCCCCGGGTGAGCACCTCCAGCTCCACCACCTCTTCTGCGGCCTCCAGCATGGACTGCTCCTCCCATCCTTCAGCATCCCCTTCCTCCGGAACGGGGACCTCTACCTCCACCTCTTCTCCCACGGCCCCTACATCGGGCACCTCCTCCTGATCTCCTCCCGCCACCTCCTCCTCTGTGCAGTTCTTAATTTCCAGCTCCTCCCTTACTGCTTCCTGCTCGGCCTCCTCCATCCTTCGCCCCATCTCCTCAGCTCCCTCCTGCCAGGAGATGGTGTTCACCACAGTGACATAACACTCCCGTGCCACCTTCGGGTCCCCCTGACCCTGACCTGGATCCCCTCAACATTGAACTTCAAACACTGATGGAAGGATGAGGGGACGCAGCGGAAGGCGCTGATAAGGGGCCTCCCGAAGATGGCGCTGTAGCTGCTGGCGGCGTCCACAATGACGAAACTGCAGTTTCGGGACTGCCCCCCCAAGGTGACATGGAGGCCTACTCCTCCCTCCACTTCCTTCCTTTCTCCTGAAAACCCGAACAAGGGCCTCCGAGGCCAGCACCCTCTTTGCCTCCACCTTCATCACGTCGAACGCCTTTTTGAAGACGACGTTGATGGAACTCCCGTTGTCCACGAGGATCCGAGAGACAGTGAAATTCTCGATGGCCACCTTGATGACCAGCGCATCGCAGAATGGGTCCTCGTGGTCTGGCATATCGCTCCTAGAGAAAGTGATCCTCTCCTCCGGGGGTGGGGTTTGGGATGTGGAGGCGACACTTCGACGGTACATGGTGTGGAGGCTTGCCTTGCGGGAAGCCTCAACCCATACTCCCCCGTGGATCACTCCAATTCCCCCTCGGGTTCCAACATCCACCCGGTCTTCGCAACGATCCTCCTCCGCCCGAGGCAGGACCTCCTCAATCCTCACTTCTTGCCTGCCCTGCTGCTGCTGTTCCCTATTCCATCTCATCTCGAGGAACTCCGGGCAGGTGGCTGTGGTGTGCCCCTCTTCCTGATGGAAGTCGCAATAGGGCAGCTCCACCCTAACCTCTCTTCTCCTCCTCCTCATAATCCCCCACCTTGCTCCCAAGGCTATGGCCATGGCCTCCTCTTGATTGGGGAGCCGGGGCCTCTGGCCCTGCCTCCAGCCCGGAGGGTGGAACTGATCTTGCCTCCCCTGGTAGTGACCCCTTCCGTAGTACCCTCTCTGTGGCCCCTGCCCCTGCCACTCAGGTCTCCAGCCCAGCCGACGGTCGCGCTCCTGATGCCCCTACCTTGGCTGTTGCTGCCCCTAGAGCTGCCTTTGCTCCCTCTGCCTAGGCTCCACTCTTCTCTCATCCTATCCTCTCCCTCCTCTTGACTCCTTCTCTTCCTCCGTGGCCCACCTGGCCAGCTTCCTTGCAAACTCCGGGTTTGATGACTCCCCGTAGACCTCTCTCGCCGCCCTCTCCATCAACTCCTCGTAGGAGAGGGGAGGGACTCTCTTCAGCTCCATTCGGAAAAGAAACCCTGCTGCAGGCCCAGGGTAAAGGCCATCATTAGACTATGGCCCGACATTGCCTGGACCTGAGTATCCTCCTCCTGAAATCGGTCCACATAGCTCCCCAACGTCTCGTTCACCCCCTGCTTAATGTGGAACAAAGACTCAGACTCCTTCTTCCTCTTCTTCGAGGTAGTGAACCTCAGCATGAACCCTCGGCACAGGTCCTCGAAGCAGTAGATGGAGCTGTCCGGTAGCTGGTGGAACCATTCTCTTGCCTTCTCCCGGAGGGTGATGGCAAAGAGTCGGCATTTGAAACCGTCCGACATCTGACGGATGGAGACCACATCTTCGAACCATTGGACATGCTGGATCGGGTCTCCCTTCCAGGTGTAGTAGGACATCTCGGGTTCTCTAAACCCATCTGGAACTGGAGCTGAGGAGACCAGCTCGCTGAAAGGACAGCCTCCCCCTACCGGGTGGGCCGGCAAGTCTCGCGAGCCCAGCTCGCCGAACCGGCCTCGGGCTGCCGAGCCGGGGAAAAGCTCGCGCCCGGGGAGCTCGCACCCCCGACCTTCCTCGGCCACCTCCATCAGAGCTCGTCTGCCGGGAGCGTCCTCGCCCAAAAAGGGGGCAGCCGCGATCTGGGCTGCCGGAGTCGAGCACTCGGCCCGCGTGCCGAGTGAGAACTTGACGAGGCCCAGCACCTCATTCCTAAAGTCTTCCAACATCCCCACCATTGCGAGTGGCGGGGGGGGGGGGGGGGGTGGGGCCGCGAGTTCTGCCCGTCAGATCCCTGTCCTCCTGTCATTGAACTCGTTGAAGCTTTTCTTCACTGACCACGTTCCACGCTCACCGCACCAAAATGTTGAAACCGGAATCCGGCTTCCTGTGGAGTTCGACCCTTGGGGAAGGGGTGGTCTCGTGCCTACTTCACTCCTGCAAGAAAAACAACAAAGAAGACAAGGAGAAATATACCCAAGAGCTCGGCAGGGAGGTCCCACCACACACCCAGAAGATCTCAGAGCGCTTCCCCTCCTTAGCCTGAGGCCGAGCTAAGGTACCCTCAAAAAGCACTTGAAAACTAGAGCAGGGAGGCACTCAAAGCGTCCCTTCTGAGGTACCCCTTGGGTCTTACTTATAGTTTTTGAAATCTGAACTGCCAATAACCAGAAGAACTGACCTGAAAATACCAAAAAGCCCTTGGTTGGGTCTGCCAACAGCCATACCCCGCTGTTCGGAACAGCTATGCGCAGTCCAACCTGGTCTGCCAACAGTGTGGCGCCGCTGTTCTGAACAGCTATTCGCACCCATGGGGGGTCAGCTCGCCATCAATCCCTCTCCGCGAGAGGCAGGCGCGACCTGGCTCTAGCGGCTCGCCTATTCTTCTCGGGCGAACGCGAGCCGAACCGCCGCGACCCGCCAGTCCTCTGCCGATGCGGATAGGTGGCCAGGTCGCATATAGGGGAAGGACTGGCGGCCATTGTGACCCTCCGAACGGCTCGCAGATCGCGGGTCGTCGAGCCCATCCGCGAGTACTGGTTCGACGAATGGCGCCCCATGCTCCGGTCGACGATTCTCTGAGCGAGCGGGAGGGGTAGGGGAGTCATCTCGCCTGGCTCGCTCGCCTGAACTGAGCGGTAGCGGACCAACCTCTTTCCGCATGTCTGCTTGTTGCTTGGGTGCGGGTCGTGAGACTGGGTCCGCTCGATCTTCCAGGTGGGGCCCGTTCGACGAACATGGGGTTGTACATTTATAAACCCTGAATACTCTATTCACCCCCTCTAGAGTATTCCTGATCTAACAACTCAATTTCAATTGGTATCAAAGCAAGTTCCTTTGGTTGTACCAGCTAATCCTTGAACAAAAGATCCTTTGTTAGATCTAAATTTTATTTTTATTTACAATTAGATTTATATACACAGCTATGACACAGAACAAGGACTATACAAGCACCAGACCTCCAGTTTGCAACCTAAATAGGTTTGCCATTTGGAATGCAAGAATCAAATTGTACATGAACTCTATTCATGAAGATATCTACAATTCCATCTTGACAGGTCCGGCTCAAGCCACTGCATCGACCTCTACAACAACATCTTCAAGCACAACTACAGTTCCACCACCTGAGTGGACTGAGACCTAGAAGAAATCAAAGATTGCTGATACCAAGACAATGAACATACTGACACAAACAATATCTGATGACATTTTTCAAAAGGTGGCTGAGTGCACCTTTGCAAAAGTAATTTGGGATTCACTCAACCAAATGGTTGCTGGCTCAGCAGATGAGAGGAAAGATAGAAGATTAAACCTCATCACACAATATGAAAACTTCAAAAAGGATGAAGTAGAAACAGTTGAAGTGATGCACAACAGGCTTAGCTCCATCATCAGTGAGCTAAGGACCTTATATAAAGAAATCACTTTGACTGAAGTAAATGACAAAATCCTTATATTCTTCCCAAGCTCATGAGATTCAAGGATCTGGCCCATCAAGTAGGCCAGAAGCCTAAATGTGATATTCACTGAATCTCTATTAGACAAACTAAAGTCCTATGAATAGCTGATCAAGTCCAGGGAGACAGCTGAGCAAAGAACACCCCCTCTAGCAAGAAAAGAGCATGATATTGCTTTCAAGGCAGCTGATGAGACAGAGACTCCCTCAACAAATGAAGAACTCATGAGTCTTTTTGCCAAAATATTCTACAAGTTGGCGCAAAAAGATTTCAGGCGGAGGTCATCCAGACAGGATGACAAACCAAGATATGATAAGACACCAACCAAAGAAGTTGTGTGTTTTGGATGCAGGAAGCCTGGGCACTTCATCTCTGAGTTTCCAGAGAATTAGAAGAAAGACAAGAGAAGAGAGAAAGATACTAGAAAACAGCACAACAACAGACCTTCATCCAGCAAATACAAGAAGAAGGAGAAGGGTTTTGTGGCTGAAACCTGGAGTGAGACTGAAAAAGAGTCAACATCTTCTAGCTCCAGTGAAGATGAGGAAGAGGCAAGGGCCAAGGAGGTTTGCCTCATGGTAATTGATGCTTCTAGGAGCCATTCAGAAGAAGAGGACTCAGACAATGAAGCAGTTTCAGATTCTGAAGATGACAAGGTATTGTCTTCTTTTGATTACAGTTCTGATTCCTTTAAATTTGAGTTTAAAATAATGTGTATAGATTTGATTAATTTAAAAAAGGAGATTAAAACTCTTAGGGAGAAACTAGGAATTTTAGAAAATGTAAACTCTGAAAATAATAGATTAAAGGATGAATTGTGTTTAGCCAATGAACAAATCATAATGTTGAAGACTGAGCTTAGTGAGGCTAAACAACTTGAGGAAACTCTTAATGAAAGAAGCCTCAAGCTGATGGACATCACAAGCACTGTTAATGCCAGACTTAATGGCAAACTAGGCTTGGGTGCTTCATCAAGTTTGCCCCCTATTCTCAAGAATAACATCCTGACTACCACCATCAAATTTGTCTCTGCTAAGGGGAAAGAAAAGATAAACAATAAACAAACAACATAAAATATTCCCAAATTAATATGTCAAAAAACCAAAAATCAGGAAACTATTAAAAACAAGGTTCGGCAGAATTCGTCGAACCTAGATCGACGAAATGCAGCTAGTTTGTTGAACCCACTCGATGAACGTTGAACGCAAACTATAGTTATAATCATTCATCTAACTGCGATCGACGAACTCTGTATGGTTCGTCGAGTAGAGGTCGACAAACGTGGGGCATAGAATATGAACATGTTCTTTCACTTGGCAGAGATCAACGATCTCAACCCAATTCGTCAAACTCTGGTCGACGAACTCACAGAAATTCGTCGAAACTAGAAAGTCTTAACCAAAATTTTAACTATAACATCAACTCAAATAATTCAAGGAAAACATTCAATCCACTAGCTGATTGGGTCATACCACCTAGGAGATATCACCCTCTAGGATATAAATCCCAACAAGAATATTCTGTTATTTCCAGCTTTTAATAGCAGGAAAGCAAAGGACCCAAGGTAACCTGGGTCAAGAACATTTAACTGTTTTCATTGCAGGTGAAGTGCTGTCCAGCAAATAATCAAACATGGTACCTGGATAGTGGGTGCTCCAAGAACATGACTGGCAGCAAGGACATCTTACACAACTACAAGTCCAAGCTGGGGCCAAAGGTTATCTTTGGGGATTCCAAATGTGGCTAGTCAGAAGGCTTTGGATAAGTGAAGATTGGAGCTGTCACATTTAAGAAGGTAACAAATGTCAGAGGACTCAAGCATAACCTCATCTCCATAAGTCAGTTATGTGATGAAGGTTATCACATACCTTTCAATTCATCTTCTTGTACTATTGCTAATAAAGAAAACCAAACAGTTTTAATTGGAAATAGAGAAGGCAACATATATTTAGTTGATTTTCTATCTGCCAATTCTGATATCTGCTTACTTAATATTACTAGTAATCAGAATGATTTATGATATAAAAGGCTATGTCATGTAAACTTGAAAAACATTGCTAGGCTATCAAAAGACAACCTTGTTATAGGTTTACCTTCTGCTCCCTACAAGAAGGAAGGCCTTTGTAGGGCTTGTCAACAAGGAAAGCAAACTAAATTTAGCTTTAAATCTGTTAATGAAAGTGATTCACCTAGGATTTTGTATTTGCTACATATGGATCTCTTTGGACCCATTGCTGTACAAAGCCTAGGAGGGAAATCCTACACCTTAGTCATTGTGGGTGACTTCTCCAGGTTTACTTGGGTATCCTTTTTGAGATCTAAGTCAGATACCTTCAAGGTTCTTACAGATTTTCTCAGGACCATACAGATTGAGTTCTCTACTCATGTTGAATTAATCAGAAGTGATCATGTCATAGAGTTTAAGTCTCTTCTTATGCATGAGTTCTGTGAGATGGAAGGTACCAGGTATTGTTTCTCAGCTCCTAGAACTCCTCAACAAAATGGGGTAGCTAAAAGAAAAATAGGACACTCTTTGAAGCTGCAGGTATATTGCTTGTAGATGCTTACATGCCACTAACATTTTGTGCAGAGGCTGTAAACACTGCAAATTATGTCCTAAATAGAAGCCTGACACATAAACTGAAGAATAGGACTCCCTATGAATTACTTAAAGGGAAGAAACCTAAAATCAACTATTTTAAACTATTTGGCTGTATATGTTATATTCACAATAACAACAAAAGATATATTAGAAAGTTTGAGGCTAAGGCTGAAGAGGGAATTTTTCTAGGATATTCCAAAGTAAGCAAAGCCTATAGGGTTTTAATAAATCATCATTAAAAATTGAAGAGTCCATTCATGTTTCTTTTGATGAAACTAACATATCTTGAAAGGAGAAAAGATTTCTACCAATAGCCCTTTGCAGGTACCTCACTTGTGTGAGAGATTGGATGAACAAAACCCTACCCAAAAGGTTCCAACACATCCTTCTCCACAAGTTAATGAAGAGAGTGAAGATGAAAGCATTGAAGGAATTGAACTTCCTCCAACAGCAAACACAATTCCACAAGAGGAATTAATCCAAGATGTGTTGCACAACCAACTCCACCCACTGATTTAGTCACACTTAGGGATCACCCCAGATCTTAAGTGATTGGAGACATATCAGCACGTGTACAGACCAAACATCAACTCAACCAAGATTAGATGCATGTCTGTTTTCTCTCTTAGGTTGAACCTCTATACATCCATGATGCTTAGCAAGATCCCCACTGGATCATTGTAATGCATGAGGAATTAAATCAATCTGAGAGATGTAGAGTTTGAGATTTGGTTCCAAGACCCCAATATTATGCAGTTATTGGAACCAAATGGGTATACAGAAACAAACTGGATGCCCAAGGAGTGATAGTGAGGAACAAGGCTAGGCTTGTTGCTCAAGGTTATAGGCAAGAGGAAGGGATTGACTATGACCAAACCTTTGCACCAGTTGCAAGGTTGGAGGCCATCAGAATTTTTCTAGCCTATGCAGCATACAAAAAATTCAAGGTGTATCAGATGGATGTGAAGAGTGCATTCCTGAATGGAGTACTTAAAGAAGAGGTTTATGTTGAACAACCTCCAGGTTTTGTCTCTCCAACTCACCCTTATCATCTTTTCAAATTGCATAAAGCTCTTTATGGCCTCAAGCAAGCTCCAAGAGCTTGGTATGAGACCCTAGATAGCTTTTTGATAGAACATAAATTCATTAGAGGCATAGTAGATAGAACACTTTTCACTAGACATCATAAGGATCAAATATTGTTAGTGCAAATATATGTGGATGACATCATATTTGGGTCTACTGATTCCAAATTATGCAAGACGTTTGCTGACCTCATGCATTCAAAATTTGAAATGAGTAGCATGGGTGAGCTCTCCTACTTCCTTGGTCTCCAAGTGAAGCAGCTCCGTGATGGCATCTTCATCTCCTAAGCTAAATATGCAAAAGAGCTTATCAAAAAGTTTGGGATGGCTGATGCCTCAGCAAAAAAAACACCCATGGCTACAAATGCTGTAGTAGACTCTGATCCACATAGAAAACCTGTGGAGCAGAAATTATATAGGGGCATTGTTGGGTCCCTACTATATTGATGAGTTGTATATATTCCTATTTTAATGTACATTAAATAAGTCTTTTTTTTCTTTATTTTTGTTATTTTTACTTAATTTTCTGTAATAAATTGCTCCTTTTATAGTAAATATTTTGCTAACTTAATTTATTTTATTTTTCAGAAAAATTCCAAAATTTGCAAAAAAAGCCAAGTCATGCCCGTGTACTGTTGGTCACGCCCGTGCCCAGGGCGAGACCCGTCAAATTCCATTGTATGAGCAAATTTTTGAAGAAATCGTGTGACACGCCCGACGTCACGAACGTGTCCAATGACACGCCCCATGACCTGACCCGTGTCAGCCAATTCGATGATTTTCCACTCGACGTTCGTCGAACCGACAGGATGCGCCAGTGTCAGCCAACCCGACACGCCTGTGTTACGCGCTCGATGTTTCGCGCTCGATGTTTCGCGCTCGACGTTCTGCGTTCGCCTTTCGTCGACACGACCCGACACGCCCGTGTCAGCCAACCCGACACGCCCGTGTTCCGCGCTCATCGTTCCATGCTCGACATTTGTCGACACGACCTGACACGCCCGTGTCAGCCAACCCGACACGCCCGTGTTACTCGCTCTCAACATTTTCCGCTTGACAACTTCCAGACTCGACAAACTCTCTCGATATGTTGCACTCGAAATTTGTCGACTCAACCCGATACTCCTGTGTCAAGATGCGACACGGTCGTGTACTCCTCCACCTGGCCCGACAAACCGCCGCCGGCGACTTTCGATGCAAACGATGCCTAGTTCAACCTCCCCGACACGCCCACAGTCACGCCCGTGACCTGGGGTGTGACAGCCGCGTTTTCAGCCGCAATGTCAAATCGCCGTCAAATCGCTGAAATCAGACATGAATAGTGCCGACACGCCTCCTGAGACGCCCGTGTCATAGGGCATGTACTTTGAAATATTTTCTTTATAAATTCAGGGCTTCTGCCTGATCTCCTGTTCCACATTTTTGAACCATTTTGTATAGGGGCCGGCTGCTTGGATGATTCCAAATATTATGTAATGGAATTTTCTCCCTCTCTCTCTTTTGTTTTCACTTTGTAATCTTCTTTTATTATTAATGCAAATGTAGTTTTTCCCATTACATGGCTTTGAACATCATCTATGTGCCCACTCTTATGCAATCTTATTTCTTTTTTACTTTGTTTTAACTTAGTTTTTTGTCTTTTAAAATGCGTGTGTGAGTGTATGAGTATAATTTTTATTTTGATGTTTTCATTAATTATTCACTTAACTTTGTTAGACTTAGGATTTTTATAGCTTTTTATGCATTTCTGTAAATCTATAAAAGCGTTTTCAAAGTCATTTTTGTCTTTCATTAACTTAGATTTTCCCTATTAGTTTGTAAAATTTCTTGTTATTTTCACTTTATTTTCACCTTTTAACAACTTTTACGGAGTTATAGGAATGTATATATTGTCATTTTAATTTTTCAAACACTTCATTTTCGCTTTTATTTTCAGAAACGTTTTGCCAGTTTAAATTTTATTTCTTCATTTTATTCATTTCTACTGCATTCTAGCAGTAGAAATGTATTCATTTTAATTTTTCGAGCACTGGCATTTTGCGTTTATTTGTAAACTTTTTTTTGCTCCTTTAAATTTTATTTTAAATTTTTATGCATTTCTACCACATTCTAGCAGTAGAAATGTAGTTGTTTTAATTTTTCAGCAACTTAGTTTTTCCTTTTTCTTGTACGTGTGCGCGCGTGTATGAGTTAGTTTAAATTGTTTTCTTTCAATTCTGAAGAGTGCATGCATGTGTTGCATTTATTTTCTCCTAATCGTTAAGAGTTAAATGACGTGCTTTAATTTTCTCCTACTCGTTTGAGTAGGACTTGTGTGCGTGTGTTTTACTTTCAAGTTGAGTGCGTGAGTGTTAGCATTTATTTTCGACTACTCACTAGTAGTTAAATGACAGGATTTTATTTACCGCCTACTCATTTGAGTTAAATGGTAGGTCTTTATTTTTCTGTAATTATTTAAGTAGTACTTGTAGTAGCATTTATTTACTGCCTAATCATTTGAGTTAAATTGCAGGTCTGTGTGTGTGTTTAATTTTCAGTAGAGTGTGTGCGTGGATGCATTTATTTTCTCCTACTTGTTTGAGTAGGACTTGCTTTATTTTTTCCTGCCCACTCATTTGAGCCGGGACTTGCAATTTTCCTGCTTTCATTTCAGTCCTACTCGTTTGAGTAGGACTTGCACTTTACTGCTTTCCTTATACTGCTTTCTTTTATCGCTTTTTACTGCTTTAATTTTCTGCTTTAATTTTCTGCTTTTTCATCGTTGCCGTCCCCATTCTGATGAGTGGTTAACCGTTCTTAGCCCTCAGTATCGAAGTGCATTGGGACAAATAAAATAGCTTTAAATAATTAAAGGTCCTGCTTTTCTAGTTAATTAAAATTAACTTAAGATTTGCCTAGGGTTTACTACGCGTAGGACCACATAATCGATGTGTTGGCCCTATTTACATAGTCTATAGGCTAGCTAGCCGAGAGGCCGTGCGTATGGACCGATCACCCCTTGGTAAATGGAGTTCCGCACTAACCCTCGAGATAGGCGGCGCGCCAACTCTACTAGATTGGGTTCCCCACCCAATAGCGGGGTTCTTAGCGTAATGCAGACGTTAAGAGGAATCATTCGTCGGACTAGAGCCCGGTCGAATAGTCTTAGCGTTCAGGTGAGCGATAGTCCTATAGATAGGGGAGTTCATTTTAGTGGAACCTCCACGGCCAAGTCTCCACCTTAATTAATTAGAAATTTAGGATCTCTTTTTATTTAAAGTTTATTTTAGTTCAATTTTATTCGGTGCCCTCGAGCTAAGCTCTTCATCGGCTCCACCTTTTTAAAGCTCTTTATTTACTGTCTTTTTTCCTTTATATATATAAAATTACTTGACAAGTAATTATCGGTAAAATAATAGTCCCCTCCAGGGAAGAGTAGAAATAATTGAACCGACCCCGAGAACAATACGACCTCGATATTCCACACCGGAATATCTTGTACTACACACGATAGGTGCACTTGCCTACTTTCTTTAAAACTCGATTTCACCTGTTTTATATCCCAATAATAAATCCGTGCGCCCCGTTTTCTAAATAAAACCAAATTCGCTTTTCTTAAATAAAACCTCCCGGGGTGCCGTGAGCTCAAAATAATTTTTGGAGTTTTAACCCCCAATTAAGTTTTTGGCGTCATTGTTGGGGAGATTTTGTGTCATTATTTTAAACTCCGGAGACCTATTAATTTTACCTATTATATATATATATATATATATATATATATATATATATATATATATATATATATATATATATATATATATACAAAAAATACTAATACTAATAGTCATAATAATAATAATCATAATAACAACTTAACACGACTACCAAACTCAAAAAAAAAAATTTTAAAAACTACAAAAACCAAAAATCTAAAAAACTTAAAAACTAAAAAATCAAAAAATCTAAAAAACTTAAAAACTAAAAAATCCAAAAATTTATAAAACTTAAAAACTAAAAACACCAAAAAAATCTAAAAACTTAAAACTCCTTAAAATCCTAAAACATAAACTCATAAAACCCCAAAACAAAAAACAACAATAAAAACTTTAAAACTCAAAACTCTAAAAATATAAAAAATCTATAAAAATTAAAAAAACAAATAACTAAAATCGAAAAATCTAAAAACCAAAAACAAAATTTTTTCCAAAAAAATACTTAATATTGAAAATAAATGAAAATTTTCTATTTTGTTTTCACTTCGGCACGCTTCCCCTTATTGTGCACGTTAGAGGACGCATTTCTGTACACACTCAAGTTAAGCTGTTAGCTTCGAGACACACACACACACTTGCCCCCTACCGCCCGTAACCTTTTCGCCGAGTTTATCATTTTTATTGTTCTCTTTTTGTTATTTCTTTTTAATAATGCAGGGTTTCCAATTGACCTCCCCACACTCTTCTTAGGGAAGCTTCTATCCTCCTTTTTATTTGTCCATATTTCATTTTGCATATTATAATTTCCCATAATTAGATTGCAACATTGGGGACAATGTTGGATTTAAGTACGGTGATATTTTCTTTTTTTTATTCCTACACTTTTATATTCTGCAATATTAACAAAAATCATCAAAAATACAAAAAAATTCCTAAAATTAAAATCTCCAAAATTTTTTTTCCTTGTTTTTATAATCTAAAACCTAACAAAATTCCATAAAACAAAACAAAAATTTAAAAAACAAAAAAATTTAATAAACAATTTTTTTTTACTTTGTAAATATTTTTTATATAAAAATATATCTTTCACTTTCCTCCCCCACTCTTTTTATTTGTAAAGGCTCACTTTTTAGCAAGCCCGCAGCTTTCGACTCATCGAACCAACCACCTAAATAAAAGTCTATTCGCGGGCCATCGAGTTTTTACCATGTCCTTTTTTTGTAAAAAATTTTCGAAAAAACAAAAAATCCTAAAAAAGAATAAAATCTAAAAAAAGATAATAAATCAATAAAATAAAATATAAAAAATGTTGAAAACTCTAAAAAATCTAAAAAATATTTTATTAATTTTGTAATGAATAAATCGAATATCTCAATTCTTAACCCTTTTCGCTCTCCAAAAATTTAGTTGCGAGTTAATTTAAAAGCGAATTTTAGTTATTCTTTGCTTACTATTTGTTTATTAATTGGAGATCTATAGATTTAGATATCTGGGGTTAAGTTTTAAAAAAATTTTGTATGTTTTTTTAATTTAAATAGAGACCTGTTTTCAGAATTACTTCTACTTATTTAAATAGTAGCACATTTCTTTTATTAGAAATAACGATCTTAGATTTCAATTATGTTAACTCCAAGTTTTTTTTTCGAATTTTAGGAACGTTTAATTTATAAAAGTTGCTCTCAAAAACTTTTTATTAACCCTAGTTTTATGTTTGAACACAAACCTATCGCCTTTTTTTCATGATATACTTGGCATGATTTCGATCCTTAAAAGATCGTATGTCAATGGGAATAAGATTTCATTCTGTAAACATAGGCATCCAATATTTAAAAAGATTATATGTCATGTAGTAAGAGGATAAAATTCATTGCTCCTATACATATACATTGGATTATTATGAAGATTGTAAAAAACAATTATGTTATGGAAAATAAGATTTCGTTTTCCTAACATCCATATTCGAAAAACAAAATCATTAGAGGTTCGAGCGAAAAAATATACCTCGCCTCTAATTCAAAGCTTTCTTCATATACCACGATATCCCACTCCACCAATCTCAAATAATCCTAGATTTAATTTTAAAATCTTTTTGAGTACATAATTTGTAAATTAAATTATTTCCTGTAATTCTTACATGCTCAAGTTTTCATAAATCAAATATATTTTTGTTAGCCTAACAAAAAATTTTTTTTGATATCTATTTGATCATATCAGAAGTTTTTAGCTGAAACTCTTCCTTGATTTAAATTTTTGGCATAACTTAGGATTTAACTCTAAAACCCTGGATATTTATTTAGATCTTTATTTCAATTAATTCAAACGGTAGCTAAACTTAGGATTTATTTAATTCATTATAAGTTCATCTCCAACTTTTGGTTTGGAATAGCAAAAGCTTAAGTATGAGGGCATTTGATGAGTTGTATATATATTCCTATTTTGATGTACATTAAATAAGTCGTTTTACTTTATTTTTCGTTATTTTTACATAATTTTCTGTAATAAATTGCTCCTTTTATAGTAAATATCTTGATAACTTAATTTATTTTATTTTTTAGAAAAATTTCAAAATTTGCAAAAAAAGCCAAGTCACGCCCGTGTACTGTTGGTCACGCCCGTGCCCAGGCCGTGACCCGTCAAATTCCATTAAATCAGCAAATGTTTGAAGAAATCGTGTAACACGCCCGACGTCATGCCCGTGTCCAATGACACGCCCCGTGACCTGACCCGTGTCAGCTAGTTCGACAATTTTTCGCTCGATGTTCGTCGAACCAATAGGACATGCCCGTGTCAGCCAAACCGACAGGCCCGTGTTCCGCGCTCGACGTTCTGCGCTAGACTTTCGTCGACACGACCTAACACGCCCGTTTCAGCCAACCCGACACGCCCGTGTTCCGCGCTCGACATTCCGCGCTCGACGTTCATCGACACGACCTGAAATGCTCGTATTAGCCAACCCAACACGCCCGTGTTACTCTTTCTCGACAGTTTCCGCTCGACAACTTCCAGACTTGACTAACTCTCTCGACATTTTGCACTCGACATTTGTCGACTCAACCCAACACGACTGTATTGATGAAGATATCTACAATTCCATCTTGACAGGTCTTCCTCAAGCCACTGCATCTACCTCTACAACAACATCTTCAAGCACAACTATAGTTCCACCACTTAAGTGGACTGAGGCCTAGAAAAAAGAAAAGATTGTTGATGTCAAGACAATGAACATACTGGCACAAACAATGTCTGATGACATTTTTCAAAAGGTGGCTGTGTGCACCTCTGCAAAAGCAATCTGGGATTCACTCAACCAAATACTTGCTGGCTCAGCAGATGATAGGAAAGATAGAAGATCAAACCTCATCACACAATATGAAAACTTCAAAAAGGATGAAGCAGAAACAATTGAAGTGATGTAAAACAGGCTTAGCTCCATCATCAGTAAGCTAAGGACCTTATATAAAGAAATCACGTTGACTGAAGTAAATGCAAGATCCTTATGTGCTTCCCAAGCTCATGAGATTCAAGGATCTGGCCCATCAAGGTGGCCAAAAGCCTAAATGAGATATCCACTGAATCTCTATTAGGCAAACTAAAGTCCTATGAACAGCTGATCAAGTCCAGGGAGGCAGCTGAGCAAAGAACACCCCCTCCAGCAAGAAAAGAGCATGGCATTGCTTTCAAGGCAGCTGATGAGACAGAGACTCCCTTAACAAATGAAGAACTCATGAGTCTTTTTACCAAAAGATTCTATCAGTTGGAAAGAAAAGATTTCAGGAGAAAGTCATCCAGACAGGATTACAAACCAAGATATGATAAGACACCTACCAAAGAAGTTGTGTGTTTTGGATGCAGGAAGCCTGGGCACTTCATCTTTGAGTGTCCAGAGAATCAGAAGAAAGACACGAGAAGAGAGAAAGATACCAGGAAACAACACAACAACAGACCTTCTTCCTGCAAATACAAGAAGATGGAGAAGGGTTTTCTGGCTGAAACTTGGAGTGATACTGAAGAAAAATCAACATCTTCTAGCTTCAGTGAAGATGAGGAAGAGGCAAGGGCGAAGGAGGTTTGCCTCATGACAATTGATGCTTCCAGGAGCCATTTAGAAGAAGAGGACTTAGATAATGAAGCAGTTTCATATTCTGAAGCTGACAAGGTATTGTCTTCTTTTGATTACAGTTCTGATTCCTTTAAATTTGAGTTTAAAATAATGTGTATAGATTTGATTAATTCAGAAAAAGGTGATTAAAACTCTTAGGGAGAAACTAGGAATTTTAGAAAATCTAAACTCTGAAAATAATAGATTAAAGGATGAATTATGTTTAGCCAATGAACAAATCATAATGTTGAAGACTGAGCTTAGTGAGGCTAAACAACTTCAGGAAACTCTTAATGGAAGAAGTCTCAAGCTAATGGACATCACAAGCACTGTTAATGACAAACTTAATAGCAAACTAGGCTTGGGTGTTTCATCAAGTTTGCCCACTATTCTCAAGAAGAACATCCTGACTACCCCCATCAAATTTGTCTCTGTTAAGGGGAAAGAAAGATAAACAATAAACAAACAACAAGAAATATTCCCAAATTAATAGGTCAAAACAAAAAATCAGAAAACTATTAAAAATAAGGTTCAGCAGAATTCGTCGAACCTAGATCGACGAAATGCAGCCAGTTCGTCGAACCCCACTCGACGAACGCTGAACACAAACTATAGTTATAATTATTCGTCTAACTGCGATCGACGAACTCTATATGGTTCGTCGAGTAGAGGTCGACGAACGTGGGGCACAGAAAATGAACATGTTCATTCTCTAGGTAGAGATCGACGATCTCAAAACAATTCGTCGAACTCTGGTCGACGAACTCACAGAAATTCATCGAACTCAGAAAGACTTAACCAATGTTTTAACTATAACAGCAACTCAAATAATTCAAGGAAAGTATACAATCCACTAGCTGATTGAGTCATACCACCTAGGAGATATCACCCTCTAGGATATAAATCCCAACCAGAATATTCTGTTATTTCCAGCTTTTCATACCAGGAAAGCAAATGTCCCAAGGTAACCTGGGTCAAGAACATTTAACTATTTTCATTGCAGGTGAAGAGCTGTCTAGCAAATAATCAAACATGGTACCTAAACAGTGGGTACTCCAACCACATGACTGGCAGCAAGGACATCTTACACAACTACAAGTCCAAGCTGGGGCCAAAGGTTATCTTTGGGGATTCCAAATGTGGCCAGGTAGAAGGCTTTGGAGAAGTGAAGATTGGAGCTGTCACATTTAAGAAGGTAACATATGTCAGAGGACTCAAGCATAACCTCATCTCCATAAGTCAGTTATGTGATGAAGGTTATTAGGTATATTTCAATTCATCTTCTTGTACTATTGCTAATAAAGAAAACCAAACAGTTTTAATTGGAAATAGACAAGGCAACATATATTTAGTTGATTTTCTATCTGTCAATCCTGATATCTGCTTACTTAATATTACTAGTAATAAGAATGATTTATTCCATAAAAGGCTAGGTCATGTAAACTTGAAAAACATTATTAGGATATCAAAAGACAACCTTGTTAGAGGTTCACCTTCTGCTCCCTACAAGAAGGAAGGCCTTTGCAGGGCTTGTCAACTAGACAAGCAAACTAAATCTAGCAATAAATCTGTTAATGAAAGTGATTCACCAAGGAATTTGTATTTGCTACATATGGATCTCTTTGGACCCATTACTGTATAAAGCCTAGGAGGGAAATCCTGCACCTTAGTCATTATGGACGGCTTCTCTAGATTCATATGGGTATCCTTTCTAAGATCTAAGTCAGATTCCTTCAAGGTTCTTACAGATTTTCTCAGGACCATACAAATTGAGTTCTCTACTCATGTTGCATTGATCAGAAGTGATCATGACACAGAGTTTGAGTCTCTTCTTATGCATGAGTTCTGTGAGAAGGAAGGTATTAGGCATTGCTTCTCAGCTCCTAGAACTCGTCAACAAAATGGGGTAGCTAAAAGGAAAAATAGGACACTCATTGAAGCTGTAGGTATATTGCTTGCAAATGCTTACATGTCACTAACCTTTTGGGCAGAGAATGTAAACACAGCAAATTATGTCCTGAATAGAAGCCTGATACATAAACTAAAGAATAGGACTCCCTATGAATTACTTAAAGGGAAGAAACCTAAAATCAACTATTTTAAAGTATTTGGCTGGATATGTTATATTCACAATAACCTATAAGGTTTTTAATAAATCATCATTAAAAATTGAAGAGTCAATTCATATTTCTTTTAATGAAACTAACATGTCTTGCAAGGAGAAAGAGATTTCTACCAATAGCCCTTTGCAGGTACCTCACTTGTGTGAGAGATTGGATGAACTAAACCATACCCAAAAGGTTTCAACACATCCTTCTACACAAGTTAATGAAGAGAGTGAAGATGAAAGCATTGAAGGAATTGAACTTCCTCCAACAACAAACATAATTCCACAAGAGGAATTAATCCAAGATGCTGTTGCATAACCAAATCCACCCAATGATTTAGTCACACATAGGGATCACCCAAGATCTCAAGTGATTGGAGACATATCAGCAGGTGTACAGACCAGGCATCAACTCAACCAAGATTTGATGCATGCCTGTTTTCTCTCTCAGGTTGAACCTCTATCCATCCATGATGCTGAGCAAGATCCCCACTAGATCATTGCAATATAGGAGGAATTAAATCAATTTGAGAGATGTAGAGTTTGGGATTTGGTTCCAAGACCCCAAGACTAGGCAGTCATTGGAACCAAATTGGTATACAGAAACAAACTGGATGCCCAAGGAGTGATAGTGAGGAACAAGGCCTAGGATTTTTGCTCAAGGTTATAGGCAAGAGGAAGGGATTGACTATGACCAAACATTTGCACCAGTTGTAATGTTGGAGGCCATCTGAATTTTTCTAGCCAATACATCATACAAAAAATTCAAGGTGTATCAGATGGATGTGAAGAGTGCATTCCTGAATGGAGTACTTAAAGAAAAGGTTTACGTTGAACAACCTCCAGGTTTTGTCTCTCAAACTCACCCTTATCATCTTTTCAAATTGCATAAAGCTCTTTATGGTCTCAAGCAAGCTCCAAGAGCTTTGTATGAGACCCTAGCTAGCTTTTTGATAGAGCATAAATTCATTAGAGGCGTAGTAGATAGAACACTTTTCACTAGACATCATAAGGATTAAATATTGTTAGTGCAAATATATGTGGATGACATCATATTTGGGTCTACTTATTCCAAGTTATGCAAGAGGTTCTCTGACCTTATGCATTCAAAATTTGAAATGAGTAGCATGGGTGAGCTCTCCTACTTTCTTGGTCTCCAAGTGAAGCAGCTCCCTGATGGCATCTTCATCTCCCAAGCTAAATATGCAAAAGTGCTTATCAAAAAGTTTGGGATGGCTGATGACTCAGCAAAGAAAACACCCATGGCTACAAATGCTGTAGTAAACTCTGATCCACATGAGAAACCTGTGGACCAGAAATTATATAGGGGTATTGTTGGGTCCCTACTATATTGATGAGTTGTATATATTCCTATTTTAATGTACATTAAATAAGTCGTTTTACTTTATTTTTGTTATTTTTACTTAATTTTCTGTAATAAATTGCTCCTTTTATAGTAAATATTTTGCTAACTTGATTTATTTTATTTTTCAAAAAATTCCAAAATTTGCAAAAAAAGCCAAGTCACGCCCGTGTACTGTTGGTCACGCCCGTGCCAAGGGCATGACCCGTCAAATTCCATTGAATTAGTAAATTTTTGAAGAAATCGTGTGACACGCCCGACGTCACGCCCATGTCCAATGACATGCCCAGTGACCTGACCCGTGTCATCCAGTTCGATGATTTTCCGCTCGACGTTCGTCGAACTGACAGGACACGCCCGTGTCAGCCAACCTGACACGCCCGTGTTCCGCGCTCGACGTTCTGCGCTCGACGTTCCGCGCTCGACTTTCGTCGACATGACCTAACACGCCCGTGTTAGCCAACCCGACACTCCCGTGTTCCGCGCTCGACGTTCCGCGCTCGACGTTCGTCGACACGACCTGACATGCCCGTGTCAGCCAACCCGACATGCCCGTGTTACTTGCTCTCGATATTTTTTGCTCGACAACTTCCAGAATCGACAAACTCTCTCGATATTTTGCACTCTAAATTTGTCGACTCAACCCGACACGCACTCTATTGATGAAGATATCTACAATTCCATCTTGACAGGTCCTCCTCAAGCCACTGCATCTACCTCTGCAGTAACATCTTCAAGCACAACTACAGTTCCACCACCTGAGTGGACTGAGGCCTAGAAGAAAGCAAATATTGTTGATGCCAAGGCAATGAACATACTAGCACAAATAATGTCTGATTACATTTTTCAAAAGGTGGCTGAGTGCACCTCTGCAAAAGCAATCTGGGATTCACTCAACCAAATACTTGTTGGCTCAGCAGATAAGAGGAAAGATAGAAGATCAAACCTGATCACACAATATGAAAACTTCAGAAAGGATGAAGTAGAAACAGTAGAAGTGATGTACAACAGGCTTAGCTCCATCATCAGTGAGCTAGGGACCTTATATAAAGAAATCACTTTGACTGAAGTAAATGATAAGATACTTATGTGATTCCCATGCTCATGGGATTCAAGGACCTGGCCCATCAAGGAGGCCAGAAGCCTAAATGAGATATCCACTGAATCTCTATTAGGCAAACTAAAGTCCTATGTACAGCTGATCAAGTCCAGGGAGGCAGCTGAGCAAAGAGTACCCACTCCAGCAAGAAAAGAGCATGTCATTGCTTTCAAGGGAGCTGATGATATAGAGACTCCCTCAACAAATGAAGAACTCATGAGTCTTTTTGCCAAAAGATTCTATAAGTTGGCAAGAAAAGATTTCAAGAGGAAGTCATCAAGACAGGATGACAAACGAAGATATGATAAGACACCAACCAAAGAAGTTGTGTGTTTTGGATGCAGGAAGCTTGGGCACTTCATCTCTAAGTGTCCAGAGAATCAGAAGAAAGACAAGAGAAGAGAGAAAGATACCAGGAATCAACACAACAATAGACCTTCTTCCAGCAAATACAAGAAGAAGGAGAAGGGTTTTGTGGCTGAAACCTGGAGTGAGACTGAAGAAGAATCAACATCTTCTAGCTCCAGTGAAGATGAGGAAGAGGCAAGGGCCAAGGAGGTTTGCCTCATGGCAATTGATGCTTCCAGGAGCCATTCAGAAGAAGAGGACTCAGACAATGAAGCAGTTTCAGATTCTGAAGCTGACAAGGTATTGTCTTCTTTTGATTACAGTTCTGATACCATTAAATTTGAGTTTAAAATAATGTGTATAAATTTGATTAATTCAGAAAAGGAGATTAAAACTCTTAGGGAGAAACTAGGAATTTTAGAAAATATAAACTCTGAAAATAATAGATTAAAGGATGAATTGTGTTTAGCCAATGAACAAATCATAATGTTGAAGACTGAGCTTAGTGAGGCTAAACAACTTGAGGAGACTCTTAATGGAAGAAGCCTCAAGCTGATGGACATCACAAGCACTGTTAATGCCAAACTTAATGGCAAGCTAGGCTTGGGTGCTTCATCATGTTTACCCCTATTCTCAAGAAGAACATACTGACTACCCCGATCAAATTTGTCTCTGCTAAGGGGAAAGAAAAGATAAACAATAAACAAACAACAGAAAATATTCCCAAATTAATAGGTCAGAAAAACAAAAATCAGAAAACTATTAACAACAAGGTTCATCAGAATTCGTCGAACCTAGATCGATGAAATGCAGCCAGTTCGTCGAACCCCACTCGACGAATGCTGAACGCAAACTATAGTTATAATTATTCGTCTAACAGCGATCGACGAACTCTGTATGGTTCGTCGAGTAGTGGTAGACGAACGTGGGGCACAGAAAATGAACATGTTCATTCTCTGGGTAGAGATCGACGATCTCAACCTAATTCGTCGAACTCTGGTCGACGAACTCACAGAAATTCGTCGAACCCAGAAAGACTTAACCAAAATTTTAATTATAATAACAACTCAAATAATTCAATGAAAGCATTCAATCCACTAGCTGATTGGGTCACACCACCTAGGAGATATCACCCTCTAGGATATAAATCCCAATCAGAATATTCTATTATTTCCAAGTTTTCATAACAGGAAAGCAAAGGACCCAAGGTAACCTAGGTCAAGAACATTTAACTGTTTTCATTACAGGTGTAGAGCTGTCCAGCAAATAATCAAACATGGTACCTGGACAGTGGGTGCTCAATGCACATGACTAGCAGAAAGGACATCTTACACAACTACAAGTCCAAGCTGTGGCCAAAGGTTATCTTTGGGGATTCCAAATGTGGGCAGTCAGAAGGCTTTGGAGAAGTGAAGATTGGAGTTGTCACATTTAAGAAGGTAACATATGACAAAAGACTCAAGCATAACCTGATCTCCATAAGTCAGTTATATGATGAAGGTTATCTAGTACATTTCAATTCATCTTCTTGTACTATTGCTAATAAAAAAAACCAAATAGTTTTAATTGGAAATAGACAAGGCAACATATATTTAGTTGATTTTCTATCTGCCAATTCTGATATTTGCTTACTTAATATTAGTAGTAATCAGAATGATTAATAGCATAAAAGGCTAGGTTATGTAAACTTGAAAAACATTGCTAGGCTATCAAAAGACAACCTTATTAGAGGTTTACCTTCTACTCTGTACAAGAAGGAAGGCCTTTACAGGGCTTGTCAACTAGGCAAGCAAACTAAATCTAGCTTTAAATCTGTTAATGAAAGTGATTCACCTAGGATTTTGTATTTGCTACATATGGATCTCTTTGGACCCATTACTGTACAAAGCCTAGGAGGGAAATCCTACACCTTAGTCATTATGGATGACTTCTCTAGGTTCACTTGGGTATCCTTTCTGAGATCTAAGTCAGATACCTTCAAGGTTCTTACAGATTTTCTCAGGACCATACAGATTGAGTTCTCTACTCATGTTGCATTGATCAGAAGTGATCATGGCACAGAGTTTGAGTCTCTTCTTATGCATGTGTTTTGTGAGAAGGAAGGTATCAGGCAATGCTTCTCAGCTCCTAGAACTCCTCAACAAAATGGGGTAGCTAAAAGGAAAAAATAGCACACTCATTGAAGTTGCAGGTACATTGCTTGCAAATGCTTACATGCCACTAACCTTTTGGGCAGAGGCTGTAAACACTGCAAATTATGTCCTTAATAGAAGCCTGATACATAAACTGAAGAATAGGACTCCCTATGAAATTACTTAAAGGGAAGAAACATAAAATCAACTATTTTAAAGTATTTCGCTGTATATGTTATATTCACAATAACAACAAAAGATATATTAGAATGTTTGAGGCTAAGGCTGAAGAAGGAATTTTTCTAGGATATTCATAAGTAAGCAAAGCCTATAGCGTTTTTAATAAATCATCATTAAAAATTGAAGAGTCCATTCATATTTCTTTAGATGAAACTAACATGTCTTGCAAGGAGAAAGAGATTTCTACCAATAGCCCTTTCCAGGTACCTCACTTGTGTGAGAGATTGGATGAACTAAACCTTACCTAAAAGGTTCCAACACATCCTTCTCCACAAGTTAATGAAGAGAGTGAAGATGAAAGCATTGAAGGAATTGAACTTCCTCCAATAACAAACACAATTCCACAAGTGTAATTAATCCAAGATGCTGTTGCACAACCAACTCCACCCAATGATTTAGTCACACTTAGGGATCACCCCAGATCTCAAGTGATTGGAGACATATCAGCAGGTGTACAGACCAGGCATCAACTCAACCAAGATTTGATGCATGCCTGTTTTCTCTCTCAGGTTGAACCTCTATCCATCCATGATGCTGAGCAAGATCCCCACCAGATCAATGCAATGCAGGAGGAATTAAATTAATTTGAGAGATATAGAGTTTGGGATTTGGTTCCAAGACCCCAAGACTATCCAGTCAGTGGAACCAAATGGGTATACAAAAACAAACTGGATGCCTAAGGAGTGATAGTGAGGAACAAGGCTAGGCTTGTTGCTCAAGGTTATAGGCAAGAGGAAGCGATTGACTATGACCAAACATTTACACCAGTTGTAAGGTTGGAGGCCATCAGAATTTTTCTAGCCTGTGCAGCATACAAAAAATTCAAGGTGTATCAGAGAGATGTGAAGAGTGCATTCCTGAATGGAGTACTTAAAGAAGAGGTTTATGTTGAACAACCTCCAGGTTTTGTCTCTCCAACTCACCCTTATCATGTTTTCAAATTGCATAAAGCACTTTATGGTCTCAAGCAAGCTCCAAGAACTTGGTATGAGACCCTAGCTAGCTTTTTGATAGAGCATAAATTCATTAGAGGCATACTAGATAGAACACTTTTCACTAGACATCATAAGGATCAAATATTATTAGTGCAAATATATGTGGATGACATCATATTTGGTTGTACTGATTCCAAATTATGCAAGAGGTTCTCTGACCTCATGCATTCAAAATTTGAAATGAGTAGCCTGGGTGAGCTCTCCTACTTCCTTGGTCTCCAAGTGAAGCAGCTCCCTGATGGCATCTTCATCTCCCAAGCTAAATATGCAAAAGATCTTATCAAAAAGTTTGGGATGACTGATGCCTCAACAAAGAAAACACCCATGGCTACAAATGCTGTAGTAGACTCTGATCCACATGGGAAACCTGTGAACTAGAAATTATATAGGGGCATTGTTGGGTCCCTACTATATTGATGAGTTGTATATATTACTATTTTGATGTACATTAAATAAGTCGTTTTACTCTATTTTTGTTATTTTTACTTAATGTTTTGTAATAAATTGCTCATTTTATAGTAAATATTTTGCTAACTTAATTTATTTTATTTTTAAAAAAAATCCAAAATTTGCAAAAAAAAATGCCAAGTCACGCCCGTGTACTGTTGGTCACGCCCGTGCCCAGGCCGTGACCCGTCAAATTCCATTGAATCAGCAAATTTTTGACGAAATCATATGAAACGCCCGACGTCACGCCCGTGTCCAATGACATGCCCAGTGACCTGACCCGTGTCAGCCATGGGTGTTTTCTTTGCTGACGCTCGACGTTCGTTGAACCGACAAGACACGCCCGTGTCAGCCAACCCGACACGCCCGTGTTCTGCACTCGACGTTCCGCGCACGACTTTCCTCGACACGACCTGACACGCCCGTATCAGCCAACCCGACATGCCCGTGTTCCGCGCTCTGTTGGATCCCTAGTTGATTTGGGCTAGGTTCACTGACTTAGGATGTGACACATCATGTATATCCAGGGTCAAGTTTTGTGTCCTAGAGTCTAGGCCAAGTCCTTAGGTTCAACTCCAGATGGACCAACTATCTTCAAGACCCTCAGAGACTTCAGACTTAGAGGATTTCAAGACTAAGTTAAATGAGTTCGACGTTCGTCGAACTCAGCTCGATGAAAGAAGTTCTGCGCTCGACGATCGTGAGAAAATTTTTAGTGCTGAGCTCGACGATCTTGGTTCTCTGTTCGACGAAGACTGTGTTTCTACATCAATCCAATTTCAGGACAACTTCAGAATTTTTCTAAGTCCTGCATCAAGCTTTGGTCGACGAATTAGATTCTGAGCTCGACGAACTTGGACCTCAAGTTCTCAGCTTCTCAGGTCGACGAAGTCAGCTTCTCAGGTCGACGAATGTAGTTCTCTACTCGACGAATACTGTCTTACAGTGAAGATTGTCTGGTCGACGAACTCAAGCTCAGCTCGATGAACTCTCTCAAGCTCAGCTCGACGAACTCCAGCTCAACTCGACGAACTCAAACTCACCTCGACGAATTGTGTTCTTCTTTCGACGAATCCAGACTAGGTCTTCTTCCAGTTTCCCATCCCGTTTCTTGGCGATTAATCCGGAGTTATTAATGCCAGATCTTCTCGGAATGTTACCGTTGGAACGTGCATTGACTATGGACGATTACATGCCGTTTTTTCATGGGACAGTTGGGGAAATCATTGATTGTCATTTCTTTCCAAGGCAGACTGCAATCACTGCTCAAACATTTGAATTTTGAGTGTTCTCAGTCAGAAAAGGAGATAGACAAGAAAAGAAAAGAATCCATCAGTAACAGAACAACACATTCAGTCACACAGACAACAAGCAATATAGAAAAATCAGATTGACACACTCAGATTGCACAGAAGAACAAACTCACAGAAATCAAAAGTTCTACTGCAATCAGCCTGGCAAGAGAAGATATTCAAGAAGAAGAAGAATAACAATCAAATTCAGTCAAGAGTCTTCTTCTTTCCTTCAACTCTACTGGACTACTTCAAAGGACAACAAATTTTTATCTGTCAAAGAAGTTCCTGAAGCTAATCCTGGTCCAGGCATTCTAGGTCATTGAAGACCTATCACCCTGAAGCAGTGCTCCAGCATTCCTGATTAATTCAATATCTCAGGGGGAGCTACATCTGCTACCATCAATCCACAAGTCTTCTCTCTGACTGTTGACAGAGAAGACACCATCTCTTTACTTCCAATTCCTGTACAGGGTTTTAAATCCCTTCAAAATTATTCGGGTTGCAAGTCTCCTTCCAAAAGACTTGAGGTTTGGTTTTTGAGCACCTGAACAAAAGCTCATTGGTGTCAGGCACCTGATCAAAAACCTAAGTGAATTCCTACCAGGGTGGTAGAAGAGTGGATGTACCCAAGTTGGGGAACCACTATAAAAATTCTTGTGTCGTCTGGTTTCCCTTTTCTTTGTGTTTTGGTTGTGCTTTGTGATTGCTTAGTTTGCTGTGCTTAATTTTATTTACTTACTGATTTGTTCACTTAGAAATACAACAAAAGTTGTAAAAAGTTTTTAGTGAGCACTATACTCTATTCACTCCCCCCCCTCTAGAGTATTTCAGATCTAACCTGCACTTTCAATTGGTATCAGATGGAGGTTGGTTAAAATACCACACCTTAGTGGTTGCACAGGCTAACACCTAAACCACAAAGATCCCTCTAGTTAGATCTGTTTGTTTTAAATTTGTTGTTAGACTTATTTCTTCACAGACATGGCCCAAAACAAAGACTATGCAAGCATCAGACCTCTAGTGTGCAATCTTAACAAGTTTGCCATCTAGAAGGCAAGAATCAGATTATACATGAATTCTATTGATGAGGATATCTTTTCTGTTATTTTGTCAGGTGTACCTCCAGCACCTGCAGCTTCTACCAGCACTTCTACCAACTTGACTGTAGTGCCTCCTCCAGATAACAATGAAGCCTACAAGAAAGCCAAGATGGCTGATGCTAAGGCAATGAATATCTTGGCCCAGACTATGTCAGATGACATATTCCAGAAAGTGGCTGAGTGCACCTCAGCCAAGACCATTTGGGATTCCCTCAACCAAATGGTAGCTGGCTCAGCAGATGAGAGAAAAGACAGGAGATCCAGTCTCATTTCACTGTATGAAAACTTCAAAAAGGATGAGACAGAATCAGTGGCTGACATGTACAACAGACTGAGTTCAATCATCAATGAGCTCAAAACAATGGACAAGGACATCACCTTGACAGAGGTGAATGACAAGATATTGATGTGCTTCCCTAGCTCTTGGGATTCCAGAATCTGGCCAATCAAAGAAGCCAAAAGCCTCAATGAGATCTCAACTGAGTCTCTACTAGGCAAGTTAAAATCCTATGAGCAGTTGATAAAATCCAGAGAAGCAACAGAACAGAAGGCAACAACTCCAGTTAGAAAGGAGCACAACATAGCCTTAAAAGCATCTGAAGAAAGTGAGACAACAACTTCAAATGAAGAACTCATGAGCCTCTTTGCCAAAAGGTTCTACAAGATGGAAAGGAAGGACTTCAGAAGGAAATCATCCAGACATGATGATAAGCCCAAGTATGACAAGACACCAACCAAGGAGGTGGTGTGCTTTGGTTGCAGAAAGCCTGGACATTACATTTCAGAATTTCCAGAAAATCAGAAGAAGGACAAGAGCAGAGAGAAGGATTCCAGGAGAAAGCACAGCAGCATACCCTCCTCCAGCAAATATAAAAAGAAGGACAAGGGATTTGTTGCTGAGACATGGAGTGACACAGAAGAAGAAACATCTTCTTCCAGTTCAAGTGAAGAAGAGGAAGAAGCAAGATCCAAGGAGGTGTGCCTAATGGCAATTGATGCCTCCAGGGGCTGTTCTGGATCAGAAGAAGAATCAGAAGAAGAACCTGCCTCAGACTCAGAGGCAGATCAGGTTATCTCTAGCTTTGAATTTAGTTCTGATTTATTTAAAGCTGAATTCAAATCTATGTGTTTAGAATTAATCAATTCAAAAAAAGAAATAAAAACTCTTAGAGAAAGATTAGGAAATCTTGAATCAATTAATTCAGAAAATATAAAGCTAACAGACCAACTAACCTTAGCTAATGAACAAATAATTAAATTAAAATCTGAATTATGTGAGGACAAACAACTTGAGCAATCTCTCAATGGGAGAATCCTCAAGCTGATGGACATTACAAGCACAGTGAATGCCAGATTAAATGGCAAGCTGGGCTTGGGTGCTTCATCAAGTTTACCCCCCCATAATTAAGAAAAATATTCTTTCAACCCCTATCAAGTTTATATCTGCAAAGGGAAAAGAAAAGTTAATAAACAAACAAATGCCAGAAAACAATCCTAGACCCATAGATAAGAGAAACAGAAATCTGAAAACAGCAAATAAAAACAAAGTTCAGCAGCATTCGTCGAACTCAGATCGACGAAATGTAGCCAGTTCGTCGAACCCAGATCGACGAACGCTAAACGCAAACCTCAGATATAACAATTCGTCTAACTGCGATCGACGAACTGTGTATGGTTCGTCGAGCAGAGGTCGACGAACTTGGTGCACAGAAAATGACTACTGTCATTCTCTGAGCAGAGATAGACGATCTTAACCCTATCCGTCGAACTCTGGTCGAAGAACTTACAACAATTCGTCGAACCCAGAAAGACCAAACCTAAATCATTTCTCTTACAAAAATTTTAAACCAACTAATAAGACATTTAATCCAGTAGCTGATTGGATAATTCCACCTAGGAGATATCACCCCTTAGGTTATAAGTCTCAACCTACTTTATCAGTTATTTCTAGCTTTACTTTTCAACCAAATAAAGGACCCAAGGTAACCTGGGTCAAGAATAATTGAATTTTGTTTTTCTTTGCAGGTACATGTGAAGAGCTGTCCAAGGGTGAGTCAAACTTGGTACTTTGACAGTGGATGCTCTAAACATATGACAGGCAGCAAGGGCAATCTATCCAATTACAAGCCCAAGCTAGGACCAAAGGTGATTTTTGGAGATTCCAACAGTGATCAATCAGAAGGATATGGTATAGTGAAGATTGCATCAGTGACTTTCAAGAAAGTGACATATGTAAGAGGACTCAAACATAACCTTATATCCATAAGTCAATTATGTGATGAAGGTTATCAGGTACATTTTAACTCTACTTCCTGTTCTATTATTGATAATAATAACAAAACTGTTTTAATTGGACTTAGACAAGGTAACATATATTTAGTAGATTTTATCTCTGCCACAACTGATATCTGCTTACTGAATATTACTAGTAATCAAAATGAGTTATGGCATAAAAGATTAGGACATGTAAATCTTAAGAATATATCTAGGTTATCTAAAGACAACCTTTTTAGATGTTTACCTTCTGACCCCTACAAGAAGGAAAGCCTATGCAGGGCTTGTCAATTAGGCAAGCAAACCAAAACTAGTTTTAAATCCATTAATAAAAGTGATTCACCTAGAATATTGTATTTGCTTCATGTGGATCTATTTGGACCCATTGCAGTACAATGCCTAGGAGGGAAGTCTTATACTTTAGTGATTGTTGATGATTTCTGTAGATTCAGTTGGGTAGCCTCTGTGAGAGCTAAGTCAGATACATTCAAAGTTCTTACAGATTTTCTCAGCACCATACAGATTGAGTTCTCTACTCATGTTGCATTGATCAGAAGTGATCATGGCACAGAGTTTGAGTCTCTTCTTATGCATGAGTTCTGTGAGAAGGAAGGTATCAGGCAGTGCTTCTCAGCTCCTAGAACTCCGCAACAAAATGGGGTTGCTGAAAGGAAAAATAGGACACTCATTGAACCTGCAGGTACATTATTGGCAGATGCTTACATGCCTCTATCCTTTTGGGCAGAAGCTGTAAATACTGCCAACTATGTCCTGAATAGAAGTCTTATACATAAACTGAAAAATAAGACCCCCTATTAATTACTTAAAGGGAAGAAACCTAAAATCACATACTTTTAAGTTTTTGGTTGCATTTGTTATATTCACACTAATAACAAGAGATACATTAGAAAGTTTGAGGCTAAGGCTGAAGAAGGGATTTTTCTAGGATATTCCCAAGTAAGCAAGGCCTATAGGGTTTTTAATAAATCCACCCTTAAAATTGAAGAATCTGTTCATGTATATTTTGATGAAGCTAACATGTCATATAAGGAGAAAGAAATTTCTACCAATAGCTTCTTGCAGGTTCCACAACTATGTGAGTCTATGGATGGAGTAAACCTTACCCAAGAGGTATCAAACCATCCTACTCCACAGGTTGATGAAGAAAGTGAAGAAGACATTCAAGAGGAAGTGGCTGAACTTCCCTCAACAGCTAGTACCATTCCACAAGAGGAATTAACTACAGAAGCTGTTGCTTAACCAACTCCACCAACTGATCTTGTCACACTTAGAGATCACCCCAGATCTCAAGTGATTGGAGACATTTCAGCAGGTGTACAGACAAGGCATCAACTCAACCAATACTTGATGCATGCATGTTTTCTCTCTCAAATTGAACCTCTCACCATCCATGAAGCAGAGCAAGATCCCTACTGGATCATTTCAGCAAGAGGAACTAAATCAGTTTGAGAGATGTAGAGTTTGAGATTTGGTTCCAAGACCACATAACTACCCAGTTATTGGTACTATTGTGAGGAACAAGGCTAGGCTTGGTGCTCAAGGCTACATGCAAGAAGAAGGAATTGACTATGACCAAATCCTTGCCCCTGTTGCAAGGTTGGAGGCCATAAGAATATTCCTTGCCTATGCAGCTCACAAGAGATTCAAGGTCTAATAAATGGATGTCAAAAGTGCATTTCTGAATGGAGTACTTCAAGAAGAGGTTTTTGTAGAACAACCTCCAGGTTTTATCTCTCCAACTTATCCCTCTTTTGTTTTTAAATTGCATAAAGCTCTCTATGGTTTAAAGCAAGCTCCAAGAGCTTGGTATGAGACCTTAGCAAGCTTTCTTTTAGAGCATAAATTTACAAGAGGAACCATAGATAAAACCCTTTTCACTAGACATCATAAGGACCAAATACTGTTAGTACAAATATATGCGGATGACATTATTTTTGGGTCTACTGATCCCAAGTTGTGCAAGAGATTTGCTGACCTCATGCATTCTAAATTTGAGATGAGTAGCATGGGTGAGCTTTCCTACTTCCTTGGTCTCCAAGTGAAGCAGCTCCCTGATGGTATCTTCCTCTCCCAAGCTAAGTATGCTAAAGAGCTTATCAAGAAGTTTGGGATGGGTGATGCTTTAGGAATGAAAACCCCTATGGCTACAAATGCTGTTGTGGATTCTGATGCAGCAGGGAAACCTGTAGATCAGAAAAATTATAGGGCAATTGTTGGATCCCTATTATACATAACATCTAGCAGACCTGATATAATTTTTGCCACATGCCTTTGTGCTAGGTTCCAAGTGAACCCTAAAGAATCTCACCTTATTTTCCTAAAAGGATTTTTGAGATATATAAAGAGTTGCCCTAGTTTGGGACTCTGGTATCCTGTAGAGTCAGAATTTGAGTTAACTGGATACTCAGATGCTGACTATGCTGGATGTAGAGTGGACAAGAAAAGTACCTCTAGAACTTGCCAGTTCCTTGGTATGAGACTTATCTCCTAGGTTTTGTAAAAAGCAGACATCTATGTCTACATCAACTGCAGAAGCAGAATACATGGCTGCTGGCAGCTGCTGTTCACAAATGCTATGGATACAAAACCAACTCCTAGACTATGCTGTCAACTTAAATAATTTAAAATTATTTTGTGATAATACTAGTGCTATTGCCATAGCACAGAATCCAGTTCATCATTCTAGGAATAAACATATTGAAATAAGACATCATTTCATTAGAGATAATGTAGACAAAAAGAAAATTAACTTAATCCATATTCCTTCTGATTTACAGAGAGCAGACATTTTCACCAAGCCTTTGGATGAGAAAACCCATCTGTTCTTTATAAATCAACTAGGGAATGATTAATGGAGAAGAGTTAACCTAACTTCTGTCTGCATTCGACGAATTTTCCAAAGTTCGTCGAACGGAGTTCGACGAATTAGGGAAAGTTTGAGAGATTCTCGTCGACCGGAGATCGACGAATTCTCTGTGTGTGGAAACAACTTTCGCCGACCGAAGATCGACGAACTTTGCTTCAGAAGACGTTTCGTCGAACGGAGTTTGACGAACTGTTTTCGATTCTTCTGGATGAGATCGACGAATTATCTGTCTATAATTTATTTCGTCGAGCTCAGTTCGAAGAATTTTTCCTTTTCGTGGAACAGAGAGTGTCGATTCATATTCTGAAAATCTTATATCTATGTTTTCTTCGTCCTCCGTCCCGCGCTTTCAGTTCTTTTGCTCTTGATCGCCGTTTTTCTTTGTGTCTTTCTTACAGGTCATCAATGGCGATTCCCGCAGGAGCGTTAACAGCGGTGAAATTTGATACGGGATTCGATATGGACTTTGATCTCATTTCCTCTACATCTTGGAACTACTAGAGGAACTGAATCTAAAGGATTTCATGACCCACAGAATTAAATTGCACTCAACTGAAATACGAGAATGGGTATATACATCTACTACTTCTGAGGATGATACCGTGACAGGCACTATCCGGAGTACTGTTGTTTCCCTATCTCCCGCAACTCTGTCTGAGATTTTTGGTCTAATCAATGGAGAAGACAATATAGAAATGGATTCTGAAGAGTTTGGTGACATGCTGAAGCTAATGGGTTTTTCAGGGAGCAACCCTAATAAGTTGTTGAAGAAGCAACTCTTCGCCGCCTACCAGTTTCTGGCAGACATTGTAGGAAAAGTGCTGATGGGAAAGCACTCAGCGCATGATTACATAACCCGCTACCAATTCCTGGTTATGTGCGCCATGGTGAATAAGAGAAAGGTCAACTGGGGCACAATTTTCTTTGAATTGATAAGGAAAAAGAACAGCAAGAAGGAAGTCTGCTTCGGCAGAATTTTGGGAATCTTCCTTCAGGAGAAGGCTGGGGAATGTATGGTCTCCCCGACCATCTTCATAAAATCCAGCAAGCGCCTCACCTGCGCTTTGTTTGGCAGGTGGGAGAGGATAATCTCCAAGCCCTCCAAGGCTTCCTCCTCTTCCACCCCGGCTTCTGAGAGCACCAGGGCTGTAAAGGCCGCTCCCCACCTTGCAGAAGAGATCCTTCCATCTCCATCATCTCTTCCTGCTCTTCCAGCCAAACAACTCCCCTCCCCTTCCATTCCTGCTACCACACCTAAATCTCCACCACGTACTCATGTGCCTACTCCTCCTTCATCTCCACCTCTTAACATTTCAAACATTCCTACACCACCTACCTCACCTCATGAGACATCACTTCCTACACCTCCTCAGTCTCCTCTTCCCCCACACTTATCATCCATTCCCTCCTACAACATACCAATAGACACTGCCACACCAGCTGTTATTCCTCATTTATTCCCTCCATCTGTTCTTCCTCCATCATCTACTTCTCTACCTTCCATAATCATCTCTCCATCATTGGAAACCCCCACTGTATCTACCATCCTATCCTTGCTCACTCCCCTCATCAAATCCCTAATCCAAGACGCCATTACACCTCTTGTGACCTCCATCAATTCTTTATCAGCCCAAATTTTTGCCCTATCTGCTATCCCCTCTTCATCTAGGGGTCTGGCTCCAGGTTCTCCCAAACCCAGGCTGGGGGAGATGCTCAATGATGAAGTTGCAGCAGATTCAGATACAACAACAGCAGCAGTCACAGTAGTAGTCCCCTCTCCAGCAGATGCAGATTCAGATGAGGATACAGAAATTTTGACAGATTTTGATTCTGAAATGATTGAATTAATTCATTTTATGGATACTGACAATGATCTAGATGAGTCAGTTGAGGAAATAAAAACTATTGGTGATTTCCATTTAAATCCCACAGTAAATTTATCTGTTTTGTTGAGTAGTTTTGATACAGCTTTTATGTAGTTTCTTCCAAATAATTCTACTAAGCCACATTTGGCTATAGTACCCTATACCTCTCTAGTAAGTCCAGAAGTTGCTAAGCAACTATGTGACAAGTTTGCTCTCTCAGCTCCAGCTTCTATCTCAGCTTATAGTCCAGAGGTCATTCCAGAAGAAATTCTAGCCCCAACTTTTGTTATGGATGACTCTCCCCTGCCAGATTTGGATGAGCTTATTCTAGCTGACATTGAAGAAGAGAACAAGGCAGCAGCTGAAAGCTCTGCCTCTATCATTTCTGATTCCTGTACAATTACTTCCTCTACTGTTGATGAAACTCCAGTTCCAGAATTCTCAACTTCTGCCCCTACATCTACAGAAAAGCTGTTCTTTCTGATAAAGCTTTGAAAGCTTTGGATGCTCTTTATGACATACCTCAGGGTTCTGAGTCTGAAGAAGATGATGATGATGACTCAGATGAAGATGCTGCAAGTAAGAAAAAGAAGATTCTAGCAAAGAAAAGGAAGGCTCCTCCTCCTCCAGCTCCAAAGCCTAATCCGAATGCCGACACTCCCTATTATATTCTACACAATATAACTCCATATAAGGGAATGCCTGGATGGATGTGGCTGTCCAAGAACCAGCAGAAGGATAGAAAGAGAAGCAGGAGATATTCCCCTCCTCCAGTGCACAGTTACAGGAAGGATCCTCCTCCTCCTCCTCAAGCAGCTGGTGCCTCTGGCTCCTCTAGCTCCCAGAGATCTGCCCAATGCAAACATATCAGAGACAATCTGGGAGATCTTCTGGAAGCAGCCAGCAGAGGCAGCCATCCTCTTCAGGACATCAACATCAACAACATCAGCAGCAGCAACAAATTTCTGATGTACAAAAAACTGAAAGTCCAAAAAGGCCTCTCTCTCCTCCAATCCCATTTGAAGATCCTGAAACTGCAAATACAGTAAGAATGGCTAGATATCAGGAGTTAATTGGACTATCTCTGATTAATAAAGCCAAGGCTGAAGGAAAAGATATTTCTGGATTAACAACAATGTCAAAGTATAGAAAAGAAGAGCTGAAAATATTTGACAATGGAAATAAGCTATTTAATGTTGATGATTATATGAAACTTCATCCAGAAGTAGTTGTCCCCAGAGCAACATCATTGAACATTATTGGGGCAGCTGACATGACAATGACAAAAGCTCAAGCTCAAGATCCAAACAGAGAAATCATCTTTAAGAAGCCAGGAAAGCAGACATCTGAAGACAAATCCAAGCAGAAGAAGCCAAAGAAGTAATTTTTTTGTTATTTCATTTTCTGTCTGTTTTTATTTTTCAAACAATGCTATCTATTTAAACAAAGCTGTGTATATATATATTCTGTTGCATGTGTAATAATTCTCTGCCAGATATATTTCTTTTACTGCTTTGTTTTTTGTTTGTTTCTATCTTGAGTATCTGTTAGTGACCTTACCCAAATAGGGGGAGATTGTTGGATCCCTAGTTGATTTGGGCTAGCTTCACTGACTTAGGATGTGACCCATCATGTATAGCCAGGGTCAATTTTTGTGTCCTAGAGTCTAGGCCAAGTCCTTAGGTTCAACTCTAGATGGACCAGCTATCTTCAAAACCCTCAGAGACTTCAGACTTAGAGGATTTCAAGATTAAGTTAAATGAGTTCGACGTTCGTCGAACTCAGCTCGACGAAAGAAGTTCTGCGCTCGACGATCGTGAGACAATTCTTAGTGCTGAGCTCGACGATCTTGGTACTCTGTTCGACGAAGACTGAGTTTCTACATCAAGCCAAATTCAGGACAACTTCAGAATTTTTCTAAGTCCTACTTCAAGCTTTGTTCGACGAATTAGATTCTGACCTCGATGAACTTGGACCTCAAGTTCTCAGCTTCTCAGGTCGACGAAGTAAGCTTCTCAGGTCGACGAATGCAGTTCTCTACTCGACGAATACTGTCTTACAGTGAAGATTGTTTGGTCGACAAACTCAAGCTCAGCTCGACGAACTCTCTCAAGCTCAGCTCGACGAACTCCAGCTCAGCTCGACGAACTCAAACTCAGCTCGACGAATTGTGTTCTTCGTTCGACGAATCCAGACTAGGTATTCTTCCAGTTTCCCGTCCCGTTTCTTGGCGATGAATCCGGAGTTATTAATGCAAGATCTTCTCGGAATGTTACCGTTGGAACGCGCATTGACTATGGATGATTACATGCCGTTTTTTCATGGGACAGTTGGAGAAATTATTGATTGTCGTTTCTTTCCAAGGCCGACTGCAATCACTGCTCAAACATTCAAATTTTGAATGTTCTCAGTTAGAAAAGGAGATAGACAAGAAAAGAAAAGAATCAATCAGTAACAGAACAACACAGTCAGTCACACAGACAGCAAGCAATACAGAAAAATTAGATTGACACACTCAGATTGCACAGAAGAACAAACTCACAGAAATCAAAAGTTCTACTGCAATCAGCCTGACCAGAGAAGATATTCAAGAAGAAGAAGAAGAACAATCAAATTCAATCAAGAGTCTTCTTCTTTCCTTCAACTCTACAGGACTACTTCAAAGGACAACAAATTTTTATCTATCAAAGAAGTTCCTGAAGCTAATCCTGGTCCAGGCATTCTAGGTCATTGAAGACCTATCACCCTGAAGCAGTGCTCCAGCATTCCTGATTAATTCAAGATCTCAGGGGGAGCTACATCTGCTACCATCAATCCAAAAGTCTTATCTCTGACTATTGACAGAGAAGACACCATCTCTTTACTTCCAATTCCTATACAAGGTTTTAAATCCCTTCAAAATTATTCTGGTTGCAAGTCTCCTTCCAAAAGACTTGAGGTTTGGTTTTTGAGCACCTGAACAAAAGCTCATTGGTGTCAGGCACCGGATCAAAAACTTGAGTGAATTCCTACCAGGGTGGTAGAAGAGTGGATGTACCCAGGTTGGGGAACCACTATAAAAATTCTTGTATCGTCTGGTTGCCCTTTTCTTTGTGTTTTGGTTGTGCTTTGTGATTGCTTAGTTTGTTGTGCTTAATTTTATTTACTTACTGATTTGTTCACTTAGGAATACAACAAAAGTTGTAAAAAGTTTTTAGTGAGCACTATACTCTATTCACCCCCCCCCCCCTCTAGAGTATTTCAGATCTAACCTGCACTTTCACGCTCGACGTTCCGCGCTCGACGTTCGTCGAAACGACCGACACGCCCGTGTTAGCCAACCCGACACCCCCGTGTTACTCGCTCTCGACATTTTCCGCTCGACAACTTCCAGACTCGACAAACTCTCTCGACATTTTGCACTCGACATTTGTCGACTCAACCCGACACGCCCTTGTCAAGATGCGACATAGGGCGTGTACTCCTCCACCTGGCCCGACAAACCGCCGCCGACGACTTTCGATGCAAACAATGCCCAGTTCAACCTCCCCGACACACCCACAATCACGCCCGTGACCTGGGGTGTGACCGCCGCGTTTTTAGCCGCAACGTCAAATCGCCGTCAAATTGCCGAAATCAGTCATGAATAGTGCCGACACGCCCCCTGACACGCCCGTGTCAGAGGGCGTGTACTTTGAAATTTTTTCTCTATAAATTCAGGGCTTCTGCCTGATCTCCTGTTCCAAATTTTTGAACCATTTTGTATAGGGCCTGGCTACTTAGATGATTCCAAATGTTATGTAATGGAATTTTCTCCCTCTCTCTCTTTTATTTTCACTTTGTAATCTCCTTTTATTATTAATGCAAATGTAGTTTTTTTCCCATTACATGGCTTTGGACTTCATCTATGTGCCCACTCTTATGCAATCTTATTTTGTTTTACTTTGTTTTGACTTAGTTTTTCGTCTTTTAAAATGCGTGTGTGAGTGTATGAGTATTGTTTTTATTTTGATGTTTTCATTAATTGTTCACTTAACTTTGTTAGACTTAGGATTTTTAGAGCTTTTTATGCATTTCTATAAATCCGTAAAAGCGTTTTCAAAGTCATTTTTGTCTTTCATTAACTTAGATTTTCCCTTTTAGGTTGTAAAATTTCTCATAATTTTCACTTTATTTTCACTTTTTAACAACTTTTACGGAGTTATAGGAATGAATATATAGTCATTTTAATTTTTCAAACACTTCATTTTCGCTTTTATTTTCAACAAATTTTTGCCCGTTTAAATTTTATTTCTTCATTTTATTCATTTCTACCGCATTCTAGCGGTAGAAATGTATTCATTTTAATTTTTCGAGCACTTGCACTTTGCGTTTATTTGCGAACTTTTTTTTGCTCCTTTAAATTTTATTTTAACTTTTTATGCATTTCTACCACATTTTAGCGGTAGAAATGTAGTTTTTTTAATTTTTCAGCAACTTAGTTTTTCCTTTTTCTTGTACGTGTGCGTGCGTGTATGAGTTAGCTTAAATTGCTTTCTTTCAATTCTGAAGAGTACGTGCGTGTGTTGCATTTATTTTCGCCTACTCATTAAGAGTTAAATGACGTGCTTTAATTTTCTCCTACTCGTTTGAGCAGGACTTGTGTGTGTGTGTGTGTTTTTACTTTCAAGTAGAGTGCGTGAGTGTTAGCATTTATTTCCGCCTACTTGTTTGGAGTTAAATGACAGGATTTTATTTACCGCCTACTCATTTGAGTTAAATGGCAGGTCTTAATTTTTCTGTAATTATTTAAGTAGTACTTGTAGTAGCATTTATTTACCGCCTACTCATTTGAGTTAAATGACCGGTCTGTGTGTGTATTTAATTTTTAGTAGAGTGCGTGCGTGGATGCATTTATTTTCTCCTACTCGTTTGAGTAGGACTTGCTTTTTTTTGTCCCGCCCACTCATTTGAACCGAGACTTGCAATTTTCCTGCTTTCATTTCAGTCGTACTCGTTTGAGTAGGACTTGCACTTTACTGCTTTCCTTTTACTGCTTTCTTTTATCACTTTCATTTACTGCTTTAATTTTCTGCTTTTTCATTGCTGCCATCCCCATTCGTATGAGTGGATAACCGTTCTTAGCCCTCAGTATCAAAGAGCATTGGGACAAATAAAATAGCTTTAAATAATTAAAGGTCCTACTTTTCTAGTTAATTAAAATTAACTTAAGGTTTGCATAGGGTTTACGAAGCGAAGGACCACATAAGATGTGTGTGGGCCCTATTTCCGTAGTCCATACGCTAGCTTGCCGAGAGGCTGTGCGTATGGAGCGATCGCCCCTTGGTAAATTTATTTCCGCACTAACCCTCGAGAGAGGAGGCACGCCAACTCTACCGGATTGGGTTCGCCACCGAATAGCGGGGTTTTTAGCATAATGCGGGCGTTAAGAGGAATCCTTCGTTGGATGAGAGCTCGGTCGAATAGCCTTAGCATTCAGGTGAGCGATAGTCCTAGAGATAGGTGAGCTGATTTTAATGGAACCTCCACGGCCAAGTCTCCGCCTTAATTAATTAGAAATTTAGGATCTCTTTTTATTCAAATTTATTTTAGTTCAATTTTATTCGGTGCCCTCGAGCTAAGCTCTTCATCAGCTCCACCTTTTTAAAGCTCTTTATTTTCTGCCTTTTTTCCTTTATATATATAAAATTACCCGACAAGTAATTATCGGTAAAATAATAGTCCCCTCAAGGGAAGAGTAGAAATAATCGAACCGACCACGAGAATAATACGACCTCGATATTCCAGACCGGAATATCCTATACTACACACGATAGGTGCACTTGCCTCCTTTCATTAAAACTCGATTTCACCTGTTTTATATCCAAATAATAAATCTGTGCGCTCCGTTTTCTAAATAAAACCAAATCTGCTTTTCCTAAATAAAACCGCCCGGGGCGCCGCGGGCTCGTAATAATTTTTGGAGTTTTAACCCCCAATCAAGTTTTTGGCGCCGTTGCAGGGGAAATTTCGCGTCGTTATTTTAAACTCTAGAGACCTATTAATTTTACCTATTATATATATATATACAAAAAAATAGTAATACTAATACTAATAATAATAATAATCATAATAACAACTTAAGACAACTACCAAACTAAAAAAAAAACTTAAAAACTAAAAAAACCAAAAATCTAAAAAAACTTAAAAACTAAAAAAATCTAAAAATCTAAAAAACTTTAAAAATAAAAAAACATCAAAAAAATCTAATAACTTAAAACTCCTTAAAATCCTAAAACGTAAACTCATAAAACCAAAAAACAACAATAAAAACTTTAAAACTCAAAACACTAAAAATCTAAAAAATCTAGAAAACTTAAAAAAACAGCTAACTAAAAGCGAAAAAATCTAAAAACCAAAAACAAAAGTTTTTCCAAAAAAATACTAAACTTTGAAAATAAATAAAAATTTTCTATTTTGTTTTCACTTCGGCGCGCTTCCCCTTATTGTGCACGTTAGAGGACGCATTTCTGTACACGCTTAAGCTAAGTCGTTAGCTTCGAGACACACACACTTGCCCCTACCACCCGCAACCTTTTCCCCGAGTTTATCGTTTTTGTTGTTCTCTTTTTGTTATTTCTTTTTAATAATGCAGGGTTTCCAATGGTCCTCCCCACACTCTTCTTAGGGAAGCTTCTATCCTCCTTTTTTTATTTTTATCCATATTTCATTTTGTATATTACAATTTCCCATAGTTAGATAGCAACATTGGGGACAATGTTGGGTTTAAGTATGAGGGTGTTTTCTTAATTTTTTATTCCTGCACTTTTATATTCTGTAATAATAACAAAATTCATCAAAAATACTAAAAAATTCCAAAAATTAAAACCTCCAAAATTTTTTTTTCTTGTTTTTATAATCAAAAACTAAAAAAAATCCATAAAACAAAACAAAAATTAAAAAACAATTTTTTTTTTACTTTGTAAATATTTTTTATATAAAAATAAATCTTTCTCTTTCCTCCCCCACTCTTCTTATTTGTAAAAGCTCACTTTTTAGCAAGCTTGCGACGTTCGACTCATCGAACCAACCACCTAAATAAGAGTCTGTTCGCGGGCCATCGAGTTTTTACCTTGTCCTTTTTTTTGTAAAAAATTTTTGAAAAAACCAAAAATCCTAAAAAAGAATAAACTTTAAAAAAAGATAATAAATCAAAAAAATAAAATACAAAAAAAAATGATGAAAACTCTAAAAAATTGAAAAAATCTAAAAAATATTTTGTTAATTATGTAACGAATAAATCGAATATCCGAATTCTTAACCCTTTTCACTCTCCAAAAATAAGTTGCGAGTTAATTTATAAGCAAATTTTAGTTATTCTTTGCTTACTATTCATTTATTAATTGAAGATCAATAGATTTAGATATATGGGGTTAAGTTTTAAAAAAGTTTTTTATAATTTTTTTATTTAAATAGAGACCTATTTTCAGTATTACTTCTACTTATCTAAATAGTTGCACATTTCTTTTATTAGAAATAACGATCTTAGATTTCAATTATGTTAACCAAGTTTTTTTTTGAATTTTAGGAACGTTTAATTTATAAAAGTTGCTCTCGAAAACTTTTTATTAACCGTAGTTTTATTTTTGAACACAAACCTATCACCTTTTTTTCATGACATACTTGGCATGATTTCGATCCTTAAAAGATCCTATGTCAATGAGAATAAGATTTCGTTCCGTAAACATAGGCATCCAATATTTAAAAAGATTATATGTCATGGAGTAAGAGGATAAAATTCATTGCTCCTATACATATACATTGGATTATTATGAAGATTGTAAAAAAAAATTATGTTATGGAAAATAACATTTCATTTTCCTAACATCCATATACGAAAAAAAAAATCATTAGAGGTTCGAGTGAAAAAATATACCCTCGCCTCTAATTCAAATTCTTCTTCATATACCACGATATCCCACTCCACCAATCTCAAATAATCCTAGATTTAATTTTAAAATCTTTTTGAGAGCATAATTTGTAAATTAAATTATTTCCTGTAATTCTTACAAGCTCAAGTTTCATAAATCAAATCTATTTTTGTTAGCCTAACAAATAAAATTTTTTGCTATCTATTCGATCATATCAAAAGTTTTTAGCTGAAACTCTTCCTTTATTTAATTTTTGGCATAACTTAGCATTTAACTCTAAAACCCCGCATATTTATTTAGATCTTTATTTCAATTAATTCAAACGGTAGCTAAACTTAGGATTTCTTTAATTCATTATAAGTTCATCTCCAACTTTTGCTCTGGAATAGGAAAAGCTTAAGTATAAGGGTATTTGATGAGTTGTATATATTCCTATTTTGATGTACTTTAAATGAGTCATTTTACTTTATTTTTGTTATTTTTACTTAATTTTCTGTAATAAATTGCTTCTTTTATAGTAAATATTTTGCTAACTTAATTTATTTTATTTTTCAGCAAAATTCCAAAATCTACAAAAAGAGCCAAGTCACGCCCGTGTACTGTTGGTCACGCCCGCACCCAGGGCCTGACCCGTCAAATTCCATTGAATCAGCAATTTTTTGAAGAAATCGTGTGACACGACCTACGTCATGCCCTTGTCGAATGACATGCCCCGTGACCTGACCTGTGTAAGCCAGTTCGATGATTTTCCGCTCGACGTTCATCGAATCGACAGGACACGCCCGTGTCAGCCAACTCGACATGCCCGTGTTCCTCGCTCGACGTTCCGTGCTCGATGTTCCGCGCTCGACTTTCGTCGACACGACCTGACACGCCCGTGTCAGCCAACCCGACACGCCCGTGTTCCGCGCTCGACGTTCCGCGCTCAACGTTCATCGACACGACCTAACACGACCGTGTCAGCCAACCCGACACACCCGTGTTTCTCGCTCTCGACATTTTCCGCTCGACAACTTCCAGACTCGACAAACTCTCGTGACATTTTGCACTCGACATTTGTCGGCTCAACGCGACACGCCCCTGTCAAGATGCGACACGGGCGTGTACTCCTCCACCTGGCCCGACAAATCGCCGCTGACGACTTTCGATGCAAACGATGCCCAGTTCAACCTCCCCGACACGCCCACAGTCACGCCCGTGACCTGGGGCGTGACCACCGCGTTTTCAGCCGCAACGTCGAATCGCCGTCAAATCGCCAAAATCAGTCATGAATAGTGCCGATACGGCCCCTGACACGCCCGTGTCAGAGGGCGTGTACTTTGAAATTTTTTCTCTATAAATTCAGGGCTTCTGCCTGATCTCCTGTTCCAAATTTTTGAACCATTTTGTATAGGGGCTGGCTGCTTAAATGATTCCAAATGTTATGTAATGGAATTTTCTCCCTCTCTCTCTTTTATTTTCACTTTGTAGCCTCCTTTTATTATTAATGCAAATGTAGTTTTTTCCCATTACATGACTTTGGACTTCATCTATGTGCCCACTCTTATGCAATCTTATTTCTTTTTACTTTGTTTTAACTTAGTTTTTCGTCTTTTAAAATGCGTGTGTGAGTGTATGAGTATAGTTTTTATTTTGATGTTTTCATTAATTGTTCACATAACTATGTTAGACTTAGGATTTTTATAGCTTTTTATGCATTTCTATAAATCCGTAAAAGCGTTTTCAAAGTCATTTTTGTCTTTCATTAACTTAGATTTTCCCTTTTAGGTTGTAAAATTTCTCGTTATTTTCACTTTATTTTCACTTTTTAACAACTTTTACGGAGTTATAGGAATGTATATATAATCGTTTTAATTTTTCAAACACTTCATTTTCGCTTTTATTTTCAAAAACTTTTTGCCCGTTTAAATTTTATTTCTTCATTTCATTCATTTCTACTGCATTCTAGCGGTAGAAATGTATTCATTTTAATTTTTCGAGCACTTGTACTTCGTTTATTTGCAAACTTTTTTTGCTCCTTTAAATTTTATTTTAACTTTTTATGCATTTCTACCACATTCTAGCGGTAGAAATGTAGTTATTTTAATTTTTCAGCAACTTAGTTTTTTCTTTTTTCTTTTACGTGTGCGTGCGTGTATGAGTTAGTTTAAATTTCTTTCTTTCAATTCTGAAGAGTGCGTGCGTGTGTTGCATTTATTTTCGTCTACTTGTTAAGAGCTAAATGCCATGCTTTAATTTTCTCCTACTCGTTTGAGTAGGACTTGTGTGCATGTGTTTTACTTTCAAGTAGAGTACGTGAGTGTTAGCATTTATTTCTGCCTACTCGCTAGGAGTTAAATGGCAGGATTTTATTTACCGCCTACTCATTTGAGTTAAATGGCAGGTCTTTATTTTTCTGTAATTATTTAAGTAGTACTTGTAGTAGCATTTATTTACCGCCTACTCATTTTAGTTAAATGGCAGGTCTGTGAGTATGTTTAATTTTCAGTAGAGTGCATGCGTGGATGCATTTATTTTCTCCTACTCGTTTGAGTAGGACTTGCTTTATTTTGTCCCCCCCATTCATTTGAGCCGGGACTTGTAATTTTTCTGCTTTCATTTCAGTTCTACTCGTTTGAGTAGGACTTGCACTTTACTGCTTTCCTTTTACTGCTTTCTTTTATCGGTTTCATTTACTGCTTTAATTTTTTGCATTTTCATCGCTGTCGTCCCCATTCCGATGAGTGGCTAACCGTTCTTAGCCCTCAGTATCGAAGAGCATTGGGACAAATAAAATAGCTTTAAATAATTAAAGGTCCTGCTTTTCTAGATAATTAAAATTAACTTAAGGTTTGCCTAGGGTTTACGACGCGTAGGACCACATAATCGATGTGTGAGCCCTATTTCCGTTGTCCATACGCTAGCTAGCCGAGAGGCCGTGCGTATGGACCGATCACCCCTTGGTAAATGGAGTTCCGCACTAACCCTCGAGAGAGGAGGCACGCTAACTCTACAGGATTGGGTTCTCCACCCAATAGCAGGGTTCTTAGCGTAATGCTGACATTAAGAGGAATCCTTCGTCGGACGAGAGCCCGGTCGAATAGTCTTAGTGTTCAGGTGAGCGATAGTACTAGAGATAGGTGAGCTCATTTTAGTGGAACCTCCACGACAAAGTCTCCACCTTAATTTATTAGAAATTTAGGATCTCTTTTTATTCAAAGTTTATTTTAGTTCAATTTTATTGATGCCCTCGAGCTAAGCTCTTCATCGGCTCCACCTTTTTAAAGCTCTTTATTTTCTGCCTTTTCCCTTTATATATATAAAATTACCCGACAAGTAATTATCAGTAAAATAATAGTCCCCTCCAGGGAAGAGTAGAAATAATCGAACCGACCCCGAGAACAATACGACCTCGATATTCCACACCGGAATATCCAGTACTACACACAATAGGTGCACTTGCCTCCTTTCGTTAAAACTCGATTTAAACTGTTTTATATCCAAATAATAAATCCGCGTGCCTCATTTTCTAAATAAAACCAAATCCGCTTTTCTTAAATAAAACCTCCCGGGGCGCCTCGAGCTCGTAATAATTTTTGGAGTTTTAACCCCCATCACGTTCAGAGTCACATCATGCCTCATGGCTTATACTACATTGATTCCTCAAATGCAATGTATCGTGATATTATTTATTACCAAGTCCAACTTATGTATAATAATTAACCAACCTCCAAAATTAAGATGTGATTAAGAGGTCATTATTTTTTTTCTTCCAGACTCATGAATTATTACACCTCTACATAAACAGTAATACATAATTCAGAGAGTGTTCATCTTTCAAGCGTACATTAAGCGATCATTAATGATATTGATATTGATATAAATGACTCCGAATTGTTTTTCATATATAGTCTAATTCATAAATTTATAAACATATCTATCTAATAATGGTGAGATCTGACACAAATCGATTTCATCATAATGTGAATCTTAATAAATACTCATTACTTCTCCTGTAATTTCACCGTATACACCTTAGCAAACCAAAATTGATCTCTCCATAGTCATGAATTTCCAAAGGTGATCATGATGTTATCAACGTATGTGTCCTTGAAAGATAATTGTTGTCAACCTAAATCACCTAGGGGGGGGGGGGTGAATAGGTGAGTTGTGCGTCTTTTGCGGAATAAAAAATCTCAGAACACAGCACATATCTATCTACCAAATTATCACAGACGAGACAAGATTTGTAGTGGTTCCCCGATCTTGGGTATATCCACTTTCCCTCACCGATCTAGCAATATACTAGACTCGGCTACTCCACTATCTTGGATTGAAAATCAATCCTACCCTCGGAACAAAGTTCCTACAAACTCAATCCAACTAACTGGATCTACAACTTGGAAGGCAAAACTTCCCACAAATTCGGTGTTGAAAACTCCTACACTCGGAGAAAACTTCTCCTACAAGAATGAAAAATTGTTCAAGAAAATACAAACAATAATTTTTTTGTCAGATCTGCAAACAGTAACCAGGATCTTCTTCTTGTAAGCTTTGAGGAACTTTCAGAAAAGATGAAGAAAATCTCGGCAATAGATTTGGAATCTTCCTTGTCTTACATGATCGGAAAGAGGATGAGCAGTTGAGAAACGGGCTCGATCTGTAAAACTTCTTGAGTCTATTTCCTCTGAAAATCGAAGCCCTTGCAGGAGAAGAACAGCGGCGGCGGCGGCTTTCGTTCCGTGAAGAGAGAGAGAGAGAAACAACGACTTAGAGAGAGAGAGACTGCTGCAGAAATCTTTCCAATAAATATTCGTGAAAGCTTGAATTCTTGTTATTATTAGGGTTTGTCGATTAGACAGTCCTTTATATAAGAATAATGATAATAACAGTCATAATGGGTTTTAATGACGTATACGTGGACCAATCATGTCGCGGGATTTGAAAATCTATCAAATCTGGACTTAGAAGAAATTCCGGAGAAAAGGAAGAGATATACATGAGTGGATATATAACTACTCGATTAGGTAAAGGACTACTCGAGTAAGTGAAGGAAAATACTCGGGTATAAAATTCAGGACTACTCGAGTAGCTAGAGAACAACTACTCGAGTACATATAATCAACATACTCGAGTACTTAGAAGATCTACTCGAGTATACAGGAAATTTCACGGGAAGTGGAGTTGAACTACTCGAGTACAAGTTATACTACTCGAGTAGGTGAGTAGGACTACTCGAGTGGTTTGATGAACTACTCGAGTGGTTTGATGAACTACTCGAGTGATAGGACTTAGAAAAATTTCTAAAAACTGGAAAATGAGCTACTCGAGAAGTCAGACTGAACTACTCGAGAGGATATAGCCTACTCGAGTATATGAAAATACTTACTCGAGTAAATGACTTGGAATATATTTAGGAGGAGATAAATTTAGTTAACTCGAGTATGAAGCATGAACTACTCGAGTAGTAAGTGAACTACTTGAGTAAATAACTTATACTACTCGAGTATAGAAAATTTACTTTAGAGATAGAAGATAGTTACACGAGTCAGAAATTATAACTACTCGAGTATATAGATACTTACTCGAGTGTTTTACTTAGAAAAATTTGGAGAGCGAAATTTGAGCAACTCGAGTAAGAAGAAGTATCTACTCGAGTAGTCAAGTAAGCTACTCGAGTAAGTGACAGTCTACTCGAGTATGAAGCAAGTATTTCACTCGAGTAGTCAATGACCTACACGAGTAGAATACTTAGAGAATTTTTCAAAGTGGAAATTCTTTCTTCTTTGGAGAAATCAGCATCCAACTCTAATCACAAAGTCCAAGTGCTTGAATATGAAGGGTATCGCAATAGAGAGGCTACACATGAGTTAACACCTTGGGTCATACAATGAGGGAATACATTATATGGTCCCGTGTTTGGTGACCCATTGTAGACTGACATTGGTATACACTTCCCATTGGAATCCTGCAACCACATAACTCAAACAAAGAATCAAATACAACATAATTCATCTTAGTTTCAGGATGACTTCATCAAATCATGGTTAATGTGGACATAGGTCCCAACAATCTCCCCCTATTTGTTGAAGTCAGAACCCTTTACACTAAGGTGAATTAAAGATATAAAAGGAAGCTAAGTAGAAAAATTAGTGCAAGCAAGCAATAGACTATGATAAGAGATAATAAGAACAAAAACTTAGAATTATATAAATAAGAATATCCAAAGTTATTAGTTCTACAGTTAATCATTTCACACTCTCAAATATCCTTGAAGATCAGCTTTGATGTTGTTATTTGTCCAGTTTCTCTTGTTGTGTCCTCTGGTAACAATAAGGTTTTGGATAATACTTGGGAGGTCTTGGAGGGGCTGCAGGGTTGTTCCTCCCATGTTCTCTGTCATAGATTCTCCTTTTGATCATGTATTTTTCATAGAGTTCCCATTCATATGAGTTGTAATGAATATTTCTGCTCTCATGAATTCCATAACTACTCTGAGAGTTTCCAGAATCAGGGATTTGGAGGTTGGAGACCAAACTTCAGCATGTTCAGGAGCTTTAGCAGGAACAGTCTTTCTAGCAGAAGGGCCTTCACCATATTTCCTTTTCTTCTTGGAGGTTTTGATCTCTGAGGAGCATGAAGGAGAATGTCAGCAGGATCTTCTTCCCAGCCTTGAACATAGGTGTCTGGAGGAGCAACTGAGTCTCCAGGCCTGGGAGAGAAGGTAGGTTGTAGAGGAGCAGCTAGGGCAGAGGCAGCAGTAGCTAGAGGATTTAAGTGATGAGGAATGATGTTGGGGTCAACAACAAGGTCTGGTATAATCTGGTTGTGCATCCAGACAGCAGTGTCATAGGTATAAAATTTGACACTCTGTATCTGGGCTAGCACATCATCATGAATTGTCTGCACATGAGTTTCCCATATACCTGACTTCTGAGCAGCTAATTTTTCTACTTGTTCTTTGAGTTCTTTAATCAATCCCTCCCCATTTCTGATTTCAACAGATAACTTCTCTATAGTATCTTCTTTGAAAAGACCAACTTCTTCACATAGTTTCTCTTTATTGGCTTCATTTTTCTTGTCCAGCTCTATTTGATTGTTTGCAAGGGTGACACCTTGTTCCATAACTTTGCCAACACTAGTGATAGTGTGGTCGAGGGCTTTTCCACCAAGTTGAAATAGGTATCTGAGCTTGTCAGTATTATTCTGGATTTCAGCAAACCCTCTCCTCATCTCAAACTCAAGAGCAGTTACCTTGGGTGTAATGACAACTAGAGATTCATCAAAATATTTTCTCTGGTCTTGCAGCAGGAGAGAGATCTGGGACAACAAATCTGGAGAGGGAGAAGCAGCAGCAACAGTAGTTGAAGGAGCAGCAGATGAAGGAAGAGCAGAAGGAAGAGGAGGAGCTACCCATGGAGCTATTTCTTCAATGATCACAGAGTTGTGAGCTCTGGTTGTATGAATGATAGCATCCCCTTCTTCCATAACATAAGGGATAGAGAAATCTAAGTTTCTGAGAGGAGCCTCAGCTGGCTCAATAGAGGGCTCATCAGAAAGGAGAATTGTGTCTTGCTGGTCTTTGAGGGCAGGAGGAGATTTTTCTGGAGTCCTAGCTGGAGAATTGGCTGGAGATTGACCAGGAGTTGAGTCCTTGTGAAGTTCAGAGGATGGAGCTGGAGGAGATAGAGGAGGAGGAGGAATAGACAGCACTTCTTCAGAGAGTTCAACAATCATTGCATCTATAGCAGCAGCTGTTGAGAGAAGAGATTCTTGAGGTATCTGATCTGAAGGAGTTGCTGGAGTTTGTGGAGTATGGGGTAGGGAAAAAGTTGCTGGCTGAGGAGATGAGGTGGTTTTGGATGGAGAGGGCACCCTGACTGAGATAGAAGGAGCAGGCTCCCCCTCACTTGGTGCACCAGAGAAGCTGGCCACATGATGAGGTGAGGGAGATGGAGTTCTGTCCTCTAATAATGGAACTTCTGAAGTCTTAGCAGCTTGGGAAGCATTTTTTAGTTTGAGCTCCCATCTCTGAATAGAAGAAATGGAGACCTTCTTCATGTGGTGAAGAGGGGTCCCTTTGGAGAAGTTAAATACCTGAGGATTTATTTCATGGAGGAGCAGAGAGATTATCCTGGCGAAGTTGGGGGATTTTAAGCTGTCCTTGATTTTGTCCATAATCAGCATGCCAAACTGGTATTTCTTGCGGCAGACAATGGCTTGCATTATGTCGAAGAAATACAGTGGAATGTCTCTTATGGAGTTGGTCTTGCACAGTAAAATCTTTCCAATAACATCAACCAGAAACTTTCCTTCGGCATTCATGTCTGATCGTTTGATATACTGAGCTTCAGCCGAAATACCACAAAATAAGCTCGTTCTCTCAGAATCTTCATCATCTAGTTCATCTTCTTCGTCCACTATCGGTAGTCGGAGAAGTTGAGAGACAATGGTCTTGTTGAGTTTGATCTTCATACCTCTCACTTTGGATTTCAGGACTTGTCCATGTCGCTTGAACTCTAGATTGGAGAAAAATTCTGCTACCTCAGGGAAGAGGATCCGGCAGGGTTCTTACAGGATGAAGGAGAGCCCGTCGGTGTCTAGAAGAATCAGTAAGTTGCGGAAATCATCTGAAAGCTCGGCAATCCCGGCGGTAATAAGTTCCGACCCTACACCAATCTTGGAGACTGTTGGGTATTGTATCCACAATTACCTGGATTTGAGGAAGCCACCTGTCAAGCTAAGATGAATTCACAATGTATTTGATGAAACCTCTTAAGTTGTACTTGCAGTTCTTCCACGCTAAGTGCACACCAATGTCAGGGTGCAGTAGGTCAATATACACGGGTCTGCACGACGTAATCCCTCGCTGAGCAGATCAGTGTGTTGGCCTACGTGTACTCTCTCTATTGGAGTGCACTTACTTTCAAGTACAAGGCCGTGTATATGCAAGCGAAGACAAGGAGCAAGGATGGGTCAAGGAGCAGCTCTTGGGTGAAAAGACGAAAATTCGTCTAAGTATAATTCGACGAGAATCACTGATGCCGATGATCACTAGTCTCGCCGAATCGTCGAGAATCATTAGTGATTCTCGCCGACTCTTTCCGGATACCTCAAAACGGTGCCAAGTAAGATTCGGCGAGAATCACTAATGATTCTCGCCGAACCCGTCGCTGAGCAGATCATGAATACCAAGTGAAAATCGTTGAGAATCAACAAGTGAATCGTCGAGAATCACCAGTGATTCTCGACGAATCGTCGAGAATCATTAACTGATTCTCGCCGATTCGTCGAGAATCACCAATGATTCTCGACGAATTTTACTTGGCGTTTTCTCTGGATGCTGCTGGACCGGATTCTGCCGCTGGACTATTTTGAACCGGAATTCGGGTGTCTACGTGTGGGACCCACAACGGTCATATTATAAGTGTCTACAGTGTATAAATACTCGGGTATTTTTGAACAGTATGAGGAGCGAAGAAAAGAAGAAATACGCGAGCACGGACGAACCCTAAATCGCCGCTTCCGCTCCGCCGCCGCCGCTGCCGCTCGCGACAAGGTGTTCGCCGGTTGATCGTGGTTTCTTCCCGATCTACGGTTATAGAAGCCTAGCTAAGCTCAGCGTCTCACGTGTCTAACCGGAGATCTCTTGTCTCTCGATTTGTAGATCGGGAAAGTCTTCCCCATCCGAATCGATCGAGACGATTGATCCTAGTGTGACCGTTGGTAGACCTAGATAGCTTCGCTATGAAGTTTGGATCTCTAAGGAAGTGCAGCCGCTCATTGTTGTCACCGCCGATTCCGTGAACCTTGCCGCCGCCCATCTTGCCGCCGCCGGTTCCGGGGAGATCCTCTCCAAGAGAGATCTAAGGTTGTGGACTCCTTGTGGACGTCAAGAACACGTCGTCAACAAAGAGGGACATCTTAGTCTCCAAACGAAGTTTGTATCTCGCGTACATTCTAGTTTTACTTTTGTTGTAAAGGAACGGTTGTTCTGTATTGTAAGGGTTGGGTGCAACCCGGTTTGTGGGAGTGTTGACTCCTACGTGTGGAAGGGTTCCTTCCGATAGTGCAGGGATTGGATTTCAATCCTGTTGGAGAAGTGACCGAGTCGTCCCTTGTTGGAAGATAGGTCGAAGGGGGAAAGTGGATGTACCCAAGTCGGGGAACCACTATAAATTGCCTGTGTATTCTGTGTGTTGTGCTGTTTATTTTCATTGTGCAGGTACAATCTTAAATTTCGCAAAAACGCTGCACGTCACCTATTCCCCCCCCCCCCCCCCCATAGGTGAAGCTAGTTGACACTAGGTGGACTTTCAAGTGGTATCAAAGCGAGGTTACTCATCAAAAAGGTTAACACCTTGAGTAGAATCCTGCCAACAGTGTCAGAAGCATGGAGCTGGATTATGAGATATCGCCACTCAAACTCCCCGCATGCACAAAGGATTATTATCCCATCTGGAGGATGAGAGTGTCGTATCACTTGGATGCTATCGATCCTCGAGCATCCTTCATCCTGGAAGAGGGTCCGTTTATTCCCATGAAGACCTCCGACTCTGGAATCCAAGTGCCCATGTGCATTGCTGAGATGTCAGAGACGGAACTGTCACTATTTAACTTGGACGAGAGGATTCGTCAAATTATCTTGGATATCTGGTCTGGAGCTTTTCGTTCTAGATTAGAAAAATGTAGGACGGCTAAATCCATGTGGGTGATGATCTCAGAGTTGATGGGGGAGTCAGAGAAAGCTGGAATATGCTGTCAACCAGATGATGAAGCCTATGTGGGGGTCCTCACCTCTGAAGATGAAGGCAAGGATCTCTTGGACAGCATCAGAGCTCCAGTGTCCGTGTCTGAGACTGAAGAGACCAGTGAGGAAAGCAGCTCTGATGAGGATGACGCAATGGTCACTGGCTCGAATGACAATAACACTGAAGAGCAGGTAACTTCTTCATCCTGCCCCATCTCTTTTGAACTTTCTGAAGACAGGAACTGCTTTCCTCCAGAAGATTCTTATTCTCTGAAGAGAGCCCTTCAGTCAAGCAACCTACTTGCTGAGGAGCAAGCTCAAGAGATTGCTCGACTGAAGATCTTGTTGGTTCTCCAATTGGCGTCCAACAAGGTCAAGGACTCCAAAATCTCAGCTCTAGAAAGTAGTCTAGAAAATGAGAAAAGAATAGTATCAAACTTTTCCAAGGTTGATGCTATAAAGAGAAAGCAAGAAAATGGGTGGATCTCCCGGATTATCAATTCGTGGAGAAATGGGGAAACGATATTCCGACCCCCCACACCAAGCAGGAAGGCAACTTATCATGCCTTCAGGTATGACCACAGGAATAGTCGTGGTCACTGCAAGGGTGATCTGTCCCCTTGTGGAGACACCCGGAGTGCAAGGGCCGTCGTGGCCACCCATGCGAGAATACCTAAGGCTCAGCCTGAGCCCTTTGTATTCACTGCCACTACCTCAACTCGGTGTGAATCTGCATGTCACAGCTCACAGAAGACTTCTCACCACCCGAGGACACAGGATAGGGAGGATAGAAGTCATGGTGTAAGCCTTCATGGGGCCTCAGGAAGGGGATGCCTGAAAGAAAGGCACCACCTTCCCGGCCTCATGACGCTCACAACATGCATTCCTTCCACCCTTCCACGTGTCACGATGGAAGAGGAAATTGTGTGATACAATCATGCTCTATCCCGTTTAGACCTAGGACCGTTACTACCTCAGTTGCTAGATCAGGTCGGAAACGGCGATACAAAATTCACCCATGTTGGTGCTGTGGCAAAGTGGGGCACTTTGCCATCGACTGTTGGCACAACCCCTCTGTGCCAAAGGCAAGGGCTTATCCACATTCACGGGACAGAGGTAGTCTTCCTGGCGGGTTTTCTGAAGGAAGGCAGTCGAGTGCTTATGCTAACAGGAACCTAGGACCCAATCTGATTTGGGTTCCTAAGGTAAAGTAATTCTTTCTTGCAGGGTAGTCTAGGTTCCCTTAAATATGATGGGAACTAGACAGTTGGTGGCTCAAGAATAAATTGGAACAAGCGTCTGGAATAACAGATGTGATATCCAATTGAGCTTATTCTCATCGAGCTCCTAATATGTTTTACCTGGGGGACTAAATGATCACTCTCATAATCCCAGGTACGTTTGCTCAGTTCCAGGACTTGAGTCATAGGGTATCCTCAGTTATATATATATATATATATATATATATATATATATATATATATATATATACATACATACATATACATTATACGTTTACTTCACTTGTATGTAAGTACATCTAAGGAATGTCAACTGGTATGAGGGTGATTGCAAGTCAGTTTTTTCTTGATCACTTTCTAGTTATCCTTGAATCATCTAATAACATGAAGGAAAAAGTTCTTATTACATTGGCCTTGAAAAGCTTATTTAGGAATCCTTGTTATTGTTCTAACCTCTTCCTTTAGTATTCCCTTCATGAACTAGGAATTGATTTTATGATGGCAAATGTACAAGAAGGACCTGTAACATATGCAAAGCGTATTTACTAGCCTTTGAGGAAACTTAACAGATATTCATCACTCGTTGCAGAAACCCTGAAAGAAATCATGAATTTTCCATTGGTTCACTAAAAACTAGCGAAGATTGTCATCAAGAAATATATGGAAAAGCCGGAAACCCGTGAAATTCATTCTAAATCCCGTTTATCTCACGTGATCTCCCGCCGAACTCATCTTTATGTACATTAGAATTCCTCCGACCCTTCACCTTCCATAAGAATCCCGCCGAAGGAGCACACTATACGAATCCCTCCGAACTACGCAGGAGACGCGCCAAATCACACTAGGTCTCTACCGCCGACTCTTCCCATTCCCACCGACTCGTGGAAGCACGCCGAATCTCGCCGACTCTCTCCGCAGGGGACTCTCTCCTTCTCCGCCGGAAACTCGCCGAGGGGCAACTCACCTACTCCCGCAAGACTCACCGCCGCATGGGAAACTTACCGGAAGGGCACCTCGCCGACTCCTGTAGGAAAGCTCGCCGAATCGGTCTCCATCGAAGCTCTCCCGCAAGAATTCCTCCGAAGCTCTCACCTATGATCTCTCCGAGTTTCGATTCTTCTCCGCTCGAACTAACTCACCGTCTACACCGTTACGTATCCCCTCACCATCACTTGGACTTGATCACTAGTATCGCTTACTTTTTGATTTTTGATCAAGCGTAGAATAGGGCTTCTCCCCTTAGATCTGCAATGAATCCAATGACAACTGCTGGGTTGGTCACTGGTTGCGAGCTTGTTCGAACTGGATTCTCTCACGCCTCTGACGAATTCAGAAACATTATTCTGATGCTGGAAGAGGCTGGGCTTTCATTCGTCCTGGAGCACCCTTGCAAAATCTTGGACAAAGAGGTGCTGGAGTTCTTCGCTACCGCAAGACTCCGGAATGGAGATTCACTAATCAAAAGCAATGTGGCTGGGGCAAAGGTCAAGATGTCTGCCAGCAAGCTGACCCGCTTCCTGCAGCTCTCTAGCTCGGAGGACGAGGACTATCTTGAGTAAGAAGACAAAGGCAGGACTCTCCTATTCTGTGGTCTCCCACGAGGAACTCGGTCGATCAAGCGCAAGGATATGAATGAAGAAGGGAAGCTTCTGTCTGACATCATTGGAAAGGTGCTCATCTGCAAGCCGGGCTCTCATGACCATATCTCAGCGGATATGTTCAAGATCTTAATAGCTATTGTCTGCCGTAAACGGTTCAACTGGGGGGCGTTGCTGTTCGAGAAGATAAAGGACACCTTGAGCTCTCCGAGTTTTGGCCGCATCATAAGTCTATATCTAAATCAGCTAAATGGAGACAAGTTTGATATGAGTAAAGGTGTTCCTTTCCACTACTTGAAGAAGATGGACTCAAGTGTGTTTGACCGATGGGAGAGGCATATTGGGCAGACTGCAGTGGAAGAACAATAGGGAGTATCTCCAGCAGTCACCCCCAGTGAAATTCCTAATACCTTGACTGCAGGAATCGAGGGGGAGCCTCTACCCCCTCATACTGATGTAGTATCTGACATCTCCCAGGTGGCCAGGGATGTTGTGGCCGAAATACAAGAAGAAAGTGACACTGTACTGGAGACTGCTGACAACGAATTGGAAGAGGCTGCTGATAAAGATGATTTCATGGATGATGACGAAGAGGATGACGGGAATGAGGGAAATGAAGCATTGGAGGCTCTGGATCTCATTGAACCTCCATCTGACAAGCATGCACCTGAAATCGTTCCTTACAACATTGCTGCACCAGTGGAGGGGGAGTCAAACAAATCTACCGAGGCCGCCAGCATTCCCCTATTAGAGACTGTGCTTGTATCCAGCTCTACAGATGCGTCCGCTGAAGAGCAAGGCCAAGAAGTGCCTCCGGCTCTTCCATTACGAGATGAGCTTGCCACTCACACTGTAAATATCATTCAGGGCATCGTGAATGAGCTTAAAGCTTCCTTTGATAAAGCTCAGAATCAAATGCTGCAAAGAATTAAGACATCTGAAAATCTCATGCTCAAGAATATGGTGGAGATCAATCATAAACTTGACGTGATGGACAAGAAATTTGAAGAAAAGTATACCGTGGCCGGCGAAGCAGTCACACTTCTTATGGCCGGATTGAAAAAGAACACTGATACTCTTGCTGTAGTAAATCAGAATGCTCATGTTGTAGCAAAAAACATTCAAAAGTTCGACGGTAATATGGTCACTCTCAACGCCAATCAGCAGTCCTTGGTCACTGAATTCACCAGAACTACGAAGCATATTGATGACTCCCTGCACTCCTATGCAAACTCCATAGCAGTCGAAGCCAAAAAGGGGGAGAAGGAATACATAGCTAAGATGGCTGAGCTCCGAGAGGTCATGATCAAAAACTTCGAACAGTCCAACAAATACGTCTATGACAGCAGCTGGTGGATGCTCCACCAGGCGTTAGGCGTCGCCTTGCCTGAAAATCATCCTGCGGGTATTCATGCTCCTGAGACTTCTACGGCCGCTGAGGGAGTAAGTGCTGCTGAGGGATTAAGTGCAAGTACTGCAGATGTTCCCATAAGTGAAGCTGATGCTAGGGCTCTCTCCAAAGCTAAACTGAGGAGCATGTTTGACCAAGAGGCCCTAGCAAAAGCCAGGGGCAAGAGAAAAGCTCTGGAAGGGACCTCCAAGGAGACACTAGCTGAAAAGAGAATCAGAATGAGTGAGGAGGACGTACGAAACGAAAAGTGGAGTCCAGTTTCAAAGAACATCATCTTGGACACCTTCTGGCTACAAGAAAAAGGAGAACTCAATCGAAACGAAGTATACAGCCAGTATGAGTGGGAAAGGTACAAGACGTATGAAGCAAAACGAAACATCTTCTTCAGAAACAACACGGATGCAGATAAAGTTACTCCTCCCAGATACTATCCGAAGCCTAAAGAGTACATGAAGAGACAAAGGAAGAAGTTTTTGGCGCAAAAATTCAAGGATGACTTAGCTAAGGAAAGATAGTCAATAACTTGTAGCTTGTCATTCTCTCCTAAGAACATTTAATGATTATTGTTATGATATGAACAATTCTGAGATTATATATATATACATGTGTATTTGAATTTGTGAATGACTCAAGTCCTGATCTGGTTGCTTATATTCTCTTGTGTTGCATGTTTAACTTCTGAATGCTGTTTTTATTATTTGATTGGTGTTATTCATCTTAGCTAGTAGGGTTTTGGCTTCGTCAAATAGGGGGAGATTGTTGGGTATTGTATCCACAATTACCTGGATTTAAGGAAGCCACCTGTCAAGCTAAGATGAATTCACAATGTATTTGATGAAACACTTTAAGTTGTACTTGCAGTTCTTCCACGCTAAGTGCACACCAATGTCAGGGTGCAGTAGGTCAATATACACGGGTCTGCACGACGTAATCCCTCGTTGAGCAGATCAGTGTGTTGGCCTACGTGTACTCTCTCTATTGGAGTGCACTTACTTTCAAGTACAGGGCCGTGTATATGCAAGCGAAGACAAGGAGCAAGGATGGGTCAAGGAGTAGCTCTTGGGTGAAAAGACGAAAATTCGTCTAAGTATAATTCGACGAGAATCACCAAGTGATTCTCGCCGATTCGGCGAGAATCACTAGTGATTCTCGCCGAATCGTCGAGAATCACTAGTGATTCTCGCCGACTCTTTCCGGCTACCTCAAAATGATGCCAAGTAAGATTCGGCGAGAATCACTAATGATTCTCGCCGAACCCGTCGCTGAGCAGATCATGAATACCAAGTGAAAATCGTTGAGAATCAACAAGTGAATCATCGAGAATCACCAGTGATTCTCGACGAATCGTCGAGAATCATTAACTGATTCTCGCCGATTCGTCGAGAATCACCAATGATTCTCGACGAATTTTACTTGGCGTTTTCTCTGGATGCTGCTGGACCGGATTCTGCCGCTGGACTATTTTGAACCGGAATTCGGGTGTCTACATGTGGGACCCACAACGGTCATATTATAAGTGTCTACAGTGTATAAATACTCGGGTATTTTTGAACAGTATGAGGAGGGAAGAAAAGAAGAAATACGCGAGCACGGACGAACCCTAAATCGCCGCTTCCGCTCCGCCGCCGCCGCTGCCGCTCGCGACAAGGTGTTCGCCGGTTGATCGTGGTTTCTTCCCGATCACCGGTTACAGAAGCCTAGCTAAGCTCAGCGTCTCACGTGTCTAACCGGAGATCTCTTGTCTCTCGATTTGTAGATCGGGAAAGTCTTTCCCCATCCGAATCGATCGAGACGATTGATCCTAGTGTGACCGTTGGTAGACCTAGCTAGCTTCGCTACGAAGTTTGGATCTCTAAGGAAGTGCAGCCGCTCATCGTTGTCGCCGCCGATTCCGTGAACCTTGCCGCCGCCCATCTTGCCGCCGCCGGTTCCGGGGAGATCCTCTCCAAGAGAGATCTAAGGTTGTGGACTCCTTGTGGACATCAAGAACACGTCGTCAACAAAGAGGGACATCTTAGTCTCCAAACGAAGTTTGTATCTCGCGTATATTCTAGTTTTACTTTTGTTGTAAAGGAACGGTTGTTCCGTATTGTAAGGGTTGGGTGCAACCCGGTTTGTGGGAGTGTTGACTCCTACGTGTGGAAGGGTTCCTTCCGATAGTGCAGGGATTGGATTTCAATCCTGTTGGAGAAGTGACCGAGTCGTCCCTTGTTGGGAGATAGGTCGAAGGGGGAAAGTGGATGTACCCAAGTCGGGGAACCACTATAAATTGCCTGTGTATTCTGTGTGCTGTGCTGTTTATTTTCATTGTGCAGGTACAATCTTAAATTCCGCAAAAACGCTGCACGTCACCTATTCCCCCCCCCCCCATAGGTGAAGCTAGTTGACACTAGGTGGACTTTCAGAGACGACGTCCATGATCCAGAATCGTGGAAAAAGCTCTGTTGGGGGGAAGGGGAAAAGGCACGGCTCTGCAATTTCTCGAAGGAAGTCGAAGCGGTAGACAGGTACTCGAGAGATTGGAAATGATTTTGTATAGAATTAATTTGGAATTTCGAATTTATAAACCCTAGGTTTATGTCTAATCATCTAGAAGGAAATAACTTAAAAGGAGAAGGCGGCATAAGCCTTGGGTTGGCTTATAAGAAAATTAGAAAATCCACAGAGAGACCTACACGAGAGATAAAGGGGTAATCGAGTAGATTACTTAAGTACTCGAGTAGATAAATCGGCTGACTCGAGTAGATGAGGTGTACTACACGAGTACTTGAACTGCCTTACTCGAGTAAGTTGAATGGACTACTCGAGTAGGTCCTTATTGCCTTACTCGAGTAAGTAAAATAGACTACTCGAGTAGGTCCTTAACTACTCGAGTAGGACAAGTCTGAAATAAATTTCAATACCAAGTTGACTAACCCTTTATTTTCCTTTGCTTTCCTGAAATCCAAACTTCTTTAATCTTCCTTGTTGAGCATCCCAAGTTCAGTTTTGAAGAATGAGAACTTGGTCTCGTCCAGCGGCTTCGTGAAAATATCTGCAACTTCTTGTCTGTGGTGACATATTGAAGATCTATGTCCCCATGCTCTACATGCTCCCGGATGAAATGATACCTTAGCTCGATATGCTTTGTCCGGCTGTGCGAGACTGGATTGTTGGCTATTGCAATTGCGCTGGAAGAGTCGCAAAATAATGGGACATTCTTGAACTTCATGTTGTAATCCTCGAATTGATTCTTGATCCAGAGTAACTGTGCGCAGCAACTGCCTGCATAGATGTACTCTGACTTGGCCGTTGAGATTGCGACATAGTTCTTCTTCTTACTACTCCAGGAGACTAGCCTTCTTCCAAAGAATTGGCACGTCCCGGATGTGCTTTTCCTGTCATCTTTGCTTCCTGCAAAATCTGCATCTGAAAAACCAATTAGTTCGCTGTCATTACTTCTTGGGTACCATAAGCCAAGATTTGGTGTACCTTTAAGGTATCTCAAAATCCGTTTTGCAGTAGCGTAGTGAGATTCCTGAGAGTTCACCTGAAATCTAGCACAAACACATGTTGAAAACATTATGTCAGGTCTACTGGCAGTAAGGTAGAGCAAGGAACCAATTATGCTTCTGTACTTGGTTTCATCAAAAGGTTTCCATTTTTCATCCTTGTCTAGAGACATAGTTGAGCCCATTGGAGTGCTCATAGAGGTTGCGTTCTCCATTCCAAATTTCTTAATCAGCTCTTTGGTGAACTTGGTCTGCGAGATGAAAATTCCATCTTCAGATTGTTTCACCTGAAGCCCTAAGAAATACTTCAGCTCGCCCATACTGCTCATTTCGAACTTCCCTTGCATAAGTTTTGAGAACTTTTTGCAGAGGTTGTCGTCTGTAGAACCAAAAATAATGTCGTCGACATAGATTTGCACTAGCAAAATCTTGCCTTTAATTTACCTAAGAAATAATGTCTTGTCTATCTTTCCCCATATGAACTTGTTCTCAAGTAGCAAGCTAGACATCGTCTCATAACAAGCTCGAGGAGCTTTTTTCAGACCATATAGGGCCTTGTGCAGGAAATAGACATAATCAGGAAAGTTAGGATCAACGAAACCTGGAGGTTGTTCCACATACACTTCCTCCTTTATGTTACCATATAGGAAGGCATACCTCACATCCATCTGATAGACTTAGACGGTGAAGCCATTGAATGCGGCATATGCTAGGAACAACCTTATTGCCTCCAGCCTTGCCACTAGGAGCATACGTCTGGTCGAAGTCGATTCATTCTTCTTGACGATAACCTTTAGCGACAAGTCTGGCCTTGTTCTTTATGATCGTCCCGTCTTCGTCCATCATGTTCCTGTAGACCCATTTCGTTCCAATGACGTTCTTTCCTTTGGGTCTTGGAACATGCTTCCATACATTGCAGCATTTGAACTGATTTATCTCTTGTTCCATTGCCAATATCCACGATGCATCTGAGTTTGCTTCCTCAAACTTCTTCAGTTCAACATGTGAGAGAAAACTTAAATAAAGATTCTCATTAGTTGTACCTCTTCGAGTTCTGACACCGTCTCAGGGATCTCCTATGATCTGTTCCATGGGATGATCCTTCAAATGTCTGAGCTCTAGAGTTCTTGCATATGGATTATCTTCAATCACTGGAGTGATTTCTTCATCTTAGATGACTCCTTCATCTTGATCATCAGCCTCTCCAATAGGGGTTGGAGTGGTGATCTTGATGAACTTTTCGCCTTTGTCTTCGGACTGTTCATCCAAGCTAGTTTCTTTCAGCTTTGCACCTGCATCTTCAATGAGCACACTAGACAGATTGCTTTGCAGCAAGCTCGTCTCATCAAATACAACATGTATCGATTCTTCTACCACCAGGGTTTTTCTATTAAATATTCTATATGCCTTACTATGGCTACTATAACTACAAAAGTACCTTCAAAACTCTTTTCGCTGAACTTGGTGGTATGATACTTACCATTGTTAAGTACGAAGCATTTACAACCAAAGATTCTAAAGTATGAGATAGTTGGCTTCCTGCCCTTTAGAAGTTCGTAAAGTGTCTTATCGTGGTTTTTGTTTATGAGTGCTCGATTTTGCACGTGGCATGCAGTGTTGATGGCTTCAGCCCAGAAGTACTCTGGAAGTGAAGCATCACTCAACATTGTCCTGCAGGACTCTATGAGTGTTTTGTTCCTTCTCTCAGGCACTCCGTTCTGTTGTGGAGTACGAGGAGAGGAAAACTTATGAAAGATACCTAAGCTTTCACAGAATTCTGTCATGGCCCCAGATTTGAACACTGTTCCGTTGTCACTTCTGATTTTGACTATGGAGCAGTTGTACTCATTCTGGACTTGCCTGACAAAATTAGTAAAGATGTCGAAGGTATCTGACTTGTGTTTCAGAAAGAACACCCACGCAAAGCGCGAGTAATCATCAACAATTACCAACGTATAATCTTTACCTCCCAAACTTCTAATTTGTAGTGGACCAAACAAGTCCATGTGCAGTAGATGAAGACATATATTAGAATCTTTGCCAATAACGCTTTTAAAGGTAGCCCTTGTTTGCTTTACTTTTACGCACGCATGACAAGGTCTATCTTTGACGCACTTGACATTTAGGGCATCACGTACTAAGTTTATTGAAAATAATTTATTAATAGTTTTGAAATTAATATGTGCTAATCTCTTGTTCCATTGGTCACCAAGGGACGAACTATCTTTTTCTAAAAGACACACTGGTGTAGAGGAATCTATACAAATGAAATTTAAACAAAAAATATTCCTGCTTCGAGTGCCGGATAAAATCGTTTCCATATTGTCGATGGATTTTATCAAGCACTTATTAGCATGGAATTCAACTATGTATCCTTTATCGCAGAGTTGGCTTATGCTTATGAGATTGTGTTCCAATCCTTCGACATAAGCCACATCCGAGAAGGATATATTGCTGTTAGTAATCATACCATAGCCTCTAGTAATTCCACAGTCCGAACCTCCAAAGATGACCTTTGGTCCATTCACAACTGGAGTAAAATTCTGAATGAGGCTTCTAGTCCAGGTCATATGCCGAGAGCAACCGCTGTCCAAATACCAGATTGGCATTTTGTTGGCCTTTGGACATACCTGCAATCATAATCAATTCGCCTTAGGAACCCAAACATGTTTGGGTCCTTGGTCTCGGGTTAGAGTACTCCCCCTACGAGTGTTAGCATTATGAGCAGTCTTTCTCATATTGCTGACATGAGGGGTTGCAGTGTTTCTGGGATTGAACAAGCAATCAATGGCGAAGTGACCAATCTTGCCACATCACCAACAGTCAAATCTGTTGTACCTTTGCCTCATGATCTCCTGCTTGACCTTTTGGAATTGTGGTCTAGTAGGGGCAGCATTCTTGGAGGAAGATGCCTCATGATGATGGCAATCACATGGCTTCTTCTCCTTTTTATGCTTTTCTACAACAGGCCTTATCTTTGGTGCCTTCTTGAAGTTATGACCATGATTGAAAGGGCCATAGCTCTTAAGAACAACTTCTTCATAAGGTGCCTTGAAGACACTTTCGCCAAAGTTTCTAGGTCGAGTCCATCCTTAATAGCGAGACTTTGGCTCTACATAAGTAGGCCTAGCAAAGTGCCTGTAGGATGAGTCAAAATCAAACTCAGTTGATGGAAAGATGACTTTCTTGAATGTAGTCTGATCTTGAGGGGCTTTCCCCTTTTCTTTGGCTAAGGCCTTTTTTGCGGCCTTATTCTTCCGTTGAGACTTATTTCTCCTAGAGGATTTACTAGGAGCTTCTTCATGGCCTAGCCCAGCTCCCTTGGCCTTTGTTGAGAATTCAACAACAAATGGAAAAACTGTTTTGGGCTTCGAGAAACTTTCAACAAGTTTCTTTTCAGCGGCAAGTTGTCCCTCCAATTCCTTGATGATTTTCTCTTTGAGGTCAAGGTGCTCAAGAGCCTTATTATACTCTTCAATAGCATTATTGAAGTTTTCTTCGAGGGAGTCAGTCTTTGCGACTTTCTCTCTCAAGATGCTCTCTTCGGCTTTCAGAGATTTGATCTCTTTAGCCTGAGTCTTCACGACTCGACGATATTTGTCGTAAGCCATGATTAACTCCTTGTACTGGGCCATTAGTTCTGACTCATCATCAGAGGAGCTATCCTCACAATCATGTTCAGTCAAACCATGTTTGTTCTGTTTAGAAGAATACCTGTCATGGCTACTTGAGCCTTTTCTTTATCGATCACCATCGTGTCGTGATCTTCTATAGGAGGCATCCTTGCTTTTCCATTGCTTCTTCTTGTTCAAGAATTTCTTGAACTGACGTGAGAGCAGTGAGAACTCTAGTTCTGATAGCTCAGAGCCTGAGGTACTAGGCTCAGAAGTTTCTTCTTCTTCACTAATTTCTGGAGCTGGAGCAGGGGAGGCAGCCTTGGTCTTTCTAGATGTGTCTGCCTTGAGAGCAATAGATTTTTCTTTGAGAGCAGACCTGCTCTTCTCTTCTTCAGCTTTCCTGGTGTTGAGTTGAAGCTCATATGACATAAGCTTCCCGAAGATATTTTGTGGGTCTGTATCAGCCAGCTTCCTGAACTCCCTGATGGCACAGACCTTGTTGTCCCATTCTTTGGTCAGGAATCTTAGGAACTTGTCATTCAGTTCTCCATTAGTGAATACTCTGCCATAGACTCTTAGGCCATTCACTATCTTGAAAAAGTTCTCAAATGTATCAGCAATGGTCTCTTTGCTTCCCTGTCGGAAGGCTTCATACTTCTGATTGAGGAGGGATCTCCGATCATCCCTTACTTCTTCTATACCTTCCATCAAGGTAACCAAGGACTGCCACATCTCCTTTGCAGATTGGCAGTGGATTAGGTTCTGCAGCATAGATTCATCAACTGCACTTGCTATAATGTTTTTAGCTTTCTTGTCTAGTGAGACAAGTGCAATCTCGTCCTTGTCTAAATCCATCAGCTTCTTTGGAACCTTGTTGGTAGGATCTATAGTGGAGACAGTCATAGGGATATAAGGACCTTCTTCAACTATCATGAAGATCCTCGGATCCATAGCTTTCATAAAGAAATTAATCCTTTCTTTCCACATGGGAAAGTTGTTCTTGTTGCATAGAGGAAGCTTGGCAAAATCCTTTGCCTTGTCCATGATGGGTAGATCTCAAATGACAACTATTGCAGGAACTGATCAAGGTGTTAACCTTTTAACGATCAACCTCCCTCTGATACCAATTGAAAGATAATAGTTGTCAACCTAAATCACGTAGAGGGGGGTGAATAGGTGAGTTGTGCGTCTTTTGCGGAATAAAAAAATCTCAGAACACAACATAGATATATCTACCGAATTATCATAGACGAGACAAGATTTATAGTGGTTCCCCGATCTTGGGTACATCCACTTTCCCTCACCGATCTAGCAATATACTAGACTCAGCTACTCCACTATCTCGGATTGAAATTCAATCCTACCCTCGGAACAAAGTTCCTACAAACTCAATCCAACCAACTGGATCTACAACTCGGAAGGCAAAACTTCCTACAAACTCGGAGTTGAAAACTCCTACACTCGGAGAAAACTTCTCCTACAAGAATGAAAAATTGTTCAAGAAAATACAAACAATAATTTTTTCTGTCAGATATGCAAACAGCAACCAGAATCTTCTTCTTATAAGCTTTGAGGCACTTTCAGAAAAGATGAAGAAAATCTCGGCAACAGATCTAGAATCTTCCTTGTCATACACGATCGGAAAGAGGATGAGCAGTTGAGAAACGATCTCGTTCTGTAAAACTTCTTGAGTCTATTTCCTTTGAAAATCGAAGCCATTGCCGGAGAAGAACAGCGGCAGCGGCGGCTTTCGTTCCGTGAAGAGAGAGAGAGGAAACACCGACTTAAAGAGAGAGAGACGGCTGCAGAAATCTTTTCAATAAATTATCATGAAAGCTTGAATTCTTGTTATTATTAGGGTTTGTCGATTAGACAGGCCTTTATATAAGAATAATGATAATAACTGTCATAATTGGTTTTAATGACGTATACGTGGACCAATCATGTCGCGGGATTTGAAAATCTATCAAATCTGGACTTAGAAGAAATTTCGGAGAAAAGAAAGAGATATACACGAGTGGATATATAACTACTCGAGTAGGTAAAGGACTACTCGATTAAGTGAAGGAAAATACTCAGGTATAAAATTCAGGACTACTCGAGTAGCTAGAGAACAACTACTCGAGTACATATAATCAACATACTCGAGTACTTAGAAGATCAACTCGAGTATACAGGAAATTTCACGGGAAGTTGAGTTGAACTACTCGAGTATAAGTTATACTACTCAAGTAAGTGAGAAGGACTACTCGAGTGGTTTGATGAACTACTCGAGTGATAGGACTTAGAAAAATTTCTGAAAACTGGAAACTGAGCTACTCGAGTAGTCAGACTGAACTACTCGAGAGGATATAGTCTACTCGAGTATATGAAAAGACTTACTCGAGTAAATGACTTGGAATATATTTAGGAGGAGATGAATTTAGTTAACTCGAGTATGAAGCATGAACTACTCGAGTAGTAAGTGAACTACTCGAGTAAATAACTTATACTACTCGAGTATAGAAAATTTACTCTAGAGATAGAAGACAGTTACACGAGTCAGAAATTATAACTACTCGAGTATATAGATACTTACTTGAGTGTTTTACTTAGAAAAATTTGGAGATTGAAATTTGAACAACTCGAGTAAGAAGAAGTATCGACTCGAGTAGTCAAGTAAGCTACTCGAGTAAGTGACAGTCTACTCGAGTATGAAGCAAGTATTTCACTCGAGTTGTCAATGACCTACACGAGTAGAATACTTAGAGAATTTTTCAATGTGGAAATTCTTTCTTCTTTGCAGAAATCAGCATCCAACTCTAATCACAAAGTCCAAGTGCTTGAATATGAAGTGTATCCCAATAGAGAGGCTACACATGAGTCAACACCTTGGCTCATACAATGAGGGATTACATTGTATGGTCCTGTGTTTGGTGACCCATTGTAGACTGACATTGGTCTACACTTCCTATTAGAATCCTGCAACCACATAACTCAAACAAAGCATCAAATACAACCTAATTCATCTTAGTTCCAGGATGACTTCATCAAATCTGGGTTAATGTGGACATAGGTCCCAACAATCCTAGTTCTCGATTTTATCATAATCAAGGGATCATACCTATGCGTATGTTTCAACTAATCATCCACCCCATTTGAATTTGTTGAGTCATTGCATTTTCAATGTCATGCCATAGGAGATTAATTATATTTATCATAACGTTACCTTATTTCAATTTTTAAGTTCCAATATGATGACTTTTTCTTAATTTGAATCATTCAAGGTTATAGTTCACCATTATGATCAAGTGACTGGCTACATCATGTAAGCATGAATAGTAATGATATTTCATCATTGTGTTTAATTCTCCAAATCCCAGCCCCTTTTAGGATGAAACAAGGTAATACTAAATCATACCTAACTATAGTAACTTAACCATTATATTCTAAGCGCAAGACGTTATCTTATCAAGATTTCTAATTATTACTTAAACTATCTACCAAAATATAAGGGTAAATAAACCATTTAAATTTGGAAAGGGTTGATTCTTTGAGAGAACACACCATCTGTAGATCATCATCGAACACTTTTGTTTTGGTTCTTGTGATCATCAGAGTCACATCCAAAGGATCATACCTATAATATACGTCTTCCAATTTTAATTTTTTTTCACTTGACTTTAAGTTTTCTGGGATCGTTATACCCCCAGTGTTATAGACATAATTACTCAAATATTTGAATCTTTACTTGATGGGCTCCAATTACGTCATAGTTAAGACCCGTAATGACACCTTCACATTACCATGATGTTACTCTATCTCGATCTATATGTTTCTAACATTATGACCTGAGCATGTTAGGTTGGCGCGGTTTGCAGTGATCCATCATCATTTCCACTTCCCCCAATTCTACACATTTAATAAATCATCATTAAAAATTGAAGAGTCCATTCATGTTTCTTTTGACGAAACTAACATGTCTTGCAAGGAGAAAGAGATTTATACCAATAGAACTTTGCTGATACCTCACTTGTGTGAGATATTGGATGAACTAAACCTTACCCAAAAGGTTCCAACACATCCTTCTCCACAAATTAATGAAGAGAGTGAAGATGAAAGCATTGAAGGAATTGAACTTCCTCCAAAAGCAAACACAATTCCACAAGAGGAATTAATCCATGATGCTGTTGCACATCCAACTCCACCCACTGATTTAGTCACACTTAGGGATCACCCCAGATCTCAAGTGATTGGAGACATATCAGCAGGTGTACAGACCAGGCATCAACTCAACCAAGATTTGATGCATGCCTGTTTTCTTTCTCAGGTTGAACCTCTATCCATCCATGATGCTGAGCAAGATCCCCACTGGATCATTGCAATGCAGGAGGAATTAAATCATTTTGAGAGATGTAGAGTTTGGGATTTGGTTCCAAGACCCCAAGACTATGCAGTCATTGGAACCAATGGGTATACAAAAACAAACTGGATGCCCAAGGAGTGATAGTGAGGAACAAGGCTAGGCTTGCTGCTCAAGGTTATAGGCAAGAGGAATGGATTGAATATGACCAAACATTTGCACCAGTTGCAAGGTTGGAGGCCATCAGAATATTTCTAGCCTATGCAGCATACAAAAAATTCAAGGTGTATCAGATGGATGTGAAGCATGCATTCCTGAATGGAGTACTTAAAGAAGAGTTTTATGTTGAACAACCTCCAGGTTTTGTCTCTCCAGCTCACCCTTATCATGTTTTCAAATTGCATAAAGCCTTTATTGTCTCAAGCAAGCTCCAAGATCTTGGTATGATACCCTAGCTAGCTTTTTCATAAAGCATAAATTCATTAGAGGCATAGTAGATAGAACACTTTCCACTAGACATCATAAGGATCAAATATTGTTAGTGCAAATATATGTGGATGACATCATATTTGGGTCTACTAATTCCAAATTATGCAAGGGGTTATCTGACCTCATGCATTCAAAATTTGAGATGGGTAGCGTGGGTGAGCTCTCCTACTTCCTTGGTCTCCAAGTGAAGCAGCTCCCTGATGACATCTTCATCTCCCAAGCTAAATATGCAAAAGAGCTTATCAAAAAGTTTGGGATGGCTGATGCCTCGGCAAAGAAAACACCTATGGCTACAAATGCTGTAGTAGACTCTGATCCACATGGGAAACCTGTGGACTAGAAATTATATAGGGGCATTGTTGGGTCCCTACTATATCTTACAGCAAGCAGGCCTGATATTATGTTTGTCACATGCCTTTATGCTAGGTTCCAAGTGAACCCAAAAGAATCTCATCTAATTTTCTTAAAAGGTATTTGGAGATATATAAAGAGTTGTCCTAGTCTAGGCCTATGGTATCTAGCTGAGTCAGAATTTGATTTAACTGGATTTTCAGATGCTGACTTTGCTGGATGCAGGGTTGATAGGAAAAGCACCTCAGGGACTTATCAGTTCCTTGGTATGAGGTTGGTATCCTTGTTTTGTAAGAAACAGTCATCTGTGTCTACCTCAACTGCTGAGGCTGAGTATATTGCAGTTGGCAGCTGTTGTTCCTAGATGCTGTGGATTCAAAATCAATTACTAGACTATGGTCTCAACATAAATAATTCAACTCTCTTTTGTGATGATATAGTAATATCACAAAATCTAGTCCATCACAGTAGGACTAAGCATATAGACATTAGACTTCATTTCATTAGAGAATGTGTAGACAAAAATAAAATTAATCTTGTCTATATTTACACTGATTTACAAAGAGCTGATATATTCACCAAACCTCTGGATGAGAGAAATCACATATTCTTTATAAATCAGCTTGGAATGATTAATGGAGAAGATTTGGTTTAGTTTTTGTCTGCACTCGATGCATTTTCTAGAGTTCGTCGAACGGATCTCGACAAACTAGGGAAAGTTCGGGAGATATTCGTCGAACGAAGGTCGACGAACTCTCTGCGAGTGAAGTTGTTTTCGTCGAACGGAGATCGACGAATTCGCTTCAGAAAACTTTCGTCGAACAGAGCTCGACGAAATGTCTTCAACTCTTCCAGCTGAGCTCGACGAATTATTTAACTATCAATTATTTCGTCGATCTCAAGTCGAAGAATTTCTTATTGTTTATAGGAACGCAGCTTGTCGATTCATATTCCAGAAAACCTTATAACTGGGTTTTCTTCGACCTCCGTCCCGCACTTTCTGTTCCCTTTGCACTTGATCGCCGTTTCTCTCTTTTACAGGTGATTTCATGGCGATTCAAGCAGGAGCCCTAGCCGCTATGAAGTTTGACACAGGATTTGATGTCAACTTCGACTCCTTTCAACACTCGGATCCAATTTTTCTGAACATTCTGACTCTACTGGAAGAACATAATTTGAAAAACCTGATGACAACAAGAATAAAGCTGTCTGGCACAGAAATTAGAGAATGGTTCTATACTTCATCTACATCAGAGGAAAACACCATGACAGGAATACTTGCGGGTAATGCCATTTCTTTGACTCCCGCAGTTTTGACTGAAATTTTTGATTTGATAAATGGAGAAGAAGAACTGGATATAGATTCTGACGAATATGATATGATGTTGAGACTTATGTGTTATGCTGGAGATAACCCAAATAAGCTGTTGAAGAAGCATCTATCTGCATAATATAAGTTTCTGGCAGATATAGTGGGAAAATTCTTGCTGGGCAAGCACACTGCTCATGACTACATCACCAGGCATCAATTCTTGGTCATGTGTGCAGTGGTCAATAAGAAGAAAGTGGATTGGGCACAGATTATCTTTGATCTGATAAGGAAAAAGAATAATAAGAAAGTAGTTTGCTTTGAAAGGATCCTGAGGATCTTCCTGAAGGAGAAGCATGCTGAATCCCTAGTCTCACAGACCATATTCATAAATGTCAGCAAAAGGCTCATTTGTGCCTTGTTTGGCAGGTGGGAGAGGACCATAACTAAGCCATCCAAGGCTTCCACCTCTTCCAACCCAGCTTCTGAAAGCACCAGGGCTGTAAGAGCCACTCCCCACCTTGCTGAAGAGATCATCCCCACACCTCCATCCCTTCCAGCAACTCAACAACCACAACAACTCCACCAAGTTCATGACCCTACTACAGTTACATCTTCTGCCACCTCTCCACCCCTAGATCTTACCAACATCCCCTCATTCCTACTCAAGAATACCATCAACCCACTCCACCTCAATTAGCCCAATCCCCCAATGATTTACCAGCTCCAACACCACCTTCATCTCCTCTTCCCCCACACTTATCCTCCATACCATCCTTTCATCTACTGACATCTCCTCCCAATACTCCTCCTCCTCTAAATCAATACATCCAGGATGACCATATGCAAGATTTCCCTCCTCCATCCTCACCAACATCTACCATCCCTCCACATGTTTCCACCTTAACACCATCTGCCACTCCACCTCTGGATCCCTCCACCATCTCCTCTGTAATTACTCTCATCACTCCTCTACTCAAATCTCTTATAGCAGAGACCATTACACCACTTGCTACATCTATCTCCACCCTTTTTGCTCAACTCTTTGCCTTCACTGCTGCCCCCTCTTAATTCAGGGGCCTGGCTCCAGTTACCACTGAAACCAGGCAGGGGGAGATGCTTAATGATGAAGCTGCAGCAGCTCCAATAGAAGCAGCAGTTCTAGAAAGAGCAACTCTAGCTCTAGCAGATGCAGAGGCAACAACAGCAGATGATACAGAATTACTTGATTTCACTAATTTTATTGATACTGACATGAACATAGAAGAGTCAGTTACTGAGGACATTATTACTGCTGGTGATTTCATTATAAATCCCACAGTAGATATAGTTAATTTGTTGAGCATTTTTGATACTGCATATTTGAGATTTCCTCCAATAGAGTATATTAAGCCATCCTTGGCTATTGTCCCCTATACTTCTCCTATTAGTCCAAAAGTTGCTAAGCAACTCAGTGACACCTTTGTTGTTCCAGAACCAATAGTCATTCCATCTTCTCCAGCAATTTCTTCTGCACCTAGTTTTATCATGGATGACTCTCCAATGCCAGATCTGGATGACTTGATCTTGGCTGACATTGAAGAAGAGGAAAAGGCAGCTGCTGAAAGCACTGTCAGAATCACCTCTCCAACTTCTCCTATGGCTTCTCCTCTAGCTCCTGTTGATATTTCTGCTCTAGCTCCCTCTCTACCTGAAAAGCCTATCATTTCTGTTGAGGCTCTAAAAGCTTTAAATGATCTATATGATAACCGTCAGAGATCTGATGATGATGAGGATGAGGATGATGATTCTGATGATGAGCCTATGAGGAAGAAAGGCAGAAGGTACTCTCCTCCTCCAGTTCAAAGATTCAGAAAAGATCCACCTCCTCCACCTCCTCCAGCTGCTGATGCTTCAGGTTCTAGTTCTCAAAGATCTGCCCCTGTTCAAACATATCAGACACCATGGGAGATCATCTTCTGGAAGCAGTCAGTATAGGCAGCATCATTCCTCAGGCAAGCAGCAATAACAACAATATCAACAATAGCAACAACATTAACCACAACAGCAAACATTCTCTGCAGATCAGAAAGCTGAAAGTTCTAAAAGACCATCTTCTCCTCCTGTTCCTTTTGAAGATCCAGAAAAATCTACTACTGCTAGAATGGCCAGGTTCCAGGAACTAGTAGGGCTTTCAGTGATTAACAAAGCCAAAGCTGAAGGAAAGAATCCTTCTGAATATTCCACAATGTCTAAGTACAGGAAAGAAGAGCTGAAGAGGTTTGAGAAAGCAAACTAGTTTTTCAATGTTGATGACTACATGAAGTTGCGCCCAGAAGCAGTTGTCCCCAGGGATATATCTTTGAAGATTACAGGGGCTGCTGATATGACCATGACAAAAGTGCAAGCTTCAGATCCAAACAGAGAGATTGTGTTTACAAAGCCTAGAGAGAAGAGCAAGGAAGAAATGTCAAAGGAAAAGAAACAGAAGAAGTAAATTTTGAACTCTTTTATTTTCTACAATTATATATAACTGCTCTATATTCTGAACAAAGCTTATATATATATATCTGCTACATGTGTTATTGATATCTGCCAGATATATGCTTTTTCTGCTTTGTTTATTTTCAGTTTGAGTATGAGTCTGTAATTAGTGACCTCACCCAAATAGGGGAGATTGTTGGATCCCTAGTAAGATTTGGGCTAGGCTCACTATGTTAGGATCATATGAACCACAATGTATAGCCAGGGTCATGGTTGTGTCCTAGAGTCTAGGCCAAGTCCTCGGTAGCAACATCACAAGGACCAGCCATCATCAGACTGCTAGAGACTCAAAGACTAAGATATTCTCCAGAGACCAAGTAAAATGAGTTCGACGTTCGTCGAACTCAGATCGATGATAGTCATGCTCAGCTCAACGATTATAGAGAAAACTTCTCTGAGCTGAGCTCGACGAACTTCATTCCAGGTCAATGATCTTTGGACTCAACCTTCAACATTCCAAGTTTAGTTGTTCTCTAGGCTCAGGTCGACGAACTTAGTTCTCTGATCGATGATTTTTGGATTCTTTACTTCAAACAGAAGCTTCTCAATTTTTCTAAGTCCAGAATCATCTCTAGTCGAGGAACTCAGGATTCTCAGATCGACAAACTTTGATCACAATAGCAAGAGTTATCCAGCAATAGTTATTGGTCCTCAGCTCGATGAAACAAATTATTAGATCGACGAATTCTGGATACTTTACTTCAACACTTTCATCCAGAAGCATTTGAAATTATTCCAAGTCCAGAATCATCTCTAGTCGATAAAGTTACAATCTCAGCTCGACGAACTTAAGACACAGAATAAGCAAGTCTGGATAATACAGTTTTTTGTTTAGCTCGATGATCTTGGAACTTAGCTCGACGAACAGAAGTCATCTGGTCGACGAACTCAGCAACTCAGCTCGACGAACTGTGGACTCAGCTCGATGATTTCTGCTATCAGTTCGACGAATCCAGGCTTAGTCATTTTTCCACCCTTCTGTACCCATTCTACTGCAATAATTCCTGAGTAATTAGTGCTCTAATATTCTCCTAATATAACCATTAAAAGAACATTGATTATGGTATTCTCCAGGATTATTGCTTGCCGTTTTTCCATGGGACAGTTGGGGAAATAATTCAATGATGTTTATTCTCTAGGCCGTCAGCATTGATTACAGAAGATTTCAAATTTCAAAAGACCATTCTTGATAGGAAATATAAAAGAGATTTTCTCTCTTCTTCCTAAAACAGAGAAGAATAAAAAGAAAGATAGACAAAATACAGAAGAACAAGAGAGACAGACACACAGAGAAAATACAATCAGTCTGAAACATAAGGATCTCTCAGTCTCTACTCCTTCTTAAAAAGAACTCTGCTTACAGAAAACAAGCTCAAGACCAGAAGAACAACTGCTTCCTGAAGAAGAAGAACAATCAATCAAATATCAAGAGTCTTCCATCTTCATCTCTGCAGGACACTTCAAAGGACAACAAAAAATCCATCTGTCAAAGAAGTTCCTGGAGATTTCTCTGGTCAATGCTGCAGATTGAAGGTCTACTCACTCTATACAAAGCTTCCCAGCCTGAACCCTTTTATATTTCAGGGGGAGCTTTGACAACATCACTGAATCTACATAGTCTTCTCATTGTGATCGAGAAAAGCAGACTTTCATCACTCTCTCACCCCACCTCTGTATAGGGTTTTAATTCCCTTTAAAATTATTCTGGTTCACAAGTCTCCTTCCAAAAGACTTGAGGTTTGGTTTTTGAGCACCTGATCAAAAGCTCATTGGTGTCAGGCACCTGATCAAAAATCTGAGTGGATTCCTACCAGGGTAGTAGAAGAGTGGATGTACCCAAGTTTAGGGGAACCACTATAAATTCTTGTGTTGTTTGGATTGCTCAAAAATCTGTTTGTTAGAATTGCTATTTTATTTTGTTCCAGCACTAGATTAAATTAGAAGAAAATTTTATAAACCCTGAATACTCTATTCATACCCCCCTCTAGAGTATTACTGATCTAACAGCTCATTTTCAGCATGTGCATAAAGTATAAGGTGGTGGGTCTTCGGTATTGAAGAGTCGATACACCGACGCCAATATGTTGACTCGGCAAGTATGGTTTAGCACTTGGCCAAATAAAGTCCGGTGCGCCAGCCGGCAAGAGTACGCAGGAGCTCCGCTTAGTGCACAAGAATTGTAAGACCCCCCCTCCCGGATCCAAAAACACGGCACGAAGGGGCAGTCTTATGCCTGGAACAGCCGCCTTGCGGTAGCATTATCATACGGGCTAACCTGTACCACAAGACGCCTATTCCGCCGGCTACAACAATATCAATAAAACATGCCAACCCAACCAAATATGATAATTAAGAGAATTCAAAATCCACATTAAGTAATAATGTCCAAATACATCAATAAATGAGAAGCTAAAATATGCTTCTACAATATATCAGAGTACAGATAAACATTTCCCAAACGGGCTACATCAGAGTATCAAAATACTAACATCCGTAACCGACGGTATCGATGGCACCGTCACTTCAGGCACTGTCTTCCTGGCCTGGCTGTCCTGCTGCGTAGCTTGCGGCTGCTCTACCTGTGGCGTGACCTCCTAAAAAGGAAGACGTAGCAACCGTTAGTCAAAATGAATAAGTGGTTTCACATCCGCTCCCCCGGCGACTCCTCGGCACCGGGCGGAGAAAAGGAACAAGGGTAATATATATATGCAAGTAAAAGAGGTACAAGCAGATGGCAATAGAGTAAGAGTAACAGTATCATAATCAGCAGTTATTTAAGAGCTATACTAAACTAACAAGTATAAGTAACAACAGGAAAGTAACTTAACTTATAAGAATGCCCATACAAACTTATAAGTTAAGGATCGGGTTACATAAAAGTAACTCATCGTATAAGAGTGCGCATACAAACTTATACGATGAGGATCTTGTTGTGCAATGATATGAAATGCTATGAATGCTATGCAATGACTCACCCATGATCACACCCATGTAATTGCTATGTCGACACAGACTATAGTTCCCACTTTTCGAGCAGGTAGCTAACCTCTCAGGAATCAACCGCCGTGGCCAGGCGGTGACAGTAGAACGGGCACTTCTACTACTAGGCGGGTATCCACACTACTTCACCTAGGCCTCCGTATGCCTCAACGCTAAGAACACAACATCGGAGCCCATGCGTACTATAGCCCAGCGGGGTCTTGGGTAGATGTGCACCAAGAACATAGCCCGAACTGGCCTTGTGTGACCCGGAAGGGGACTCAGAAGTAGGCACGAGGACACACCCCAACCGTTCACTTGGCATAAAAGTGGCCCTGGGACGTGAATACCGAGGACACAGCCCAACCGCCCAAAGTCTAACTATCGACTCCCGTCGGTGTGACGACTGGCGAGCCCGTAGACCTGCCACACTATCCTTAACCCAGGATTATGACACCGCGTGTCGACTCACACCACAAGCAAATGCCACATCAACATAACATTGAAGGGGCCTCGGAAGTAAGCACAAGGACACAACCCAACCATCCATCCATGCCTTATCACAACACAACCAAACAAGTGACCGTCAACACCGCACTTACATCCCTTCACAATACTACCCGTAGGGAGACGACGCTCTAAGTATTGGACTACTAAACTCAATTCATTAATCAAACATACTCATGGCCATGATGTATTCTTCTATATGACTTTCCAAATGATGACAACATAATATAACATGAAGCGCATATAAAGATCTATCACTCTTTCCAAATGGTAACGACATATTATGAACATGATGCGCATAAGTAACAATCTATCAATTCCTATCAAGTCAATTTACTTAAATAAGCTTGCTACACAATGTGATTATATGAAATCTGGTTAATAGGCTTCGTCAATCATGCAACAAATGATTAATTATAAGAGTTCATCCAAACCAAGTATCTTGCAATATTAATTCCACCGAATCCAAATCCATCTTATAAAAAGCACAGAATTCAGGTGCAGATTGAATCTGGACAGCAGCTTCGACCGGAGATTCCTGAAGCTACAGGAATCCGGTGAAGACGTGTAACCCCACGATGGAAAGGTCTTTCTGTGGTCCACAACTTTCGTATTCAGACCTCAACCCAAATTTGATGTTATCCTATTTGAAATCGGACTTGAAGTCCGCTACGTACAGAACACAATTTCTGCGTGCAGGATTTATTGAACACCATTTTCGTTTAGACTTTCCCGTGGCTACAGACTTCGCCTAAAGTCGTCTAACCATTCGTTGGAAAGGTATTTGTAAGTGCTTCAACTTTCATGTTTAGCCGAAAGCCCAGATCTGGCCATAGCACACCTAAAAATGGCCAGAAAGTTCGTTGTGCGCAGAATACAGATTCTGCACGCATCTTAAGGCGGAATGAACGACAACGGTTCATCTTCCTCCTCAAGGAGATCTTCCCAAATCATTCCAGAATTTCCTCCACCCTTATTCACCCTCATGAGGCCAACACTCTTCACGAAACCATCACCCATCATCACATAGAAGAAGAGAGTGGTTGAAGAGATTTAAAACCTAGAACACAAGTCCTAGCATGGACAAACCTAGAAGACTTCTTCTCTCCATCAAGACTCTCTTGAGCGGATGTCTCTCCTAGGAAAATAACTATAGATCTAGCACCAAGGGAGAGGGTAGGAAACTCACATCGTTTCCAGCAGTTCCTCCATTTCCGGCCATGGATCTCGTAATTCTCCTGGGCGACATCTTCTCCTTCACGGTGATGGCGGATTTTCTCCTGTAGAACTTGCTCCAGCAGTTTTCTCTCTCACCAGGAGTTCTCATAGGAAATAGGGAATGAAATGAGCATGAAAACGGCTATGGTTTTCTATTCCCTTATTTAAGAAAAGTGACACGGGTAGGGACACGACCGTGTCCTTACCCGTCTCCTGCCTGGCGAAGCGGCAACGATAGTTTCCATGTCGGTTCAATACTTGACACGGGTAGGGACACGCCCGTGTCCCAACCCGTGTCCCGACCCGTGTCCACATGACATGGCCTTGTTCCCTGGCCGTGTCCTTCTCGGGATACATTTTGTCGATCGTAACAGTTCGTCGATCTCGATCAAAATCGTCGACTGGAGCACACGGGTAGGGACATGCCCGTATCTCTACCTGTGTCATGTTAATTCGTAGAAGTCGACGCGCAGTTCGTCGATCTCGACACCCCTCGTCGAGTGTAACTCGACACACACGGGTAGGGACACGCCCGTGTCGCTACCCGTGTCAAATGGTGTCAACACAGCTCGTCAGTCTCGACACGCCCTGTCAAGTGTAACTCGACACACACGGGTATGGACACGCCCGTGTCGCTACCCGTGTCACATGATGTGGACACAGCTCGCCGATCTCGACATATCTTGTCGAGTTCAACTCAACGCACACGCACACAGGTAGGGACACGCCTGTGTCTCTACCCGTGTCTCATGCTTGTCTAATTTCTCCCCCTTCTCACATGGTGCTGCCCCTGTTGTCAGCACTCTCCATGAACCCTAGTAAGCTCTCCTGACTCAAAACACGCACGAGGGGCCTAGTGCGATTCGGGACGTTACAAATCCTATAAACAAAATAAAAGATTTCGTCCCCGAAATCAGGCTTAGGCTGTGGGGAGAAAAGCATAACAAAAAATTTAACATATGCTTTTAAATAAAATTACCTTGAGCAAATAACTCCGGGTAGCGTTGTTGCATCAAATCCAATGGCTCCCATGTGTACTCCTCCTTCCCATGGTTGGACCATAGCACCTTCACCAAGGGTACACTTTTGCGGCTCAAAGTTATTGTCTCGCTGTCAACAATCCGCACCGGCTCTAGTCGTACAGACCTATCTGACACCACGACACCATCAGTAGTGGGAATATATTGGTCGTGCCGCAACAGTACTTTTCGAAGAGACGACACAAGGAACACGTCGTGGAGATTCTCTAGTTCTGCTGGTAACTCCAACCGATAGGCCAACGGGACAATCCTTTCTAGTATAGTATAAGGCCCAACATACCTTGGGCTGAGCTTTTTTACCCCACGTACTAGCGAAACTCCATGCATCGGCAGAATCTTGAGGAACACTTTATCGCCCACTTGGAACTCCAACGTCCGGTGCTTTTTATTATAATATTTCGCCTGCTGACTTTGAGCCTCCAACATGCGATCCCATATCAATCTGACCGCCACATCAGTATCATTTATAAATTCATTTCCCAATGCCTTCGGATCTTCATCCTACACCCAAGACAAGGGGGTCCTGCACCTTCTTCCGTAAAGGGCTTCATGGTGCACCATACCGATGCTCGCCTGATGGCTATTATTGTAGGAAAATTCCACTAGGGACAAGAGCCTTTCTCACGGCTCTCCTCTGTGCAACACCCATAATCTCAGCAGATCCTCCAATGTACTAATGGTCCTTTAAGACTGCCCGTCCGTCTGAGGATGAAATGTGGTGCTGAAGGTAAGGCATGAGCCAAAATATGCCTGTACCACCTTCCACTACTTGGAAGTAAACCGACCATCCAGATCCGAAACAATTGTCTTGGGCACGCTATGATACCGTAAGAATTGCTCCACAAAAAGGCGTACCCAAACATCCACGTGTTCTTCCTTCTTCATTGGAATGAACCGGGCCACCTTTGTCAGTCGATCAATAATAACCCACACTGAATCATTCCTGGGGCAGGAACGCGGTAGCCCATGGACAAAGTCCATGGAGATATCCTCGAACTTCCATTCGGGGATGGGCAACGACTGCAACAAACCACCGGGACTCCTGCATTCAGCCTTCACACTTTGACAAGCTTCGCAATGTGTAACATAGTAACTAACATCCTTCTTCATTCCTGGCCAGCACATGGTCTTCCGTAAGCCTGCGTACATCTTGACAATACCTGGGTGTACAAAATATTGAGAGGAATGTGCCTCTCTCAAGATATCCTCGCAGATTTTGCCGCCCTTGGGAATATAAAGTCGGCCACGAAAATAAACGAGGACGTCCTTTAGTGTGTACTCATCGGTGGTCCCATCTTCAATTGCCTTGATTGCCGGGGCCAAGGCCACATCCATTCCTTGCTCCACCCGAATCTGGTCCCGGATAGCACAAACTATGCTCATGGTGGCCAAATACTCCGCATACTTTGCCGAAGGAGCCTTGAATACTAGAGTAATTTCCATCTCCCCGATCATCCGAGCCAACTCCATACTCATCAACCGAGACTCTGGGCTAGAGCCTGGCACTTTTCTACTCAAGGCATTGGCTACTGAGTTCGCTTTCCCGGGGTGATAGTTCATGGTGAACTCATAGTCGCATAGAAATTCCAACCATCGTCATTGTCTCAGGTTCAACTCCTTCTGAGTGTGGACATACTTCAAGTTTTTGTGATCGGAAAAGATCTCACAATGGACGCCATATAGATAATGCCTCCAGACCTTCAAAGCGAACACCACTGCTCCCAACTCACAATCATGGACCGGGTAATTAATTTCATGTTTCTTTAACTGTCTTGAAGCAAATGCGATCACGCGCCCGTGCTGCATCAGCACCTCTCCCATCCCTTGATACGATGCGTCGGTGTAAACCTGAAATCCTTCCTTCCCAGATGGAAGTGCAAGGATGGGGGCGGAGGTAAGCCTATCCTTCAGCTCTTGGAACGCCGCTTCATATTGGGGAGTCCACTCAAATGGCACACCTTTCTTCGTCAATGAGGTAAGAGGAAGGGCAACGTTTGAAAATCCTTTTACAAACTTGCGGTAGTACCCGGTAAGTCCAAGGAAACTCCTCACATCGGTAGCCGACTTCAAGGGCGACCACTCCTTCACGGCTCGCACCTTTGCTGGATCCACTGCTAATCCTGCCCCACTGATCACATGCCCCAAGAAAGAAACCTCCTTAAGCCAGAATTCACACTTGCTAAACTTGGCATACAAGGCGTGCTCCTTAAATTTCTTCAAAACCAAGATGTCGGCGATGAAAACAATGATGAAGATGTCCAAATACGGTTCAAACACCTTGTTCATCAGGCTCATGAAGGCCAAAGGGGAATTTGTGAGCCTAAACGACATTACTGTGAACTCATACAGACCATATCTCGAACTGAAGGCCGTTTTATGGATGTCCCCTTCTCGAATCCTCAACTGATAGTATCCAGAGCGCAAATCCAGTTTGGAAAACCAATGTGCTCCAACTAGTTCATCGAACAACTCGTCGATCCGAGGTAGTGGATAGGTATTCCGCACCGTCAACCGTTTGAGTTCCCGATAATCTATGCACAACCGCAGGGTTCCATCCTTCTTCTTTACGAACAGTACAGGAGCTCCCCAGGGTGATGAACTGGGGCGAATGAACCCTGACTCAACCAGTTCTTGCAATTGAACTCCAAACTCCGCGAGTTCTTTCGGGGCCATTCGGTACGGAGCCTTGGATACAGGCTTGGCACCTGGTACTAGATTAATCTGGAAGTCAACCACTCTTTGTGGAGGTAATCCTGGTAGCTTCTCAGGAAATACCTCGGGAAAATCCCGCACAACCCGTACATCCTTTAATTCCAATGCTTCTTCCTTCAACTCGAACCAGATCAAGAAGAACTCATCCCCCTTAATATGAGCTTTTACAACCAGGACGGAAGATAACATCATATGAGGAGCGAAGCCAATACCTTGGAAGATGACGTCAGAGTCTTCATGTCTCAAATAGATCCGCTTCTCCGCTCAGTCGATCCTTGCGAAGTGCCAGTCCAGCCATGCCATGCCCAAAATGATGTCAAACTCCGGCATTCTCAGAACCGTGGCCGGCGTATAAAAGGCCTTCCCATCAATAAATAACTCCAACTCGCACTGGGCGGTTGCGATCATCTCCGAGCCATCCGGAAGATGTACACGTCGGGCTATGCTAGTGAAGTATTGTACTCCCTCCATATCTTTTATGAAATCCTCAGACACAAAGGAGTGTGAGGCACCGGTATCGAACAGCGCATAGGCCGTCTTCCCGCCAATAATCACGGTGTCTAAGTACCAACAACCAAAACTTATTGCTAGGTGTCTAGTAAGTCTTAAACAATTCAAGATAGACCATGAAAATATGTTAATTAATTAAATCATACCTGCAATCACATCTTGTGGGTTCCGTTCCTGCGCCATGTCAAGCGCGTACACCTGATCCCTAGCAGGGCCGGGGTTACCATGTTGCGGTCCTCGTCCTCGACCATGCATATATCCCCGTCCTCGTGGAGCTGCTAGAGGGAGAGCAGGATGGAGAGCAGGAGGGAGAGCAGGAGGGGCGTTCTCATATAGCTGTGGGCAGAAACATCGGATGTGGCACGGCTGGTTGCATTCGAAGCACACCAGCCCACGACGCCCTTCAGGTTGTTGAAATTGTTGAGGCTGTGGGGGTGGAGGCAACACAGGCGGATGCGGAACTGGATGCTCCACCCTATAGTTTCGGTGGACACGCCCTCCACCTCTTTGATATCCTCTTCCTCCTCTGAAGTCTCGCCTCCTTCTATTCCATGGGCCGGCTTCCAACACGTCCTCCGCAGGCCTCTTACTGCATCCCAACTGGTCCGCCTCCAACCTTTTCGCCATATCAATGATCTCCACCAAGCTTCCATCTGCAATAAACAAAAGGGACTGCCTTAGGTGATCTCGCAGCCATTTGTAGAAGCGCTTGGCATAACCTCTGTCATCCAACTCGTAAGAATCTGCAAACCTTGCAAGATGCTAGAATTCCCGCTGGTATTCCGTAACTGACTTTGATCCCTGCTTTAGTAGAAGAAACCTCTGCTCAAGCTCATCTCGGGCCGATGTAGGGATAAAGTGCTCCAAGAAAACACCCGAGAATTCACTCCAACTTATCTCTGTGTAGACCCAGCCTTGGAAGGTAGAGCCCATGAGGGACTTCCACCACCTCTTAGCATGTGAGTCCAAGACGGACACCGCCAATGTCACTGCCATGTTGGCCGGGCAACGGATGTCAGCCAACAACTCCTAAACCGTGTCTAGCCATTCCTGTGTACGTACGACTAACTCCGTCCCAAGGTAGGCGGGAGGGGAGAGAGCCCGGAAGGTGCTCAGCCAGTTGGAGCTCGGGTCCTGTTGTTGCACCGGGGGCTGCTGCGCCCTAAAAGCGTCGAGGATGGAAGTGAGCGTCAGCCACAACTCAGATTGTTGGAACTGAGTGGGAGTGGGTATGGAGGGCATAGGAGTGCCTCTCACCTGCTCAACGAGCGCTGGAATCTACACATAAAATGCAAACGTATGGTCAGGTTGGCTAATCTTAAGGTCAAAGTTGGACATACTTAGAGTGAATTACATATGAGCACACCACTGCTTCCGCTAAGTCAGTTTGTCCCCAAACTGACTAATAAAACGGGGGTGGCACCATTGTTGAATGACTTCTTTAGTTGAGGATCGTGGAAAACTGATATCATTTGTAAGACCCCCCCTCCCGGATCCTAAAACACGGCACGAAGGGGGAGTCTTATGCCCGGAACAGCCGCCTTGCGGTAGCATTAGCACACGGGCTAACCTATACCACAAGACGCCTATTCTGCCGGCTACAACAATATCAATAGAACATGCCAACCCGACCAAATATGATAAGCAAGAGAAGTCAAAATCCACACTAAGTAATAATGTCCAAATACATCAATAAATGAGAAGCTAAAACATGCTTCTACAATATATCAGAGTACAGCTAAACATTGCCCAAACAGGCTACATCAGAGTATCAAAATACTAACATCCATAACCGACGGTATCGATGGCACCGTCACTTTAGGCCCTATCGTCCTGGCCTGGCTGTCCTGCTGCGTAGCCTGCGGCTGCTCTACCTGCGGCGTGACCTCCTAAAAAGGAAGATGTAGCAACCGTTAGTCGAAACGACTAAGTGGTTTCACATCCGCTCCCCCGGCGACTCCTCGACATCGGGCGGAGAAAAGGAACAAGGGTAATATATATATATAAGTAAAAGAGGTACAAGCAGGTGACAATAGAGTAAGAGTAACAGTATCATAATCAACAGTTATTTAAGAGCTATACTAAACTAACAAGTATAAGTAATAGCAGGAAAGTAACTTAACTTATAAGAATGACCATACAAACTTATAAGTTAAGGATCGGGTTACATAAAAGTAACTCATCATATAAGAGTGCCCATACAAACTTATGCGATGAGGATCTTGTTGTGCAATGATATGAAATGCTATGAATACTATGCAATGACTCACCCATGATCACACCCATGCAATTGCTATGTCGACACAGACTATAGTTCCCACTTTTCGAGCAGGTAGCTAACCTCTCAGGCATCAGTCGCCGTGGCCAGGCGGTGACAGTAGAACAGGCACTTCTACTACTAGGCGGTTATCCACACTACTTCACCTAGGCCTCGTATGCATCAACGCTAAGAACACAACAGCGGAGCCCATGCGTACTATGGCCCAGCGTGGTTTTGGGTAGATGTGCACCAAGAACACAGCCTGAACTGGCCTTGTGTGACCCAGAAGGGGCCTCAGAAGTAGGTACGAGGACACAACCCAACCGTTCACTTGGCACAGAAGGGGCCCCGGGACGTGAATACCGAGGACACAGCCCAACCGCCCAAAGTCTAACTTTCGACTCCCATCGATGTGACGACTGGCGAGCACGTAGACCTGCCACACTATAATTAACCCAGGATTACGACACCGCATGTCGACTCACACCGCATGCAAATGCCACATCAACATAACATGGAAGGGGCCTCAGAAGTAAGCACAATGACACATCCCAACCATCCATCCATGCCTTATCACAATACAACCAAACAAGTGACCGTCAACACCGCACTTACATCCCTTCACAATACTACCCGTAGGGAGACGACGCTCTAAGTATTGGACTACTAAACTCAATTCATTAATCAAACGTACTCATGGCCATGATGTATTCTTCTATATGACTTTCCAAATGATGACAATATAATATAACATGTTGCACATATAAAGATCTATCACTCTTTCCAAATGGTAACGACATATTATGAACATGATGCGCATAGGTAACAATCTTTCAATTCCTATCAAGTCAATTTACTTAAATAAGCTTGCTACACAATGTGATTATATGAAATCTGGTTAATAGGCTTCGTCAGTCATGCAACAAATGATTAATTATAAGTGTTCATCCAAACCAAGTATCTTGCAATATTAATTCCACCGAATCCAAATCCATCTTATAAAAAGCCCAGTATTTAGGTGCAGATTGAATCTGGACAGCAACTTCGACCAGAGATTTCCAAAGCTACACAAATCCGACGAAGGCGTGTAACCCCACGATGGAAAGTTCTTACCGTGGTCCACAAATTTCGTATTCAGACCTCAACCCAGATTTGAAGTTATCCTATTTGAAATCGGACTTGAAGTCCGCTGCGTACAGAACACAATTTTTGCGTGCAGGATTTATTGAACACTATTTTCATTTAGACTTTCCTGTGGCTACATACTTCGCCTAAAGTCGTGCAACCATTCTTTGGAAAGGTATTTTCAAGGGCTTCAACTTTCGTGTTTAGCCGAAAGCCCAGATCTGGCCATATCACACCTAAAAATGGCCATGACGTTCGCTGCACGCAGAATACAAATTCTGCACGCATCTTAAGGCGGAATGAACGACATCGGTTCATCTTCCTCCTCAAGGAGATCTTCGCAAATCATTCCAGAATTTCATCCACCCTTATTCACCCTCATGAGGCCAACACTCTTCACGAAACCATCACCCATCATCACATAGAAGAAGAGAGTGGTTGAAGAGATCTAAAACCTAGAACACAAGTCCTAGCATGGCCAAACCTAGAAGACTTCTTCTCTCCATCAAGACTCTCTTGAGCCGATGTCTCTCCTAGGAAAATAACTATAGATCTAGAAACAAGGGAGAGGGTAGGAAACTCGCATCGTTTCCAGCGGTTCCTCCATTTCAGGCCATGGATCTCGTAATTCTCCTGGGCGGCATCTTCTCCTTCACGGTGATGACGGAGTTTCTCCTGTAGAACTTGCTCCAGCAGTTTTCTCTCTCACCAGGAGTTCTCACAGGAAATAGGGAACGAAATGAGCATGAAAACGGCTAGGGTTTTCTCTTCCCTTATATATAAAAAGTGACACGGGTAGGGACATGCCCGTGTCCTTACCCGTGTCCTACCTGGCGAAGCGGCAACGACAGTTTCCATGTCTGTTCAATACTTGACATGGGTAGAGACTCGCTCGTGTCCCAACCCGTGTCCCGACCCGTGTCCACATGACACGGCCCTGTTCCCTGGCCGTTTCCTTCTCGGGATACATTTCGACGATCGCAACAGTTCGTCGATCTCGATCAAAATCGTCGACTGCAGCACACGGGTAGGGACATGCCCGTGTCTCTACCCGTGTCATGTTAATTCGTCGAAAGTTGACGCCCAGTTCATCGATCTCGACACCCCTCGTCCAGTGTAACTCGACATACACGGGTAGGGACACGCCTGTGTCACTACCCGTGTCATATGGTGTCGACACAGCTCGTCAGTCTCGACACGGCCTATCGAGTGTAACTTGACACACACGGGTATGGACACGCCCGTGTCGCTACCCGTGTCTCATGATGTCGACACAGCTCGACTATCTCGACATACCTCGTCGAGTTCAACTCGACGCACACGCACACGAGTAGGGACACGCCCGTGTCTCTACCCGTATCTCATGCTTGTCTAATTTCTCCTCCTTCTCACATGGTGCTGCCCCTATTGTCAGCATTCTCCATGAACCCTAGTCAGCTCTCCTGACTCAAAAAACGCACGAGGGGCCTATTGCGATTTGGGATGTTACAAGCATTAAGGCATACGATAGGTCTGACTGGTAGTGCAATTACCGATTTAGAGGTGGGCGATGCCCAACCCACCGCTTATGTTTGCCACTACGGAGGTATCCTGGGAGGTTCGGCTCCAGAAAGGGGGAACTAAAGTTCTGTGTATACATAGTCGAGTGGGTGAGTTGCACTTGCATGTTCACATCATGACATAATTGTATTTCATGGCATAATCATTGCATATAACCTGACACCTATTGTATAAATGGTATGGGACGCTTATAAAAATAGGCCATGCAAAACGACCCCTTGGTTTATAAGCTCGTGCGAGCATGCTTATAAGTTAAGGTTTATTTCAGTAAATATAAATGTAGGATTGCTAGAAAACCGACACCCTATAGTATAAATTGGTATGAGATTTTTTATACGATAGGAGCCCGATAAAGGATCCCTTGGCTTATGTGTTTTCACATAAGTTAAGGTTACTTTTCTTGTTCAGTCATTTTACCTTCATTCTATCTTGTATACTATAGAGCTGCTAGTTTAGCTTCGCTGCCATCTGCGTATTTGTTATTCTCCACCTTCATGTCCTCACATTTCCTCCTCCCCGCTCGGTGCCTCGGAGCCATAGGGGAAGGGGTGAAGGATGATAGGGCTTAGTCTTTTAGACTAACGGTTTTCGAACCACATCATTTTATGGGACTATGGAGCCCAGCATGGAGGAGCAGCCCCAGAGGTCGGCACGCTTGGAGATGGGGCAATCTAGTACTGGAGATCAGACGGCAGGGACTGTGAGTACTGTTCGGTACTAGTTGTTTTATAATCTTGTTTCCGCGATGAGAGATATGTAGTGAGGATTTGATGTACTGGGCATGAGCCCAAGATTTTAGTATTTTGTTATATTTGTGGACACTCCCTTTGTGGAGGTTATTATTATATGTGTGATTTTCTGTGGAATTACCTTTTATTATTTTGCTACAGTTGTGATCAATTTGGCCGGCAGGATTGGCGTTTTGTAGTGATGACCTTCATGGGCGTGAAGGTGTCCCCGTAAAGCGGCGATTATTGGCCTAAGACCCCGGTGTTTTAAAAAAAAGGGGCGGTCTTACATAGATTGTCATCACACGATGACAATGATCGAAGAACTAAAAGCAAGTCTCCCCAAGGCATTATTGAGAACAACTAGTCTCATCAATGAAAAGAATGCCTTGTAGAAAAGACTTCAAATGTCTCTTGCCAAGATAGAGGAAGGCAAAAAGCAATTTTCCAATCGGTGCATAATGCTAGTTACTGAGAACGCCTCCTTAAAGGCAAGGATCCATTATCTCATCTGTGCTGTACAAAAATTCAAAATAGGCCAAAAGTCATTGGATATGCTGTTGGGAGCGCAATTTCATGGATTTGGGAAATTTGGAATAGGATACGTGAGTCCAACATCACCACCGAGCAGAAATCACTATCTTGCAGAGCCTAAGGCCAACTTTAACAAATCTAAAGATAAGGTTAAGGATTCTGGAGGGCTATCCCCATCCTCAAGCAAGAGCTCGAGAAACTCGTTAAAGGCAGCATCCACTGATTACACTATGTGTGCAAACTGTCATATGTTTGGTCACACATCCGACTCATGTGTGAGGAAAGGTGACAAGAAATATTTGCAAGTCTGGCTACCAAAGTTTATACCTATCATATGGGTGGGAGAACTTAGGTAACCAGATCTTTACCCACATCTTCTTGTTACGTGTGTTGGGAGGCTAAGGACAAAAGGAATGTGTGGTACTTGGAATCTGGTTGATCCAAGCACATGATAGGAGATAAAGACAAGTTCCTTAGCCTACAGAAGGATAAGGGAGGCATGGTGACATTTGGAGACAATAGCAAAGGACGAATACTTGGAAGCGGCTCTATAGGTAATAAGGCATTTTATATTTCTAATGTTCTATTTGTAGATGGACTTGAGCACAATCTCATTTCAATTAGCCAATTGTGTGATAAAGGTCTAAATGTCATATTTGAATTATCTACAAACACTTGCAAAATTATTGATGCCAAAACTACCGGTGTATTACTTGTAGCTCATTGAACTAATAATGTTTATACTGTTAGTTTTGATGATATATCTGCGTCTGATTTGAAATATCTAGTAACCAAGAGTGGGGAGTTAGATCTTTAACATAGGAGATTTGGACACTCTGGGAATAAGCTTATTATTAAACAATTGATGCAGGCCAATGGTTTCGACAGATTATACTACGAGTTCTTAGGTTTGGTAGTTAAAACAAATACGTAGCGAGCGGTTTCTCTAATTAACATTATCGATTACTTAAGAAATTAAGGGCATAATTTTTAACATCAAACAACGCAAAGGGTCGTTATCCCTTATAGAGAATGAACAAGGGCTATTGGCCAATGTTCGTACAACAGAATATGACCCACACGATCAGGGCAATTAGCTATTCGAATTAAATTTATCCGCAAACAAATCTCAAACCAGTAAGAGAGGATCCGTACTAAAAATGCAATTTAAAATAGAGTCCAAAATCGGTCCCAAATAAATTTAAAAGGATTTGAACCAAATCACATGAACTCGAGGAGAACTCAAGGATAATGAATCTGATTTCTTCTAGCATTCCTGAGATCTACCCGCTCTGATTTATATGAAAATAGTCGAAAGAAAAACATGCTAAAAATTCAGATTTATTATTGCACAATATTCAATATAAATCAGGACAGATTACTAGCCTTCTATTCCACCAAAATCTCACAATAATAAGAAGAACATGCAAGAGATGGTTAGAGAACTTGTTACCCAAATCCCAAGAATGATCCATCCACAAAGATGAGTGGAGGAAGCACTCATGACGGTGGTTGAGTCTATCTCCATGCAAGTCCATAATTCCGCACTGGACGATGAAGAGGCCAGCCGTTCTTCTTCCTTTTTTTTGCAAAACCCTTGGAGTGTAGGAAACATGGTGGACAACGTTTTTTAAGGGAAAAGAGATGGTGGTGGCTAGGAGGTTGGCCAAAATTCTTGGAGTATAAGCAAGGAGAGGTAGAAGTGGGGACTATCACAAGGAGGAGGAGGGGTGGGGAAGGAGTGGGTGGCCGAACCACCAAGAGGGGGGAGAGGAGGAGGCCGTTGGCCAAGAGTGGGCAAGAGAAAGAGGGGGCCGAATTTTGCCTAAGGGGGAAGAGAGAGGTAAGGTGGAAATTCGAATTTTGAATTCAAAGTTTCAAAAGTTTATTCTTCATTACAATACTCAACATAAGCATGGATATATATAGCCTACACCACTCCATCTCCACCCTTCATGAAAATACAAACTCTTGATGGTTATAGGCACCCATCAATACACAAGAAATGAAATAATTAAAATAACACATGATGGTTATAAGCACCCATCATTACACATGAAATAAAATTACAATAATGAAATGTTTGGATTTAAAAATGTTTAAATTAAAATTGCATTAAAAAAATTGCTAAAAATAAAAATTGATAATATATATAATTACAATTATTTAATTTATAATTATATATTTTATTTAATGGCAGTGGCAGACGTCTAGCAAAACACGTAGCAGTGGCAGCAGTGGCGAAGAAACGCCGTGGTAGAATTTTATCTTTGAGCTTGCGGCATCGATCTTCCCAATCCACGAACTCTCTATGATGGGGATCCATGGCCGCATCTGCATCGTCGCTATCAATCCTCCCCCACTCAAAAATACTCATCACCAATGAGTGGCCCATGAGGGGAGAATAGTCAAAAGCAGCAGCAACATGGGGCAAATCTGGCCCCGCTATCCATGTCGTAGTAGCATGAACATCCATCAACACTGAGAACCTATTTGGCAATGAAACAACAAGACTTCTGAGGAAACTCGAAAGGGTGTCAAGCAAAAGAAATAAAATTTGAATCTTACCACCCGGTTCAAGAACCATGGAATCAATGTGGGAAATAGACACGACAGAACAAACACTCCCGAACCCAAGAGAACATTTATTTGGAGGAAGAAACGACGGAGAATGTCACTCAGGTGGAACAGAGATGTACAGTAAAAAGTCCAGAAACTTGAAATAAAGTGAAACACCACATGCTTTATTAAAATCTGAAATAAAAGCATGAAATCTGAATTTCTTCATGTCCATGTGTGGGTCGGCTTTCCTGCGTATTAAATTATTAATGGAGCCAGAAGGCATCCGGTAGGGACTAACTAGACTAAACCAAAATCACTAATTCTAGTGTAAGACGGTCTCGACATGGATTGGTAGTGTGTGCGACATAACTTAAGATGAACCACTAACGTCCTAGATACATGTAGGACATACAAGTAATAAGATACAAATGGGTTAATTAACTTTGTAAAAGTGTGCATAAGTAACTTATGAACGTGTGGAGTGAAACCATGTGCTACATGACTAGACACAAATGTGGAGGATAAGGGGGTTATGTCAGGAGGCACGAGATCCTTATAATCAAAAAATATTTTAATGGGATCCAAAACCGTAGTCTTAATTTTAACTTTAATATTCTTATGCTTGGCATGAAGATATGCCAAGGTAAACTGCTCATCATAAATAATTGAATTGGACGCTCCTAGATGTGAAAAGATGTGCGAGCGATACAACTTAAGGGGCCTTTCTATAGTCACTTATGTGTGGAAATGAGGGTCACCAAAAGGCGGTGGGTAAATGCGTGCAACCTAGTGTGGTGTATAAGTATGTTTAAGTGACACCACATCCAGAGGCACAATGGACAAGGGATTAGAATAGGTCGCAGTCGAGGACAGAACTGTAGACGGACACGCAGAAAAATGAACAGTCAAATGTGACACGTAGTCAGATCTACGGGGTGCGGTGAACAGACCAAATACTAGCGCCCTCAACTTACTAATATCTAAGCACTGAAACAACGCCAATATAGGAACTAAAAAAGTGGGCGTCACACAAAAACTCATACTAGGACTACCGATTTCACGTCCTAAAAAGTCATCTATGATAGGCAAATAAACAGGAGGAAGGGTCGGCAAAATCAACCCCGGGTTAACATGCAAATCAGTATAAATTACATCCAATGGTGAAAATATAATGGAACTCTCATCCGGGTCTATATCAATAACATCATACAAAAGTAGAACTTCCTCGCTAGAAAATTTTATTTCACTAGATATATCATCCAAATCAGAATCAATAAAGGTCTCAGAAAAAGGCAAAATTGAACCAGAAAAAATTTGTAATCCACAAGAAGCTTCAGGCAATGGTGATAACATCAAAGAGATATCTTTCGGGTTCTCAACACTAAAATCATCCAAAATTAACATTACTGCATAAGGTAAATCATCCATAATTTCAATAGGGCAATCCTCACTCTCAGGCTCCTCAGATAACTCAGATACATTCTTAGTGTGAGCAATCGTGGGCTCTATCACGATGAGGATCATATCCTGGAGAGGGTACTCAATAGTAGGGTGGTCAAACACAACACAAGCAGCATAAGTAATAGGCAAGTAAATACTCTCACAGGTCGGAATATAGTCACCCATACATCACCTTCTAAATCACTAGGTATTAACTCAATGTTAGAATCATCAGACTCGTCGGGCACTATCATACGTGAAGGAATACTCTCACTTAGATGTTCATCCTCAGAATCAAGTGATACGACATCTACATCACCATCCTCATGGGCTTCATTCACAATCTTGGGAGGCGTAGTCGACACAGCTAAAGGAGACAAGACCCTAGTAGTAAAATCTTTCGAGTCCAAGACATATGACCTATTAGGAATGATTTCCCTAAAGGTGGGAGTAGGCACACCTTGGGCAGGTCGACCTTTTGGGGTAACTAATCTAGCGTTAGGTATTTAATCATTCCTATATGCAGGTATGGGACTAGTGTCATAACGATACTCACTCACAGGCTTGGTGTTAGTAGTGCGGAGATAGGAGGGATCAAATTGATCCGAGAGTCGGCTACTCATTCCCGGCCTAGCATGTTTATAACTACCAACAAAACTGATGAATTGTAAATATACCTATTTTTATGTACATTAATTTAGTTGTTTTCATTTATTTTTGTCATTTTTACTTGTTTTTATTCAATAAATTGCTCCTTTTGTTGTAAATATCATACTAACTTATTTTATTTTATTTTTCAGGAAACAATTAAAAATCTGCTAAAAATTGACAAGTCACGCCCGTGACTTCCTGGTCATGCCCGTGACTTCCTGGTCACGCCCGTGACTTCCTGGTCACGCCCGTGACTTCCTGGTCACGCCCGTGACTTCCTGGTCATGCACGTGACTTCCTGGTCACGCACGTGACTTCCTGGTCATGCACGTGACTTCCTGGTCACGCCCGTGACTTCCTGGTCACGCCCGTGACTTCCTGGTCACGCCCGTGACTTCCTAGTCACAACCGTGACCAGGGCGTGACAATGCAAAAACCGTGAAATCAGCAATTTTCGAGAATAAAAGCTTGACACGCCCGGGGTCATGCCCGTGTCACCCAACACGGGGCGTGACCCAACCCGTGTCCACCCGCTCGACGATTTTCAACTCGACATTTTTCGCTCGACATTTGTCGAGTGTCGACACCAACCAACACGCCCAAAGTCACGCCCGTATTGTGGGGCGTGACCACTCCACCTGGACGACAAGACCCGCACGACGACTTTCGGCGCGACTCGTGCCCAAATCCACCTTCTTGACACGCCCAACATCACGGCCGTGACCTGGGGCGTGACCGCTGGGTGACCGACACCTGTCCAACCCGAAGTCCACTTTACCGTCAAATCGACGGCCGCCATCAGGAATAGTGCTGACACGCCCCCCTGACACGCCTGTGTCATAGGGCGTGTCCCATGAATTTTTTCCCTATAAATAGCCCCTTGCTGTATGTAATCCTGTTCCTTCTTTTGAACCATTTTGTATAAGGTGTTGTGCTGCTGGAATGCTTCCAAGGGTTATGTAAGGGATATTTTCTCCCCCTCTCCTTAGCTTTTAGTTTCGTGTCTTTGTAACTTGTCTTTTTATTTAATGAAATATGTTTTTCTTCTCTTATATTGCCTTTGGAATGGATATATGCAACTTACACCTTATGCAATCTTATTTGCTTTTGTTTTAACTTGGTGTTTTCGTTCCTTTTTTATACGAGGTGTGTATGTGTATGAGAGTAAAATGTTATTTCTTCTTTTTATTGTTAAGTAGATGTTTTCATCTTCATAATAGCTATTTAGTTTTTGTTCTAAACCCGTCCTTATGAAACTATAAAAACGATTTTAAAGTGGTTTTGTCATTTTCATTTCACTTAGATTTTTTAGTTTTGTAGAACTTTTCTTAAAATTTTTAGGAGTTTTTATAGCATTATAAGAATGGATATGTTGTTATTTTGTTTTTCCAAACACTTGTATTTTTCCTTTATTTTCCAAAACTTTTGCTCTTTTAAATTTTTCGTTCTCTTTTTACGCATTTCTACCGCATTCTAGCGGTAGAAATGTATTTAATTCAATCTTTCGGGCATTTTCATTTTGCATTTATTTGCAAACCTTTTTGCCAGGTTTATTTTTTTTTCAGCTTTTTATGCATTTCTACCGCATTCTAGCGGTAGAAATGCAGTTGTTTTTATTTTTAGGTAACTTAGTTTTTTTTTCATTTCTTTACGTGTACGCATTTATTTCCGCCTACTCGTTAAGAGTTAAATGACGCTTGCTTTTTTTTTTTACTTTCTGTAGAGTGCGTGAGTTTGTAATTTTCTTTATTTCCGCCTACTCATTCGAGTTAAATGGCAGGTCTTTACTTTCCCTACTCATTTGAGTAGGATTTGTGTGTGTGTTTTACTTTATGTCGAGAGAGTATGTGCGTGAGTTTTACTTTCTGTCGAGTGTGTGCGTGTGTTGCATTTATTTAGTCCTACTCGTTTGAGTAGGACCTGCTTTCTTTCTCCCGCCCACGCATTTGCACCGGGACTTGCAATTTACAGCTTTCTTCAGTCCTACTCATTTGAGTAGGACTTTAAATTTACTGCTTTATTTCCTGTTTTATTTACATGCTTTGTTTTTATCGCTTTCATTTACTGCTTTCTTTATTGCTTTTCTCATAAGCCGTCCCCATACCGATGAGTGGCTAACCGTTCTTAGCCCTCAGTATCGAAGAGCATTGGGACAGATAAAATAGCTTAAAATAATTAAAGGTCCTTACTTTCTAATTAATTAAAAGTACTTAAGCTTTGCCCGGGGTTTACGATGCGTAGGACCACATAATCAATGTGTGGGCCCTATTTCCGTAGTCCATATGCTAGCTAGCCGAGAGGCCGTGCATATGGACCGATCACCCCTTGGCAAAGAGAGTTCCGCACAAACACTCGAGAGAGGAGTCACGCCAACTCTACCGGATTTGGTTCCCCACCCAATAGTGGGGTTCTTAGCGTAATGCGGGCGTTAAGAGTAATCCTTCAACGGACTAACGTTCGTTCGAATAGTCTTAGCGTTCAGGTGAGCGATAGCCCTATAGCTAGGGAGCTCATTCTAGTGGAACCTCCACGGCCAAGTCTCCGACTTAATTAATTAGAAATTTAGGAGCTCTTTTTATTAAATGTATATTTTAGTTTAATTATTTTTTCGGTGCCATCGAGCTAAGCTCTTCATCTGCTCCACCTTATTGCTTTCCTTTTATGTTTTTTTATTTTCTATCATTTTTATTATATATAAAATATCCCGACAAGATAATTATCGGTAAAATAATAATTCCCTCAAGGGAAGAGTAGAAATAATCGAACCGACCCCGAGAACAATACGACCTCGATATTCCACCCGGAATACCCTGTACTACTCACGATAGGTGCACTTGCCTCCTTTCGTTAAAACTCGCTTTCACTGTTTTATATCCAAAATAAATAAATACGCGCGCTCCGTTTTCTAAATAAAATCACATCCGCCTTTTTCTCAAATAAAACTGTCGGGGCGCCGCGCTTCATAAATCTTTTTTGGAGTTTTAACTCGCATCAAGTTTTTGGCGTCGTTGCCAGGGAAATTCGTGTTGTTATTTTGAACCCTGGAATTCTTTTAATTTTACCTATATCTATATATATATAACAAAATTTAAAAATGGCTAACAAAAATATAATAATAATAATAATAATAATAATGAAAACTATAAAAAAATTAATTAAATTAAAAAATTATAAAAAAAAATTTTTTTTGAAAAACTTATAAAACTAAAAAATTTTGAAATACCTTAAACTAAATATTTGAAAAAAAAACTATAAAACGAAAAAAAAAACTAAAATAGAAAAAACTAAAAAAACCAAAAAAAAAATGAAAAATAAAACTTAACAAAAAAATTTATTTTCATTATCTTTATAAAACAAACAAAACTGAAAAAATTCGAAAAAATGAAAAAAAACTTAAAAAAAAAAATAAAAAAATATAATTTCATTATTTTTATGAAAAAAAATTAAAACAGCTACCTAAAAAATCAACTAAAAAATAAAAAATCTACTTTAAAAAAAAGAAAAAACACAAAAAAATAATAATTTGATTTTAAAAAATGTATATGTTTTGCTTATTTTCTTTTCACTTGTTTTACTTCGGCGCGCTTCCCATTTTTGTGCGCGCTAGGGGAGCACATTTCTATCGCACTCATAAGCTAAGACGTCAGCTTCGAGTCACACGCACTTGTCACCCCCTACCACCCGCAACCCCTTTTAGTCGAGTGTATCTTTTTTGTTTTTATGTTATTTTTTGCTTTTTTTCTTTCCTCTACCTAATGCAGGCTTTCAACCTGGGCCTCCCGCACTTGTCTAAGGGAAGCTTCTACCCTCTCTTTTTATTTTTGTTTTTGTACATCTTTTAATTTGTATATTATCTGTTCCGCATACCTAGATTGCAACATTGTGGATAATGTTGAGTTTAAGTATGGGGGTGTTTTCCTATTTTACACTTTTTATATTCTGAACTTAGCAAAAAATACAAAAAATGCAAAAAAATTTAAATCTCAAAAAATAATAATATTTTTGTTTTTTATAATAATCAAAAACTTCCAAAAAAATTCATAAAACCACAAAATTCTAAAAAAAAAGTTATAAAACAAAAAGTTAAAAAAAATTTCTTACTTTTAAATATGTTTTAAAAATAATCTTTCTCTTCCCCCCCTCTTTTTTTGATAAAAACTCGCATTTTGCCTACCCGCGGCGTTCGACTCATCGGACCAACCATCCAAAAAAGAGTCTGTTCGCGGGCCGCCTTCGAGTTTTTGTTTTACTTTGTACTTTTTTTTGTAAAAATCTTTTCCCCCTATCTTTTTTGTAAATAACACTTTTTTCTCTCCTCTTTCTTGTAAATAATTTATCAAAATACACTAAAAATAAAACAAAATTAGAAAAGCCAAAAATCCTAAAAAAAGAAAATAACTCTAAAAATCTTAAAAAGATAATAATTAAAACACAAAAAATGATAAAAACTCTAAAAATTCCAAAAACAAATATTTTGTTAAATTATGTAACAAATAAAATCGAATATCTTAATTCTTAACTTTTTTTTGCTTTCCAAAAATCTAGTTTCGAGTTAATTTATAAGCGAATTCTTTTTATTCTTTTCTTACTATTCGTTTATTAATTAAAGTTTGATAGATTTAAGTGTCTGGGGTTAAGATTTAAAGAATTTTTTATGTCTTTTTCTTATAATAGGGAACTTGTTTTTCACCACCACTTTTAATTTTTTAATAGAAGCTCATTTTTTTAAGTTAGAAAATAACAACCATAGATTTCAATTATTTCCACTTCATGCTTTTAGAAAGATAGGAACGTTCATTTTAAAAAGGTTGCTTTCAAAACTTTTTTATTAAAATCTAGTTTTCTTTTTGAAAAAAAATAAACCCACTTCCATTTTTCTCATGTCTTACTTGACATGTTTACCCATATTTTATCCCTTAAAAAGATCTTATGTCAATGAGAATAAAATTTCATTCCGTAAACATAGGCACCCAATATTTAAAAAGATTATATGTTATGTAGTAAGAGGATAAAATTCATTACTCCTACACATATACATTGGGTTATTTTATAATTTATGAAGAAAGAAAAAATTATTATGTGTTAGGAAAATAAGATTTCATTTCCCTAACTTTCCAAAAAGAAAAAAATTGGAGATTTGAGAAAAAATTACCTCACCTCAATATTCAAGCCTTCTTCATAAACCACCAAACCACTTAACCTATTTCAATGATTCTAAAATTAATTTAAAATTTTTTGAGAGCATAACTTTTAAATTGCATTATTTCCTTTAACTTCTTTTAAGCTAAAGTTTTTTATATAAATCCAATCCATCTTTGTTAAACTAACAAAAATAAATTTTTGCTTTTTATTTTATTTTATCTAGAAATCTTTTTGAAACTCTTCCTCTATCCATAACATTTCATAAATTAGGATTTAATTCTTTAACCCCGGATGTTTATTTTGATCTTACTTTTAATTAATTCAAGCGGTAGCTAAACTTTGGATTTCTTTTATTCCTTATAAGTTCATCTCAAACTTTTGCTCTGGAATAGCAAAAGCTTAAGTATGGGGTATTTGATGAATTGTAAATATACCTATTTTTATGTAATTAATTTTGTTATTTTCATTTATTTTTGTCATTTTTACTTATTTTTATTCAATAAATTGCTCCTTTTATTGTAAATATCATACTAACTTATTTTATTTTATTTTTCAGGAAACAATTAAAAATCTGCTAAAAATTGACAAGTCACGCCCGTGACTTCCTGGTCACGCCCGTGACCAGGGCATGACAATGCAAAAACCATGAAATTAGCAATTTTTGAGAAGAGAAGCTTGACACGCCCGGGGTCACGCCCGTGTCACCCGACACGGGGTGTGACCCAACTCGTGTCCACCCGCTCGACGATTTTCAACTCGACATTTTCCGCTCGACGTTTGTCGAGTGTCGAAACCAACCAACATGCCAAGAGTCACGCCCGTGTCGTGGGGCGTGACCACTCCACCTAGCCGACAAGACCCGGGCGACGACTTTCGGCACAACCCGCACCCAGATCCACCTTCTTGACACGCCCAGCATCACGCCTGTGACCTGGGGCGTGACCACTGCGTGACCGACACCTGTCCAACCCGAAGTCCACTTTCCCGTCAAATCGACGGCCTCCATCAAGAATAGTGCTGACACGCCCCCCTGACATGCCCGTGTCAGAGGGCGTGTCCCATGAAATTTTTCCCTATAAATAGCCCCTTGCTGTATGTAATCCTGTTCCTTCTTTTGAACCATTTTGTATAAGGTGTTGTGCTGCTGGAATGCTTCCAAGGGTTATGTAAGGGATATTTTCTCCCCCTCTCCTTAGTTTTTAGTTTCGTGTCTTTGTAACTTGTCTTTTTATTTAATGAAATATGTTTTTCTTCTCTTATATTGCCTTTGGAATGGATCTATGCAACTCACACCTTATGCAATCTTATTTGCTTTTGTTTTAACTTGGTGTTTTCGTTCCTTTTTTATACGGGGTGTGTATGTGTATAAGAGTAAAATGTTATTTCTTCTTTTTATTGTTAAGTAGATGTTTTCATCTTCATAATAGCTATTTAGTTTTTGTTCTAAAACCCGTCCTTATGAAACTATAAAAACGATTTTAAAGTGGTTTTGTCATTTTCATTTCACTTAGACTTTTTAGTTTTTAGAACTTTTCGTCCTTTTATCTTTTCTTCCACTTTTTAGGAGTTTTTATAGCATTATAAGAATGGATATGTTGTTATTTTGTTTTTCCAAACACTTGTATTTTTCCTTTATTTTCCAAAACTTTTGCTTTTTTAAATTTTTCGTTCTCTTTTTACGCATTTCTACCGCATTCTAGCGGTAGAAATGTATTTTTTTCAATTTTTCGGGCATTTTCATTTTGCATTTATTTGCAAACCTTTTTGCCAGGTTTATTTTTATTTCAGCTTTTTACGCGTTTCTACCGCATTCTAGCGGTAGAAATGCAGTTGTTTTTATTTTTAGGTAACTTAGTTTTTTTTTCATTTCTGTACGTGTGCGCATTTATTTCCGCCTACTCGTTAAGAGTTAAATGGCGCTTGCTCTTTTTTTTTACTTTCTGTAGAGTGCGTGAGTTTGTAATTTTCTTTATTTCCGCCTACTCATTTGAGTTAAATGGCAGGTCTTTATTTTCCCTACTCATTTGAGTAGGATTTGTGTGTGTGTTTTACTTTATGTTGAGAGAGTGTGTGTGTGAGTTTTACTTTCTGTCGAGTGTGTGAGTGTGTTGCATTTATTTAGTCCTACTCGTTTGAGTAGGACCCGCTTTCTTTCTCCCGCCCACGCATTTGCGCCGGAACTCGTAATTTACAGCTTTCTTCAGTCCTACTAGTTTGAGTAGGACTTTAAATTTACTGCTTTATTTCCTGCTTTATTTTCCTGCTTTCATTTTATTGCTTTCATTTACTGCTTTCTTTATTGCTTTCCTCGCAAGTCGTCCCCATTCCGATGAGTGGCTAACCGTTTTTAGCCCTCGGTATCGAAGAGCATTGGGACAAATAAAATAGCTTAAAATAATTAAAGGTCTTTACTTTCTAATTAATTAAAAGTTCTTAAGGTTTGCCCGGGGTTTACGACGCGTAGGACCACATAATCGATGTGTGGGACCTATTTCTGTAGTCCATATGCTAGTTAGCCAAGAGGCCGTGCATATGGACCGATCATCCCTTGGCAAAGAGAGTTTCGCACTAATCCTCGAGAGAGGAGGCGTGCCAACTCTACCGGATTGGGTTCCCCACCCTATAGCGGGGTTCTTAGCGTAATGCGGGCGTTAAGAGGAATCCTTCCTCGAACAAACGTTTGGTTGAATAGTCTTAGCGTTCAGGTGTGCGATTGCCCTATAGCTAGGTGAGCTCATTCTAGTGGAACCTCCACGGCCAAGTCTCCGCCTTAATTAATTAGAAATTTCGGAGCTTTTTTATTAAATGTCTATTTTAGTTTAATTGTTTTTTCGGTGCCATCGAGCTAAGCTCTTCATCGGCTCCACCTTATTGCTTTCCTTTTATGCTTTTTTATTTTTTTGTCATTTTTATTATATATAAAATATCCCGACAAGATAATTATCGGTAAAATAATAGTCCCCTCCAGGGAAGAGTAGAAATAATCAAACCGACCCCGAGAACAATACGACCTCGATATTCCACCCGGAATATCCTGTACTACTCATGATAGGTGCACTTGCCTCCTTTCGTTAAAACTCACTTTCACTGTTTTATATCCAAAATAAATAAATACGCTCGCTCCGTTTTCTAAATAAAATCACATCGGCCTTTTTATCAAATAAAACTGTCGGGGCGCCGCGCTTTATAAATCGTTTTTAGAGTTTTAACTCGCATAAATGACGCTCTTTGTTTAGCCAATATACCTGGGCTTGACCTACCAATCGTCCTCGAGCTATGCTAACCTTTTGGTGGTCCTCTCATAAGTGACAATTAAAATAATTTTCTAATTCCTTAAGCCAGTCTCTAAAAATGTGGGGACACCCTAAAACGTCATAAGTAGGATAAGTGTGGGGTTGCCCAGGGGGTGGTGGTGCTACTTGGCTATCCATTAGTTTCGCAAGTAAAGCCTTAATCTCATCCACTACAGGGGAATGAACAGGTTTCCTAACGTTCAACGTGGAATCAGAAGATTTTTTTTGGGAAACATTAACATCATTTGCCAAATTTAGTTGGAACCGGAGAATAACCTACCTGAATCTAGTGCACATGCAATGAGCTAAAGATTTTGACCCAAATAAATTTAAGAAAGATAGATTTATTCCCGCTTAATAACTAAGATAATAATTTTTTTTATTTTTTGGATAAAAATAATATGGAGATTATTAAAAAAAATGTTTGATTTTTTTGCAGAAAAATAAAAATTTTAGACCGCTATTGGCAGACCAAGAATTATTTTTTGTAATTTTGACAAATAAAAGTGCAAGATAAGTGCGTGTTGGCGTACTAATAAAAGAGAGAGGGTGCCAATAAGGAAATTGACGTGAACCTCCCTCTGATACCAAGTTGATTGATGCATTGAACGACAAGTGTACCGGTCGCTCTAGTAATATAAAATGGGTGGCTTTCCCAAGTATCGATCTCTTCAAGGAACACAATGAGGGGGGAGTTAATATCGAGGAGGACTTGAGATTGAAGACCTTTGGTCGGAGTTAACTAAGGGGGTTTTGGTATGTTGCGGAAAAGTAAAATAAAACATTATCGACTACTCCTATGCAACGCCGCTTTGCGATGCTTCGCCAGGCGGGATGGAAGACTACCCAGGCCGCTATGCACCGAATCGCTGGCGAATGGATGAGTAGGCAAGCGTAAGAACCATGATTTGAGGGTCGTAAGCACCTCTTCGCTGCGCACGCTTCTAGCAATTGCTAGAACGACAAGAACAATAGATGGTGGATGGAAAATAAGGGAGAACCTCAAGCAAATAACATAAATATGAAATCACATAGACATGATTGTATACATCCTTCGCTGATCATCAGCCTTCCCAACTGCTCTCAGCAAACCTCTCCTCTATCCCCACAACCCTCGAACAAGCGTTTGCTCCACTCTCGAGCACTCAGAAGCTTCCTCTTTCCCTCAACCTTCATCCTCTTCCTCTCCTAGCTTGTGAGATCGAATACCCCCTCCGTGTTAACTAAGCGATGCTGTTTTCACGCATCAACAAAGCCCACCTTGGTTCCGGGGTTTCCGGCCATGGATCTCGTCACTCTTCTTGACGGCATCTTCCTCCATGCTAGTATTCTTCTTTACTTGAAGAGAGAAGGAGAAGATTTTCTTCCAGAAATTGACTCTGGTGGCTTCAATGTTTCGTCGGGCTCGGTGAGGAAACCGGTAAAGAGACGGCTAGGGTTTTCCGCATGTCCCTTTTTATAATGAGAAATTAGTGTTAACTGCTTGCCACGTGTCGCCGTACAAGTGGACCACCCATTATTACCCATACAAAGTATTATTTGAAATGACCAGTCCAAGAAAACCAAGCCGCACTAACCCAGAAATCCAGTTCACACGGGACTGGGATTCTGTCTGGGCTAAAAAATGCACAAGTGAAATTCGACGAGTATCAGCTTCCATACTCAACGAATCAGCTAGTATAGTCGGGCATTTTTGACGAATCTTACTTCAATCCCGCCAAATCGTCTTAGCGAAATTCAACGAATTTGTCAAAAATACCTAGCGATATTCGGCGAATTTGCCTTTGCCAGAATTCCAATTTCGATCCCGTCGATATTCAACGAATTCATCTTCGAAAAATTTAGCGTTCGATGAATTTAGAGTTCGAAGAATTCGACGAATTTGTCGTTCGATTAATTTAACATTCGACGAATTTACCTTCAATCTCGCCGAACCGACTAACCGATATTCGCCGATTTCGTCGAATATCCTAGCAATATTCGACGAATTTTCCTTAGACAATTTCCTTGTTTCTGGCGTCGAGTGCATCGAGTATCAGACTGCGATACTCGACGAATAACAGCCATACTTGACGAATTCGTCGGATATCCCTGACGACATCCGATAAATTTTCCTTGGTCATTTTCTCTAGACCATTCGCTTTGATTCGTTGGGTAACACACTACCCAACCCTTCATCCAACGCACTCGGCACTTTTTCCAATGCACCCCGAGCCTGATTTAAGTCTCTTGACTCAGAACGTGCACGGGGGGCTTAGCTTGAAACGGTACGTTACAAATCCTATAAATAAAATAAAATATTTCGTCCCCAAAATCAAGCTAAGGCTATGGGGAAGTAAAGCATGAAGTTAAATTAAATATACTTCTAATTTTACCTTGGGGGAAACAACTCCGGGTAGTACTTTTGCATCAATTCCACCAGTTCCCATGTATACTCCTCCTTCCCATGATGGGACCACAAAACTTTTACCAACGAGACACTTTTCTGCCGCAAGCTCCTTGTTTCATTGTCCACAATCCGCACTGGCTCTAGTCGAACTGATCTATCATTTGCCACTACTCCATCTATAGTTAGGACATGTTGCTTAGGTCACAACAGCATCTTCTGAAGTGACAACACATGGAATACGTCATGTAGATTCTCTAGCTCTGTTGGTAGCTCCAACCGATAGGCCAAAGGGCCAATCTTCTCCAATATAGAATAAGACCCAATGTATCTTGTGCTGAGCTTCTTCACACTACGTACCCGTGATACTCCATGCATCAGCCGGATCTTCAGGAACACCTTATCACCTACTTGAAATTCCACCATTCGGTGCTTCGCATTATAATACTTAGTCTGCCGACTTTGAGCCTCAATCTTGCAGTCCCGTATTAACCTAACAACATCATTTGTGTCGTCAATATACTAAACTCCCAACACCATCAGATCCTCATCTTGCAACCATGACAAAGGGGTTCTACACCTTCTTCCATAAAGGGCTTCATGGGGTGACATCCCGATACTGGCTTGATGACTATTATTATATGAGAATTCTACCATAGACAAGTGCCTTTCCCACAACTCTCCTCTCTCCAACACACATAATCTTAAAAAATCTTCCAAAGCTTCGATGGTCCTCTCAGACTGCACGTCCGTCAGAGAATGAAATGTTGTGCTGAAAGTAAGGCATGAGAACAAATAAGCCAGTACCGCCTTCCATTCTCTAGAGGTGAAATTACCATCCCAGTTAGAAACAATTGTCTTTGGCACACAATGGTATCGTACAAACTTCTCCACAAAGAGGTGCACCAAAATGTCCACATGTGCCTCTTTCTTCATAGGAATAAACCTGGAAACCTTTGTCAGGCGATCCATGATTACCCACACTGAATCATTCCCTGAGTGTGAGCGAGTCAAACCGTGCTCGAAGTCCATGGAGATATCCTCGAACATCCACTCTGGGATGGGAAACTAGTGTAATAATCCTTCGGGGCTCTTGCATTCCGCCTTCACCCTTTGGCAGGCCTCACAGTACGTAACATAATATCTAACGCCTCTCTTCATTCCTGACAACTAATGGTCTTCAGCAAATCAGCGTAAATTTTGCCAAACCTAGGATGCACTGAATACTGAGAGCAATGTGCCTCTCTCAAGATATCTTCCCGAATTTTACCGCCTTCGGGAATGTAAAGCTGGGCACGGAAATGAGCGAGCCCATCTTTTAGGGAATATTCGTCGGTATTCCCATCATTAATTGACTTAAACACTTGGGCCAGAGCAACATCCTTTCCTTGCTCTGCTCGGATTCGGCCGCGAATATCACAAACTGAAGGATGGTATGAAAGATACCACCAGAGGGGTTAGATCTATTTAACTTTTGGGGGGGGGGTGAATAAAGTATTTTAAAATCTTATTATATTTTTATTGCGGAATTAAAATAGTAATACTTATATGTGTAATCAGTTAGTGCAGAAATAAAACTAAACTATTCAGTTAGCATCACACAATGAAAGCAAGCGAGCATCACAGACGACACAAGAATTTTATAGTGGTTTCCCTAAACTTGGGTACATCCACTCTTCTACCACCCTGACAGGAATCCACTAAGGTTTTTGATCAGGTGCCCTGCCGCAAATCAAGTTTTTTGCTCTGGTGCTTTGTCACCACAAGATTTGATTCAGGTAGATCAGGAAACCCTTCAGGATTTTGATCAGGTGCCCAAAAATCAAATCAAGTCTTTTGATCAGGTGACTTGCAACCAAGTGTTTAACTTTTGAAGGGAGTTATAACCCTATGTACAGTGGGGTGAAAGAAATAAAAAACTATATGTTGTCATCTTTTTTCTCAAAGCAACTGAGAAGACTTATGGATCCTTGATGGTGTCAAAGCTCCCCCTGAGTTGAAGTTCTGTTCAGGAAAATTGAGAGTTTTGCAGGGTGTATAGGCCTTATTGAAAAAGTTCTCCAGAAAACTGTAGACAGGTGAAGTTGATTGTCTTTAGAAAGCTTGCTGCAAGAAGAACACTTGATGAAGACAGTGCAGAACTCTTTCTCTTGAATAATTTCTTGTGTGTTTTTTTCTTAAAAAATTGACTATATCATCTGCATCAAATAGGTCTTTGAATTTTAATTCGATTGCCTTGATTGACTGCTGAAATCTTGGAACTTGGAAAATGGCTAGAAGAGCAATCAAGTAATTCATTAACTGTCCCAAGAATTAGCTGTATAATGACTATGTGAAAACTAGTAATTAATGCTGCCAAATGAACGGATATATTCTTAGAATCTAAGCATTAATTACTCAGAGCAATATAAGCAATAAAATAAGCCTAATCAATTTGAAATAACTGCAGAGAATTGAAATGTTGAACTGGTAATTTTCGTCGATCTGAGATCCTGGATCGTCGAACTCAACCTCTCTTTCGTCGAGCTGAGCCCTGAGAGCTTTGAACTGAAATACAGCTTTCCATACTGGGCTCCAAGATCGTCAAACAAAGATAGAGGATCGTCGAACTCAAAGTCTGATAGAAGATCAGAGTTCGTCGAACGACTTCTTCAACATGAAATTTCTGCCTTGTTCTGGTTTCTGCAATCTTCTAAGTCTTCTAAGGGCTTGGTCTGATCAATATGACTTGTTGACCTACCCTATAATCTAATGAAGACCTATGACCCTAGACTATACAAGGAGGGTCAATCTATGCAACCCTAATAGTGAACCTTAGCCCAAATCCTAAACACTGGTGGGGTTCCAACAATCTCCCCCTATTTGGGTGAGGTCACTATGTACAATGCATAAGTGAAGAAAATATAATCATTCAACATGAAAGTAAATATCTAACATAATGAAAAACAATTCAGCAAAAAATATACACAGAGAATAAAATTGTTTTAGGGCCTGTATAAAGGAGGAGCAGAAGAAGAAGATTTAGTAAATACAATCTCCCTAAGAGGATCTTCTGCTTCTTTCTTGGACATCTTCAGGTCTTGAAATCCCAGAATTATTACAGTAGATGCTCTTGGAACAACGGTTTCTGGGTGTACCTACATGTAAGCATTTGGATCAAAGAGATGTTTATCTACCTCAAATTTATCAAGTTCTTTTTGTCCGTAGGTAGACATTGTAGTGAATTATGATGGATCAGATCCTTTTGCTTTAGCTTTGTTTATTTGAGACAAGCCAACCAATTATTGGAATATAGCCATTTTGAAGTTGATGTCTAACTCGGGTTCATAACCTGGAGATGAAGGTCTCCCTGTATCAGTTGAAACATCTTGAGCAGTCTTTTGTGGCTTCCTAAAAATTATAAACTGTTGCTGAAACTTTGTTGAAGGATAATTCTCTTCAAATTTTCCAGCATAATAAAAACTTGGAGGTCTGCATTCACTGTATTTTCCAGGAAATCTGTCTTGGTGTTGTCCTCCTTTCCCACTAGAGTACCCACCTCTGGAATAATATCTAGAAGATCTTCCTTGACTGTGAGGGGCATAAGGCTTAGCTTGCTGGGACGAGGTTGACCTAGAAGCAATGTTTACTGAGGCACCTGCAGCATGAGGAGGAGGAGGTGGATCTTTTCTGAATCTCTTCACTGGAGAAGATCCAGACCTCTTCTTTTCTTTTGAGCTTTTGCCTGGTTCGTTGACAACTTCATCCAATGACGAATTGTTGGAGTCAAAGGAATAAGATGTAATAAGGAATATCATTGTTTAGATTGGGCTTGGGAGCAGCCTTTCCTGGTGTAACGCCCCGAATTTTGTGTGCGAGTCGGTCGCGGAAAAAGAGTTTTGGTGCCTGTAGGGGTACACGGCCTAGGACACGGGCGTGTCCAAGGCCGTGTCTGGCTGGTGATTTTTTGGCCGTTTCCAACCCGAGAAGGACACGGCCAGAAATACGGCCGGATGACACGGGCGTGTCATCCGACACGGGCGTGTGCCAACCCGTGTCCAGACCCGTGTCCTGAGGGGTCGTGTCCGTTGCCGTGGCGGTTATGCGTGACACGCCCTCGAACACGGGCGTGTCGAGGAACCCGACACGGGCGTGTCAGGTCAGACACGGGCGTGTCTTGGCCCGTGTGCGTTTCTCAGTTCGACGATCGTGCCTGGATCGAGGCACACGGCCTTGGACACGGCCGTGTGCCAAGCCGTGTGCGGCCAGGTCTGGGGAATTTTGTGCAGATCCGAGCCGTTCATTTTCTTTAATTAGGATCCGATGGCCCAGATTAAATCCTGCTCTGTTAAGGCCGGGAATAGGGAGTTATTCCCTCATTTTTGCTCTCCAAAGTTCTCCCTTCCAAAGTGAGAGAGGAGAGGAAGAAGAAGGAGGTTTCCGGCCGCCCGCGGAGCATCGGAGCACCGTTTCGAAATCGGAGAGCGGATCCGTGGAGGGAAGGTCATTGCGAAGAGTTCTAACCGCGTAGTTTTTCAATGGCGCCAAAACGGACTACAAGGGTAACGATTCTCAACTCGAGCGCTTGAATCTCTTTCTTTCTGCATAGGGAATCCCGCTCCCGCGAGTATGCGGTGAGTGCGTGGTGTTCCTTGGGGTTGACGGGAATAGTCCCCCTTGTGTTGCATGTAGAGCCCGGAATCGTAAGTACGGGCATAGGCATTGTGTGTGAAGCCTACCCGGACGTGTTTTGTCTGGATCGGTGATGTTGCATTTGATGTGGTTTTGCCGGAGAAGACTCCGTGCTTTGGATTTTTTCGGGTTTCCATGCGGTAGATTGCAGCAGGGATCCTTGAAGGTTAGCTTCAAGGCGCACCCGGAAAATTGAGCGGAAACGTGTTCTGCTAACTTGGCGGTCTGGGAACCGGCCTTGATCATAACTGGGTTATGAGACTGTTTTGGAAAATTTGGGATCCGAGAGAAGCTTGGCCCGTGCAAAGTTCCTTAAATTGGACATGCGGCGTGAGCAACGGGCAAGTGGAATTGGACCTAGGCTATGTGGTTCGGTGCGAGAGACCCGAAGACGGGACTGGCCGTTGGCATAGTCAGAGCCTTAGACGGTGGTCAGAAAGGCTAAATGCTCACATGTTGTTGCCATCCTGGGGGTGGTGGTGGATGCACTGATGGGTCAGGGTCCACCATGAATGTGCCCTGAGTGCACGGGGTGTTTGGCCGTGCGAGCCTACACCTGTGGCGAATTATAATTGCGCTATATATATATTGTTGGCTAATGCTTTGCAGGGAAAGAGCACCGCCGTCCCGAGTAAGGGGCGGGGTCGTTATAATTTGGTCGGCTTTTAGCTGACCGTTGCTTTATTTGCCACCGTGCGGTGGTATGTGCTTGCAGGTGCTGCGGAGCCGAGCGCCAAATAGCGGGCTGGAGCCCATGTTGCTGTGCTGGCCCTAGAAGGCCGTAGAATAGCTGTTTTTATATATTTCATGTGTGGCCGGCCTGCGAGCCGATGTATGTAAAACACTATTTATGAAGTGAACATTTGTAAGGCCTTAAGGCCATGTACCCGTTTCTGTGTATTTGAGTTTTCATTCCTATTGTTGTAGCTGTGGACATTCATATTGATGGATTTATTTTTGGGTTCTTTCAACTTTAAAAATCTTCCGCTAGAATGCTCTGTGATTAGGACGAGTAGTCTTAATTAGATGGTTTGATTTATTCATTTACTAACCCTTCCGACTGTCTGTGGTATATGGCGTCGGGTTCCAGCTGGACCTTCTGTTATATGCCATGCGACGGATGGGGGTGTTACAATTTGGTATCAGACTTCTGGTTACGGTCAAGCTTAAATGAATTCGTGGGCGAATTCTTTTAAGGGGTGGTGAGCACATGTGTGCGTCATCGTTATAACATTAAAAAGAACCCATGAATGTCCACTTAGGAATGAAAATACACTTGTTTTGTGGAACCTGAGTGTTCCAATGATTGCTTTTAGCAATTTGTTTGTCGTCTAATCGTGTGTCTTTGCTTTTATAGGCAGCTAGGAGCGGTGCTGGTCAGTCAGAGCGTCCGCAATCAGCGGAAAGTAGTGCACCAAGGGACGTGCCTGCTACACCTCCTTCAGCGGAAACCATCAGGATGGTGGCTGAAGCCGTGTTCGCAATGATAAATGCCCAACCTGTAGGGCAAATGCATCGCGCACCTCCTGTGGATGAGCAAGAACCGGTTAGGGCGGCAGAGCCGAGAGTGGTGGAACGCGCAGCAGTTGAGTTAGTAGAGCCGAGGAGAACTACGGAGCGACAGCTAAAGCACGTGATGGGCTTTAATCCTCCGAGGTTTAATGGGGTTGGAACGCCAACTCAGGCTGAGGACTGGCTCTCTTCCATAAAGAGGGTGTTGACGGCCACAATGACTGAGGAGTGGCAGAAGACCACCATAGCGACTTTTCTTTTGGAAGGTGAGGCGAGGCTGTGGTGGGACGAGTTGGAGTTTCATCTTCTAGTGGGAAGGCAACTTGCGGATGTGCCGATAGAAGAATTTTCAAGACTGTTCCTAGCCAGATTTGTACCTTCTGCTCAGAGGTTGGAGATGGAGAATCAATTTCTTGGGTTGACTCAGGGATCCAGAAGCGTGGACGAATATCTGCATGAGTTCACACGGTTGGGTCGTTATGCTGGTGCTATGTTTTCTGAAGAAGAGAGGAAGACCAACCGATTCTATGAGGGTCTTCGTGGCGATTTACAGTTACTCCTTGCTGGGCCTAAGGCGCAGGGCTTCCTAGCCTTGGTCAATTCGGCCCGATCGTTGGAAAAGGTTGCGAAGAAAGTTCAAGAGAAGAGGGACCCAGGAGAAAGGAAGACCGAGTTCAAGGTGCCAAGTCACAAGACAGGTTTCCGCAGATGGAACAAGAAGCGGAGGACTTCAAACTCAGCCCCTTCGGCTGATGCATCAGGGGCAACTACAAGTCGAGTCCCCGGGGCTTGCTACAACTGCGGGAAGACGGGGCATTTTGCTCGGGAGTGTTGGAGCGGACGTCCAAAGTCCGAGAGGAGACCTGGAGCGACGTATGAGGAGAAAGGGAAGGCGGTGGAGTCAACCGCATCCCATCATGCTCCAGCCCAGCCTAGAGTCTACAACCTTGGTCTACAGGAGGCCATAAAGCAAGCAGACGTGGTGACAGGTATGAATTAAATTACAGTGGTTTAACTTTTACAGTTGTTACCTTCGTATTTGTTAGCTTACGTTTGTTAATGCTAGGCTTTGTGTTAATCTTTGGGTTTCCGGCGAGAGCCCTTTTTGATACGGGGGCATCACATTCCTTCTTGTCTGAAAAGTTTATATCGCGCATCGGAGTTCCGTTCTCGATGGCAGAAAACAAGTTGGATGTGTTGTTGCCTAATGGGTGCTCAATGCGTGCGGATAGGATTTGTGTTGTGAAGATTCAGATTGGAGACCGGGAGTTTGATTTGCGGGCGTTGGTTCTACCATTAGTGGAGTTCGACGTAATTTTCGGTATGGATTGGCTCTCGGAGCAGAGGGCATGTATTGATTGCAACCGTAAAGAAGTCAAGTTGGGTCTGGACACTGATGTAGAGGCTACTTTTGCGGGCATGAAGGGGTCAGGGAAAGTTCTGATATCGGCCCTTCAGGCGTTTAAGGCAGTTCGGTCTGGGGCAGAACTGTATGTCACTATAGTGCAGACTTCGACGCCTAAACCTAGTGTGGGCAACATCCCAGTTGTGTCCGAGTATCCTGATGTGTTTCCAGATGATCTCCCAGGAGCCCCTCCTCAGCGGGAGATAGACTTTACTATAGAGCTGGTACCGGGTGCCAAACCGGTGTCACGCTCCCCCTATCGGATAGCCCCGAGAGAAATGGCAGAGTTGAAGGTGCAACTGCAGGAGTTGCTAGAGCAAGGTTATGTGCGTCCAAGTTCGTCGCCTTGGAGCGCACCAGTTCTCTTTGTTAAGAAGAAAGATGGGAGCTTGCGGCTTTGTATCGATTATCGGGAATTGAACAAACTTACGGAGAAGAACAAATATCCAATCCCGAGGATTGACGATCTATTTGATCAGTTGGTTGGGTCAACTGTATATTCGAAGTTAGATTTGAAGTCCGGTTATTATCATTTGAGGATAAGGGAGAGCGACATTCCAAAGACAGCATTCAGTACGCGGTTTGGGCATTTTGAGTTCACAGTCATGCCGTTTGGGTTGACGAATGCTCCATCCGTGTTTATGGATCTGATGAATAGGACATTCAGAGAATACTTGGATCAGTTTGTGATAGTATTCATCGATGATATCCTGGTGTATTCGCGGTGCGAGGAGGATCATTACAAGCATTTACACATGGTGTTGGAGACATTGAGGAAAAGTCAGTTGTATGCAAAGTTCTCCAAGTGTGAGTTCTGGTTATCCTCGATAGCGTTCCTTGGTCATGTTGTCAGTGGAGAAGGAATAGCTGTGGATCCGGCGAAGATAGTGGCGATACGGGAGTGGCCTACTTTGACTACAGTGGCAGAGGTCCGTAGTTTTCTGGGGCTTGCTGGCTACTACAGGCGCTTCGTAGAGAACTTCTCGCGGATAGCACTACCACTCACGACGTTGACAAGGAAGGATCAGAAGTTTGTGTGGTCTTCGGAGTGCGAACAGGCTTTTGTAGAGTTGAAGAGGCGGTTAACCACGGCGCCTATTTTATGTTCGCCAAGTGGTACCGAAGGGTTCGAGATTTATAGTGATGCTTCAGGCAGTGGTTTGGGCTGTGTTCTGCTACAGCATGGGAGAGTGATAGCTTATGGTTCACGACAATTGAAGGTTCACGAGAGGAATTATCCGGTCCACGACTTAGAGTTAGCGGCCGTGATTTTTGCTCTAAAGCTTTGGAGGCACTATCTGTACGGTGTGAAGGTAGATATTTACACCGATCATAAGAGTTTGAAGTACCTATTGGATCAAAAAGATCTGAACATGAGGCAGAGGAGGTGGATGGAGTTCTTAGGGGACTACACCTTCAAGATACACTATGTGCCTGGGAAGGGAAATGTAGTGGCGGATGCGTTGAGTCGTAAGATTCCCGCACAAGCCAACTGGTTATCAGTGCATGATAAGAGATTGGTCCAAGAGTTGGAGGCATTGGAGATATCTTGCGTTGACAAGCAGTCTAGTGCCGAGGCGAAACTGTTTTGGACAGAGGTGCAGTGTGACCTAGCGGATAGAGTTCGGCGGGCTTTGGTTCAGGATAGCAGCATGAAGCAAATCCTAGATGGATCTTTGGATGGGTCAAATTCCCAGTTTGTGGTTGAAGATGGGTTGCTAAGGAAGGACGGTCGTCTATGCGTTCCTAGTGCGGATAATATTCGGGAGGAGTTGATGTATGAGGCTCATCATACCAAATACTCAATCCACCCGGGAAGCACGAAGATGTATAGAGACATGAAGAAATTATTCTGGTGGCCGGGTTTGAAGAAGGATGTGGCGCTTTATGTGGCCAAGTGCCGTACTTGTGCATTAGTGAAGGCGGAATGCCAGAAGCCCGGAGGTTTCTTGAAATCACTTCCTATCCCAGAATGGAAGTTTGACGACATATCTATGGATTTTGTGCACGGTTTGCCGAAGTCGCAGAAAGGAAATGACGCCATTTGGGTGGTCGTAGATAGATTGACAAAGGTGTCGCACTTTATCCCAATGAGAAAGGAAGATCCAGTAGAAAGGTTAGCCAAACTCTACGTGGATAATATTGTACGACTGCATGGTGTGCCTCGCAGTATTGTTAGTGATCGTGATGGACGCTTCACGTCAAATGACTGGAGGTTGGTGCATGGTCTGTTGGGTACTAAGCTAAAGTTCAGCACAGCCTTTCACCCACAGACAGATGGCCAAACCGAGAGAGTCAACAGAACTATGGAGGACATGCTTCGCATGTGCGTCCTAGATTTCGGGAAGCATTGGGAGGATCACCTGTACATGGTGGAGTTTGCGTACAACAATAGCTTTCAGGCAAGCATTGGAATGGCGCCTTTTGAAGCTTTGTATGGGAGGAAGTGCCGTACGCCGTTGTCTTGGTTGGAGGCAGGCGAATCAAAGTTGTATAAACGTCAAGCGGTGGAAGATGCCACTTCAATGATACGGACAATTCAGGAAAGGCTGAAGATTGCTCAGGATAGACAGTCAAAGTACTACAATGCCAAACATAGAAATGTAGAGTTCAACGTTGGCGACATGGTGTATTTAAAAATCAAGCCGTTCAAGGGTGTATCGCGGGTTCGACGCTTGAAGAAGCTGAGTCCGAGATACCTTGGACCATTTGAAATCCTGGAGCGTGTTGGCGAGGCGGCGTATAGATTAAAGCTGTCGACGGAGTTGAGTGGGCTGCATGATGTATTCCACGTATCAGTGTTGCGTAAGGCAGTTCAGGAGGCTTCGCAGATCATTGCAGATGATCAGGTACCGGTTGATTATGAGTTAACAACAAGGGTCAGACCAGTACGAATTGAAGATGTTGCAGTCAAACGACTCCGCAACAAGGAGGTCAGAATGGTTAAAGTCCGTTGGGATAATTGCGGACGTGAGGAGCTTTCTTGGGAGCGAGAGCAAGCTATGTTGGAGGAATACCCCGAGTTATTCCACTCAGGTATCATTTAGCTTTTGTGTACCTTTGCTTAATTTCGGGACGAAATTCCTTAAGTGGGGGAGATTTGTAACGCCCCGAATTTTGTGTGCGAGTCGGTCGCGGAAAAAAGAGTTTTGGTGCCTGTAGGGGTACACGGCCTAGGACACGGGCGTGTCCAAGGCCGTGTCTGGCTGGTGATTTTTTGGCCGTTTCCAACCCGAGAAGGACACGGCCAGAAACACGGCCGGATGACACGGGCGTGTCATCCGACACGGGCGTGTGCCAAACCGTGTCCAGACCCGTGTCCTGAGGGTCGTGTCCGTTGCCGTGGCGGTTATGCGTGACACGCCCTCGAACACGGGCGTGTCGAGGAACCCGACACGGGCGTGTCAGGTCAGACACGGGCGTGTCTTGGCCCGTGTGCGTTTCTCAGTTCGACGATCGTGCCTGGATCGAGGCACACGACCTTGGACACGGTCGTGTGCCAAGCCGTGTGCGGCCCAGGTCTGGGGAATTTTGTGCAGATCCGAGCCGTTCATTTTCTTTAATTAGGATCCGATGGCCCAGATTAAATCCTGCTCTGTTAAGGCCGGGAATAGGGAGTTATTCCCTCATTTTTGCTCTCCAAAGTTCTCCCCTTCCAAAGTGAGAGAGGAGAGGAAGAAGAAGGAGGTTTCCGGCCGCCCGCGGAGCATCGGAGCACCGTTTCGAAATCGGAGAGCGGATCCGTGGAGGGAAGGTCATTTCGAAGAGTTCTAACCGCGTAGTTTTTCAATGGCGCCAAAACGGACTACAAGGGTAACGATTCTCAACTCGAGCGCTTGAATCTCTTTCTTTCTGCATAGGGAATCCCGCTCCCGCGAGTATGCGGTCAGTGCGTGGTGTTCCTTGGGGTTGACGGGAATAGTCCCCCTTGTGTTGCATGTAGAGCCCGGAATCGTAAGTACGGGCATAGGCATTGTGTGTGAAGCCTACCCGGACGTGTTTTGTCTGGATCGGTGATGTTGCATTTGATGTGGTTTTGCCGGAGAAGTCTCCGTGCTTTGGATTTTTTTCGGGTTTCCATGCGGTAGATTGCAGCAGGGATCCTTGAAGGTTAGCTTCAAGGCGCACCCGGAAAATTGAGCGGAAACGTGTTCTGCTAACTTGGCGGTCTGGGAACCGGCCTTGATCATAACTGGGTTATGAGACTGTTTTGGAAAATTTGGGATCCGAGAGAAGCTTGGCCCGCGCAAAGTTCCTTAAATTGGACATGCGGCGTGAGCAACGGGCAAGTGGAATTGGACCTAGGCTATGTGGTTCGGTGCGAGAGACCCGAAGACGGGACTGGCCGTTGGCATAGTCAGAGCCTTAGACGGTGGTCAGAAAGGCTAAATGCTCACATGTTGTTGCCATCCTGGGGGTGGTGGTGGATGCACTGATGGGTCAGGGTCCACCATGAATGTGCCCTGAGTGCACGGGGTGTTTGGCCGTGCGAGCCTACACCTGTGGCGAATTATAATTGCGCTATATATATATTGTTGGCTAATGCTTTGCAGGGAAAGAGCACCGCCGTCCCGAGTAAGGGGCGGGGTCGTTATAATTTGGTCGGCTTTTAGCTGACCGTTGCTTTATTTGCCACCGTGCGGTGGTATGTGCTTGCAGGTGCTGCGGAGCCGAGCGCCAAATAGCGGGCTGGAGCCCATGTTGCTGTGCTGGCCCTAGAAGGCCGTAGAATAGCTGTTTTTATATATTTCATGTGTGGCCGGCCTGCGAGCCGATGTATGTAAAACACTATTTATGAAGTGAACATTTGTAAGGCCTTAAGGCCATGTACCCGTTTCTGTGTATTTGAGTTTTCATTCCTATTGTTGTAGCTGTGGACATTCATATTGATAGATTTATTTTTGGGTTCTTTCAACTTTAAAAATCTTCCGCTAGAATGCTCTGTGATTAGGACGAGTAGTCTTAATTAGATGGTTTGATTTATTCATTTAGTAACCCTTCCGACTGTCTGTGGTATATGGCGTCGGGTTCCAGCTGGACCGTCTGTTATATGTCATGCGACGGATGGGGGTGTTACACCTGGTGCCACCCTCTTCTTTGATTTAGAACTCTTGAAACTGTCAGAATCAGAATCATCATCCTCAACATGAGCAGAAGATCCTTGAGGGTTATCATATAGATCATCAAGAGCTTGTAGAAGATCTTTTGAAATTTTCTTTTTAGCCCGAGGCTGTGCTGGAGGTTCTGGAACTACTGGAGCAACTGTCTCAGGAACATTTTTAGATATTAATAATATTTCTTCTTCTATATATGCCATAATGATCTCATCTAGATCAGGAAGAGGACTGTCATCCTTCTTGTATGTTGGAGCTGAGATGGCCTCTGGAGAAGAAATATCCTTGGGAGGGGATGGTACAACTGGTGGCTCTGTTAGTGCAAAACAACCCTTAAGTTTCTCTAATGAAAGAGATACTCCTAGAGCTGGAGCTACAATTTACTCTACAGATTGCTTTTCTTCAACATTCTGCTTATCTTCAGCCATTTCTCCATCTTGAATTTCATCCATGTCAGGTAGTGGAGAAGAGGAGAATACAAAGGTTAGAGGAGAGAGAACCTTGGGCTCATAAGACTCATCCCCAGCAATTTTAACAGACTCAGGCATTGGAGCTGGAACAAGCTCAGGCTCTGGATCTATAAATCTGCTCTGAATAAGCTATAAAATTTCTGTGCTTACTAGAGCAGTATAACAGACAATATCTATGCAAACCTGATTAGAGAAAACTGTAATAATATTGTTGTGAGTCAAGTCAAAAGAATCAAGAATATCAGTCAGTTCAACTGAAGGAGAGATGGTAACTTCTCCAACAGAAAGAACATCCAAAGAATAAACTGAATCATCTGTCTCTGAATCTGTAGACAAAATTTCTGCTAGCTCTATTTCTTGTGCATCTGGTACCTAAGTATCTGAAATAACTGTATCTATAAGAACTACTGCTTATACTGCTACTTCTGCTGCTGGAGGAGTGGGAACTTCTTCATAGAACAAACCCCCTACCTGATATCAGGAAGACCTGATGTCAGGCCACTAAGTGAAGAAGGGCCAGAGAAAGAAGCAATCTGAGTAGATAAGGAATAAATGGAAATAATTAGAGGTGCAATGACATCCTATATGAGAGATTTGATGGTTGGAGTGAGAAGAGAGATTATGGTAGATGGATCAGATGAGGAAGATGGGAGAGAAGAAGTGGTGGTACCACAAGAAGTATAGACATTTAAGTGGAGGGAGGAGAAGGTAGAATTGGAGGGATGATGGTGGATGTGATATCCATAGGAGTGTTATCAGTAAGTAGAGATTGTGGAGAAGTATGTATTGGTGATTGTATTGGTGATGGGGATGGTGTTGGTGTTGTGAGGAGATTGAAGGTGGGAGACATTTGTGTAGATACAGAAGTGGTGAATGGAATCTCCTGAGGGTGGTGAGGTAGAGGAGATTGAGGTAATGAGGTATGAGGTGGAGAAGGAAGTATGGTAGAATTTGAAACCAAATGAGGATGAAGAATCTCTGGTGCCTCTTTAGTAGGTTGGGGAGTGACTACTATAGTCCTTGTGTCCTCTAAAGTCCTTAAGGAAGAGGAGGCCCAGGAGGGCTTTGAGATGGTCCTCTCCCATTTTCTAATGAGAGCAGAGGTCAGTCTCTTGGAAGGATTGATAAAAACTGTTGGATAGACCAACAGTTGAGGACATTTCTCCTCGAGGAAAATGCCAAGAATCCTCCCAAAGCAGACTTCTCTTTTATTATTTTTCTTCTTAATCAAATAAAACAGAATGTTACCCCAATTCACTGATTTCTTATTTACCAGGGCACTCATCAGAAGGAATTGGTGCCTAGTAATATAGTCATGGGCGGTGTGCTTCCTAAGCAGCACCTTACCTACTATGTCGGCTAGAAACTTGTACTCAACAGATAAGTTCTTTTTCAGTAACTTATTAGGTTTCCCTCGGAGTGACCCATCCGTGTAAGCATTTCACCAAACTCATCACTATCCAGTTATATATCGTCATTTTCATTAATAAAACCAAATATCTCAGAAAGAATATCAGGAGTTACAATCACCTCCTGTCCAGTAATGGTGCCGACTAGGGTTTGTCCGTATGGAGAAGACGACGAGAAATCCCATTCTTTTATCTCTGCCCCAGGCAGCTTCATCTGGGTAGTCATCACTTTGAGAAGTTGTGGCTCATCGAACAACTTGAAAATATCTTGGTATATTTGGTCTGTATGCTTGAAGGAGTTCACGTCTATATCAAACCCAGCGTCGAACTTCATCCTAGGGAGGTTCGCCACCGAAATCACCATGAGAGCTCCTGCAAGGAAAAACAAGAGATCAAGTGCAAAGGAAATTGAAAGCGCGGGACGAATTTCGTCTAAAACTTAGATTATAAGGTCTTTAGAAGACGAAAAGACGATCTCCGTCCAACGAAAAAGAAAAGATCTTCGATCTAAGTTCGACGAAGTATTTTAATAGAAAATGAGTTCGTCGACCTCAGTCTGAAGAAGTCGAATAAATAATCGATCTCTGTTCAATGATAAATTCACTGAAGCAAGGATCGTCGATCTCCGTACGACAAAAACTGTTTCACTAAGAAGTGATCGTCGAACTCCATTCGACGAACTCTTCAAGAGGAGTTCAAAGATCGTCGATTTCCGTTCAACGAACTGTCAACAAATCATCGACCACAGACAAAATTTAAATTAACTCATCTCCATTGATCATTCCTAACTGTTTTTAAAAAAACAGATATTTCTTCTCATCCAATGGCTTGGTGAAGATGTCCGCTCTTTGTAAATCTGTGGAAATAAAGACAAGATTAATTTTCTTTTTGTCTACACAACCTCTAATGCAATGTTGTCTTATTTCTATATGTTTGGTCCTACTATGATGCACTGGATTTTGTGCTATGGATATAACACTGGTACTATCAAAATATATAGTTGAATTATTTAAGTTGTATCCATAATCTAGTAGTTGGTTTTGTATCCACAAAACCTGTGAGCAACAACTATCCGTGGCAATATATTCTGCTTCCGCAGTTGATGTGGACATAGAGGTTTGCTTTTTATAGAATAAGGACACTAGCCTATCACTAAGGAACTGGCATGTTCTGATTGTGCTTTTTCTGTCCACTCTACATCCAGCATAGTCCGCATCTGAAAATTCAGTTAAGTCAAATTCTGACTCTGATGGATATAGAAGTCCTAGATTTGGACAACCCTTTATATATCTCAAAATCCTTTTTAACAAAATATAGTGAGATTCTTTAGGGTTCATTTGGAACCTAGCACAAATGTATGTAGAAAACATGATGTCTGACCTACTTGCTGTGAGATATAATAGGGACCCAACAATGGCCCTATACATCTTCTGATCAATAGATTTTACATGCTCATCAGAATCTATCACAGCATTTACTGCCATGGGTGTCTTCATTGCTGAGGAATCACACATCCCAAATCTTATAATAAGCTCCTTATCAAATTTAGATTGGGAGATGAAGATATCATCAGATGATTGCTTCACTTGAAGACCAAGGAAATATGAAAGTTCACTCATGTTACTCATCTCAAACTTTGAATGCATAAGGTTAGAAAATCTTTTGCATAGTTTGGGATCAGTTGTGCTAAAGATAATATCTACATAAATTTGAACTAATAAGATTTTTTTCTTTATGACGCTTAATAAAAAGAGTCCAATCTACAATGCCTTTAGAAAATTTATGCTCTAACAAGAAGCTAGCTAAGGTCTCATACCAATCTCTTGAAGCTTGCTTTAAACTATAGAGAGCTTTATGCAATCTAAAGACATAAGAGGGATATGTTGGAGAGATAAAACCTGGTGGTTGCTCCACATATACTTCTTCTTTGAGTTCTCCATTCAGAAATGCACTTTTGACATCCATGTGGTAGACTTTGAAGTTTTTGAATGCAACATAGGCAAGGAAGATTTTTATAGCCTCAAGCCTTGCAACAGGAGCAAATGTCTGATCATAGTCAATGCCTTCCTCTTGCCTATAGCCTTGAGCACTAGCCTTGCCTTGTTTCTCATAATGTTGCCTTCGACATAGAACTAATTTTTGAACACCCATTTGGTTCCAAAGAGTGGGTAGTCTTTAGGTCTAGGAACCAAATCCAAAACTCTACATCTCTCAAATTGATTGAGCTCCTCTTGCAGTGCAATGATCCAGTGGGGATCTTAGTCAACATATTTAATGGATTGGGGCTCAAGTTGAGAGAGGAAACAAGCAAACATCAAGTAAGGGTTGAGTTGATGCCTTGTTTGCACACCAGCTGAAATGTCTCCAATCACTTGAGATCTAGGATGATCTCTAAGTGTGATAAAATCAGTGAGAGGATCTGGTTGGGTAACAGCTTGGGGAATAAATTCCTCTTGTGGAATTTCATTAGCTGTTGGACAGGGTTTAACCACCTCTAAACTTTCTTGTTCACTTTCTTCTTCAACTTGTGGAGAAGGATGTTTTGGAACCTCTTGGGTGAGGCTTAGATCATCCAATCTCTAACATAAGTGAGGTTCCTGCAATATGCTGTTGGTAGAAATTTCTTTCTCCTTATAAGATATGTTAGCTTCATCAAAATTTAAATGAACAGATTCCACAATTTTTAAAGTAGATTTATTAAACACCCTGTAAGCTTTGCTGACTTGGGAATATCCTAGAAAAATTACCTCTGTAGCCTTAGCTTCAAACTTTCTAATATATTTCTTGTAATTGTTATGAATATAGCATATGCGACCAAATATTTTAAAATAGGTTATTTTAGGTTTATTCCCTTTAAGCAATTCATTGGGAGTCTTATTCTTAATTTTATATATTAAGCTTCTATTCAGTACATAGTTTCCTGTGCTCACAGCCTCTGCCTGAAAGGATAGGGACATGTAAGCATCTGCAAGTAATGTGCCTGCAGCTTCAGTTAGCGTTCTATTTTTCCTTTCAACTAGCACATTTTGTTGAGAAGTTCTAGGAGCTGACAAACAATGCCTGATACCTTCCATCTCACAGAACTCTTGCATAAGAAGAGACTCAAACTCAGTACCACGATCACTTGTGATCAATGCATATTGAGTAGAGTACTCAATCTGTATGGTCTTAAGAAAATCTGTAAGAATCTTGAATGTATCTGACTTAGATCTCAGAAAGAACACCCAAGCGAATCTTGAGAAGTCATCTACAATAACTAGAGTATAAGATTTCCCTCCTATGCTTTGTACAACAATAGGGCCAAAAAGGTCCATGTTGTTGGGTATATTGGAAAATGTGTACCAGATTTGAAGAAGCCTCACCCTGCTCAATGATATGCATCAAGATGTATTTGATGTGTTTTGAGTTTATATGTGCAGGTTAAGTAAATGCAGGAATGCAAAAAAATTTCTAAGTCCATGTGTCGACACCTGGAGAAGCTATGTTGACACTTATGAAGGCTTGTGTCGACACTGGAGAAAAGCTATGTAGACACTTGGAGTTAATTGTGTCGACACTTGGAAAGGCTGTGTCGACACTAGAAGAAATTATGTCGACACCAGGAGGTTGTGTCGACACACAGAGAAGCAAAGTTGACATCAACTGTGTCGATACCAAAAGGCAGTGTCGACACACAAGAATACTTGTCGACATCAATTGTGTCGACACCAAGAGGCAGTGTCGACACACAGAAGACTTTGACAACATACTGCAGAATTTCAACAAAGTTAAAGAAAAGAAGTAACTGTGTCGACACACAGAGGCAGTGTCGACACACAAAAGATCTTGTCGACATCAACTGTGTCGACACACAGTACTTGTGTCGACACACAGCAGAGCTTCAACAAAGTTAAAGAGAAGAAGGATTGTGTTGACACACAGAATCAGTGTCGACACATTCTAAAAGACGCTGTGTCGAGAAGTTGTTACAACAACAAAGGAGCTGTGTCGACACCACCATGGATTGTGTCGATACATTGTCCACTTGTGTTGACACTTAGTCTACTTGTGTCGACACATGATGAAGATCAGTCTCGACACTTTCAGACAGAGACAATATTTCAAGGACTGGATGACTTGACAGCTGCCATTTCCAACCGGTCTACTGCAACTGTCAAAGCTGTCAGAAGTTTGTTAGAAACCGGATCAGCCAGTTACCATGCAGGAAGACTATATTAAGGCTTTCTCCTTCAATAGAATAGAAGAATCACAGATTAGAGAAACTAATAAAGAATTCTAAAGAAAGAGAAAAAGAAGAAGTTGGAGAGAGAGAGCTCCATCTACTGAAGTGCAGTTGCTAAACCAGGCTGCAAAGGAAGATTCAGATTGAGATCTGAATATCAAGTTAGAAGCTGATTGAAGATCAACTTCACAGGAGTTTCAACCCTACTGAGTTCAGATTCAAGATGCTTTGAAGAAATCTAAGAGAGGTTGATCTCTGCTATCAAATTCTTCCAAGAACTGATCAAGAAGCCATCCATCCCTTCTCTCTCTATCTGGGTGGTGGTTAATTACTTTATTAAATCAAATTTATGTAGGATCTTTATAGATCTGAGCTGTAAGCCTGTGTTTATAAAGGCTGAGTGTAGGAGAACATTTTCTCTGAGAGGTAGGCCTTGTGTAGGCTGAGGTAGGGTCGTGAGCCTGAGTTATAGGAGATTGTGATCTCTGAGTGTAGGCCTTGTTGAAGGCTGAGGTAGGGCAGATTGCCTGAGCTGTAGGAGCCTTGTTGGGTTCTGAGTTGTATGATCTGAGGATCTGAGGTGAAGAGAAGAAGTTAGGCCGAATCTAGTACACTGTTAGATAGGCAAAGGGGGAAAGTGGATGTACCCAGACCTTGGGGAACCACTAGAAAAACTGTGTGCATTCTGTGATTGAATGTTCCTGTGAATGTTGTGCTGTGTTAGCTGTACAAATTTGCAGTTTCTTGTTATTTAACTAAACAGATTTTCTGCCTTAAAAAGAAAAAGGAATTACACCTATTCATCCCTCCCCCTCTAGGTGGTTAGTCACTAATTCTTTCAAGTGGTATGTCAGGTTGTTTGTGGAGGCTTTGATCCAAGGATCTACATTACAGTAAAGGAAGGTACTTATATTCCAATGAAGATTTAAGTTCTAGATGCAAACCAAAGAATTCCCAAGGATTATTCAGAGATGACCAAGGATGAGATCATCTTGGCAACTATGGATAAAAGAGCCCAGAACATCATAGTAAGTGCCATTGATGATGCAACTTTCCAGAATTTGATTCACTGCAAGACCTTCAAGTAAATGTGGGATACTTTGATAGTCTACATGGAGGGTTCTGAAGAAGTTATACAAGATAGAAAATCTATGCTGAACTAGGAATATGAGAGTTTCAGACAAGGGAAGTCTGACAGTATAACTGAGTGTTATAAAAAGTTCTATAAAATAGTAAATGAGCTGATGTCCTATGGAAGAATCTTTAGTACCTATGAACTGAATGATAAATTCCTAAGATCCTTGACAAAGGATTGGGACACTAAGATTTGTGCCATTAGGGAAGTGGCCAAACTTGCAGATATTTCTCCTCCAACCTTATTTGGAAAATTGCTGTCATATGAGATGCAACTGATGGCTAGGAAAGAGGAAGAGAAAAGTGCAAAAGGGGAGCATAGAGGAAAGTCGTTGGCATTCAAGGTTGAAGCCACTATGAAGAATAGGAGGATGTCTCCATTACCTCCTAAGATAGTTGCTGAAATTGCTTCAGATAATTCAGAAAATAAAAGTTCAGATAGCAGTGACTCAGATGAAGACTTTGCAGCATTTACAAGACAGTTTCAGAGATTCCTGAAGAAGAAGCAGTGGAAGTCTAAGCCTTCCAAATCTCAGCCTAAGGATGATTATTATCAAAAGAGGAAGTCATCCAAGAAGGACAGGAGCAGGTCTAAGTCAAGCAAATCTACAACATCAAAGATAGTTTGCTACTGCTGTAATAGGCCTGGACATGTTGTGGCTGAGTGTCCAGATAAAATAAAAGAGTCTGCAGATAAAAAGAAGATTCAATACCAGAGCAAGAAAGAGAAAACCTTTGTTGCTAAGAAGGAGAAGAGCTTGACAGACCAATCTTCTTCAGAGTCAGAATCTGAAGCTGAGGCATACATTGGTCTATATGCAGCAGATGAAGAAGAAGAATTTCTGCAAGTGCTGAACTCTATCTATGAATAAGAAGACCATCAGTGCAACGGACTGATGGTTGTGCAGAAGAAGACAAGTGCCAGGATCAGCCTGGTCCTAGTAAGGTACAATGTCTTTCGAGAAATTCAGATTGAAGTACTGAGTCAGAGTCAGCAACATCTGCATCAAGTGATGTGGATGGGTCTGAGTCTGAAGGTGATATTCATCAACTGATAGATGAATATGGGGACTTGTTTCAGGCACTTAAGAAAAGCAAAAACCTGGCCAAAAATCTGGCTAAGGAAATTGCAGATCTTAAGATGGCTGCATCTGATTCAGAGAAGCTACTGGATCAGAAGTTGAATGAGATAGCCAGACTGAAAAACATTACTGTTATTCAGATGGGTACTATCACATTCAAGAATGATCAGATTAAAAATCTGGAGAATAGAATTCAGAAAGAAAAGGAGATAGTACCTAGTTTTTCTAAATCAAAATCTATATTACCCTTGATTGATGAGTTTGTGCCTCAAAAGGGTAAGGCTGGGTTAGGGTTTAAGAAAACTGCATGGACTGCTAGGTCCAATTCTAAAGGTAAAGCCCCAGCACAAAACAAGAGACCTGCTGTAAACAATTCAGCTAAGGTTGTACCTAAACAAAGGTATAACAAGTTTTAGTGATGGTGATGTCGCAAGGTAGGCCACTTTGCCTTAGACTGTTGGCATAATTCTAGTGTCAAGGAGAGTAGCAGTCTGCCTGTTTGAAAAGCTGCAGGTAGATTTGTTAAATTTCAGGCTAACATGAACCAAGGACCCAAAATTCATTTGGGTTCTAAGGTTAAGTAATTTTTTATTGTAGGTGAGTCCAAGCTGTCATGCCCCTATATGGTACTTGGACAGTGGATGTTCCAGGCACATGACTGGAACAAGGGGGTTGCTAAAGGACTACTCACCTATCATGAATGGGCCTAAAGTAACCTTTGGTGGTTCTGAAAAAGGAATCATCAAAGGATTTGGTAACATTTCTAATAACCAGATTACTATCTCTCAAGTGGCCTATGTGAAAGGTTTGAAACACAACCTTATAAGCATAAGTCAGCTGAGTGATTTAGGATATGACATTTCATTTATTAAGAATGGATGTCATATCAAAAGTCAAGTGATCAATAGGTCATATTGACAGGATATAGAAAAAGAAATTTGTACTGTCTTAACTTTGAGTGTGAGAACAAAGATTCTCCTATTTGTCTTGTAGCTGATGAGAGAGCCTCTCATTTTGTTAAATGGGACAAGAGGCTGGCCCATCTTAACTACAAAACTATTGGCCAACTCTTTAGCAAAGAGTTAGTGAGGAATGGTCCTCAAGTTAAGTGTATAAAGGATGAGATATGCTCAGCTTGTCAAAAAGGCAAGCAGACCAAATATTCCATTCATAGCCTTGAAAGAAAGGATTCAGTGAGGTGTCTATACCTCTTGCATATGGATCTATTTGGTCCTATGCCGGTTCATAGTCTAGGTATGAAAGTCTACACTTTTGTGGTGGTATATGACTATTCTAGATATACATGGGTGTTCTTTCTGAGATAAAAATCTGAAACCCCAAGTGTTTTATATGGTTTTGTCAAACAAATTCAGAATGAACTGGACAGTACAGTGGTCAAAATCAGAAGTGACCATGGAACTGAATTTCAATCTGATATTATGATAAGACTGTGTGAAGAATTTGGGATTTTTCAAGAATTTTCATCACCTAGAACACCACAGCAGAATGGTATTGCTGAAAGGAAGAATAGAACACTGATTGAGGCTGGTAGAACTCTATTGAGTGATGCTTCTCTCCCAGAATATTTCTGGGCTGAGGCAGTAAACACTACATGTCATGTGATCAATATGGATACTATCACTAAAAAGCCACAAAAAGACTCCCTATGAGATTATGAAGGGCAGAAAACCAAACTTAACCTATTTTAGGATCTTTGGTTGCAAGTGTTATGTCCTTAACAATGGAAAGTCTTATCTAACTAACTTTGCTGCCAAATCCCAAGATGGGATATTTGTTGGGTACAATAACAATAGTAAGGCTTATAGGGTCTACAACTTGATTACTCAAGTTGTAGAAGAGTCTGTACATGTTGTCTTTGATGAAAGAAGACTGATTAACTATGAGTTGCCAAGTAGTGCTTGCAGTTCTACAGGTATAAATGAGAGAATGGACAAGCTTACCATTACAGAAGATTCAATTACAAATCAGGAAGTGGAAAATGGTGGCTGCTATCTAGGCGGAGTTCAAGACTCTTCAGATGCTGATGAAAACCAAGAGGTGCAGCTTAATGAAGAGGCTGGAGGTGTTCAACCTGAAGATAGACTACCTCCAGCTAATAGACACTTAAAGGATCATCCAACAAATCAGATAATTGGTGATCCAAGACAAGGAGTACAAACAAGGAGCAGAAATCTGAACACAGTTCTTTGCTCTAGCTTCTTATCACAAGTAGAACCCAAGAAATTTGAAGAAGCTGTACTAGACCATATTGGATTAATGCCATGCAAGAGGAGCTGAATCAGTTCAGAAGGTGCAAGTTCTGGAAGTTAGTTCCTAAACCAACAGACCACAACATCATTAGAACAAAGTGGATCTTTAGGAACAAACTGGATGAGAATGGGATTATTGTGAAGAACAAAGCAAGACTTGTGGCAAAAGGATACATGCAAGAAGAGGGTATTGATTTTGATCAAACCTTTGCTCCAGTAGCAAGATTGGAAGCATTTATGTTGTTCCTTGCTTATGCAGCATATCAAGGCTTTAAGGTATTCCAAATGGATGTAAAATCAGCATTCCTAAATGGAAATCTAAAAGAAGAAGTCTATGTAGAGCAGCCCTCAGGTTATGTTGATCCTCTCAAACCTGATTATGTTTTTAGACTTAGGAAAGCATTATATGGGTTAAAGCAAGCCCCAAGGGCCTGCTATGAAACCCTGTCTACTTTCCTCATTGAGAATAATTTCTCAAGGGGAAAAATAGACAAGACTCTATTCCTTAGGGAGTCCAAAGGAAAGATAATCCTAGTCCAAATATATGTTGATGACATAATATTTTGGTCTACTGAAAGTAATCTTTGCAGAAAGTTTGCAAAGCTTATGCAAGAAAAATTTGAAATAAGCAGTATGGGGGAACTTAAGTTCTTCTTGGGTCTCGAAGTAAGACAGACTGATGATGGATTGTCCATATGCCAGTATAAGTTCACCCTGGAGTTAATTAAGAAGTATGTTATGAAATCATCCACTACCATGAGAACTCCTATGGGGACAAGTGTATCTCTAAGCAAAGATGATGCAGGGATACCTGTAGATGAAACTTTGTATAGAGGAATAGTTGGCTCCCTCCTATATCTGACTGCTAGTAGACCAAATATCATGTATGCTACATGTGTCTGTGCTAGGTACCAATCCTGCCCTAAAGAATCTCATCTGACTACAGTCAAAAGGATTTTGAGATATCTTAAGGGCACACCTAATCTAGGCCTTTGGTACCCTAGGAATGGAGATTTTCTACTGACAGGCTATTCAGATGCAAACTTTGCAGGTTGCAAAGAAGATAGAAAAAGTACTACAGGCACCTGTCAATTTCTAGGAGGAAGATTAGTGTCTTGGAGCAGTAAGAAGCAGACTGAAAATGTGAGTTAGATCTGATATACTCTAGAGGGGTGGGGTGAATAGAGTATGGTGCTTGCTAAAAACTTTTACAACAGTTGTTGTATTCTTATGTGAACAGGGAAGCAAATAATAAAGAGTAAATCTAATCACAGAAACTATCTAATCACAGAGCAACCTAGTCACAAACTACAAAAGAAACAAATCACAAGCCACAGCCAGAAACAAAATAAAAACAAGCAACCAGAAGACACAAGGAGCTATAGTGGTTCCCCAACCAATCTGGGTACATCCACTCTTCTACCACCATAGTAGGAATCCACTGCAGGATGAGTTGATCAGGTGTCCTGGGCACCAATGAGCTTTTGATAAGGTGCTCAAAAACCAAACTAGATTTTTTGATCAGGTGTCTTGCCACCAATGAGCTTTTGATAAGGTGCTCAAAAACCACACACAATCTTTTGAAGGGAGTTTAAAAAACCCTTTACAGCAGAGAGAGAGAGAGGGATAAGAAGATCTTCTCTGTCAACAGTCAGAGAGAAGATTGTGGATGTTGTCAAAGCTCCCCCTGAGATCTGTAGTTGTTCAGGAAATGAAGCTTTGCAGTAGGGTGATAGGCCTCCAGAAAATTGATCTCCAGCAAATGATGATTTCAGCAACAGCTGAAATGTGAGGTGTCTGGAGTCTTGAATGATGATGGCCTTGAACACTTGAATCAAAATAGATCTGAAGATTTCAGTTTGTTGATCTCCTTTTTGTGTTGGTGTTCTATATGAATTCTTGAGACAGAGAATGTCTGCAGCTCTTTTTCTTTCTATTGTGTGATTGTGGTTGTAAGAGTTGTTGCAGAGAATGAATATTGCAGAATATGTGTCTCTCCTTGTTCTTCTTCTTTCAGTTCTGAAAAATCTAATCTTTTATTCTCTTGATGTCTGAATAGAAATGATCCACTGTCAAGATAGCCGTTGGCCTGTCATAAATGACTTCCTTAATTGCTTTTGTCTTCTAGAGGAAAGTCCAACAAAACATTCCTTGATAATTCCTTGAAACTTGCTCTAGAATAAATGAAAACGTCTACAAGATCTCTAAATTAAATGCTGACAATAATTCCACAGCTGTCCAAATTTGAATCTTCAAAATCGTTGAACTCTTCAAAAAAATGTCGAACTGAGCTCCACTATCGTCGAACTGACCTCAGATATTTGGCCTTGGGCAGAAACAGAGATTGTCGATCTGAGCTCAACTATCGTCAAACTGAGCTCAGAGATAGAGAATCAAACTGGAGTCAAGATCGTCGAACTGAGCTCGAAGATCATCGAATGGAGTTCGAAGACTTGATGAAGTTGAGCTCATCAATCGTCGAATGGAGTTCGACGATCCATCGAAGTGAGCTCAACGATCGTCGATTGGAGTTCGACGATTCGTCGTATTGAGCTCGACGAAATGACATAGTTTTCAGACTGAAAAACCTTGGTCTTGAGGGAAGCTTCCAAACCTAAGTACTAACCCTTAGACTCAATTCTACTTGTCCTTTAGATCTATACAATGAGGTCAAAGCAAGTTTCCTAAGACACATAGTGATCCTGACCCAAATTAGTAACAGGGTGTTCCAATAATCTCCCCCTATTTGGGTTAGGATTACTATTTACAGATATTGAAAAAATTAAGAATATACACAGCAACAATATAACAACAAAACAATGCAGAAACACAGACATAATCTCAGATAGATCAGAAAATAGAATATATTGTCACCTTACAGAATTACTCCTTTTCTTTGCTCTTTATAAGTTTTATTTCCCTGTTTGGATTAAGAGCTTCCTTCTTAGATCTCCTGTCATCAGCTGCACCTAGAGATGTGCCTTGGTACTATAGCTTCAGGTTGCAACTTCATGTAGCTTTCAGAATCAAAGAACTTGCTGGAGGAGTATCTTTCCAGTTCCTTTTTCCTTTGTTCAGATAAAGTAGTAATGCTGGAGGTGTCTTTGCCTTGCTCTCTGGCTTTCTTGATCTGGTCCAGAGCAGCTAACTCTTTCATCCTGGTTGTCCAGGAAGTTGGATTGTTCTCTGGATCCTCAAAAGGCACTTGAGGCTCATATCTGTTAGAGAGATTGTCTGGAGGAGCTCTGGAGGAGACTAATTCTTTCAGCTTGTAGGGAAAGGGACCTGAGGTGGTATCAGATGAACCTGGTCCTTCCCTTGAGTATGGGTGTTGCCTGGAGTAACCTTTGGAATAAACTTGAAGTTCTTTTTGGTTGCCTCTATAGTTTCCTCTCCTTGATTGATAGCCTCTGGATTGGCTTCCCCTATGTTGAGATCTTCCTTGAGGCTGATAGGGGGTTTGACTTCTGGCAGAGGGTTGAACAGCAGAGCTACCACTTGCACCTGCACCAGGTGAAGGAGGAGGAGGAGGATGATGGAACTGAGAGGAACCTTTGTCATACTTTCTCTTCTTTTTCATAGCCTTAAATTGATTCTTGGAGTATTGTATCCAATGTTCTGTTATAGGGCAGTCATGCAGAATATAGTAGGGAATGTCATTTGTATCTTTTACTTTAGCTGGAGGAACTCTTTTCATTGCCTTGCTTCTTACTTTTCTTTTCCTTGCTATAGTAGCTGAGGAATCATCAGAATCAGTTCTGAACTGATCACTTTCAGAGCTCTGATCATCATAAAGTGCAACAATCCTCTTAAGATAGTCTTTTTGAAGTTGTGATTGAGCAGATGAAACAGTAGTGACAGTAGTTGTAGCAGCAGCAGTAGAAGGAGGAATGGAAGAAACACTAGCAGCAACAGTAGATACAGCAGATACAGAACTTTCAGGAGCAACACTCTCAGAAGATACAGTAGTAGTAGTAACAGCAGTAACTGGGGCAGCAACAGATTCAGAGATAACAGTTTCAGAAACAATACTTTCAGATACAATAGTTTCAGTAACAGCAATACCATCAGTAATGACAGCAGGCTCAAAATCATATGCCTCTGTTATATGTATATCCTTAGAGACTAAATCATCAACAGTATCAGAACTTTCAGACAAAACAACAGTAGCAGAACCATCAATAACAGCAGTAGGGGCAGCAGCAACAGAACCAACAGGGGCAGCAGCAGGAACAGTAGCATAAACTGAATTTACAAAGGAATGAATAATACTGGTGTCACGGCTTGAAATGGGCACAATGGCCTTGGAGAGGTCTTCAGATGGCTGGACTGCAGTATGCTCTGGAAGACAGCTGAAATATATATAATCAAAAGCTGATAATAAAGATCTGAGATCCATTAAGAAAACATCAACTTGTGGTGTTGAGTCTGGAGCTTGAGTTGAAGTAACAATAGCTTGAACTGAGGAAATGGCAGCAACAAGCAATCTTACCACTTCATGAGGCATCTCCCCCTCCCTAGATTCAGTCAAGACTGGATCAAGGCACCCAGATGAAGGGATTTCCTGAGGAATGAGAGAAGAGAGCCTGGCAGAAAGGTTTGCAACTGACTGTAGAAGTGGAGCCAAGGAGGTCTCCAACAAGAGTGATAGCCTGGGAGCTATCAGCTCATACAGTCTGTCTGCTAAGGCTGGAATATCTACATGCTCAGTATGGACTTGAGCAGAGGTAGAGAATGAAGGTGGAGCAGCTGGAGATGTTGGTGGAGAGCTGGTGTATGGGGGAAAGGAAGGTTGAGGTGTGGGGATTGTTGAAATGGAAGAAAGGGTAATGGAAATAGAAGGTGTGAAGGAGGGTTGAGCAATGATGTCTTGGAGTAATTGTTGGTAAGATGTGGATGAAGAGGGTAGATCAGGAGGGGATGAAGGTGAATCATCCATAAAGGAGTCATCTAGAAGTGTGAAGGATGGAAGTTGAGATGATGAACCAATGTATTGGTGAGGGTAGTGATGTAATGGGTGGAAAAGTTCTTCTGTTAGTGGAAGAGTTGGAGAAATTGAGGTTGGAGATGGGCTGGAAATGATGATGGTGGAGGAAACTGTAATGGTGGATGAAATTTGAATGGTGGAGGTGACTGATGAGTCCAATTTATATACCTATTTTCGGACTCATCTGGGCTATTTTTCACGCATTTGCACTTCACTTTTAGTTCATTATCATATATATTTCATCTTGCCTATATTTCCATAGGAAGTGCACATTTATGCTCGTGGTTGTGTATTGTGTTATTCTTGTAGTTTGTACTCCTTTTTGTTATTGTCTGGAATGTCTACACAGATTAGTGATTGGTTTTTCCTTTCGGTACAGGGGTCGTGTGCGTGTTCCGGGATGGTTGTGAAACAGGAATACTGCGCACGATCATGGGATATAATATGCACGACCACTGGTCGTGCGCCCCTGATCGTGCGCACTACTCTTCGTTTTCCAGAATCAGCCTGGGGTAAGCGCAGGACCACTGGACATAGTGCGCACGACCACCGGTCGTGCGCCACTGACCGTGTGCATTGATTCCTCGTTTCTGGAGTCCTGTCTGGGTAATCGCATGATCATTGGACTTAGTGCGCACGACCACTGGTCGTGCGCCACTACTCGTGCGCATTATCCCAGTTCTTCATCCTGTTATTCCATGCCAGTGCGCACGAGCACAGGACATAGTGCGCATGACCACTGGTCGTGCGCCTGTGATCGTGCGCATTGTTCATTTCTGCTTTTGTATAAATAGTGCAGGTCTCGCCCTAATCAGGAGATCCGGAGATCGCTCGTTTTCCTCCGCCGTTTTCCGCCTTCTCCGTCATTCCCCTTCATCTTCCACCCTAGGAGATACTCCGGGCAAGCTTTCACCGCCAAATCCAAGCCGGAGTTTCCTCTCGGCCTCCTCCATCATCTCTTGGGTTCATTTCAAGTTTCAACGCCATAGCCATCAAGCAAAGGGAAGCTTTCAACTTTCGTCCGCTGTCGTGAGACGAAGAAGACGGGCCATTGGAAGGTGGTGACAGCCCTTCTGAAAGTGCAGCTAGATCTGATATACTCTAGAGGGGGGGTGAATAGAGTATATGGTGCTTTGAAACTTTTTACAACAGTTGTTGTAATATGAGTGAGCAGGGAAATAAAAAATCTAATCACAGAACTAAACTAAACAAAAGCAAATCACAGAATAATCAAGGCCAGAAACAAAAATGAAAACAAGCAAAACCAGAAGACACAAGGAAATATAGTGGTTCCCCTAAACTTGGGTGCATCCACTCTTCTACCACCCTAGGTAGGAATCCACTGCAGGATGAGTTGATCAGGTGTCCTGGGCACCAATGAGCTTTTGATAAGGTGCTCAAAAACCAAATCAGATTTTTTGATCAGGTGTCTTGCCACCAATGAGCTTTTGACAAGGTGCTCAAAAACCAAGTTCAAACTTTTGAAGGGAGCTTGAGAAACCCTTTACAGAGAGGGGGTGAGAGAGTGATGGAAGTCTTCTCTTTCTCAAACAACTGAGAAGACTATGTGGATTGTTGATGTCAAAGCTCCCCCTGAATCCTTGAGATCTTCAGGAAGAAAAGCTTTGTTGAGGGTGATAGGCCTTCAAAGATTGAACTCCAGCAATAGATGATTTCAGCAATAGCTGAAATGTTGAATGTCTGGAGTCTTGAAATATGTTGGCCTTGAACACTTTGAAACTAAAGAGATCTGAAGATTTCTGAAAAGATTGATCTCCTTGGATGAGTATTCTTGAGAATTCTTTAAGACAGAAGATTTTGTTGAAGATTATTGATGTCTGACTGTGTGTCTGTGTATCTCTTTTTTTAATTCAAAAAAGAAAATCTCTTTTATTCTCTGGTGCAGAATAGAATAACATTCTCTGAGTAGAATAGCCGTTGGCCAGCATTAATTGCATCCTTAATTGCAGAATCTCTTCAAGAGGAAAGTCCATAGAAATATTCCTTGAAACTTGGTCCAGAAATGAATGAAAACGGATAGGAAATCTCTGAATTAATTGCAGAATAACTCCTTAACTGATTTGAATTTGAATCTAGAAACATCCTTGAAGTTATCTGAAATCGTCGAACTGAGCTCTGCTATCGTCGAGCTGAGCTCAGCGATCTGGAAATATACAACAGCAAAATATCGTCGATCTGAGCTCAAAGATCGTCGAACTGAGCTCAGAGATAAAGATCCAAAGCAGAGTCAAAATCGTCGACCTGAGCTCACCGATCGTCGAACTGAGTTCGACGATATAATGAAGTTGAGCTCAGCGATCGTCGAATGGAGTTCGACGATCTGTCGAAGTTGAGCTAGACGATCGTCGATCGGAGTTCGATCAATCGTCGTGCTGAGCTCGACGATATGACTTAGTCTCCAAACAGAAAATCTTGGTCTCCAGGGCAGCTTCCAAACCTAGACTTCTAACCCTTAAACTCAATTCTAATTGACCTATTGAGCTATACAGGAGGTCAAGCATTGATTCCTAGAGACATAGTGATCCTGACCCAAATTAGTAATAGGGTGTTCCAACAATCTCCCCCTATTTGGGTTAGGATTACTATTTACAAACTTTGGAAAAAATTTAAATAACATACAATCAGCAAAACAAAAAAGCAACAAGCTAGACATTGCAGAACCATAGAGATATATAACATCCAGATAATCAGAAATCACAGAGAATGTCACCTTACATTATCATTTCTTTTCTTTGCCCTTAACAAGTTTGATCTCTCTGTTAGGATTGAGGGCTTCTTTGTTTGATCTGGTATCATCTGCTGCACCTAAATATGTTTGCTTTTTAGGCCTGGGAACTACAGCTTCAGGATGTAATTCCATATACCTGTCAGAATCAAAGAACTTGCTTGATGCATATCTTTCTAGCTCTTTCTGTCTCTGTTCAGACATTGTTGAAATGTTGGATGGATCTATTCCTTGGTCTCTAGCCTTTTTGATCTGATCCAGTGCTGCTAGTTCTTTTAATCTAGCAGTCCAAGCAGCTGGATTGTTCTCAGGATCCTCAAAAGGTACATGTGGCTCATATCTGTTAGAGGGATTGTCTTGAGAAGGCCTGGAAGACACAGTTTCTTTCAGTTTGTAGGGAAAAGGACCAGATGTTGTATCAGATGAAATTTGTCCTCCCCTGGAATATGGGTGTTGCCTGGAGTAACCTTTGGAGTAGACTTGGATATCTCTTTGATTTCCTCTGTATCCTCCTCTCCTGGATTGAGATCCCCTGGATTGGCTTCCCCTATTATAAGATCTAGCATGAGGATGATAGGGAGCCTAACTTCTGGCTGGGGGTTGAGTAGCAGAGCTTCCACCTGCACCTGCATCAGGAGGAGGTGGTGGAGGAGGATGAGAGTGTTGGAATTGAGAGGAACCCATCTCATATTTTCTCTTCTTTTTCATTTCCTTCAGCTGATTCTTAGAGTATTGCATCCAGTGCTCAGTAATAGGGCAGTCATGTAGAATGTATTATGGAATATCATTGTTGTCCTTAACCTTGGAAGGAGGTACCCTCTTCATGGCTTTGCTCCTTGCCTTTCTTTTCTTAGCAATGGTAGCAGAAGAGTCATCAGAGTCTGTTCTAAACTCATCACTTTCAGAACTCTGGTCATCATAAAGGGCATCTATTTTCTTCATCAGATCCTTCTTGAGCTGTACAGAAGCAGATGAGGCAGCAGATGGTGTAGCAGCAGTTGTTGAAGCAGAAGCAGAACTGACAGCAGCAGATACAGGAGAAGCAGTAACAGCAGCAGCAGCAACTATAGGCTCTGGAGAAGGGACAGCAGTAGCAACAGCTTCACTAACAGCAGCATCAACAGGAGGAATATCATCAGAAACTGCAGAAGGCTCAATTTCAGGTGCCTCTGACATAAGAATTTCCTTGGAAATAGGCTCAATAGCAATGACAGAAACTTCAGCAGCAGTATCAGAAAGTTCAGCAGCAGTATCAACATTTTCAGCAGCAACATACACTGAATTGACAAAGGAGGTGATAATGCTTGGGTCACAGCAAGAAAATGGCACAAGTGCCTTGGATAGATCCTCTGGAGGCTGGACAGCATTGACCTCTGGCAGACAGCTGAAGTAAAACTGATCAAAATTTGATAGCAAAGACCTGAGGTCTATTGCAAGGACTGCAGCAGGAGAACTTTGTGCTTGAGGCACAGCAACAGCAGCAAGAGCAGAAGCTGAAGAAGCAGCAATAACAGCAGCAGTAGCAGCAGACAGGCTTACAGAAACAGCAGCAGCAGCAGCAGCATGAAGGCTCACTTCATAGGGCATCTCCCCCTGCCTAGATTCAGACAAGTCTGGATCAAGGCACACTGCTGTTGGGGCTGCCTGAGGGAATAGGGAAGAGAGCCTGGCAGAGAGAGCTGCTATTGACAGGTGTAGTGGAGCCAAGGAGGTCTCCAACAGAAGAGAGAGCCTGGGGGCAAGCAACTCATACAACCTGTCAGCAAGGGCTGGGAGGTCTACTTGCTCAAGGGTGACTTGAGCAGAGGTAGAAGATGGAGGGGCAGCTGTTGGTGAGGGTAGTGGAGAGCTGGTGAATGGTGGAAGGGATGGCTGAGGTGTGGGTAAGGTGGAGATGGAGGACAGTGGGATGGAGATAGATGGGGTGAATGTGGGTTGGTCAATGATTTGGTGTAGAAGGTCTTGAAAGGAAGTGGAGGAGGAGGGTAGCTCAGGAGGAGAGGATGGTGAATCATCCATAAAGGAATCATCAATTAGGGTGAAGGATGGAATGGAGGGTGATGAAGTGACATCTGGTGGAGGGTAGGAGAATAATGGATGGAATTGTTCTTCTGGTGTTGGAAGAATAGGTACTGGAGATGGTGTGGATGTTGGAGAGGGGCTGGATATGATGATGGTGGATGGAGCTGGAATGGTAGATGGTATGGAAAGGGATGGAATTGGAGGAGGAGGAGGAGAGGCAACAACAGCAGGCAGGTCATCTGCAGGGGCAAAGACCTGTGGGGAAGTGACTCTTAGAGTCCTTGTGCCTGAAGGAGTGCTGGAGGAGGGCCTGCTGGGCTTGCTGATTTGTCTGTCCCACTTTCCAAAGAGGGCACAAGACAGTCTCTTGGAAGCATTGATATGGATTCTAGAGGAGACCAGCAAAGCAGGGCACTTGTGCTGTAAAAACACCCCAATGATCCTTCCAAAGTTTACAAAACTTTTGTTGATTTTCTTTTTGATAAGGTCAAAGAACACTTCTCCCCAATTCAAATTTTTTCTGTCCACAAGAGCTCCCATGAGGCAGAGCTGATACCTTGAAATTGTATCATGGGCAGAGTGCTTAGCCAGTAGCACTTTCCGAACAACATCTGCCATAAATCTGTATTCCACAGATAGGTTCCTTTTGAAGAGCTTGCTAGGGTTGCCCTCTGAATGACCCATTCTGGCAAGCAGTTCAATATACTCTTCTCTAGATAAGTCAGCAGTATCTTCACCATTCCTCAACTCAAAAACTTCTGTCAAAATTGCTGGGGTTAAGGGTACCTGAGTTCCAGAGATAGACCCAACAATGGTGTTGTTATCTTGATTGTGGGCAGTATAAACCCATTCCTTTATCTCATCAGATGCCAGCTTGATCCTTGTGGTCATTATTGCTGTCAGGTTCTGGTCTTTGAATAATCCCAAAATGTCTTGAAAGACCTGGTCAGTTGTGCTGAAGGATTCCATGTCAATATCGAAACCAGCATCAAACTTCATGGCAGCAAGAACAGCAACAGACACGGCCATGGGTACCTGCAAAAGTTCAACAAACAAAACGACCAAGTGCAGAACCTGTTTGGAGGGAAAGAAAATTCTTGCAGAGAAATCGAAAGCGCAAAGGAGAACGACGGAGAAAAATGAATTTTATATTAGGGTTCGACGCAGAATTGGAAAGATCGTTGAACTCAGTTCGACGATCGAGGCTTCTAAAGGAATCTGAAGAGTCTTCAACATCGTCGATCTCCGTTCGACGATATTGGAGAGCGTCGAGCTCCGTTCGACGATCGTTCAGAGAACAAAATCGTCGAGCGCCGTTCGACGATCATTGACCGTAAGAGATAGTTCATACTATCTGAGAGACGCTGAACTCAGTTCGACGATTTCGGAAATCGTCGATCTTCGTTCGACGATCTTGGGGCAAATCGTTGAGCGCAGTTCAGAGACCAGAAATACACTCTAGACACTAAGAAAAATCAGAATGTTTGCCTAGTCTTGGTCAATTTTTAAGCTTTTAAAATCTTGGATATTATTATAGACTTCCTCCATCTAACATTCCTAACTGATTTAGGAAGAAGGTGTGTTTCTTTTCATCCAAGGGCTTGGTGAAAATATCTCCCCTTTGTAAATCAGTTGGGATATATTGTAGTTCAATTTTATTCTTTTCAACATTATCCCTTAAGAAATGATGCCTAATCTCTATGTGTTTTGTCCTACTATGGAGGACTGGATTTTGAGCTATATAAATAGCACTGGTGTTGTCACAAAAGATTTTAGACTTCTCTAAGTTGTAGCCATAGTCTAGGAGTTGGTTTTGAATCCACAAGATTTGTGAACAGTAACTGCCTGCAGCCATATATTCAGCTTCAGCAGTTGAAGTTGACACAGATGTTTGTTTCTTACAAAACACAGAGACAAGTCTGTCACCAAGGAACTGACAAGTTCCACTGGTGCTTTTCCTGTCAATTCTGCATCCAGCATAATCAGCATCAGAGAATCCAGTTAAATCAAATGCTGAATCTTTTGGATACCAGAGACCTAGATTTGGACAACTTTTAACATACCTAAGAATCCTCTTTACTAGTGATAGGTGGGACTCTCTAGGGCTTACTTGGAACCTAGCACATATACATGTGGCAAACATTATATCTGGTCTACTAGCTGTAAGATACAGTAAAGAGCCAATCATTGCTCTATATGTTGTCTGATCAACAGGTTTCCCATGTTCATCAGCATCCAATACAGCATTAGTAGGCATGGGTGTTTTCATACAAGATGCTTCAGACATGCCAAATTTCTTAACCAGTTCATTTGCATATTTGATTTGAGAAATAAAGATGCCTTCAGCATGTTGCTTGACTCGCAATCCTAGGAAAAAGGATAGCTCACCCATGCTACTCATCTCAAATTTAGAATGCATTAGGTTGGAAAACCTTCTGCACAATTTGGAGTCAGTAGAACCAAAAATAATATCGTCTACATAAATCTGTACTAGTAGGGTATGAGACTTATGGGTTCTAATGAAAAGAGTTTGGTCTACTCTACCCCTTATAAAACCATTTTCCATGAGAAAGCATGCTAGGGTCTCATACCATGCTCTAGGAGCTTGCTTGAGACCATATAATGCTTTATTTAATCTAAAAACATAATCAGGAAAAGTAGGAGAGATAAAACCTGGAGGTTGTCTGACATATACTTCCTCTTTGATGTCTCCATTTAGAAATGCACTTTTGACATCCATCTGATATACCTTGAAGCCTTTGTGTGCTACATAAGCTAGAAATATTCTGATGGCTTCCAATCTTGCAACAGGTGCAAAAGTCTGGTCGTAGTCTATTCCTTCTTCTTGGGAGTATCCCTGAGCAACTAGCCTTGCCTTGTTCCTTATAATTACTCCTTGATCATCCAATTTGTTTCTGAATACCCATTTTGTTCCAACAATGGAGTGATCCTTAGGCTTTGGCACTAGTTCCCATACTCTGTTTCTCTCAAATTGATGCAACTCCTCTTGCATTGTAATGATCCAATGTGGATCTTGCTCTGCATCTTGAATGGACTGAGGTTCAATTTGAGATAGGAAGCAGGTATGCAACAGGTTTTGGTTGACCTGATTTCTGGTTTGCACACCTGCTGAGATTTCTCCAATTATTTGGGAAATTGGTGTTGGGTTTCTCTATGAGGATGGCACAACGCTTGTGCACGCAGCGGAAAGGAAAAACATCAAGAAAACCCAAAAGAGATGGGATCGGGCCATGGTAGTTGAATCAAGAAGTTAACACACAACTATGCAAAAATTACCTCGGTGGCGTTGAGTCACAACTCAACGGAGATGCTCCAAGTTTTGTATTCCTGCTGGTGGCGAGTTCTACGTGGAATAATATCCACGTCTCTGCAGAAATCCACACGAGCGGGAGAACGTCGAGTTTTCCGTCGCACGGATAATCGGGAAGGATGATGACCGCACCTTGCTTCTCCACGGACTGCTAGGTCCGCGCCAGGGATTGCAACACCAGCGACGATCGCCGGAGAGAAGGAAGTCGACGGAGCGAGCACGGCGGCGGCGGAACACTTCCGTCGGCGGCGGGATTCGGGATTGGCGGAACGAACGGAAAGGCGGAACGCTTCCGTCGCGGGATTCGGTTCGATCAGCTGCCAGAGATAATACCCGAAAACCCTAAGTGTCTATTTATACCAGAGGCATAAATAGACTTAGGAATATCGCTATCCGCAGACCACCTAGAAAAATAGGGTTCCAGAATCGGCGAGTATCAGTCGGCGAGAATCGGAGTACAAAACTCGACGATTCTCGTCGATCGTCGAGCCGCTGTCGACGACTCTCGACGATTCTCGTCGATCGTCGAGCCGCGGTCGACGACTCTCGACGATTCTTGTCGATCGTCGAGCCGCGGTCGACGACTCTCGACGATTCTCGTCGATCGTCGAGCCGCGGTCGACGACTCTCGACGATTCTCGTCGATCGTCGAGCCGCGGTCGACGACACTCGACGATTCTCGTCGATCTCTTTAAGGCAACATTTGCCCAGAACTCCATTCAGGTCGGTGATTGGTAACCTTTACCAATACAGTCAATCATCCAACTTCTCCACATCTCTTATGTGCGACCCTGCAGGCTCATATCGCGTTGGCAGTGAGATTACATGTTTGACCACTTCCAGATCACCATGGTAACTCCAACAGACTCCCACTTGATCTTGAAAGTATCAAACCAAAAACCTCACAAACAATAAGCGGCATCTAGCAATGCATCATTGCTCCCCAAGCAATAAGAGTTTATGACTCATAAGCCTTTATGACCAATGTATCAGCGTTGTCTTTGTCCCTTTGTCCCTTACATCCGGAAAGAACTAGAGGCATGGACCGTGTCACCCTCGTAATAGCTCAATCCAAGTTTCTTGATCCAGGATGGACTTCCAGAGAATGGTGAGTCCAATATCACATATTGACTCAACCAAGCAAGGCCATGCATTTCTCAGTCCAGTTCCATCAAGGGGCCCATGGATTCAACTCCTGTCATACAGAAGGACAAATCCCATATCTGCTCACACACAAACACCCAAATGATTCGTAACATGCCCAACAACCACCCTTATCATCAACCTTTCTCAAGGAAGACTTTAGATGGCATCAAAGCACGCTCTTCCTCACTTGATGAATGCTGTGACTTCAGGTCAAAGGACCACAACACCATTGTCAATTGAGACCTACTCGTGACACGATTGGATGACAATCCACAGAGTAGTCTCAAGTTGGGTCTGTCCAGTACAACTTGTTCACTAACAAGTACCCACGTGATGACTTGATATCACAATATCATGACCTGTGAGAACCGGTCATCACTCAACACACGTGCTAGCCTTCATGTATCATCATCACCCTTAGCTTCTATGATGATACTCGACCAGGGACCTTTAAGAATGAAGCTTCAAATAAATCATAGGCTCTCACATTCAAGTCACGTACTTGATGTCCCATGGAAGCGAACATTCTAAGGGTATCTATTATGTTAACATTTAACTATCTTATAGAAAAGCTCATAATAAAAGAACTTGCCATTAATTGTAAAAGAAAAACTAGGTACATTGTTCATCATACGAACAAATAGCCAACAAAATACATGTTTACATGCAATCCACAAAATTCTCACTAGAGTTGATCATTTAGGTATCGTATACCCATCGATCTAGTATGACCATTATGCTTTCTCTGCACGAGAGGCTTTGTCAGTGGATCCGCAATATTCTCCTCAGTCGGCACTCTGCAAATGTTCACATCTCCTCGTTCGACAATCTCACGAATAAGATGAAACCGCCGAAGTATATGCTTGGAGCGCTGATGGGATCTAGGTTCCTTAGATTGTGCAATTGCACCATTGTTATCACAGTAGAGAACTACGGGACCAACAATGCTAGGAACTACATCAAGCTCGCCGATGAATTTCCTAATCCATACAGCCTCCTTCGCCGCATTAGCTGCGGCGATATACTCGGCCTCTGTTGTAGAATCAGCAACTGTCTCTTGCTTGGAACTCTTCCAGCTCACAGCTCCTCCATTCAGGCAAAACACAAAACCTGACTGAGACTTGGAGTCGTCTCTATCAGTTTGGAAGCTAGCATCCGTGTAACCACTTACAACGAGCTCTTCCTCTCCACCATACACCAAGAACACATCCTTAGTCCTTCTCAAGTACTTCAGGACATTCTTGACTGCAGTCCAGTGACACTCACTGGGGTCTGACTGATATCTGCTAGTCATGCTCAAAGCAAAGGAGACGTCGGGTCGAGTACATAGCATCGCGTACATGATTGATCCAATTGCCGAAGCATATGGAATCAACTTCATGCGGTCCTTATCTTCATAAGAATTTGGACACTGGTCCTTAGAGAGATTCACACCATGAGACATGAGCAAAAATCCTTTCTTGGACTCAAGCATGTTGAACCGCATCAAACCTTTTCGATGTACGTACTCTGGGTCAAACCCAGCAACTTCTTCGATCTATCTCTATAGATCTTAATACCGAGTATATAAGTCGCTTCACCCAAATCCTTCATTGAAAAGCAGTTCCCTAGGTTGTTTTTAACAACTTTCAGGGTAGGAATGTCATTCCCAATCAATAGTATGTCATCTACATACAATATCAGGAAGACAACAATGCTCCCACTGATTCGCTTGTAAACACAAGGCTCATCTTCATTCTTGATGAAACCAAACTCTTTGATTTTCTCATCAAAACGAAGATTCCAACTTCGAGAGGCCTATTTCAGTCCATAGATGAACTTTTTCAGCTTGCATATTTTAGTGGCTTCATCTGGGGATACAAAACCCTCGGGTTGTGTCATATACACTTCCTCAAGGAGGTTTCCATTATGGAAAGCCGTTTTGACATCCATCTGCCAGATCTCGTAGTCATAATACGCAGCAACAACAAGCAATATCCTTATGGACTTTACCATGACAACAGGGGAAAAGGTCTCATCATAGTCAATACCATGAATTTGCTTGAAACCCTTAGCCACCAGTCGCCCTTTGAATGTCTGTACATTCCCATCCATGTCGGTCTTCTTCTTGAAGACCCACTTGCACCCTATGGGTCGTACCCCTTCAGGTGGTTCCACCAAGTTCCAAACTTGGTTTGCATACATGGAGTCCATTTCGGATTTCATAGCCTCAAGCCATTTGTCGGAGTCCGTCCATTCATAGCCTCTTGGTAGGTTGCTGGTTCATCATCATGATCCATAAGCAACACATTACCTATTTGAGACACGAGAAATCCATATCTCTCCGGCTCAAACCTCGGTTTACCAGATCTACGTAGGACTTGTGTTCCTTGAGCAGGTTCTCTAGCTACAACATCTTGTAGTCCTGTCTCAGAATCCAATTCCGGTTCATTCACTACATGTGGTTCTTGAACTTCTTCAAGCTCTACCTTTTCAGTCTTTCTTGATAAGAACTCTTTCTCCAAGAAGACACCAGTCCTTGCGACAAACACTTTGCCCTCAAACCGTAGGTAAAAGTAATACCCTTTTGTTTCCTTAGGATATCCCACCAGATAACATTTATCCGATTTGGGTTCCAGCTTGTCAGGCATTTGACGTCTCACGTATGCCTCACAGCCCCAAATTTTAATGAACGACATACTAGGACGCTTCCCAGTCCATATCTCATATGATGTCTTCAGAACCGTTTTCGTTGGAGCGCGATTCAATGTCATTGCAGCAGTCTCTAAAGCAAAACCCCAAAAGGAAACAGGCAAGTCTGCATGACTCATCATCGAACGTACCATGTCTAACAGTGTACGATTTCTCCTCTCAGACACACCATTATGTTGTGGTGTTCTAGGTGGAGTGAGCTGTGATACAATACCACACTCTTTCAGATGATCACGGAACTCATGACTCAGGTATTCGCCACCTCGATCAGATCGGAGTGCTTTAACCCTTTTACCCAACTGGTTTTCTACTTCATTCTTGAACTCTTTGAACTTTTCAAAGGTCTCGGATTTGCACTTCATAAGATACACATATCCGTATCTACTGAAATCATCAGTAAATGTAACAAAGTAGAAATACCCATCCTCTAGCCATGGAACTCATGGGTCCGCATACATCACTATGTACAACACCCAAGAGATCCTCAGCCCTCTCAGTATAACCAGTGAAAGGAGCTTTAGTCATCTTGCCTAACAAACAAGATTCGCATCGCTCAAATGATTCATAATCAAATGAGTCCAAAAGTCCATCTCTATGGAGCTTGGATATGCGCTTCTCGTTGATATGGCCCAAACGACAATGCCAGAGAAATGTAGGGTTCGAGTCATTTGTTCTTAGTCTTTTATTATTTTCTACATTACAGATCAGATGGTCCAAGTTCAAAACATAAAGACCATTAAACAATTGGGCTACAGCATAACAAACATCATTCTTAAATATAGAACAACAGTTGTTTTTTTATTATAAAAGAAAATCCAATCATGTCCAAACATGAAATAGATATAATGTTTCTAGTTATGGCCGGAACAAAATAACAATTATCTAGTTCTATTACAAGCCCACTGGGCAAAGAAAGACGGTAAACCCCTACGGCTACAGCAGCAACTCTTGCTCCATTGCCGACGCGGAGGTCCACCTCCCTTTACTCAGCAATCTTCTCCTTCCCAGTTCCTACACATTTGTACAAATGTGAGAACCACATCCGATATCCAATACCCAAGATGAAGTAGCAGAAAGGTTTATCTCTATAACGTGAATATTTGAAGCGGAAGTCATACCTCCCTTATTTTTCTGCAGACCTTCAATGTACGAAGGACAGTTGCTCCTCCAATGACCAGCCTTGCCACAGTGGTGGCATTTCCCTTCCTTCACCGTGCTTTTATTTTTCATCAGTGCAGAAGTCTTGGGCTCAAGATATGACTTAGGTCCCACCTTCGTCTTCTTAGAGCCCTTGGCCTTGCCCTTGCCCTTATGCACCATCAGTATGGGGCTGGCAGGCTTGGCCTTCTTCATATTGATTTCAACAGTTCTCAACATGCCTAGGAGTTCGGGCAGTGTCTTGTCTATTTCATTCATGTTGTAGTTCAAGACGAACTGCTCATAACTGTCCGGCAACGATTGCAGGATCAAATCTGTGGCCAACTCTTGACCAAGAGGAAAACCCAGCCTTTCAAGGTTCTCTATATACCCAATCATCTTGAGTACGTGAGTCCCTACTGAGTCTCTAACTCCCATCTTGCACTGAAACAACGCTTTTGTGATGTCGAACCTTTCTTGACGAGTCTGCCCTTGAAACATTTTCTTGAGATGCTCGTCAATCTCCTTGCACCCCATGTTATCATGTTGCTTCTGAAGCTCAGAGTTCATAGTGGCAAGCATAAGGCATTCGACATCTAAAGCATTGTCAGTATACTTCTTATAAGTATCCTTCTCAGCACGGGAAGAGTTCCCGGTCGGCACCTCGGGGGCTTCTTCTTCCAAGACATAGAGCTTTCGCTCTTGCCTGAGAACAATTCTCAGGTTCCTATACCAGTCCATGTAATTTGTCCCACTGAGCTTATCCTTCTCAAGGATGGCTCTCAGAGACAAAGTGGAGTGTGAAACACTTGCCATGGAATTCTACAAGAATTTATGCAGAATAAAATCAGTACCAAAATTTCAAATACATTTTATTTTAATTTGGACTTCAATTAAAACACTCCCACTATTTTATTCGAAATGATAGCCCTCACTAACAATTCGGAGAGTTCATGCGAGCTACTCTCTTAGTGGACAAGATCCGTATTTCACCAACATAATGAGTCAGCTTTGGATTTCCTCTCACGATGCGGTTATTTAGGTAGGCAACGCTTGCCAATTGCATCCTCATACAATTCTTGTATGGTTGGTGAATAACTCCTTACTCGCATCCATCATATGGTGCATGCCAACCCTATGCCTCTAGGCATTCAACCTTTGAGGTCACCTAGTTAAGTTGGACCCGATGTCGACAGTGGGATATCACAATTATTCGCTCGCACCCTTACCAAGATAGATTAATGCACCTTGCTTTGGCAAGCCCACACTTCATCGATCGAGGCAGGAAGAGTGTCATCCATCGGAAGGCATCCGAACACTTAATATTTGATGAAGGGATTTTAATTATAGGTTAACAATTAACCATAATCAACATTTGATCAATGTGCACATCCAAAGAAAAACAATATATCTAAAACCACATGCATCCCTTATGTGCATAACCTGATACCATCAACATTTGATAGAAGGAAGGGCAAAATCTGAACATCCGGAAACTTCCAAATCCTCAGATTTACATGCACTGGACAAAGGCAAATACAACTCAACTTAAAGCAGTAGACAAGCTCATCTCTCTATGTTGGATTCAAAATCCAAAACAAAATCGAGGGATGGTTACTGCTAAGGAGACTATAATTTCTAACAATTAGAAATTCCCACGCAATCCCAGACGTTCTTGGCGGGGTACCAAGACTAAATCTAGACATTTAGAACACTTCTAAATCCCTAGGTTTACACGCACTGGAATAACAAAACTTCCAATACAACAATCATGGCCGAAACCTGGCTCTGATACCACTGTTGGGTTTCTCTATGAGGATGGCACAACGCTTGTGCACGCAGCGGAAAGGAAAAACATCAAGAAAACCCAAAAGAGATGGGATCGGGCCATGGTAGTTGAATCAAGAAGTTAACACACAACTATGCAAAAATTACCTCGGTGGCGTTGAGTCACAACTCAACGGAGATGCTCCAAGTTTTGTATTCCTGCTGGTGGCGAGTTCTACGTGGAATAATATCCACGTCTCTGCAGAAATCCACACGAGCGGGAGAACGCCGAGTTTTCCGTCGCACGGATAATCGGGAAGGATGATGACCGCACCTTGCTTCTCCACGGACTGCTAGGTCCGCGCCAGGGACTGCAACACCAGCGACGATCGCCGGAGAGAAGGAAGTCGACGGAGCGAGCACGGCGGCGGCGGAACACTTCCGTCGGCGGCGGGATTCGGGATTGGCGGAACGAACGGAAAGGCGGAACGCTTCCGTCGCGGGAATCGGTTCGATCAGCTGCCAGAGATAATACCCGAAAACCCTAAGTGTCTATTTATACCAGAGGCATAAATAGACTTAGGAATATCGCTATCCGCAGACCACCTAGAAAAATAGGGTTCCAGAATCGGCGAGTATCAGTCGGCGAGAATCGGCGAGAATCGGAGTACAAAACTCGACGATTCTCGTCGATCGTCGAGCCGCTGTCGACGACTCTCGACGATTCTCGTCGATCGTCGAGCCGTGGTCGACGATTCTCGTCGATCGTCGAGCCGCGATCGACGACTCTCGATGATTCTCGTCGATCGTCGAGCCGTGGTCGACGACTCTCGACTATTCTCGTCAATCGTCGAGCCGCGGTCGACGACTCTCGACGATTCTCGTCGATCGTCGAGCCGCGGTCGACGACACTCGACGATTCTCGTCGATCTCTTTAAGGCAACATTTGCCCAGAACTCCATTCAGGTCGGTGATTGGTAACCTTTACCAATACAGTCAATCATCCAACTTCTCCACATCTCTTATGTGCGACCCTGCAGGCTCATATCGCGTTGGCAGTGAGATTACATGTTTGACCACTTCCAGATCACCATGGTAACTCCAACAATTGGATGGTCTCTTGATGTTACTAAATCAACCGGGGGTGTTGATTGTTCACCAACCTGTTTTGTTGTTTCCTCTTGTGGTACAACAACTGGCTCTTCAAGTTGTTCTTCAATATGTTGAGCATTTCCTTCATCTTCACTGCTTTCATCCTCTTGAGTAACCTGTAACTTGTTCAAGTCTTCAACTAGAGAATGTTCCTGCAAAGGTTCTATGGTAGAAGAAATCTTCTCCTTGAAAGACATGTTAGATTCATCAAATGAAATGTGAACAGATTCCTCAATTTTTAAAGATGATTTATTATAGACCCTATAAGCCTTGCTGATCATGGAGTATCCCAGAAACACTCCTTCATCAACTTTAGCTTGAAATTTTGCTAAATATTTCTTGTCATTATTATGAATATAGCAAATACAACCAAAGACTCTAAAATAGTCAACTTTAGGTTTCTTCCCTTTGAGTAATTCATAGGGAGTCTTTCCCTTTAGTTTATGTATCATACTTCTATTCAGCACATAGTTGGAGGTGTTCACTGCCTCTGCCCAAAAGGATAGAGGAAGGTGAGCATCTGACAACAATGTAGTGGCAGATTCAATAAGGGTTCTATTTTTCCTTTCATCTACCCCATTTTGCTGAGGAGTTCTAGGAGCTGAGAAAGTATGCCTGATCCCTTCACTCTGACAGAACTCTTGCATAAGAAGAGAATCAAACTCTGTCCCATGATCACTTCTAATCAAGGAAATGTGAGTATTGAACTCAATCTGTATACATTTGAGAAACTCTGTAGGACACTTAAAGTTATCAGACTTCTTCCTTAGAAAGAACACCCAAGTGAATCTAGAGAAGTCATCTATAACTACTAAAGTGTAGGATTTCCCTCCTAGGCTTTGTACTGTGATGGGTCCAAAAAGATCCATGTGTAACAGATACAATATCCTAGGTGAATCACTCTTATTAAGTGACTTAAAGCTGTTTTTAGTTTGCTTGCCTAATTGACAAGCCCTGCAGAGTCCTTCCTTCTTGTAGTGGCCAGAAGGTAGTCCTCTAACAAGGTTGTCCTTGGATAGCCTAGCAATAGTTCTAAGGTTTAGGTGTCCTAGTCTCTTATGCCATAAAATATTTGGTCTACAGACAGAATTGAACAAGCAGATATCTACATCAGTTGAAAGAAAATCTACTAGATAGATGTTACCTTTCCTCTAACCTGTCAATACAGTTGTGTTGTCCTCTGACTTGATTTTGCATAAGGCTTTGCTGAAGTTCACCTGGTAGCCTTCATCACACAGCTGACTGATGTTAATTAGGTTGTGCTTCAGTCCTTCCACATAAGCTACCTTCTTGAAAGTTACTGATCCAATCTGGACTGCACCATATCCTTTAGTCTGTCCAAAGTTTGAATCACCAAAGATAACTTTGGGTCCAAGCTTGGCTCTAAAGGATGTGAGGTTGTCCTTGTTCCCTGTCATGTGCTTAGAGCACCCACTATCCAAGTACCATTGCTGGTTAGATGTTGGATAGGTCTTCACCTGCACATAAGACAATTCATTTGTTTTTGACCCAGTTTACCTTGGGCCTAGGTTGATAACCTTTAAATTCTGAAATGAAAGACATCCCAGGTTGACTCTTATATCCTTCAGGATGATATCTCCTTGGAGGTATGATCCATTCAGTATAAGGGTTAAAGATTTGGGATGAAGGACCCTTAGGATTCAATTTTGATTTGCCTTTGAAAACTTTTCCAGAGCTCTGACCTCTGTTCGACGATCTTGGAGCTGCGTTCGACGATCTTGGGTCAGACCGTCGAGCTCCATTCGACGGTCGACTATGGCTGAGATCAGGTACTTGAGATCGTCGAGCTGCGTTCGACGATTTTGCCTGAGATCGTCGAGCTGCGTTCGACGATCGTCGATCATCATTCGGCGATCGTCGATCTCCGTTCGATGATTTCTGCTGGGACTTGGTTTTCTTGGGCAGATCAGAATTTTTCCTAGCAACCTCTACAACTCCCTTTCCTTTGTCAGAAATGAATTTGATTGGAGTTGTGAGAACTATGGGTTGGCTGGATGAAGCACCCAAGCCCAGTGTACTATTGAATCTCGAGTTCACTGTGCTTGTGATGTCCATCAGCTTGATGCTTCTCCCATTAAGGGATTCTTCAAGCTTCTTGGCCTCAGAGAGCTCACTTTTCAGTGAAGCTATCTGTTCCCTACAGCACTCCAACTCCTGAGAGAGTTTGAGGTTTTCTGACTTTAAAGTATTGTGTTCAGATAATTGATTTCTGAGAGAGATAATTTCTTTCTCAGACTTTAGCAGGTCTAAACACAGTGCTTTAAATTCAGATTTAAAGTCCTCTGAATTAAAATCAAAAGAACCAATTACCTGATCTTCTTCAGGTTGAGTCTCTGAGTTTGACTCTGACTCTTCTTCTTCTGAATTATGCCGTGAGGCATTGATTGCCATCATGCAGAACTCTTTTTCTTCTGCATCATCCTCATCATCACTGGAACTGGATGAGGCTTCTGACTCCTCTTCAGTCTCACTCCAGGATTCAGCAACAAACCCCTTTCTTGTATGTTTGTTTTTGCTTGATGAGGGTTTGCCATTGCCATTCCTCTTGGACTCTTTCTCCTTTCTTCTTTCTTTCCTATCCCTTCTGTCCTTGTTCTTGTTCTCTGGACAGTCAGGAACTATGTGCCCTGGTTTCCTGCAACCAAAGCAAATAATGTCTTTATTATTATTATTAATGGACTTGTCATACCTTGGCTTATCATGTTCCTTGTATGATCTCCTTCTGAAGTCCTTTTTGGCCATCTTATAAAATCTTTTGGCCATCAAACTGAGTAGTTCATCATTGCCTGTGGCTTTGTCTTCAGGAAGATCTTCAGTTGCCTTGAAGGCTATGGTCTTCTCTTTTCTTGTGGCTGGTGAGGCAGCCTTCTGTTCTTCTTCTCTATTTTTGATGAGTAGCTCATAAGATTTGAGCTTACCCTGTAACACCTCCCCTGTAGTGAACGTATAATATGGGTCCGGCCGGGGCCCCACAACATACGAACGCCACAGCTTTAGTATTATAAGTTGATATAGCTACCCAAACTCTAAACACTTTGCACAACACAGCGGAAAAAGAACAGGACTAGAAGTTATCCACCACTAAAGAGTAAAACAAATGGCCATAAGGCCTACAACAAGTGTCCAAAAAGAAATAGTACATCAAACATGAATGTGCTCAGCACTCCTAGTCTACCTCGGCATGCAAGCCGGACAAAATAGTCTCAAACAAACATCATCATAACTGTAGTGCTACAAAAAGGGAAAAACACTTCATGGGGCTTAGGCCTTTCTGGCCGGCGTGCTAGCTTCTGCATGCGATCCTTGCCCTGTAAAAATTATTAGTAACGTGGGTCAGCAAAGGCTGACCTCAAACTGTGTAACAACACATCTCCTCCCGGCCGCCCCTAACGGACCCCGGGGAACCCTCCAACCTGCAAGTCAGCACTTCGTATGCAATATAATCATCTATAAATAGAAAAGCATTAAAACAGGCTTGGATGTCTCAATCATCAAACACGTTCTCTACTGGTTGAGCATGTAATAAAAGGGCCTACTATGCAACATGTATGCAACACTCGGGCTTCGCCCAAGGCACCCTACTGCGTATGCAACTAGCACAACATCATAACATTTGGGTACTCACATTTCCCCATTGGCATAAAGCCCCAAACAATGAGCGAGACACAACTCCCTCAAACGGCGCACAGGCCGCCACATGGAATTCTTGCCAAGGCCCCACCCGCTCGTGGGCTTAGCCCCGGGCTTACCTGCAAACTCTGACGTCTCATGTTAGGATTCCAACAAACACAGACCGACCGATTCTAAGAAGCCTTGCTGGACCCCACCCGCTCATGGCCTCTTTGCCCGGGCTTGCCCCAGGCTTGGCATTCTCGTCAGTCTCACAGAAGGGGACTAGTCTCGCCGGGACACTCTCCACACATGACGCACATGTCACGGGATAGCCAGCCGACCACAGAGACATAGCCACGCCTTGGCACAACACAAACCAAGACTAAATACATCAAAATCCCTCATTGTACTGCAGCGTTCCCGCGCACCAAGGAAACCATCTCCAACTCGTGCGGAGCTAACCTTGTCCCTCAAGGAAACCATCTACCGCCACGAGGAGCTAACCTTGTCCGGGTCCGACTACACGTACCTTTGCAAATAAACGGGACAATCACCACCACAACACGAACGACATCTTGCCGCAACGGAAAATCTCTACGAATCCCTAAGTTCGTATGCAACATCACCGAGTCGGACTAACGGTCGCGACTATGGCTTCACCCACCATGCCTAATCCACTAGCGAAGCGGATCTCTAATGCAAAATATGCCGGGGACGGACTCAATCAACCCGGAAGTTCCTCTTGAAACTTGGCAAACCAAAACCCCTCTCATTTGAGAGTTCGGTGCCCAAAATTTAGGGAGAAAGAAAACTAAATGATGCTAATACATGCATCCTAAGGACCGAGAGGAGAGATGTCGTTACCTTCCGACTCCTCTTCCTTGCCATGGCAAAATAGCCGGATGGAAATCTTCGCAACGCTCCAAGCTTCACGGATCCGGACTCGGCTCGCGATTTGGAGCTCCGAAACCCTTCCTACAGCCCAAGACCTTCTTCTTCTTCCTCCTTGCTCTAGTTTCTCTCAAGAACTTAGAAAGAGAAGACTTGGAAAACAAATGAGGGTTTCCAACCCTAGAATCGGACTTAACTTCCCAAGAACAGTCCGGAGCCGTCAGATCCCAAAATCTGGGAAAGAATGGCCACGATTCGCCTGGAAAATAAAAGACCTGGACCGAACACGGCCTGGCACACGCCCGTGTCCAGGGCCGTGTGCCTCATTCGCCGTCTCAAATCGACGTGCCTGGAACAGCACACGGGCATCCGACACGCCCGTGTTCAACCCGACACGCCCGTGTCCCCAGTGACACGGCCGTGTGGCCGGCCGTGTGCCTCCAACAACACGGCCCCGAAACTAACCTGAGAGATCACACGGCCTGGGACACGCCCGTGTCCCAAGCCGTGTGCCAAGTCTCGACACCCGTCGACAGGCTTTGTGTCTACACCGCGGAAAAACGTCGAGCGAAGATCGTCGACCAAGCGGGACACGCCCTGTGACACGCCCGTGTCACAGGCCGTGTGCCCCAGTCTCGACACTTTGTCGAGCGAATGTGTCGACACTTGGGCCGAGTGTCGACACGGCCTCGACACGCCCTGCGACACGCCCGTGTCGCAGGCCGTGTGCCCCACTCTCGACACTTTGTCGAGCGAAAGTGTCGACACTTGGGCCGAGTGTCGACACGGCCTCGACACGCCCTGCGACACGCCCGTGTCGCAGGCCGTGTGCCTCCTGCCAGAAACCCAAAAAATGTTCAGAACTGCAGACTGAACCTCTTGCAAAAACTGGGGTGTTACATACCCAATAGAGCTTCAGTGGTGATCTCATTCAGACTTCTGGCATCCTTAATTGGCCAGATTCTTGAATCCCAAGTGCTAGGGAAGCACATTAGGATCTTGTCATTGAGTTCAGTTAGAGAGATCTCTTTGTCCAATGTCCTGAGTTCACTGACAATTAGACTTAGCCTGTTGTACATATCTCCCACTGACTCAGTTTCTCCCTTTTTGAAATTCTCATATTGAGATATGAGATGGGATCTCCCACCCTTTCTCTCATCAGCTGAGCCTGAGACTATTTCTGAGAGTTTCTCCCAAATTTCCTTAGCTGAATTGCTTTCAGCCACCTTTTGAAATTTGTCATCAGACATTGTCTGGGGAAAGATGTTCATAGCCTTGACATCAGCTACCTTCCATCTCTTGATATCAGCATCTGTTCCTGATGGAGGTGGAACAACATTTGTACTTGTGTTCTCTGGGGGTCTTGGACACACTGTCAAAACAGAGTTAACAATATCTTCATCAATAGAATTCATGTACAGTCTGATCCTTGCTTTCCAAAGTGCAATCTTGGATAGATTGCACACTGGAGGTCTGGTGCTAGCATAATCTTTGTTTTGGGCCATGATTTGTGAAAGCAAAATCTAATAATAAAGTACAAAAGAAAACAGATCTAACTTGGGATCTTTGGGTTCAGGTGTTAGCCTGTACAACCAATCAGGTATGGTATGCTTAACCAACCTCCCTCTGATACCAATTGAAAGTGCAGCTAGATTTGATATACTCTAGAGGGGCGGGGCTGAATAGAGTATATATTGCTTTGAAACTATTTACAACAGTTGTTGTAATATGAGTGAGCAGGGAAATAAAAAATCTAATCACAGAACTAAACTAAACAAAAGCAAATCACAGAATAATCAAGGCCAGAAACAAAAATGAAAACAAGCAAAACCAGAAGACACAAGTGATAAGTCCGGAATCCACGACCTGCCCGCGCAGTTTTCCAGACCGGGCGGTCTGATTATTCAAGCCGCCAAGCCTTCCAAGCCGGGCGGTCTCCATGTCAGGCCGCTGCCAACGCCGACCCTGCTCAGCGACAAGGCCCAAGGACCCAGCCGTCAGCTCGCCAGGAGGAATCCGCCAGGCCGCGCGGCTTCCCTCCTTTCTTGTTTCTTTCTCTTTTGCTACCCTCACCTCTGCCCGGTTCTCTTGTACCCCGGGCAGCCGGTATCTTTAGCCCTGCCCGTTTGGGCAGGCCCCCGAGCCTATAAATAGGGGGAGGGTGCACTCCCCAAGACACGCTGACTGGGATCCAGGAGCTCGCCTGTTAAGAGCTGCGGTCTCAAGTCTAGTGTATTGCGGCTTGTAGTCCGGCCGGCTTCCTCTTTTACTCGTTGTAACTATTTCTCATTTTTAAGTAAAGGAAAGCCCGCCGCAAGAGTGACATTTAAGCCGCGGCGGGCGAACTCTGCTATTGCCGCTGCCAGCGGCCCCCTCTTTTCCGGTCCTTTAGCCGCGACCGCTAGTAACCGATTGGTCGACAGTCTTCTCCTTTCCTCCCCTATTCCCCAGTGTTCGAACCATTATCTGGTGGTGCCCGACTCCCTGTCCGTTTTCGTGCATCAACAGTTAATATAGGTTGTTTCATTTCTAAATCAAATGGCTAAACAATCTCAAGGGACTTCTGGTCAACAACAATCTATTTCCTCACAAGATGTTTTGCAAGTTGAATATTGCAAGTCTCCTTATATCCTCCAGGATAAAATTCCAAAGTATGGAAAAGGTTCAGGTAAGTATGTTAAATTCAAAATCCCTATGGAAGATCTTTTGATAATCATTCAGGGAATGCCCGAGTTCAAGAAGCCTCGGCCTATGAAATCCAAAATCAAGTATCGGCACGAGCAACTTTTTTGCAAGTATCATAAAGATATTGGTCATCTAGCAGAAGATTGCATAGCTCTCAGGGAATTTGCTAATCAACTTGTAAGAGCTGGAAAGCTGCAAGGATATGTTATTTAGTAACTCTCTAAGGCAATCTTCCATTTCTTGCTCAATAATTCAAGCAGTGATTCCTCTTTCTTTCTATAAAGAAAAGTGCTTATGTTCAGAATAGTACATAACATCTCCTTCACAATCGGTATTAATAAGGCATGATAAAACTACAGATATATATCCTTTGTCACTTCCTTAACATCATGCGATTGTTACTTTTTCATTTGAAGCTTATTTTTAGCTTTACTCTTTATGCCAATATGCATGCATGTAGGGGCAAGAGCCCCTTTCGAATTCTTGAGCCCTCCACATCCCGCTTGACTTCAGTCGCAGATGTGTAGTGGGTTTTCCGCTTGGCCTTCAGTCGCAGACATTGCGTACCCGCCACGCATGACTTCAGTCACAGACAGGCATTACGTACTTGTCCCGCTTGACCTTCGTCGCAGACATTGCGTACTTGTCCTGCTTTACTTCAGTCGCAGACGTTGCGTACTTGTCCCGCTTGACATCGGTCATGGATTTTAAGAATTTCGATCCCGCTTATGTGTTCTTTGTGTGGAAAGCAATGCCACACGCACCTGCCCACATTGACATATAAGTGCATGTCTTCACCTATTTTTGCAGGACAACACGCGCCTATCCGCTATCTCGCGGCTTTACTAAGCGGCCTGTGCAGGTTGTATAATTAATTACACAAGCCGCCCGGTTTCATTTTCCGGCTTAAGTTTTTTAACTTTCATGTTCCTACCTGCCGGATTATCATTAATATATTTGGGAACTCGGCCGACTTACGTCCGCCTATCCGCTATTCAGTATCTTATTTGGCTCAAATATATCAATTGCCGGTTTGTTATTCATATGGAAAGGAAGTCGCCCGACCTGCGTCTGGCACTTAATTCCTGGCTTTGATCTGCTGAATTATGGTATTGATTATGTTAGCTAATCAGCGAACTGTCGTCACAAAAATTCCCGGCTTCCATATGCCTATATCGGCCTGTTTTATCGGAAGCCGAAGCTTGTTTCTCTATTCTTGTTCCTTTAATCAAATGGGCAATTCGTTTCAGAGTTCGCCCTAGCCGCAATCTAATATTTCAATGTTATGGATGTCTGCCGACTGCGACAGGTGGCCGCGCGGCTTAGCGGTCACGGTTTATGTATGAGCAAGCCGCGGCAATTCAGCTCTTCCAGCAGATAACGTTGAATAATTCATCAAGGAAAATTGCGGTTTAAGTTATTAGCCGCTCGGCTTATCGTCGACGTGCACTCCGGTATAAACCGCAGGAAAATATCTCTCTCTTGCGGATAGCTTTGTTGAAGTCGCAGCGCAAACTCAGCCGGTTTACATACTTATATTTTAAATCGGAAGCTAAACTGAGACCGCGCGGACTTAGTCAAGTAAGAAAAGTGAAATATAACAAAGAGAAAGGTAAAAATGCCTTCATTTCCATTCATTAAGTATTACAAAGTCTTAATCGCGCGGTTACAAAAACAATACCGCCGATTTCAAAAAAGTTCAAAATACAAAAACAAGTTATAGATTTTCTAATCGCCCGGTTTGAGCTTCTTAGTCACAGGAGAATCCAAATCACTGCCATCGCCAATGTCGACGAATGATAGAGAGTATCCGCTGCTAGTTGCGGAGCTCGCTGAACCGCCAGAAGTTGTCGAGTCTGGCCGCGCGGTCTCCGATTCTTGGCCGCCGGACTCAGGCGATGTGCGTGGACTCCGGATTCCCTGGCCGACCTCTTCCACGGCGTCTCCCACCATCTCGCCGACTTCTTCCCCGACCTTACCGTTGCCCTTGATCGACCTATAGACGTCGGCCACCTGCTCTTTCAGGGAGGGGTAGATGTCGGCACATGTAAAGTCGGTGAAGCCGGTGGCCAAGCCGGCAAGGTCGCGGAGGCGGTTAAGCGCTCCATCAATCCCTTGGATGAGTTGGGGGAAGACTTGGTCTTGGAAGATGGGATTGGCCGGGTTATACATTTCCTGCAAAGCAAAAGTAAAGGTAAGGTCGCGCGGTTACATAATGCTAACCGCACGAGTATTGGTAATGACTTACCGCCTCCTTTTCCTTAAGCCGCTTGTTCTCTTCTTGTTGTTCGCCTAACTGTGTCTTCAGGCCGCTGTTCTCCTTCATCAGTTGCTTGTAGGCAAGGCCCATGAAGTGACTTGCCACAAAGCTCCTCGCGCCGACTTGCGCGGCTAGCCACGGCAGGTCGTCTGGAGGAACTCGTCGCATAGCCCTCAAGTTGCGCTTGCCATACAGCGCGCCGCCAACTGCGCTCGCGTGGAGGCTTACTTCTTCTGCTCCCCAGTAGGGGAGGGCGGTGGAGATCGTCATCGACTTGCCGTCCGGACTCCACCGCAAGGCCGGATCGCCGTGGACATCCTTCAAGATGCTGCCTGTTCCTTGCAGAATGAACTCTCCAGAGGAGTCCGACTCCTCCTCCTCCGCAACCCGCGCCGGCTTGGCACGCCTCGCTCTCTTCTCTCTTTGAGTGAGAGTCAGGCCGCCAGGAGTTTGCGGCTTGTTCAGCGGGATCGCCACAGCAGCTGCAAAGATAGAAGCTATGTTAGTTATCAGGCCGTGCGGCTAAGTATGCAGTTCGGCCGGCTTGGAACTTACTGTCTTCCGCCTCTACGCCTACTAGCGACGACAACAGCGGGATGTAGTGGTTTACATCAAGCCACTCGCCTTTGAAGAAGTCGTAGATCTCCTTCTCCATGCCGTCCAAGCCGCTGCTGCCGAAGGTAGCTTCTTCGCGGATTTGGGGGTCGACCGGCAGCAACCCCAGGTTTCCCTCGAAGATGAGAAACCGCTCCGGCCAGTTCGCGATCTTGTTGGCCAAGTTGACTATCTTCAGCCCTCTGCAGCCGAAGTAGAGGTGCCCCCGGAAGATCTTTGTCCCAGAGTCCGGGATAGACCGCACCGAAAAGCACTCTCGGAAGAGCCTCATAGAGAAGCAGACTCTTTCCGACCTCAGATAGGAGATGAAGCTGTATATGGCGGCTATCGAGTTTGGGGGTAGTTGTCCCGGCACAACCCCGTAGTGGTCGAAGACCGCTATGGCCTCTATCATGACCGGGAAGCTGAAACCGCAGTCGAAGTGGTCGATGGGGACCGCGATCTGATTTGCATTGGAGGAGTTGATCCGCTCATCCTGTCGGGGAAGCCGCGCGATCAGCGGACTTCCTTGCATGTGTTTCTCGACAAAGTCATCCAGCTCGGCTTTTGTAAGCCGGCATTCTTTATGGTCAGCTGAGTGGAAAGCGGAGGCCGCGTCTGTCCTAACCGCAGTGGCCTTGTCAGACCGCAACGACTTGGACTTAGCCCGCATCCTTCTTGATTTGTGATGAAATCTACGGGATCTGCTCTATTTATAGAAAATCCGTGAAGCTACAGTGCCCAACGTCAAATCGCGGCTAGTCGTCACGCCGCGCGGCCTAAGTCCACTGGAAGTGCAGATCAGCTTAGGGACCAAGCCGCCGTTTAGTCCATCAGTCCGCACGGCTATTTCCCTGCACTTAAAAAAATTTATGGCGTATCATGTGGATATCAAGTATTCAAGCCGGTGCTCTGTTCGCCAGACCGCGCAGTTACTATCCTAATCTTTAAATTTCTCAGAACAAAGCAGCAGACATGTGGATTATAAATACAAACCGCATAAGCCGCATTCAGTTCGCAGCATAATAAAATACAGCAGTTTACAACAATCAAATTGTCCAACATCCAGAGAAAAAATATATATTACAACATAATATTCAAATGTCCGCGCGGCTTAGTTCTCTCAAGTCGCTCAGGATCGTTTGTCGTCTTCCGGCCTGTCTCTTCCTATGTGCGCGACCTGTTCACCGGTCTGCACAATCGCAACGTACACCTAGCTAACCAGATTGTGAAGCGCATGCAGAGACCGATGAACTCGCGCAGCGTCGCGCTCTACTCTCGCAAATGATATCATGGGGATCGCCTGGACCCCCAGACCGCTTGGAACTGCGACCTGGTAAGGCGCCGCGGCCACCGGCGGGTGCGAACTCTCGCTAGAGGCCGGGCGGCTAGTGTCCGGCAACTCTGCAGGAGTTGGTAGTGCAGGCCGCTGTTCTCCGCCGGTCTCCGCCGGCAGGTCTTGGTTCTCGCCGCCTTCAGCATGTGCGATCTCTTCTCTGTGTCCTTCCAGCCGCGCGGCCATCAGCAAATACTTCTCCGCCCTCTACTGCTCCAAGGCGACCTGCATCTCAGCAATCTTCGCCTCAGCGGTTTCCATCTCGGTCTGGAGCCTGGCGGTCTCTTCTTCCTCGCGGTCTGGAGCCTGGCGGTCTCTTCCTTCATCGCGGTCTGGAGCCTGGCAGTCTCTTGTTCCATCGGAGTCTTCATCCTCGCGGTCTCCTGCTCAAGCACAGTTTGCAACCTTGTGGTCTCTCGCTCCAGGGTGGTTTGCAGCTCTTGGATCCTTTTTTCCGCGGCCTCCTAGGCAACCCGCTGCTGTTCGTCTTTAATCCGCAGGGTTTCGGTGGACGCATCCAAAGCCGCCTGCAGCGTGCCGACGTCCTTCTGGAAACGACCATCTCCTTCTCGCGAACACTTGGAGGCGGAGGCGGTGGCAGCATAGACAAAAACGACGTCAAGTCGCCCGGTTTCATCGCCGTCTCCGGTACACCTGCAGAAGAAAAACCGCAGTCAGGTTCAGTCGGATTGTTGCGACCTTCTAGTAAGGAAATCGGTAGGATAAGACCGCCGGTTTGATGTTTATCTCCTCCAGAGGCCGCGGTATGAATTTTAATCACTGGCCGCCTGAGCCGCTCAGGATCTATCCTCTTCAGCTTTTCTTTCCATAGCCGCTCGGTTTCCTTAGCTCGGCTTTTCAGTTGAGCTGTGGTCAGGAAAAAGCTGGCCGACGGATTCGCCCCCTTCTTCCTTGACCGCGACTTGTAGAATTTAATAATTCGCCTAACGTCCCGGTGTTTACCTTGCAGCAATGGAAGTGCGGTCACCACCGGCTTATCGGCGATCAGCTTCTTCATCTCCTCCATCTTCTCGCGAAGCTTCAGTTTCTCGGCTCCTTCAGAAGCCGCGGAAGCCGGTTCGCCGGGCTTCTCCCCAATAACCTGGATGTCCGGGCGGTCAACCTCCTCAGAGGCCGCTGGTGTCGACAATAGCGCGTCTTGCTGCTGGAGAGTCTCCATGCCCTTCAGGAGCTCGCTCAGCGAATCGCTAACCGCAGGTGTACCCTCCAGTTCGCTCGGTTTGTAATCTGGTGAGGGCGGGTTCTCGGGTACCTCCTTCTCGTGCGGCCTGTGTTGCAGACTGTCCGCGCCGGTCTTTTTGGAAATGTTCCGGTTTCTGGCATGTAGCTTCCTCATCTTTCTCTTCATCCTTTCTTCAAGGGTTTCGCTCCTTTCTTTCCGCCGTTTCAGGGAGCCGAACACTTTTTCAGTCCGCTTGTGCTGTTCAACCAAAGTCCGCTCGGGTTCCTGCGCCTTCTCCGGCTCATTGTCATCCACAACGATTAAGTCGACCTTGCCCGGCAATTCGGACGGTTTCCCAGATTCAACACTCTTCTCCTCCGTCCCACCGATTTTTAGGAGTGGTTCTCCTGATGGAGAGAAAGTCAGGTCGAAGGATTTGGCAATTCCGGTTTGCAGTGGAGCAGCCTTCGAAACTGCTTTGGGATCTACTGCGGCCTGCGATGGTCCGCCGACGATCTCTGTCGGCCTCTTTTCAGCTCCAGAAGCCGCTGATGTCTCCGGCTTCCCAATCTTCTTGGCAGTCTGACGGGCAGAATCATCCGAGTTCTGGCTCCGGCTCTGCTTCGTTTCTGGCGGTTTCTTGTTGCGGGCTAACATTGATGACATCACATCCATCGCTAGAGAAATCGCGTCGGCTTGCAAAATTCTGACCGCAAGTGGCGAGTAGCGACCCGTGGCTTGGCAGGAATCCTGAAGAATGTCAAGGGTCAGGGGATTTTATAGACGACGATGAAGCAGTCGCGGTCTCCGGCTTAGTTCTACATTTTCGAAGTTTTTTGGAAACTTAAAAATGTGCGGGGATTATGATAAGCCCGGAATCCGCGACCTGCCCGCGCAGTTTTCCAGACCGGGCGGTCTGATTATTCAAGCCGCCAAGCCTTCCAAGCCGGGCGGTCTCCATGTCAGGCCGCTGCCAACGCCGACCCTGCTCAGCGACAAGGCCCAATGACCCAGCCGTCAGCTCGCCAGGAGGAATCCGCCAGGCCGCGCGGCTTCCCTCCTTTCTTGTTTCTTTCTCTTTTGCTTCCCCTCACCTCTGCCCGGTTCTCCTGTACCCCGGGCAGCCGGTATCTTTAGCCCTGCCCGTTTGGGCAGGCCCCCGAGCCTATAAATAGGGGGAGGGTGCACTCCCCAAGACACGCTGACTGGGATCCAGGAGCTCGCCTGTTAAGAGCTGCAGTCTCAAGTCTAGTGTATTGCGGCTTGTAGTCTGGCCGGCTTCCTCTTTTACTCGTTGTAACTGTTTCTCATTTTTAAGTAAAGGAAAGCCCGCCGCAAGAGTGGCATTTAAGCCGCGGCAGGCGAACTCTGCTGTTGCCGCTGCCAGCGGCCCCCCTCTTTTCCGGTCCTTTAACCGCGACCGCTAGTAACCGATTGGTCGACAGTCTTCTCCTTTCCTCCCCTATTCCCCGGTGTTCGAACCGTTAGCTGGTGGTGCCCGACTCCCTGTCCGTTTTCGTGCATCAACAACAAGGAAATATAGTGGTTCCCCTAAACTTGGGTACATCCACTCTTCTACCACCCTAGGTAGGAATCCACTGCAGGATGAGTTGATCAGGTGTCCTGGGCACCAATGAGCTTTTGATAAGGTGCTCAAAAACCAAATCAGATTTTTTGATCAGGTGTCTTGCCACCAATGAGCTTTTGACAAGGTGCTCAAAAACCAAGTTCAAACTTTTGAAGGGAGCTTGAGAAACCCTTTACAAAGAGGGGGTGAGAGAGTGATGGAAGTCTTCTCTTTCTCAAACAACTGAGAAGACTATGTGGATTGTTGATGTCAAAGCTCCCCCTGAATCCTTGAGATCTTCAGGAAGAAAAGCTTTGCTGAGGGTGATAGGCCTTCAAAGATTGAACTCCAGCAATAGATGATTTCAGCAATAGCTGAAATGTTGAATGTCTGGAGTCTTCAAATATGTTGGCCTTGAACACTTTGAAACTAAAGAGATCTGAAGATTTCTGAAAAGATTGATCTCCTTGGATGAGTGTTCTTGAGAATTCTTTAAGACAGAAGATTTTGTTGAAGATTATTGATGTCTGACTGTGTGTCTGTGTATCTCTTTTTTTAATTCAAAAAAGAAAATCTCTTTAATTCTCTGGTGCAGAATAAAATAACATTCTCTGAGAAGAATAGCCGTTGGCTAGCATTAATTGCATCCTTAATTGCAGAATCTCTTCAAGAGGAAAGTCCATAGAAATATTTCTTGAAACTTGGTCCAGAAATGAATGAAAACGGCTAGGAAATCTCTGAATTAATTGCAGAATAACTCCTTAACTGATTTGAATTTGAATCTAGAAACATCCTTGAAGTTATCTGAAATCGTCAAACTGAGCTCTGCTATCGTCGAGCTGAGCTCAGCGATCTGGAAATATACAGCAGCAAAATATCGTCAATCTGAGCTCAAAGATCGTCGAACTGAGCTCAGAGATAAAGATCCAAAGCAGAGTCAAAATTGTCGACCTGAGCTCACCGATCGTCGAACTGAGTTCGACGATATAATGAAGTTGAGCTCAGCGATCGTCGAATGGAGTTCGACGATCCGTCGAAGTTGAGCTAGACGATCGTCGATCGGAGTTCGACGAATCATCGTGCTGAGCTCGACGATATGACATAGTCTCCAAACAGAAAATCTTGGTCTCCAGGGCAGCTTCCAAACCTAGAGTTCTAACCCTTAGACTCAATTCTAATTGACCTATTGAGCTATACAAGAGGTCAAGCATTGATTCCTAGAGACATAGTGATCCTGACCCAAATTAGTAATAGGGTGTTCCAACACCTTCTCTATCCCGGATGCAATTGAGGACCGAGCTTGGACGCAGAATGACAACTCGACGATTCCAACCGTGAATCCTCAGCAAGACTTCGGATTCGGTCGATCTCTTGACTTGTTCTTCCTTTATTGTTGTTTATGTGTTGTTGTAAACCTTATTTATAGATGATGTATGCTTATGTGTAAAACGTTCTTACAATTATGTCTATGTGATTGTTGTTGTTCATTATTTACTTGAGGTGCGCCTATTATTCCATCCACCACCATCCACCCTTGCCGCACTAGCAATTGCTAGTGGCGTGCGTTGTGAAGAGATGCTCACGACCCTCATTCCGCCGTTCTAAGAACCTCATCTGCTAGCCTTCTCGTCCATCCGCCTAGTGATTCGGTGCATAGCGGCCCGACTAGTCTTCCATCCCACCTGGCGAAGCATCGCATAGCGCCGTTGCATAGGAGTAGTTGTTAGCCTTTTATTTTCTGTTTCCGCATTATCAAAGCCACCTTAGTTAGCTCCATCTTGAGGACTTCAATCTCAAGTCCTCCTCGAAATTAACTCCACCTTACTGTGTTCCTTGTGAGATCGATACTTGGGAAAACTCGCCCACTTTATATTACTTGTGCGACCGGTTCACTACCTTGATCTTTAGCATCAAGTTTTTGGCGCCGTTGCCAGGGAACACAGTCGTGTGAGTTTGTGGAGAGGGAGATAATAGATTAAAGCCCTTTTCCATTTGTGCATATCATTTTTTTTTATTTACTTTTGTTATTAGAATTTTTATTTTGCTTATTTCTTTTCACCCTTTTCTGATTTTTGATTTAGATAGCAGTTCCGTGCTATTTTCATTATAGCTGTGTAGCACTTTTTCAGCGATTATTTTTGTTCGTGATGGATTCTGATGCTGAGTGTCGTATCCTTGACACTTTGCGCCGATCCATCGATGCCATTGCTGTTATGAATGTCGAGCATTGCATTCGGTGTTTGTTATGTCAAGGTGTGGGCCACATGTTGAAGGATTGCCCTCGTTTGTGCAATCCTTCTCCCTCTGAGGGCGTGTGCACAACAACCTCCTGTTCGCAGAATACTGTTATGGACAGGCCTACCAGGGTGTTGCCTGGCCCATACACTGATATAATGCACTTTGCTCATTCTTTACCCGTTGAGATTACTGAAGAATCTCTGGCCGCATACAGCTATTTCATTGGTCCCTCGATCCCTTTTTACGAGCTTTCCTTGAGTGATGATGATCACTCTTGTGTTAGCCAACAAAAAGTGGAGCCGGAACACATGGACGCCCCTGTATGGGACGATGAGATTGTTCCGGTCGTCGACGGGGTGGCGTCAGCGAATGATTTTGCGATGGGGCCTGCTCATTCAGTGCTTGATTTTGAGAGAAGCCTTGCCCCTCCGCAATTTTTGTCGGATTGTGCTACTCCATTTTTGTGTGAGTCGGTTGATGATGCCGTATTTGTGGATGATTCAGTGCCTGAGGTTGCACCGAAGTGGGATGATGATTCGTCTATCTCCGACGGAGAAGGTGGATCTTCGGAACACTTTTACGCACCCCGGTGGGATGAGGAATACCCTCTTTCCGAAGCGGAGGTTTGCACCTCCTTATTGGATGAGGCCGTTCCCCTTACCACCGCGGACCTTGAGTTCTCGGATTCCCCTCGGTACGACTCGTATGATACCGACAGTGATCTCTTCTTGGATCCTGCTTAGAGTGACACCGGGATCAATCTCCCATTTTCTGATTATTTCAGTTCTTCGTCTCCTTTATTTCTTGATCCTTCTTCTTTATCTGAGCCTGTGCAGGTTGAATCTCCACAGGTAAGTTGGGTTGACGTTGAGCCTTGGGCTCAGGCTGTCGACGAGTGCATCCTCTTGTGTGAGGAGGTTCCTACCTCCTTCATAGTGGAAGCCCCTGCCGTCACCTTCGCCCCTAGCGAACTTGTGGTGGACGAAACCTTGCTAGGCAAGGATTTGTTTTGTGGTGAGATGAGTGAGGACCAGGCCTCCTCCTCATCCTACTTCCTATTTCCTCTACCTGTGTTGGGCAGGTATTATTATTTAGTTAGAGGGGTAACTGCTCTATCACCGTATCGGTACCCGTTACCGAAACGGATATTAGGCCAGTTACCTGTGCACTTTTTATTTCATAGGGCCATTAGCTAGAACTGTTTAGAATTTAATAAGTCATGCTGGGATGACAATAACCCCAATACTTATCTTTCATTTTCTGCATTTTATTTTTTCTTGTCTATTTTTAGTTTTAGCATTTCCTTTTTGTATATTTTGTTTTGTTTTTGTGGAGCTCACCCCTACAGGTATTCTTGGAAAATTGCATTGGCAGGGTTCTGATTCTTCGTATGGCGGGCCTGCTTCGGTTTCCACGCGTCTTCTGGTATGCTCACTAGCTGAGCATTGGTTAACCTCTTCCCTTAGCTCTTTCTGATTTTAATTTCTATATCATCTGTTGTATTGTTTAGTTTAAGTCTGGGGGAGAGATCTGTTACCTATTGCACGTACACATCTCATGTGCATACTAGAAGCTTTTATTGTTATATTTTGATTAGTTCATTGCATCACACACCACTGCACCCACATGAGCGCGTGCTTAGCTTTTTGCGTGATGCGAGTTAAACTCATTTCTTCGTTAGATTTGGGAAAATTATGGTGCTGACATAGGATTGTGAGACGGAGTAAAATGTTGGCCTTGTTGTGATCCTAGTCAACTGCTCTCGTTTCGTGTAAAAATTGGAGTAGATTTAATTTTTCTGTATGCTTTTAGTTTTATATTTTTCTAATTGTGTAAATACTTTTTATTCTACTCAAAAGTTGGTGAATCTAGTGTGAATCTGACAGTAGCTTAGGGATGTGTGTAGACGGCCGTTAGGTTAGTATTGCTCAAGTCGGGAGGATGGATAGTCTTTCTCGTTGGCTAAGAACTTGCCCCAAGCTATTCTTGAAGCATGGGCATAAGTTAGTCATGCATGAGTGTGATGTAGGCCATCAATTTGGCACGGTTGAGCTTTGTACCATTCCTAACGTCTTGTCCTCGCTAGCCCCGTTGTGCCTACCCCTCCTTTTGATTCAGCTCCACCATGATTTCACCAAAGCATCATAGCCAATCCTAGTCGCACACCCAAGTTGAGCTTTAGTGTTTACATTTTAATGTTGGGATGTGATGTGGTGATTTTACTTGTTATTATGTGGATGTGCTCCAATGTTATATTTGCTGAATTGTGAAAATAAAATGAAGAAAAAAAGAAAAAGAAAAATATTTGTAAAGAAAAAGAAAAGAAAAAAAAAGTGAAAAGAAAAAGTTTAAATTGAAAATCTTTTTGGAAATGTGATTATTTTTGGAGTAGGTGGTGCACACACCCGTATGTAAAAGTTATGTTTGGGGGTGTAGTGTACCCGCATATATTTTGGTTAGCTGATGGATTCCCTTCATACTAGCTCGTTTGGGTTAGGTGCATAGCCTTCTTATTTATCCTTGTTTACCTCACCGAAACCCAAGCCCCATCTCTTCACCTAAAGTCCTACTGATTCGTGTGTGAACCAAACCAGTGTCGTGGAGAGAATGCGAAAGGGCAAGCATATGGTCACCAACATTGGTGGATTCCTTTGGAGGTTATCCGGAGCACCGATCTTCGGCAATGCTCGCCTAGCGATTAGTCTACTTTCTCCCTACGCGTGAACGAATGATTCACCGTGATTCTATTTTTGAGTACTAATAAAATTTTGATACGCATTGTGAAAAGTATAAACTATTTTGTATACTTAGAAATTTCTTCTATTATATTTTTACGTGCGCGAGCATGCGACTTCGCATGGTACTTTGTATCACAATTTCTTTGTTAACTAGTATTTTTCCCTTTCTGCTTGGATTTTGTTAGCTCGGGACGCGCAAACAGTTAAGTCTGGGGGTGTGATGAGTCCACATTATATACCTATTTTCGGACTCATCTGGGCTAGTTTTCACGCATTTGCACTTCACTTTTAGTTTATTATCATATATATTTCATCTTGCCTATATTTCCATAGGAAGTGCACATTTATGCCCGTGGTTGTGTATTGTGTTATTCTTTTAGTCTGTACTCCTTTTTGTTATTGTCTGGAATGTCTGCACAGATTAGTGATTGGTTTTTCCTTTCGGTACAGGGGTCGTGTGTGTGTTCCGGGATGGTTGTGAAACAGGAATACTGCGCACGATCATGGGACATAATGCGCACGACCACTGGTCGTGCGCCCCTGATCATGCGCACTACTCTTCACTTTCCAGAATCAGCCTGGGGTAAGCGCACGACCACTGGACATAGTGCGCACGACCACCAGTCGTGCGCCACTGATCATGTGCATTGATTCCTCTTTTCTGGAGTCCTGTCTGGGTAATCGCACGATCATTGGACTTAGTGCGCATGACCACTGGTCGTGCGCCACTACTTGTGCGCATTATCCCAGTTCTTCTTCATGTTATTCCATGCCAGTGCGCACGAGCACAGGACATAGAGCGCACGACCACTGGTCGTGCGCCTGTGATCGTGCGCATTGTTCATTTCTGCTTTTGTATAAATAGTGCAGGTCTCGCCCTAATCAGGAGATCCGGAGATCTCTCATTTTCCTCCGCCGTTTTCCGCCTTCTCCGCCGTTCCCCTTCATCTTCCACCCTAGGGAGGTGCTCAAGACAAGCTTTCACCGCCAAATCCAAGCCGGAGTTTCCTCTCGGCCTCCTCCATCATATCTTGGGTTCATTTCAAGTTTCAACGCCATAGCCATCAAGCAAAGGGAAGCTTTCAACTTTCGTCTGCTGTCGTGAGACGAAGAAGACGGGCCATTGGAAGGTGGTGACAGCCCTTCTCTATCCCGGACGCAGTTGAGGACCGAGCTTGGACGCGGAATGACAACCCGACGATTCCAACCGTGAATCCTCAGCAAGACTTCGGATTCGGTCGATCTCTTGACTTGTTCTTCCTTTATTGTTGTTTATGTGTTGTTGTAAACCTTATTTATAGATGATGTATTCTTATGTGTAAAACGTTCTTACAATTATGTCTATGTGATTGTTGGTGTTCGTTATTTACTTGAGGTGCGCCTATTATTCCATCCACCACCATCCACCCTTGCTGCACTAGCAATTGCTAGTGGCGTGCGTTGTGAAGAGGTGCTTATGACCCTCATTCTGCTGTTCTAGCCACCTCATCCGCTAGCCTTCTCGTCCATCCGCCTAGTGATTTGGTGCATAGCGGCCCGACTAGTCTTCCATCCCGCCTGGCGAAGTATCGCATAGCGGCGTTGCATAGGAGTAGTTGTTAGCCTTTTATTTTCTGTTTCCGCATTATCAAAGACCCCTTAGTTAGCTTCGACTTGAGGACTTCAATCTCAAGTCCTCCTCGAAATTAACTCCACCTTACTGTGTTCCTTGTGAGATCGATACTTGGGAAAACTCGCCCACTTTATATTACTTGTGCGACCGGTTCACTGCCGTGATCTTTAGCATCAGTGACTGGTGGAGATGAAATAAGAGGTGGAGGAGGAGGAGAAGCAGCAAGCAAGTCTTCTGCAGGGGCAGAGACTTGAGGGGAAGAGACTATAACAGTCCTTATGCCTGAAGTTGCAGCTGCAGAGGGCCTGCTGGGCTTCACAATTTGTCTGTCCCACTTGCCAAACAGGGCACAGGAGAGCCTCTTGGAGGCATTGATGTGCATCCCATTTGATACTAGCAGAGCAGGGCATCTGTTTTGAAGAAACAGCCCTAGTATCCTTCCATAATTAACAAAATTATTATTTATCTTTTTCTTAATCAGATCAAAGAAAATCTCTCCCCAGTTTAATTGTTTTTTATCTGCAAGAGCACCCATCAAGCATAGCTGATACCTGGAGATGGTATCATAGGCTGAATGCTTGGCCAAAAGCACTTTTCCCACAACATCAGCTAAGAACCTGTAATCAACGGCCAAATTCTTTTTCAGCAGCTTGCTAGGGTTTGCATCTATATGAATCATTCTATCAAGCATAGTAAAAAATTCTTCTCCAGACATTTCAACAGAATCCTCTCCAGAATTCAATCCAAAAATCTCTGTCAGAATAGTAGGTGTCAGAGGTACCTGGGTTCCAGAAATTGATCCAATCACTGTATTTTGATCCTGGTTGTGTGCAATATATACCCACTCCTTGATTTCATCAGCAGGCAACTTGATTCTGGTGGACATGATAGTAACTAATTTTTTCTCATTGAAAAGTTCTAGAATGTCTTGGAAAACCTGATCACTGGTGCTGAAAGAATCCATATTAATATTGAATCCTGCATCAAATTTCATGGAGGCCAGAACGACGACGGATACGGCCATTGCTTCCTGCAAACATAAACAACCAAACGACCAAGTGTAGAGAGGTTTGGAGGGAAAGAGAAAAGTTGCAGAGAGATTGAAAGCGCAAAAGGAGAACGACGGCCGAAAAATGAATTTTATATTAGGGTTCGACGCAGAAAAGGAAATATCGTTGAACTCAGTTCGACGATCGGGGCTTCTAAAGGAATCTGAAAGGACTTCTATATCGTCGATCTTCGTTCGACGATATTGGAGAGCGTCGAGCTCCGTTCGACGATAGTTCAGAAAACAAAATCGTCGAGCGCCGTTCGACGATCGTTGACCTGGAGAGATAGTTGAGCACTATCTGAGAAGCGCTGAACTCTGGTCGACGATTTCAGAAAGCATCGATCTCCGTTCGACGATCGGGGGGGGGGGGAAATCGTCGAGCGCAGTTCAGAGACCAAAAACACTCTAGACATTAGAAAAATTGAGAAGTTTGCCTAGTCTTGGTCATTTTTAGAGTTTTAAAAACTTGGACATTATTTTAAACTTCCTCCATCTAACATTCCTAACTGATTTAGGAAGAAGGTGTGTTTCTTTTCATCCAAGGGTTTGGTGAAAATATCTCCCATTTGCAAATCAGTTGGGATATATTGAAGTTCAATTTTATTTTTCTCAACATTATCCCTTAAAAAGTGATGTCTAAATTCTATGTGTTTTGTCCTACTATGGAGAACTAGATTTTGAGCTATAGAAATAGCACTGGTATTATCACAAAAGATTTTAGACTTCTCTAAGTTGTAGCCATAGTCTAGGAGTTGATTTTGAATCCACAATATTTGTGAACGACAACTACCTGCAGTCATATATTCAGCTTCAGCAGTTGAAGTTGACACAAATGTTTGTTTCTTGCAAAACCAAGAGACAAGTCTGTCACCAAGAAACTGACAAGTTACGCTGGTGCTTTTCCTGTCAATTCTGCATACAACATAATCAGCATCAGAAAATCCAGTTAAGTCAAATGCTGAATCTTTTGGATACCAAAGACCTAGATTTGGACAACTTTTAACATACCTGAGAATCCTTTTAACTAATGTTAGGTGTGACTCTCTAGGGGTCACTTGGAATGTAGCACATATACATGTAGCAAACATTATGTCAGGTCTACTAGCTGTGAGGTACAGTAAAGAGTCAATCATTGCTCTATATGTTGTCTGATCAACAGGTTTCCAATGTTCATCAGCATCCAATACAGCATTATTAGGCATAGGTGTTTTCATACAAGATGCTTCAGATATACCAAATTTCTTAACCAATTCTTTTACATACTTGGTTTGAGAAATAAATATGCCTTCAGCATGTTGTTTGACTTGCAATCCTAGAAACAAGGATAGCTCACCCATGCTACTCATTTCAAATTTAGAATGCATTAGATTGGAGAATCTTCTGCATAAATTTGAATCAGTAGATCAAAGATAATATCATCTACATAGATTTGTACTAGTAGGGTATGAGACTTATGGGTTCTAATAAAAAGAGTTTGGTCTACTCTACCCCTTATAAATTCATTTTTCAGGAGAAAGCATGCTAGGGTCTTATACCATGCTCTAGGAGCTTGCTTGAGACCATATAATGCTTTGTTCAGCTTAAAAACATAGTCAGGATGAGTTAGAGAGATAAAACCTGGAGGTTGTCTGACATAGACTTCTTCTTTGATGTCTCCATTGAGAAAAGCACTCTTTACGTCCATCTGGTACACTTTGAAACTTTTGTGTACTACATATGCTAAGAAGATTCTAATAGACTCCAACCTTGCAACTGGTGCAAAAGTCTGGTCATAGTCTATGTGTTCTTCTTGAGAGTACCCTTGAGCAACTAGCCTTGCCTTGTTCCTTACAATTACTCCTTGATCATCCAATTTGTTTTTGAACACCCATTTTGTTCCAACAATGGAGTGATCCTTAGGCCTTGGTACTAGTTCCAAAACTTTGTTCATTTCAAATTGATGCAACTCTTCTTGCATTGCCATGATCCAGTGTGGATCTTGCTCTGCATCTTGAATGGATTGATGTTCAATTTGAGATAGGAAGCAAGTGTGCAACAAGTTTTGGTTGACCTTATTTCTGGTTTGTACAACAGCTGAGATGTCTCCAATTACTTGGGAAATTGGATGGTCTCTTGATGTTACTAAATCAACAGGGGGTGTTGATTGTTCACCAACCTGTATTGTTGTTTCCTCTTGTGGTACAACAACTGGCTCTTCAAGAAGTTTCTCTTCAAGGTGTTGATTGTCTTCTTCATCTTCACTGCTTTCCTCTTTTTGAATGATTTGTAATCTGTCCAAGTCTTCGGCAAGAGAATTTACCTGCAAAGGTTCTATGGTAGAAGTGTTCTTCTTCTTGAAAGACATGTTAGTTTCATCAAAAGATATGTGAACAGATTCTTCAATTTTAAGAGTTGATTTATTTTAAACCCTATAAGCCTTACTGATCATGGAGTATCCCAAAAACACTCCTTCATCAGCTTTAGCTTGAAATTTTGCTAAATACTTCTTGTCATTATTGTGTATATAACACATAAAGCCAAAAATTCTAAAGTAATCTACTTTATGTTTCTTCCCTTTGAGTAATTCATAGGGAGTCATGCCCTTCAGATTATGTATTAAACTTCTGTTCAGCACATAGTTGGAGGTGTTCACTGCCTCTGCCCAAAAGGATAGAGGAAGGTCAGCATCTGACAACAATGTAGTGGCAGAATCAATAAGGGTTCTATTTTTCCTTTCAGCTACCCCATTTTGTTGAGGAGTTCTAGGAGCTGAGAAAGTGTGCCTGATCCCTTCACTCTGACAGAACTCTTGCATAAGAAGAGAATCAAACTCTGTCCCATGATCACTTCTGATCAGGGCAATATGAGTATTGAACTCAATCTGTATGCATTTGAGAAACTCTATCAAACACTTAAAGTAATCAGACTTCTTCCTCAGAAAGAACACCCATGTGAATCTAGAGAAGTCATCTACAACTACTAAAGTGTAAGATTTTCATCCTAAGCTTTGTACTGTAATGGGTCCAAAAAGATCCATGTGTAACAGATACAAAATCCTAGGTGAATCACTCTTATTAAGTGACTTGAAACTCTTTTTAGTTTGCTTGCCTAATTGACAAGCCCTGCAGAGTCCTTCCTTCTTGTAGGGGCCATAAGGTAGTCCTCTAACAAGGTTATCCTTGCATAGCTTAGCAATGGTTCTAAGGTTTATATGCCCTAGTCTCTTATGCCACAATACATTAGGTCTACTAACAGAGTTAAACAAGCAAATATCTACTTTAGTTGAAAGAAAGTCTACTAAATAGATGTTACCTTTCCTTTTACCTGTCAACACAGTTGTGTTGTCCTCTGACTTGATCTTGCATAAGGCTTTGCTGAAAGTCACCTGGTAGCCTTCATCACATAGCTGACTGATACTGATCAAATTGTGCTTCAGTCCTTCCACATAGGATACCTTCTTGAATGTGACTGTGCCAATCTGGACTGCACCATATCCTTTAGTTTGTCCAAAGTTTGAATCAACAAATATGACTTTGGGTCCAAGCTTGGCTTTAAAGGATGTGAGGTTGTCCCTATTTCCTGTCATGTACTTTGAGCACCCACTATCCAAATACCATTGCTGATTTGGTGTTGGATAGGTCTTCACCTGCACATAAAATAATTCACTTGTTTTTGACCCAGTTTACCTTGGGCCTAGGTTGATAACCTTTAAATTCAGAAATAAATGACATCCCTGGTCGACTCATATAACCTTCAGGATGATATCTCCTTGGAGGTATTATCCATTCAGTATAAGGGTTAAATCTTTGGGATGAAGGACCCCTAGGATTGGATTTTGATTTACCCTTGAAAGAATTTCCAAAGCTTTGATCTCAGTTCGACGATCGTTGAGCTGCGTTCGATGATCTTGGGTCAGATCGTCGTGCTCCGTTCGACGGTCGATTGTGGCAGAGTTCAGGAATTAGAGATCGTCGACCTGAGTTCGACGATTTTGCCTGAGATCGTCGATCTGCGTTCGATGATCGTCGAGCTTCGTTCGACGATTTCTGATGGGACTTGGTTTTCTTAGGCAGATCATAATTTTCCCTTTATCAGAGATAAATTTAATTGGGGTTGTTAGTACTATAGGTTGGCTGGATGAAGCACCCAAGCCCAGTGTACTATTGAATCTGGAGTTCATTGTGCTTGTGATGTCCATTAGCTTGATGCTTCTCCCATTAAGGGATTCTTCAAGCTTTTTGGCCTCTAATAGCTCACTTTTCAGTGAAGCTATTTGCTCCCTACAACACTCCAACTCCTCAGAGAGTTTGAGGTTTTCTAATTTTAAGGAGCTGTGTTCAGACAATTGATTTCTGAGAGAGATAATTTCCTTCTCAGATTTTAATAAGTCAAAGCACAGTGCTTTAAATTCATACTTAAAGTCCTCAGAATTGAAATCAAATGAGTCTATTACCTGGTCTTCTTCAGGTTGAGTCTCCGAGTCTGACTCTGACTCTTCTGCATCTAAATTGTGTTGAGAGGCATTGATTGCCATCATGCAGAACTACTTCTCTTCAGCATCATCTTCATCATCACTTGAGCTGAATGAAGCTTCTGAATTCCTCTTCAGTCTCACTCCAAGATTCAGCAACAAATCCCTTCCTTGTATGTTTGTTCTTGCTTGAGGAGGGTTTGTCATTGTTGTTCTTCTTGTAGTCCTTGTCTTTTCTTCCTTCTCTCTTATCATTTCTGTTCTTGTTTTTGTTCTCTGGACAGTCAGGTACAATGTGGCCTGGTTTCCTGCAACCAAAGCAAATAATTTCTTTATTATTTGATTTATCATACCTTGGCTTGTCATGCTCTTTGTATGATCTCTTCCTGAAGTCCTTTCTGGCCATCTTGTAAAATCTTTTAGCCAGCAGACTAAGCAGCTCATCATTGCCTGTGATTTTGTCTTCTGGCTGATCTTCAGTGCTTTGAAAGCTATAGACTTCTCTTTTCTTGTGGCTGGTGAGGCAGCCTTCTGCTCTTCTTCTCTATTTTTGATGAGCAGCTCATAAGATTTGAGATTGCCCAAGAGAGCTTCTGTGGTGATCTCATTCAGACTTCTGGCATCCTTGATTGGCCAGATTCTTGAGTCCCAAGTGCTTGGGAAGCACATTAGGATTTTGTCATTTAGCTCAGTTAATGAGATCTCCTTGTCCAAGGTTTTCAGCTCATTGACTATAAGACTGAGTCTGTTGTACATATCTCCTACTGACTCAGCTTCTCCTTTCTTGAAATTCTCATATTAGGATATGAGGTGGGATCTCCTGACCTTTCTTTCATCAACTGATCCTGAGACTATTTCAGATAGCTTGTCCCAGATCTCCTTTGCTGAGTTGCATTCAGCTACCTTTTGGAAAATGTCATCAGACATAGTCTGGGCTAAGATATTCATATCCTTTGCATCTGCTACCTTCCACTTCTTGATCTCTGCATCTGTTCCTGAGGGAGGTGGAATAGTATTTGTTCTTGTGTTCCCTTTAGGTCTTGGACAAATTGTCAAAACAGAATTAAAAATGTCCTCATCAATAGAATTCATGTAAAGTCTAATCCTTGCCTTCCAAAGTGCAAACTTGGATAGATTGCACACTGGAGGTCTGGTGCTAGCATAATCTTTATTTTGGGCCATGATTTGTGAAGAAATAATTCTAATAACAAAATATACAATAAGAAAATCTAACTATAGGAATCTTTGGGTTCAGGTGTTAGCCTGTGCAACCACTGAGATGTGGTATGTTTAACCAACCTCGCTCTGATACCAATTGAAAGTGTGAGTTAGATCTGATATACTCTAGAGGGGGGGGGGGTGAATAGAGTATGGTGCTTGCTAAAAACTTTTACAACAGTTGTTGTATTCTTATGTGAACAGGGAAGCAAATAATAAAGAGCAAATCTAATCACAGAAACTATCTAATTATAGAGCAACTAGTCACAAACTACAAATGAAACAAATCACAAGCCACAGCCAAAAACAAAAGAAAAACAAGCAACCAGAAGACACAAGGAGCTATAGTGGTTCCCCAACCAAGCTGGGTACATCACTCTTCTATCACCCTAGGTAGGAATCCACTGTAGGATGAGTTGATCAGGTGTCTTGGGCACCAATGAGCTTTTGATAAGGTGCTCAAAAACCAAACCAGATTTTTTGATCAGGTGTCTTGCCACCAATGAGCTTTTGATAAGGTGCTCAAAAACCACACACAAACTTTTGAAGGGAGTTTGAAAAACCCTTTACATCAGAGAGAGAGAGAGAGAGGGATAAGAAGATCTTCTCTGTCAACAGTCAGAGAGAAGATTGTGGATGTTGTCAAAGCTCCCCCTAAGATCTATAGTTGTTCAGGAAATAAAGCTTTGTAGTAGGGTGATAGGCCTTCAGAAAATTGATCTCCAGCAAATGATGATTTCAGCAACAGCTGAAATGTGAGGTGTCTGGAGTCTTGAATGATGATGGCCTTGAACACTTGAATCAAAAGAGATCTGAAGATTTCAGTTTGTTGATCTCCTTTTGGTGTTGGTGTTCTGTATGAATTCTTGAGACAGAGAATGTCTGCAGCTCTTTTTCTTTCTCTTATGTGATTGTGGTTGTAAGAGTTATTGCAGAAGAGGTTTTGCAGAGAATCAATATTGCAGAATATGTGTCTCTCCTTATTCTTCTTCTTTCAGTTCTGAAAAATATAATCTTTTATTCTCTTGATGTCTGAATAGAAATGATCCACTGTCAAGATAGTCATTGGCCTGTCATAAATTACTTCCTTAATTGCTTTTATCTTCTGGAGGAAAGTCCAACAAAACATTCCTTGATAATTCCTTGAACTTGCTCCAGAATAAATGAAAATGGCTACAAGATCTCTGAATTAAATGCTGACAATAATTCCACAGCTGTCCAAATTTGAATCTTCAAAATCGTTGAACTCTTCAAAAAAACGTCGAACTGAGCTCCACTATCGTCGAACTGAGCTCAGAGATTTGGACTTGGGCAGAAACAGAGATCGTCGATCTGAGCTCAACTATCGTCGAACTGAGCTCAGAGATAGAGAATCAAACTGGAGTCAAGATCGTCGAACTGAGCTCGAAGATCGTCGAATGGAGTTCGACGACTTGATGAAGTTGAGCTCAGCGATCGTCGATTGGAGTTCGACGATCCGTCGAAGTGAGCTCAACGATCGTCGATTGGAGTTCGACGATTCGTCGTACTGAGCTCGACGAAATGACTTAGTTTCTAGACTGAAAAACCTTGGCCTTGAGGGCAGCTTCCAAACCTAAGTACTAACCCTTAGAATCAATTCTACTTGACCCTTAGATCTATACAATGAGGTCAAAACAAGTTTCCTAAGACACATAGTGATCCTGACCCAAATTAGTAATAGCGTGTTCCAACACAGACCAGTGTGGTAATCTCCACAGCTGAGTCAGAATATGTTGCTGCAGGAAGCTGCTGTGCACAACTTTTGTGGATTCAGCACCAGCTAGTAGACTATGGTATTCAAGTAAGTAGAACACCTTTGCTTTGTGATTCTATAAGTGCAATTTCTATTGCTAATAATCCTGTTTCATACAGTAGGACTAGGCATATAGAAATTAGATACCATTTTCTTAGAGAACATGTAGAGAAAGAGGACATCTCACTAGAATTTGTAAAAACAGATTATCAAATTGCAGATATGTTTACTAAGCCTCTGGATGAAACTAAATTCAATAAGTTTAAAATAGAAGTGGTGTCGACATTCCAGGGAAATGATGCCGACACATCTAGAAAATTGGTGTCGACACTTCAGGATAGTTGTGTCCACACATCCAGGATAGTTGTGTCGACACTAAGAATAAGTGTCGACACATAAGTTCTATCGACTATATTGGTGTCGACACATGCAGATGTATATGTCGACACTCAAACACTAAGTCGTAAGTTAAGGATATTTGTGTCGACACATCATAGTTGGTGTCGACACATAGTAGTCAACACCGTTGTCGAGACTTAAGTAGACATTGTCGACACTTTTCAATAGTGTCGACACATTCAGTGATTGTTGACGTGCCTTTTCACCTTCATTTTTAGGAAGGTATAATTAGGTCATCAACATTCTCTGTCGACAAGCTCTCCATAGTTTCGAGACCACAACTTTGTGTCGACAACTCTCTCATCTAAATTCAAGATTTCTCTAAACCCTAATGGCGCCAAAGATCGAGGATAATGTTAATGAAGGATATAAACTGGTTCAGAACGCATTTGGAGCGGATTCAGAAATTACAGGAGTAGTAACCTTAATTGCAGAGAACGGGTTGGAATTTCTAGTTTCTGAAGCAACTAAGATTTGGAAGAAAGAAACTCTAGATTCTATGGTGCTGCTACCCTAGATCAAACATGACTCAAAATTAGATCCCTAGTCCATGGAGTAAAGGTGAAAATCACCCAGAAAAGTTTAAGAAAAGTTCTTCACCTGCGTAGAACACAGGAAGAAGTAGATGTACTTCCATCTAAGCTAAGGGAAGCACTTCAATGGTGTGGACTGGATTCCACCATGAAGATTAGCTCAACTATGAACAGGAAAGGCATGAATATGCAGGGAAGTTCCTGTCTGAAGTGGTAGGAAAAGTGATTCTGTGTAAGCCAGGGGGAATGAAAGATATTGTACCTAATCACCTAGAGGGGGGGGGGGTGGTGAATAGGTGACATAAATCTTTTTAACTGTTTAGGCAGAATTCAGATTATTACACAGAATTATATCTACTTTATCACAGTACACAATCAGCAATCACAGAATTCCACAAGCACACAGTTGACACTCAGATTTATAGTGGTTCCCCAAGGTTTGGGTACATCCACTTTCCCCCTTCGCCTATCTAGCAGTGTACTAGATTCGGCCAAACTCCTCCACTATCTCAGATCCTCAGATCTTACACTCAGAACCCCAAAACAGGTTCCTACAACTCAGGCCCAAGGCCCTACAGCTCAGCTTATTCACAAAGCCTACACTCAGCCACCAAGGCCTACACTCAGCCACAACAGGCCTACACTCAGAGATTCAAATCTCCTACACTCAGGCACTCAAGCCCTACACTCAGCCTTTATAATTACAGGCTTACAAACTCAGATCCCTAAGGATCCTACAAGATAATATGAATACAAAAATGTAAACTCTACAACTCAGAGAAAAGAGAGAATTGTTGTGAGTTTCTTGATGAGTTCTTGGAAGAACTCAGTTGAGATCAAACTGACTTGGCTTTCTTCAAAGCTTCTTGAATGTAGAACACAATAAGAATGATCTCCTCTGCAGTTGATCCTTGATCTCTGCTACTTAAGATTCAGAACAAATTCTGAACCCTTCTTCACAGCCTGGTTTCAACGGCTGTCTTCTTGGATGGAGCTCTCTCTCTCCAACTTCTTAGATCTTCATTAGATTCTTCAAGGAATAGCTAGATCTTCTTCTTGTTAATGATCACTTGAACTTGTGTTCAATCATCTGTTTCTGTAGACAGTATAAGCCTATTTATAGGCCTTCTTCATGGTAACCGGCTGGTCCGGTTCATAACTGATGTCTGACAACTCTGACAGGTGCAGTAGACCGGCTGGAATGGCAGCTGTCAAGTCATCCAGTCAGTTCTTGAAAATTCTGTAACTGTCTGAAAGTGTCGAGACTGTCTGTCTTTAAGTGTCGATACTTATAGACTAAGTGTCGACACAAGTTGACTAAGTGTCGACACTAGCCTACAAGATGTCGACACAACTCCTTGTGTTGTAGATTTTATATCTCGACACTGCTTCTTTTTCATGTGTCGACACTGATAATGTGTGTCGACACAAGAACTTGTACTTCAGTATATTGCTGAATTCTTGTAAGTGTCGACACATCTCCTTTGTGTCGACACATCTTCATGTGTTGAACTTGTTCAGTGTCGACACATCTTCTTGGTGTCGACACATGCCTTCTGTGTTGATACTTGCTGAGTGTCGACACTGCTCCTTGTGTCGACACATTCTTCATCTGTTGAGACTCTGGCTGAGTGTCGACACATCTCCTTAGTGTCGACACTTGTACTTAGAATATTCTTGAACTTTGCTAAGTGTCGAGTCTTCAGCTGAGTGTCGACACATTCTTTCTTGGTGTCGACACTTTCTTCAAGTGTTGAGTCTTCAGCTGAGTGTCGACACATTCTTTCTTGTGTCGACACTTTCTTCAAGTGTTGTGTCTTCAGCTGAGTGTCGACACATTCTTTCTTGTGTCGACACTTTCTTCAAGTGTTGACTCTTCTGCTGTGTGTCGACACATTGCTCTGGGTGTCGACACTTATACTTAGACTCTGCTGACTTTTGCTGAGTGTCGACACAGCCTCCAAGTGTCGACACTTTCTAATGTAGACACAGTTTCTCTGGGTGTCGACACAACTGCTAAGTGTCGACACTGCTTTACTGCACTTTTCTTCACTGAGTGTCGACACAGCTCCTTGTGTCGACACTTTCTGTCTGGTGTCGACTCCACATCCCTGGTGTCAACACAATGACTCCAAGTGTCGACACTGCTTGCCTGGGTGTCGACACAAGTCTTCTTAAGTGTCGACACTTTCCCTCTGGGTGTCGACACATGGACTTGGAAACTTTTTCATCTTTCCTGCAAATACTTAACCTGCACAAGTAAACTCAAAACACATCAAATACATTTTGATGTATATCATTGAGTTGGGTGAGGCTTCTTCAAATCAGGTACATTTAGACCAATGTACCCAACAATCTCCCCCTATTTGGAGAAGTCATAACCCTTAGTCAATGATATACACCATACAGAATAAAATCATAGTATGATGTAAAGCAGGATTATGTAATCAGGAAAAACATAACATGTATTAAACAACCATGTATACATAGTCATTATCTCAGAACAATTATGAAATAAATTTATCACACAGCAAATTTATCACACAGCACATTGTTCTAACAGCTTTGTCATATACATTTTTCAAAAGTTTACAGAATGTTTATCAACAAAAGATTACATAGTAAACTAAAGAAAATTCTATTCTATTTTTGTTCAGCCTCCTTGATCACTATTCTTTTTCCAGATTGTACTTTGGCTTGAACAGGGGCTTCAGCAATTTCAGTATCAGCATGCTTCTTGCCTTTCAGATCCTTTTTCTTTTGCTCTTCAGCTTTGATCTTTTGCCTCTCAAAATAATGATAGGGCTTGGGAAAGTACTTGCTAGGCTCCTGAGCAGTAGGAGGTAGCTTTCCCATCTTGGCCTTTCTCCTGTATTGGACTATGGCTTCTTGCCTTGTCTCATGCTTTCTCCATTCCAATTCAGAAAACCACTTGTTTCTGTCTTGAATGTTATCTTTTGCAGCTTTCCATACAGTTAAGACAATGTTTCTTGAAGTGGGGCTCCACTGCTCAAAGTCTGGTCTTTGTTCAGCTTGCTCCCTGAACCTCTTTTTAGACAGTCTGGCTTCTTCTTATTTCTGCAGAGCTGCTTGCATAGCCTCAGATATAGGCTGAACAACCTTCTATATGATGACATTTTGCTGTCCCCCTGGTGGGCTATACATGGATTGTATATCAGCTTGAACCATATCAAAATCTGGAGGAGGGTAGATGACTTGAGCCACTTCTGGTTGCTCCCCTCCTAGATATGCAGGATGTATTCTAGATTCTGCTACATTGTCATCATCACATAAGGGAGGATAACCAAGGGTTGCTCTGATAGAATTAGATATCCACTTGGCATGATCAGAGCTGGCTTTGACTAACACCCTCTCCCCCTTTATGACTTCTCTTTCTATATGATCTCTGACATCATCTTTCTGAAATCTCACTTGGTTATCCAAATAGTTGACTCCATCTTTAAAGAAAGGTTTCAACCTTTGGAGTTTGTCAGTTATCAACTTCTGAGAGTCTTGAATTGCAGTTGTAACAGCAGTTAAGCTCTCTTGCAGTGCTTTATCAAAATCTGCCTTAGCAGTAGTAGTAGAAGTTGTCAGTCCAGCAGCTATGTTCTTCATCTCTGTGACAATTGCATTATGTGAAGCAGTTAAGTTATCATTCATTCTGATCTGGTTCTCAAGAACATATCCTTGCTTCAATGCAATGTCATCTACTTGAGCTTTGATCTTTTCTTGATGAGTAGCCAAGTATACCACTTCATTCCCTCCTTTGTGGAAGCAGTCAGTCATTTCCTTTTTATTAAGATTCATTTCAAATCTTATAGACTTTATATCCTGGGCCAGATCAAATTGTAGTGATTTTTGCCCTTCATCCACATACTTCTCAATGGCTTGCCTGTGCTCATCCAGCTTAATTTGTATAGCAACCATCAAAGCACTGTAATCTACAGTTGGAGTTGGCTGCAGTGCTGGCTGTGGTGCTATGGTTTGCAATGCCTTATTATAACTCTGGCTTCTTCTTTTAAATACTTGAAATTTCCTTTTCTTTGCCCTTGAAGCTTCCTCATCTTCAGATGCTGATGTGCTAGCAATATCTACCCTCTCTCTAGGTAGCTCCTCAACAGCTTGGGGCTTCTCAGGTTCTTGCCTTGCAGGTTCTTCAACAATTACTACTTGCTCCCCCTCAACTGGAGCATTCTCCCCCTCAGCAGCAGCACATTCCTTGTCAAAATCTGTTTGATCCAGATTTAGGAAAAGATCTTCCATTGTATATTCTTGTGGAGAATGGGCTGGAGAAACTCTTGGCTCATTTACCACTGGATCAGATGCAACTTGAACTGTGACAGATGTGTCCTCCATGACAACATCTGGGAGTTGGCTATCAATCTGAGTTTGCTGATTAACATTATTTAAGGAATCAGACAATACATTATCCTCTATAGGGAAATCTAAAGCATTAAGCTCAGTGATTACCTCAAGGATGATGTTTGTAGCTTGCCCACTCTCAAGAGGAGTTGGTTCTTCCACTATTAGAGGCTCCCCCTGGATTTGATCCTGGTGTATGGGGCTAGCCTGAGGTTGCTCCCCCTGCCTCTCTGCAGCATCATGTTGAGCTGGAGACTTCTCAACAGTTCCAGTGACTTCTTCATCAGGTGTGAAGACCACTTGTTCCTCAGAGCTGCTAGTTGACTCTTGAGTCACTGGGGCAGTCTTCTTCTTCTTCTGTAGTGGTGTTACTTTCTCAGGAGTAGGCATCTCCTTAGTTAAAACTATGTCCCATCTGGAGAAGATCCTCATGTACATCTTAATCATATGGTTGATCTTACTGCCAGCAGCTTGACCCATAACCTCTGGTATGCTACCAGCTAGGTATAAACTTATTATTCTACCCAAATTGGGTTTCTTCAGACTCTCCTTGATCTTCTCAAAGACAACAACAGACCAATCTGTGTTCACTGTGAAGATTATCCTTGTCATAAGGTTGAACATATGGGCAGATACCCTGTCATGCCCTCCTGGCTTACTCAAGATTACTTTTCCAACAATTTCTGATAGAAATTTACCCTGCCAGTTCATCCCCTTCCTATTGAATACAGATCCAATTTTCATCTTTGGATCCAGACCACACCATGTCAATGCTTCTCTGGTCTTAGAAGCAGTTACTTCATCCTCTTCTTTTATCCTAGGTAGATTTAGGACTTTTCTCAAACTTTTAGGTGATACCTTCACCTTTTCTCCATGTACCCTGGATTTGATCTTGAATCCAGATTCGTCTATTTTAGCTCCATTCAGAAACTCTAGAACTTCCTTCTTCCAGATCTTTATAGGCTCTGAAACAAGAAATTCTAACCCTGAGTTTGTGACTAGGGTTACCACAGTCTTGATCTCCGGGTCTGCATCATCAAACGCGTCTCGCACCAGTTCATAGCCTTCATTGACGTTCTCCTCGAGCTTTGGCGCCATTAGGGTTTGAAGAATTTGACTGGAGAGAAGAGAGGTGCCGACACACAAGTTTGGTCTCGAAACTTTAGTGAGCGTGTCGACAGACAATGGAGAATTTCTATTTATACCTTTCTAGGTTTGAAGATGAAAAGGCGGGTTAACTAACTTAAATTGTGTCGACACTGTGGAAACGTGTCGACATTGACTCATAATGTCTCAACACCTATGTGTCGACATAAGTTTAGTCAACATATATATGTGTCGACACTTGTTTATGTGTCGACACCACATAACTCGACATTTAGTCGAGACTTTACTTAGATAATTCTGAGTAAACACTAAGTGTCGACACCTACTTGTCATGTGCCGACACTAATTTTCTGAAGTGTCGACACCAACTTCCTAGATGTGTCGACACCTTTTACCTGAAGTGTCGACACAGATATCTCTGTGTGTCGACACCTTTTTACTTAGCCATTTCTATAAACTTATTCTAAGTTTATCATACCTAGTTCAATTTTAAACCTATTGAACTTAGTTTCTTCTAAGGGCTTAGTATACATATCAGCTAGTTGAATATCTGTTCTAACATATTCCAGTAAAATATCTTCTTTTTCTACATGTTCCCTAAGAAAATGATATTTTATTTCAATATGTTTAGTTCTACTATGGGAAACATGATTATTTGCAATTGATATAGCACTAGTAGAATCACAAAATAGTGGAGTTCTACTTACCTGAATTCCATAGTCCTCAAGCTGATGTTGTATCCATAGAAGTTGAGCACAACAACTTCCTGCAGCCACATATTCTGACTCTGCAGTGGAGATAGCCACACTTGTTTGCTTTTTGCTACTCCATGAAATCAGTCTTCCACCTAGGAATTGACAGGTTCCAGTTGTGCTTTTTCTGTCTTCATTGCATCCTGCAAAGTCTGCATCTGAATAACCTGTTAGTTCAAAATCCCCATTCCTAGGGTACCAGAGGCCTAGATAAGGAGTGCCCTTTAGATATCTCAATATCCTTTTGACTGCTGTCAAATGAGACTCTTTAGGGCATGCTTGATACCTTGCACAGACACATGTAGCATACATGATATCTGGTCTACTTGCAGTCAAATATAATAGGGAGCCAACTATCCCTCTATACAAAGTCTCATCTACAGGTTTCCCTGCATCATCTTTGCTAAGAGACATACTTGACCCCATAGGAGTCTTCATGGTACTGGATGAATCCATACCATACTTCCTTATGAGTTCTAGGGTGAACTTAGACTGGCATATGGATAATCCATTCTCAGTCTGTCTAACTTTGAGACCCAAGAAGAACTTAAGTTCCCCCATACTACTCATCTCAAATTGTCCTTGCATTAGTTTTGCAAACTTTTTGCAAAGACTACTTTCAGTAGACCCAAATATTATGTCATCTACATATATTTGGACTAGTATAACTTTGCCTCTGGATTCCCTAAGGAATAGAGTCTTGTCTATTTTCCCCCTTGTGAACTTATTCTCAATGAGGAAACTAGACAGGGTTTCATACCAAGCCCTAGGGGCTTGCTTTAACCCATACAATGCTTTCCTAAGTCTATAGACATGATTAGGTTGAGTTGAATCAACAAAACCTGATGGTTGTTCCACATAGACTTCCTCTTTTAGATTACCATTCAGAAAGGCTGACTTTACATCCATTTGGTAAACTTTAAATCCTTGAAAGGTTGCATAGGCCAGGAACATCCTTATGGCTTCCAGTCTGGCTACTGGAGCAAAGGTTTGATCAAAGTCAATACCTTTTTCCTGCTTATATCCTTTAGCAACCAATCTTGCTTTGTTCTTAATGATGACTCCATGTTCATCCATTTTGTTCCTAAAGATCCACTTGGTTCCAATTATATTGTTGTCTTTTGGTTTAGGAACAAGCTCCCAGACTTTGCACCTCTTGAACTGATTCAGCTCTTCTTGCATTGCCTCAATCCAATGAGTGTCTAGGATGGCTTCTTCAAACTTCTTTGGTTCAACTTGGGATAGAAAACTGGAGAAGAGTACTGCATTCAAATTTCTGCTCCTTGTTTGTACCCCTTGTCTTGGATCACCAATGATTTGTTCTGCTGGATGATCTCTTAGATGCCTATTGGCTGGAGGCATCCTAGCTTCAGGTTGAACTTCTTCAACTTCTTCATCTTGCTGTACTCCTTGGTCTTCATCTGCATTAGGTACATGTAGTACTCCCCCTGGACAGCAGCCACTATCATCTACTTGCTGTCTTGCAGTAGGTTCTTCTTCTATAGTGAGCTTGTCCATCTTCTTTGTTATACATGTGGAGCTACATATACTACTAGACAACTCATTGTTAATAAGTCTAGTTTCATCAAATACTACATGTACAGACTCTTCTACAACTTGAGTAGACAAGTTGTAGACTCTATAAGCCTTACTATTGTTGTTGTACCCAACAAAAATTCCCTCTTGGGACTTGGCAGCAAACTTAGTCAAGTAAGACTTTCCATTGTTAAGTATAAAGCACTTACAACCAAAGATCCTGAAGTAGGATAGGTTTGGTTTTCTGCCTTTCACAACCTCATAGGGGGTCTTGTTGTGGCTTTTAGTAATGGTAGCCCTATTAATAACATGACATGCAGTATTAACTGCTTCAGCCCAGAAATATTCTGGTAGTGATGTATCACTTAATAGGGTCCTACCAGCCTCAATCAAGGTTCTATTCTTCCTCTCAGCAATGCCATTTTGCTGAGGTGTTCTTGGTGAAGAAAACTCTTGAAATATCCCAAATTCTTCACATAGTTTTGCCATACTATCAGATTGAAATTCAGTACCATGGTCACTTCTTATTTTGACCACTGTACTATCTAGTTCATTCTGAATTTGTTTGACAAGGCTATAGAAGACACTAGGTGTTTCAGATTTCTGTCTAAGGAAGAACACCCAGGAAAACCTTGAGTAGTAATCTATAACTACAAAGGTGTAGACCTTCCTACCTAGGCTGTGAACTGGCATAGGACCAAAGAGATCCATATGCAAGAGGTATAAACACCTCACAGCATCTTTGTTTTCAATGCTACTAAAGGTGGATCTAGTCTGCTTGCCTTTTTGACAAGCTGAACATATTCCATCTTTAATACACTTAACTTGAGGACCATTCCTCACTAACTCTTTACTAAAGAGTTGCCCAATTGTCTTGTAGTTTAGATGGGCTAGCCTCTTGTGCCATTTGACACAATGAGAGACTTTCTCATCAGCTACAAGACACACTGGAGAACCATTGTTCTCAACCATAATGTCTAGGCAGTAGACATTCCTTTTTCTATAACCAGTCAAAATGATCTCTTGATCATTTGACCTCCTGATATGACAACCATCTTTCACAAATGAGATGTCATATCCTACATCACTCAATTGACTTATACTAATAAAGTTATGTTTCAAACCTTTAACATAGGCCACTTGAGTAATAGTAATATGGGAGCTAGAAATGTTACCAAATCCCTTGATGATTCCTTTTTCAGAACCACCAAAGGTGACTTTAGGACCATCTTTGATTGGAGTGAAGTCCTTTAGCAATCCCATTGTTCCAGTCATATGTCTGGAACATCCACTATCCAAGTACCATATTGGGGCATGGCTACTTGGACTTACCTGCAAAACAGATTAGTGAACCTTAGAACCCAAAGAATTCTTGGGTCCTTGGTACTGGTTAGTTTGCTTCCTAACAAAGCTACCTGCAGGTTTTCCAATAGGCAGTTTGCTACTCACTTTGGCACTAGCATTGTGCCAACAGTCCATGGCAAAGTGGCCTACCTTGCCACAGCACCAACACTCAAACTTATTGTACCTTTGCTTAGGTACAGTCTTAGCTGTTTTATCTACAGCTAGGCTTGTTGAGAGTTGGGGCTTTGCCCTTGGACATGGACTTGGACTGAATAGTCCTAGCTGGTTTAGTAAACCCCAGTCCAACTTTACCTTTTTGATGAACAAATTCATCAATTAAGGGTAGAACTGACTTTGATTTAGAAAACTTAGCAACCAAATCTCTCTCCTTCTGAAGACTAATCTCCAGACTTTTGATTTGATCATTCTTAAATGATATAGTCCCCATCTGAATCACAGTTATGTTCTTCATTCTGGCTATCTCATTAAGTTTTTGATCAAACAACTTCTCATAATCAGTTGCAGCCATTTTAAGACTTGCAATCTCCTTAACTTGACTCTTGACCAAGGATTTGCATTTCTTAAATGCTTGCAACAGAACTCTATATTCATCAATCAATTGATGAATATCCTCTTCAGACTCAGATCCACTCTCATCACTTGATGATGATGAATCTGATTCTGTACTAGCATAAGAAATTGAACTTAAAGAACAAAGTTGTACCTTACTAGGTCCTGGCTGCTCCAGGATTTTGTCACTTTCTGTCAATGCCATCAGTCCTTGGCACTGACTGTCCTCTTGTTCATATATAGAGTTCATGATCTGGATGAACTCTTCTTCTTCCTCAGCAAACAGTCCTATATATGCCTCAGCATATGACTCAGTTTCTGATGAAGAAATGTCTGACAGGCTCTTATCCTTTTTGGCAACAAAAGATCTTTCCTTCTTGCCCTTGAATGGAGTCTTTTTCTTATCATTAGACTCCTTCCTTTTCTCTGGACAGTCTGCAACAACATGTCCTTGTCTATTACAGCAATAGCATACAATTTTTGAAAGAGTTGCTTTGCTAGACTTGGTCTTTTTCCTGTATTTCTTTGAAGACTTTTTATTCTGATAATAGTCTTCTTTACCCTGTGAAGTAGATGGCCTTGTCCTCCACTATTTCTTCTTTAAGAACTTCTGAAAATGTCTTGTGAAGACAGCAAAGTCCTAATCACTTTCACTGCTTTCAGACTTTCTGCTTGCCGACTCATCTGACTCAGTTTCAGCTGCTTTTGGATGTGGAGTAGGTGACTTACTTCTGTACTTTCTGGTGGCTTCTGTCTTGAAGGCCACTGTCCTTTCTTTATGTTCACTTCTTGTTGACTTCTCCTCTTCCTTCCTCACCATCAACTGCATTTCATAGGACAGTAGTTTTCCAAACAGTGTTGGTGGAGGAATTTCTGCTAACTTTGCCATTTCCCTAATGACACAGATCTTGGTGTCCCAATCTTTTGTTAGGGACCTTAGAAAATTATCATTAAGTTCATAATTACTGAACTCTCTGCCATAGGACATGAGCTCATTCACAATCCTATAGAACTTTTTATAGCATTCAGTTATGCTATCAGATCTACCTTGCCTAAAGCTTTCATATTCTTGATTTAGCAAAGATTTTCTGTCTTGCCTCACTTCTTCAGAACCCTCCATATACACTATCAAGGTATCCCACATCTCCTTGGAAGTCTTGCAGTGTATCAAATTCTGAAAGGTAGCATCATCTATAGCACTCACAATGATGTTCTGAGCCCTCTTATCCATAGTGGCTAGAACTATCTCATCCTTTGTCATTTCAGAGAAATCCTTAGGTGTTCTCTGATTTGCATCTAAGACTGAAACCTTCATGGGCACATATGGCCCTTCTTTCACTGTGATATAAATCCTAGGGTCTGAGGCTTCCATAAACAGTCTCACCCTTTCCTTCCAAATGCCAAAGATTTCCTTTCTGCAAATGGGTAACTTCATGGATCCCAATTCCTTATGATTCTCAGTGGAACCCATGGTTCTTGCTTTTCTTGATTCTGTAATTTACTTAGACTGAATCTGCCAACAGGATCTACTCAGACAGTTATGTCCCTTTTTGAGTAACCTCCCTCTGATACCACTTGAAAGATATTGTACCTAATCACCTAGAGGGGGGGGGGGTGAATAGGTGACTTAAATCTTTTTAACTGTTTAGGCAGAATTCAGATTATTACACAGAATTATATCTACTTTATCACAGTACACAATCAACAATCACAGAATTCCACAAGCACACAGTTGACACTCAGATTTATAGTGGTTCCCCAAGTTTTGGGTACATCCACTTTCCTCCTTCGCCTATCTAGCAGTGTACTAGATTCGGCCAAACTCCTCCACTATCTCAGATCCTCAGATCTTACACTCAGAACCCCAAAACAGGTTCCTACAACTCAGGCCCAAGGCCCTACAGCTCAGCTTCTTCACAAAGCCTACACTCAGCCACCAAGGCCTACACTCAGCCACAACAGGCCTACACTCAGAGATTCAAATCTCTTACACTCAGGCACTCAAGCCCTACACTCAGCCTTTATAATTACAGGCTTACAAACTCAGATCCCTAAGGATCCTACAAGATAATATGAATACAAAAATGTTAACTCTACAACTCAGAGAAAAGAGAGAAGTGTTGTGAGTTTCTTGATGAGTTCTTGGAAGAACTCAGTTGAGATCAAACTGACTTGGCTTTCTTCAAAGCTTCTTGAATGTAGAACACAATAAGAATGATCTCCTCTGCAGTTGATCCTTGATCTCTGCTACTTAAGATTCAGAACAAATTCTGAACACTTCTTCACAGCCTGGTTTCAACGGCTGTCTTCTTGGATGGAGCTCTCTCTCTCCAACTTCTTAGATCTTCACTAGATTCTTCAAGGAATAGCTAGATCTTTTTCTTGTTAATGATCACTTGAACTTGTGTTCAATCATCTATTTCTGTAGACAGTATAAGCCAATTCATAGGCCTTCTTCATGGTAACCGGCTGGTCCGGTTCATAACTGATTTCTGACAACTCTGACAGGTGCAGTAGACCGGCTGGAATGGCAGCTGTCAAGTCATCCAGTCAGTTCTTGAAAATTCTGTAACTGTCTGAAAGTGTCGAGACTGTCTGTCTTTAAGTGTCGACACTTTTAGACTAAGTGTCGACACTTTTAGACTAAGTGTCGACACAAGTTGACTAAGTGTCGACACTAGCCTACAAGGTGTCGACACAACTCCTTGTGTTGTAGATTTTATATCTCGACACTGCTTCTTTTTCATGTGTCGACACTGATAATGTGTGTCGACATAAGTACTTGTACTTCAGTATATTGCTGAATTCTTGTAAGTGTCGACACATCTCCTTTGTGTCGACACATCTTCATGTGTTGAACTTGTTCAGTGTCGACACATCTTCTTGGTGTCGACACATGCCTTCTGTGTTGATACTTGCTGAGTGTCGACACTGCTCCTTGTGTCGACACATTCTTCATCTATTGAGACTCTGGCTGAGTGTCGACACATCTCCTTAGTGTCGACACTTGTACTTAGAATATTCTTGAACTTGCTAAGTGTCGAGTCTTCAGCTGAGTGTCGACACATTCTTTCTTGGTGTCGACACTTTCTTCAAGTGTTGAGTCTTCAGCTGAGTGTCGACACATTCTTTCTTGTGTCGACACTTTCTTCAAGTGTTGTGTCTTCAGCTGAGTGTCGACACATTCTTTCTTGTGTCGACACTTTCTTCAAGTGTTGACTCTTCTGCTGTGTGTCGACACATTGCTCTGGGTGTCGACACTTATACTTAGACTCTGCTGACTTTTGTTGAGTGTCGACACAGCCTCCAAGTGTCGACACTTTCTGATGTAGACACAGTTTCTCTGGGTGTCGACACAACTGCTTAGTGTCGACACTGCTTTACTGCACTTTTCTTCACTGAGTGTTGACACAACTCCTTGTGTCGACACTTTCTGTTTGGTGTCGACTCCACATCCCTGGTGTCGACACAATGACTCCAAGTGTCGACACTAACTGAATTTTTGATTGCTATTGACCAGCCAACACAACTACACCGTCAAATTCAAGATGTAATCATGGAGGATACAACAGCAGTTGTTGATGCTCCAGAGATCAGAGAATCTCCAGTCCCTACTCACCAAGAATTCACCCTTGAAGAATTGTTTCCTGATTTAGTGCAAGCTAATATTGAGGGGGAGCAAGCTGGTTTTGAGGGGGAGAAAGCTGACTTTATAGGGGGAGCATGTTATCCTTGAGAAGGACCAAGTAAACCTTGACAAGGTGGAAGTTCACATTGAGAAGGAGCAAGTGAGTACTGTGATGGAGGAGCAAGTAACTCAGGGGGAGCAACCTAGGACAGAAAAGGAATTGCATCCTAGTCCTAAGGATAGAGTTGATATTGACAGTTCCTCAGCTTCTGAAGACGAAGCAGCAGTACAAGCCAAGAAAAGAAAACTGATGGTATTCAAAAGAAGAAGCCAAAGCTACAAAAAGGCATTACAAACTACTGCTCAACAACCTGCCCCAACAGCTGATTACAGCTCATTATTGGTGGCCTTGCAGATCAAGTTAGATGAGCAAAGGATTACAATGGAGAAGTATCTGGATGAAACTCATAAGGATTTACAATTCTCCTTGGCTCAGGATATAAAGTCAATAAGATTTGAAGTGAACCAAAATAAGAAAGAAATGACTGATTGTTTCTATAAGGGTGGAAATGCTGTGGTTTTCCTTGCAACACATTAAGAGAAAATCATGAATCAAGTTGATGATATGGCAGTCAAACAAGGCTCTGTCCTCGAAAATCAGAATAGGATGAATGATAATCTGCCTGCATCACATAATGCAATTATTACAGAAATGAAAAATATTGCTACTGCCCAGACTGCAGCAAGGACTCAAGCCAAAGCAGATTTTGATAAGCAATTCCAAGAAGGACTAGCTGCTATCAAAACAGCTATTGAGCAATCTTAAAAGACCATTTCTGGATAGCTACTGAAGTTAAAAGCATTCTATAAAGATGGTGTAATTTTTCTGGATGAACAAATCAGATTTCAAAAGGATGACCTCAGGGATCATGTTGTCAGAGAAGTCATAAAGGGGGAGAGAATATTAGTCAAAGCTGGCTCTGATCATGCTAAATGGATCTCTAACAGCATCAGAGCCACACTTGCATATCCACCCCTCTGTGATGAATACAATATGGCTAAATCTGGAGTGCATCCTGCTTATTTTGGAGGTGAACAAGCTGAAGTTGCTCAAGTTATCTATCCTCCAGCAGATTCTGAGATGATCCATCAAGAAGTACAGTCTATGTACAGTCCTCCAGAGGGTAATCAAAATATTATTCTTGAGAAAGTAGACAAGCCTGTGCCAGAGGCAGTTTTGAAGGATCAAGAAACTCTATTGTATAAGAAAAGATTCAGAGAACAGGCAAAATTGAATCCTGATTTTGAGCAGTTGAGTCCAACCTCCAGGAAAATTATATTAACTGCTTGGAAAGCTGTAAAGCACCAGATCCATGATAGGGGTAAATGGTATTCTGAGCAAGAATGGAGAAAGCATGAAGCCAGGCAAGAAGCAATTGTTTACTATAGAAGAAAGGCTAAGGCTGGGAAGCTACCTCCTAATGCTCAGGATCCTAGCAAATATTTTCCTAAGCCTTTTCATTACTTTGAAAGGCAAAGAATTAGAGCTGAAGAACAAAAGAAGAAGGATCTGAAGGGCAAGAAGCCAGCTGATGACACTGATGCTCCTGTACAAGCCAAGATCAAATCAGGCAAAGGAATTGTCATCAAGGAGCCAGAGCAGCCTTAGATTAGATTTACTAGATTTTATTACATTATAAACTTTAGTGTTTAAAATCTATGTAATCTCTTATTAAAGAAACTTTTGAAGTTGAAGCAAAACATGATTAATGCTTATTCTGTGGTAGCATTGTTATTATTCTGTGATGATTGTTTAATATTTTGTTTAAGTAGTTACCCTGTCATATAATGTTGTTATACATCAAAATGTGTATTTGTTTTGAATGGTGTATATCATTAACTAAGGGTTATGACTTCTCCAAATAGGGGGAGATTGTTGGGTACATTGGAAAATGTGTACCAGATTTGAAGAAGCCTCACCCTGCTCAATGATATGCATCAAGGTGTATTTGATGTGTTTTGAGTTTATATGTGCAGGTTAAGTAAATGCAAGAATGCAGAAAAATTTCTAAGTCCATGTGTCGACACCTGGAGAAGCTGTGTCGACACTTATGAAGGCTTGTGTAGACACTGCAGAAAAGCTGTGTCGACACTTGGAGTTAATTGTGTCGACACTTGGAAAGGCTGTGTCGACACCAGAAGAAATTATGTCGACACCCGGAGGCTGTGTCGACACACAGAGAAGCAAAGTTGACATCAACTGTGTTGATACCAAAAGGCAGTGTCGACACACAGGAATACTTGTCGACATCAATTGTGTCGAAACCAAGAGGCAGTGTCGACACACAGAAGACTTTGACAACATACTACAGAATTTCAACAAAGTTAAAGAAAAGAAGTAACTGTGTCGACACACAGAGGCAGTGTCGACACACAGAAGACCTTGTCGACATCAACTGTGTCGACACACAGGACTTGTGTCGACACACAGCAGAGCTTCAATAAAGTTAAAGAGAAGAAGGCTTGTGTTGACACACAGAATCAGTGTCGACACATTTTAAAAGATGTGTCGAGAAGCTGTTATAACAACAAAGGAGTTGTGTCGACACCACCATGGCTTGTGTCGACACATAGTCCACTTGTGTTGACACTTAGTCTACTTGTGTCGACACATGATGAAGATCAGTCTCGACACTTTCAGACAGAGACAATATTTCAAGAAGTGACTGGATGACTTGACAGCTGCCATTTCCAACCGGTCTACTGCAACTATCAAAGCTGTCAAAAGTTTATTAGAAACCGGATCAGCCGGTTACCATGAAGGAAGACTATATAAAGGATTTCTCCTTTAACAGAATAGAAGAATCACAGATTAGAGAAACTAATACAGAATTCTAAAGAAAGAGAAAAAGAAGAAGTTGGAGAGAGAGAGCTCCATCTACTGAAGTGCAGTTGCTGAACCAGGCTGCAAAGAAAGATTCAGATTGAGATCTGAATCTCAAGTCAGAAGCTGATTGAAGATCAACTTCATAGGAGATTCAACCCTACTGAGTTCAGATTCAAGAAGCTTTGAAAAAAGCTAAGAGAGGTTGATCTCTGCTATCAGATTCTTTCAAAAACTGATCAAGAAGCCATCCATCCCATCACTATGTATCTGGGTGGTGGTTAATTACTTTATTAAATCAAATTTCTGTAGGATCTTTATAGATCTGAGCTGTAAGCCTGTGTTTATAAAGGCTGAGTGTAGGAGAACATTTTATCTGAGAGGTAGGCCTTATGTAGTCTGAGGTAGGGCCGTGAGCCTGAGTTGTAGGAGATTGTGATCTCTAAGTGTTGGCCTTGTTGAAGGCTGAGGTAGGGCAGATTGCCTGAGCTGTAGGAGCCTTGTTGGGTTCTGACTTGTAAGATCTGAGGATCTGAGGTGAAGAGAAGAAGTTAGGCCGAATCTAGTACACTGCTAGATAGGCGAAGGGGGAAAGTGGATGTACTCAGACCTTGGGGAACCACTATAAAAACTGTGTGCACTATATGATTGAATGTTCCTGTGAATGCTGTGCTGTGTTAGCTATAGAAATTTGCAGTTTCTTGTTATTTACCTAAACAGATTTTCTGCCTTAAAAAGAAAAAGGAATTACACCTATTCACCCCACCTCTAGGTGGTTAGTCACTAATTCTTTCACATGTGTAACAAGTACAAGATCCTAGGTGAATCACTCTTATTAACTGATTTAAAGCTAGATTTAGTTTGTTTGGCTAATTGACAAGCCCTGTAGAGGCCTTCCTTCTTGTAGGGACTAGAAGACAATCATCTAACAAGGTTGTCTTTAGATAACCTAGCAATATTTTTCAGATTAACTTGACCTTAGCTTTTATGCCATAAATCATTCTAATTGCTAACAAGATTAAATAAACAAATATCTGATGTTGTAGATTGAAAACTAACTACATATATATTGCCTTGTCTATTTCCAATTAAAACAGTTTGGTTTTTTAGTATAAATAATATAAAAGTTTGAGTTAAAAGATATCTGATAACCTTCATCACATAGTTGACTTATGGAGATGAGGTTATGTTTCAGTCCACTTACATATGCAACCTTTTTGAAAGTAACTGTTCCAATCTTAACTTCTCCAAAGCCTTCAGTCTGGTCATAGTTTGAGTCACCAAAGGTCACCTTTGGTCCCTGCTTGGATTTATAATTATTTAGGTTGTCCTTTCTGCCAGTGATATGCTTGGAGCATCCACTATCCAGATATCATTGTTGATTAAAAGCTGGACAGCACTTTACCTGCAAAGGAAAAAATTAGTGGTTCTTGACCCAGATTACCTTGGTACCTTTTTTTCCTGATATGAAAAACATGATATAAGGGAAAATTCAGGTTGAGATTTATAACCTAAGGGATGGTATCTCCTAGGTGGAATCTCATAAATAGTAAATGGATTAACAAGTTTTCCAATTTGATTAAAATTTCTGTTAAAGTTATGATTTTTGTTAAGTCTGACTGGGTTCGACAAAGTGTTGTAAGTTCGTCGATCGGAGTTCGACGAGATGGGATGAGATCGTCGATCTCCGCTCAGAGAATGAATACATTCATTTTCTGTGCCCAAGTTCGTCAATCTCTACTCGAAGAACCATACAAGATTCGTCGATCGTACTAAGACGAATTATTTTGGCTAATGTTGGCGTTCATAGATCGTCGATCGGAGTTCGACGAACTATCCACATTTCGTCGATCTGAGTTCGACAAAATCTGTTGAACATTTTTTTTATTTAGATTTTTCTTATTTCTATTCTTTTGATTTTTAGATTTAAGTACGCCTTCAGTAGGTTACTTATTGTATATTACTTCTTTTCCTTCAGCTGAAATAAATTTTATGGGGGTTGATAATATATTTTTCTTAAGTATGGGACGTAAGCTTGATGAAGCGCCTAAGCCCATCTTGCCATTCAGTATGCCATTGACTATACCTATGATGTCCATCAGCTTAAGGCTTCTCCCATTGAGAGATTCCTCAAGTCGTTTGGCCTCATATAATTCTATTTTCAGAGAAATGATTTGCTCATTTGCTAAAACTAAATCAACCTTGAGGTTAGTGTTTTCTGCAAATAGATTATCAAATTCAGCTTGCATATCTCTTAGCATTTTGATTAAATTTTCAGATTTTATTAGGTCATTACATAAGGCTATGAATTCATTTTTAATTAATAGAATTGAAATCAAAAGAAAAGATTACCTGATCCTCTTCTGTCTCTGATTCCTCTTTTGATTCCTCAAAATGAGTTTCTTCTTGGTCTTCAGCATCAGGCCTGTTGCATGAGGCTTTGATTGCCATGAGGCAGATTTCTCTATCCTTGGCTTCTTCTTCATCTTCACTAGAGATGGAAGATGAGGTCTCTTCAGCAGTATCACTCCAAGTTTCAGCAATGAAGCCTTTCTCCTATCTTTAATGTTTGTTGGAGGAGTGTTTGCTTCAGTGCCTGCTTGAATTCGTTTTGTTTTCTTTCTCTTTTCTTCTGTCTCTTTTTTGAGCTTCTAGGCATTCAGGAAAAATGTGACGAAGCTTTCTGCATCCAAAGCAGATAATCTCCTTGGTAGGAGTTCTGTCATACTTAGGTTTATCATCACTCTTGGATGGCCTTCTCCTGAAGTCTTTCTCGGCCAGTTTGTAGATTCTTTTGGCCAGCAAACTCATCAACTATGCATTAGCGGGAAGGGTTTTTGATTCTTTTATTGCTTTGAAAGCAATATTATGCTCCTTCCTTGAAGTGGTTGAGGCCATCAATTCAGCAGCCTCTCTGGTCTTGATTAACTGCTCATAGGATTTTAGCTTTCCAAGGAGAGATTCAGTGGATATCTCATTCAAACTTCTAGCTTCCTTGATTGGCCAGATCCTGGAATCCCAAGTGCTGGTGAAGCACATTAAGATTTTGTTATTAATCTCAGTTAAGCAGATATCTCTATCTAGGGTCTTTAGTTCATTGATGATAACATTAAGCCTGTTATACATCTCAGCCACTGTTTTAGATTCCTCCTTATTGAAGTTCTCATATTGAGATATTATGAGGGATCTTCTGTCCTATCTCTCATCTGTTGAGCCTGCCACAATCTGTTTTAGAGAGTCCCAGATTTCTTTGGCAGAAGTGCATTCAGCCACCTTTTCAAATATGTAATCTGGCATAGTTTGGGCCAGTATATTCATAGCTTTTGCATCAGTTATTTTGGATTTCTTCTGAGCATCAGTCCACTCAGGTGGTGTAACTGCATGAGTGCTTGAAGTTGAGGTGGATGCAGTATCTACTGTAGGTTGAGGGGGTCCTGTCAAAATTGAATTGAAAATATCCTCATCAATTGAATTCATGTAAAGCTTGATTATTGCCTTTCAGAATGCAAATTTGTTTGAGTTGTAGACTGGAGCTCTGGTGCTAGCATAATCTTTATTCTGTGCCATTGCTGTAACAACAGAAAAACTAAAGAAGAGAAAAACAATCTAACAAGGATCATGGTTCAGATTTGAATCTGTGAAACTAAAGAAAACCGACCTCTGATACCAATTGAAGGATGGTATGAAAGTTACCACCTGAGGGGTTAGATCTATTTAACTCTTGATGGAGGTGAATAGAGTATTTTAAAATCTTATTATATTTCTATTGTGGAATTAAAATATTAATACTTATATGTGTAATCAGTTAGTGCAGAAATAAAACTAAACTATTCAGCAAGCAGCACACAATGAAAATAAGAGAGCATCACTGATGACACAAGAATTTTATAGTGGTTCCCCTAAACTTGGGTACATCCACTCTTCTACCACCTGGTAGGAATCCACTCAATTTTTTGATCAGGTGCCCTGCCACCAATCAAGTTTTTGCTCCGGTGCCCTGTCACCACAAGGTCTGATTCAGGTAGATTAGGAAACCCTTCAGGCTTTTGATCAGGTGCCCAAAAACCAAATCAAGTCTTTTCATCAGGAGACTTGCAACTAAGTGTTTAACTTTTGAAGGGAGTTAGAACTCTATGTACAGTGGTGTGAAGGAAATAAAAACTATATGTTGTCTTCTCTTTTCTCAAAGCAACTGAGAAGACTTGAGGATCCTTGATGGTGTCAAAGCTCCCCCTGAGATGAAGTTCTGTTAAGGAAAATTGAGAGCTTTGCTGGGTGTATAGTTATTCTTGAAAAAGTTCTTCAGAAAACTGTAGTCAAATGAAGTTGATTGTCTCTAGAAAGCTTACTAGAAGAAGAACACTTGATGAATACAGTGCAGAACTCTTTCTCTAGAATAATTTCTTGAGTGTGTTTTCTTAAAAACTTTACTATATCATCTGCAGCAAATAGGTCTTTGAATTTTAATTTGATTGCCTTGATTGACTGCTGAAATCTTGGAACTTGGACAATAACTAGAAGAGCAATCAAGTAATTCCTTAACTATCCCAAGAATTAGCTTTATAATGACTCTGTGAAAACTAGTAATTAATGCTGCCATATGAACGGCTATATTCTGAGAATGTAAGCATTAATTACTCAGAGCAGTATAACCAATAAAATAAGCCTAATCAATTTGAAATAACTGCAGAGAATATAAATGTTGAATTGGTAATTTTCTTCGATCTGAGATCCTGGATCGTCGAACTCAACCTCTCTTTCGTCAAGCTAAGCCCTAAGAGCTTTGAACTGAAATACAGCTTTCCATACTGGGCTCCAAGATTGTCAAATAGAGATAGAGGATCATTGAACTCAAAGTATTATAGAAGATCAGAGTTCGTCGAACGACTTCTTCAACATTAAATTTCTTCCTTGTTCTGGGTTTTGCAATCTTCTAAGTCTTCTGAGTGCTTGTTATGATCAATATGACTTGTTGACCTACACTATATTCTAATGAAGACCTATGACCCTAGACTATACAAGGAGGGTCAATCTATGCAACCCTAATAATGAAACTTACCCCAAATCCTAAACACAGTTATGGTTCCAACACAAACTATGCTCATTGCGGTTGGGTACTTCGTATACCCTTCAGAATGTTCTTTATACACCAAGATAATCTCCATCTCTTCAAACATACGAGCTAATTTCATTCTCATCAATCGGGACTCGGGGCTTGTTTCTGGTACCTTCCTGCTAAAGGCATCAGCCACGGAGTATGCTTTTTCGTGGTGGTAGTTCAAGGTAAATTCATAATCACATATAAAATCTAGCCATCGCCGCTGTCTCAGTTGCAACTCCATTTAAGTATGGACGTATTTTAAATTCTTCTGATCCAAAAATATCTCACAGTGGACATCGTATAAATAATATCTCTAAATCTTCAAGGTGAACATCACTACCCCCAACTCCAAATCTTGAATTGGGTAATTAGCTTCATGCTTCATTAGTTGCCTTGAAGCATTAGAGAACACTTGTGTGTGCTGCATCAGTACTGCTCCCATCTCTTGGTATGATGCATCAGTGTAAACTTGAAATCCATCCTTCCCAGACGGAAGGGCTAGAATGGGTACTGAGGTGAGTCTGTCCTTCGACTCTTGGAATGCGGCTTCGCACACGGGTGTCCACTTGTATGGCACACCTTTCAACATAAGGGCAGTGAGGGGGCAGTTATCATTGAGAATCCTTTCACAAACTTGCAATAATATCCAGCAAGTCCAAGGAAACTCTACACATCAACTGCTGACTTCAGAGGTGACCATTCCTTCACTACACGCACCTTGGACGGATCCACAACTAACCCGACACCATTGATCACATGGCCTAAGATGACAACTTCTCGGAGACAAAATTCACACATGCTGAACTTGGCAAACAAGGTATGCTCTTTTAATTTCTTCAGCACCATGGTCAAGTATTCCACATGATCCTCTTTTATCTTAGAAAAGACTAAGATGTCATTGATGAAGATGATGACAAAGACATCTAGGAATGGATCAAACACTTTGTTTATCAGGCTCATGAATACTGAAGGGGCGTTCGTGAGCCTAAACGACAACATGGTAAACTCATATAGCCCATACCTCGAGCTAAACGCCGTTTTCTGGATATCCTCTTCTTGTATCCTCAATTGATAATGTAGGATCAAGCGCATAGCCAACTGTTCCAAAATCCCGCACTGTTGGAAAGGGTGCTAATTAATTTCTTAAATAAGTAGCAGAGCTCCACGGATCAAGTGATGGAATGCAAGACCCAACAATCCCCCCCCCAGCATCTAGTATAACCCGTCGGCTCTGAGGTGGGGTTACCACAAGGCCCACATGGCTCAGAGGTAGGGGTTACCACATATCCACGGTTGCCTGAACCACCGGACCCACATAGGTAGAAGGGGAAAATCAGGATTTAATAGCGCCCCCCCCCCCCTCCGGTCTTGAACCTATGACCTCCTAGGATACCAAATGTAGGATCAAGCGCATACCCAACTATTCCAAAAGCACGGACTGTTGGAAAGGGTGCAACTTAATTTCATAAATAAGTAGCAGAGCTCCACAGATCAAGTGAAGGAATGCCGAACCAAACAGATAAAACCCCGAGCCCAGATCCAACTTGGAAAACCAGTACGCTCCTACCAGCTGGTCGAATAACTCATCTATCCTGTGTAAAGGGTAGGTGTTCCACATCGTTAAATGGTTGAGTTCCCGATAATCTATACATAATCGCAAAGTTCCATCCTTCTTCTCAACGAATAGAATAGGGGATCCCCAAGGTGATGAACTAGGATGAAAGAACCCTGACTCTACTAACTCCTGCAACTGAACCCTTGACTCTGCGAGTTTCTTCGGGGCCTTTCAGTAAGGGGTCTAGAAATGAGCTTGGCACCCGATACTAACTTGATTTGAAAGTCCACCTCTCGATGCGAGGGTAATCCCCACAACTTCTTGGGAAATACCTCGAGAAAAGCCCACATAACTAACACATCCTTTGTATCTATTGTCATTAATTTCAATTCGAATCATGTAATGTAAACTTCATCCCCCATTATTTGGGCTTTCAAGGCCTGAATTGAAGATAATAACAAACATGGTATGAATCTTATACCTTGGAAAATGACTTTCGAGTCTCCATGTCTCAAGTAGATACGTTTCTCCGTACAATCAATTCTGGCGCGGTGCCAATCCAACCACACCATGCCAGAATGAGGTCGAATTCTGGCATTCCCAAAACTGTGGCAAGGGTTTTAAAGGTTCTTTCCCAAGAAGTATCTCCAATTCGCACTTGGCAGTTGAAGTCATCTCCGAGCCGTTTGGGAGGCGTACACTCTGAGCAATACCCATGAAGTATTGTACACCTTCTAGGTCTTTAACGATGTCCACTGATAGAAACGAGTATGTGGCACTGATGTCGAATAGATTATAGGCCGGTATCCCACCAACCATCACGATTCCTATTTATTAATTATAACGACTCAAAGCTAGACTCCTAGCATATCCTAGGCAATCGAAGGGAAATGCTCATAACACATTAACCAAATTAAGACATACCTACAATCACCTCTTTAGGATTCCTTTCCCGTGCCATGTCCAGCGCAAACACCTGATCCCGAGCGGTCTCGAGGTTTCTTCCTCGTGGTCCTCATCCTCATCCACGTGCATGTCCTAGACCTCGTGGAGTTGTTGGACAAAGGGCAGGGATAGCATTCCCACCTAGCTGCGGGCAGTAACGTCGAATGTGACCCATCTGGTTGCATTGGAAGCAGTCTTGCTCGTGTTGCTCCCTACGCTGTTGGTATTGTGGTTATGGTGGAGGTAGAGCTGGTTGCTGTGTCGGGCGCTCCATCCTGAAATTCTAATGGAAGCGACCTCCGCCACTATTATTTCCTCTTCCCCGATTGTCCTGCCTTCTTCTATAACTGCAGTCAGCCTCCATTACACCATCTGTAGGTCTTTTATTACTACTAGAGGATCTGCCTCGAGTCTTTTTGCCATGTCAACGATCTCAGCTAAACTCGAGTCTGCTATAAACAAAAGGTCTTGCCTTAGGGTATCCCGCAGGACTTTGTAGAATCATTTAGCATAACCTCTATCATTTAGCACATATGAGTCATCAAACCTTGCCAGATGCTGAAACACCCTCTGGTATTTTGTGTATGCAATGTAATGTATTGACATGAATGCAATGCAATGACTCACACATGATCACGCACATGTAACTGCTATGTCGACACAGACATGTAGTTCCCACTTTTCGACCACGTAGTTAACCTCTCAGGCATCAACCGTCTTGGCTAGGCGGTCACAGTGAAGCAGCTTCTCCACTACTAGGCATGCATCCACACTAACAAACCTAGGCCTCCGTACGCCTCAACGCTAAGAACACAACATCAGAGCTAATAAGCATACTACGACCAGAGGGGTCTTAGGTGGATGTGCACTGAGAGCCCAACGCAATTCGCCTTTCATCATGGCATGGAGGGTGCCTCTGTGAACCAATCACCAAAGTACCAAGGCTAACAGTCCACTAGAACGGAGCGTTCCTCGGGAAGTAAGAACCGAGGACCAGGGCCCAATCGCAGAAGTCTATCTGTTGACTCCCGTCAGTGTGATGACTGGCGAGCCCGTAGACCTACCACACTATCCTTAACCCAGGATTCCAACACTGCGTGTCGACTCACATCGCGTGCAATTTCACATCATCGTGGACTGGAAGGTGCTTCTATGAACAAAGCACCAAAGGATCCAAGGCCAACCATCCACTTATGTATCTTCTCACCATTACCAATCTAGTGCGGTCAAACACCTGAACTTACACCCTTTCACAATCTCGTCCCCCAAGGCACTTAAGGATTCATCATCAACATAGTTGGCGAACCACCTCATACAACATACAATCCACACTGCTTCCAGTAAGGAAACAAACCTCATTGTAGTGGAACACCTTAGACTTCCTTATTTGTCAAGCCTCATAACATGCATCAACCTTTTCCAATTTCTTTCAAGGAATCAAATTTCCACAACCATTATGCTTTCGCCATGGTAATTACATCCACATAAAGATAATTCTTTTACATGCGTAACTCCTTATTCCAAACCCGTTCCATTACACAAGTTACAGACACGCAAAATAATGTTTCCCAACCATTTGTTTATCACGTACTCATAAGACCAAATTCGCTCAAATCCCAACAATTAATCTTCCGTTTCATTACTCGATCCAAGCCCAATACTATACTAACCCGAGAGTAACAAATACAAGGACTTGGCTGTACAACCACTTTATTCGGCCATTCCTGAGTCTACAAAACTCCTATGAAGGCGTGTAATAATTCGTTGGAAATGTATTTCAAACGACTATAACTTTTATATTCGGCCTGCATGCCAATTCAGAACCTAACACAGTTGAAATCAACTTTGAAGTCTGCCGCATTCAGAAAATAGTTTTCTGTACGTTTACAGATAAAAAGTTCGATCTGACTTTATCATGGCTGAAACCCAGCATGAAGACGTATAACCATTGGTGGGAATGTTATTTTCAAGGGCTACGACTTTCGTGTTTAGCCGAATACCCACATCTGGCAGCACCATGTCCGAAAACGGCCATGAAGATCGTTGTGCGCAGAAAACAGATTTCTGTGCGCATCTTAAAGCGAAACGAATGACGCAGTTCATTTTCTTCCTCCAACCAAAATTCCCAAATCACATCCAGAATTCCTCCTCCCTTATTCACCCTCAAAAGGACAACTTTCTTCACGAAACCAAGTCCCTATCTTCACATGGAAGGAAGGACTGGTTGAAGACATCTAAACTCTAAGACAAAAGCCCTAACATTGCCTTCTCCTCGGAGAATTTCTTCTCGTGAATCAAGAATCCTTTGAGTCGATATCTCTCCTAGGAATAACTAGATATCTAGCACCAAGGGAGATGGTAGGAAACTCATATCTGTTCCGGCATTTCCGGCCATGGATCTCGTCTCTCTCCTTGGAGGCATCTTCCTCCTTGCTAGTATTGTTCTTTACGGGAAGAGAGGAGAAGATTTTCTTACAGAAATCGACTCTAACGGCTTCACTGTTTCGTCGGGCAAGGCGACGACAACTGCTCGACAAATTAGTAAAGAGACGGCTAGGGTTTTGGGCAAGTGCCTCCTATAATGACAAATTATGGTTAACTGCTTACCACGTGTCGTCGTATGAGTGGACCGCCCATTATTACCCAGACTAAGTCTTATTTAAAATGACCGTTCAAAGAAAACCAAGGCGTATTCACCCCGAAATCCGATTCACACAGGACTGTGGATTCTGCATGGGCCGAAAAATGCACAAGTCAAATTCGGCGAGTATCGGCTTCCATACTTGACGAATTGGCGAGTATAGTCCCCATATTTGAAGAAACCTCCTTAAATCCCTCCGAATCAGCTTATCGATATTCTCCGAATTCGTGGAAAAACCCTAGTGATATTCTGCGAATTCGCCTTGGCCGGAATTCCAATTTCAATCCCGTCGATATTCGACGAATTCTTGTTCGACGAATTTATCGTTCGACAAATTTAGAGTTCGACAAATTTAGTGTTCGACGAATTTGTCGTTCGATGAATTTAGCATTCGACGAATTTACCTTCAATCTCGCTGAACTGACTAAGCAATTTTTGCCGAATTCGTCGAATATCCTAGAGATATTCGAAGAATTTTCCTTAGACAATTTACTGGTTTCTGGCGTCGAGTACGTCGAGTATCAGACAGTGATACTCGACGAATAACAACAATACTCGATGAATTCGTCGGATATCCCTGACGATATCCGATGAATTTTCGTTGGTCATTTTCTCTAGACCATTCACTTTAATTCGTTGGGTAACACTCTACCCAACCCTTCATTAAACGCGCTCAGCACTTTTGCCAGTACACCCCGAGCCTGAGTCAAGTCTCTTGACTCAGAACACGCGTGTGGGACATAGCGTGAAATGGGACGTTACAGAGAAGACCTTGATCTTTAGCATCTCCGAGGAAGAATAAAGAAGGGAGAATTGCCCGATTTCACTATAGACGAAGAAGGCACCCTGAAGTACCGGGGTAGATTTTGCATTCCCGCTTTTGGTGATATTTAGGCTCAAATTTGCAGTGAAGTGCATGGTTCCAGTGTTGCCAATGACCTTGGTTCCACCAAAATGTATAGAGATCTGAAGCAAATTTTCTGGTGGTTATGTATGAAGAATGATATAGCGAAATTTTTGTTTGAGTGTTACACGTGCCAACGTGTTAAAGTTCACCATAGAAGGCCTGGTGGTAAACTAACATCGCTAGATGTTTGATGACGAATTTTATATAGTTTTAAAAATGTATCCAAACTATAATCTCGAAATAGGCAAGTGTACCTATCAAAATATAGTATAGGAAATTATCGTATTAGACTCGGGGTCTGTTGAGTACTCCTACTCACGCAAATTAATATTATTTTATCGAATAATAAAATGAGTGAAATTAAACTATAGCTAGAAAAATAAAATAAAGGAAAATGCTTGATCTAGACTCAATTTAAAATAAAATAAGCTTATCATAAAGGCAAACTTCTAGATTATCTACTTTGACCGTGGAGGTTCATAAATTACTCAAATGCCTCTCTTGAGAATACACTCTCGACTAAACTTAGGTTGATCGATTAAGACCTCTCGGGCAGTCGAAACCCCTAAGCCTGCTTTAGGAGGTGAACCACTCTATTGGATTTCACTCCAATCCATAAGAGTTATGTCGTCCTCTCTCGAGGAGTGCAATCAACTCCCTTTATGTTTGAGTGATCTCCCCGTATCTGCAATGTTGGAAACAGCTTTCTGGCCCCTCCTAAAGTTCGAAACAAGATGCAGCCCACAGGTACTCTCCCTGTGCTATCCTCCTGATGAGAGTCGAAAATAGACCGAGGGGTCTCAGCTCGGAGGTCCCACCTCTTTCGTGGAAGAACCAAAGATCTTCCCCTCCCTAGCCAATGCTGAGCTAGGTGCCTGTGAGGAAGATAGTGGAAAGGTTCAACAACCAACTCAGGTACCTTATCGGTCTATTTATAGGCCTCTGAATCTGATCTGCAACTATCACTTCTGAATTAATCCTGAAATGACCAAAACACCCTGGGCTGGGTCTGCCAACAGCCAAACTCCGCTGTTCTGGAGAGCTATACGCAGACCTACAGGGGTAGAAGTGTAAAATTATCTGGGCAGAAAGGTAAAAAAACCCCTTTGGGGGTGGAAGGGTAAGGGCACCTTTTCTCCCATGCGGCGAGTGGGGTAGGCACTGTCGGGCGAGATGACCGCCCTATCCGTCTCGCCGCTATCTCAGCCTGCGGGCTCTCTCTCCTTCTGTAATGATCTCGTACCGCCAGGAGGACTCGCCCACTAGGATGTCTCGCCCACTTCTGAGGATCCCCCCTCTTGCCAGTCCTCCCTTCTCGCTCGCTGGACCGCCTTTCGCGAGCCCAAGGTTGTACACAATCCCCACTCTTTTCGAGGTTGTCCTAACCTCGGAAAGATAGTCCAACCGTGGATCGCGATGCTAGGATTCACATACGGGAATATTTGGTGGGCCCCCCCATGGGGTCTATAAATATGGGATCCCGGCCTTCTTTAGGGGCCCTTTTGTCTTCATTTCCTCATCCGTCAGATTGTCTCACAGCCAGAGTTTTCACGAGCACCTCGCGATGGTGCGAAGGCGAAATAAAACCGGCACAGACGCCCTATTCCCGGACCTGGGGCGTATTCCACCCTCGGCCCCTCCGTCCTCTCGCTTAAAAAAGATGAAGGCCGCCTGCCCCCCTCTCTCGGCGGGCGCAACCTCATCTGCCCCTTCAACAGACAACCCTTTTGCCTCTCCCGTGGAGAAGCAGGTAATCTCATTACTCTTCCGCTTCTTTGGTCCCGCCTGTTGACTACGCTTTTTCAGGGAAATTTCGTTGATTCCCCTGTGCCCGTCAATCTTCCTGATAATATCAACCATGCCAATCAGCGCTCTGATTCGCCCGAGGCGTCCTCCCCACCCCGCTCGCGGAGAGAAAACCTCTCGCGAGTTGTGGGGAACCCCCGCATCCCCAGTAAGAGCCTTCCCCTCTCCCTTTTCTCTCGATTCGCCTTCTTTTGCGCTATTCATGCAGGCTTACCACGGTTTTCGACTTCTTCCTCTGTGTAGGCATCCAATTTGACTATGACACCGAGGACGCTCCAGCGTCTCCTCCTCTCTCGCCCCTTCCATGCCCTAATAAGATCGAGGACTACTTGGGCGATCCCATGGATACTCTAGAGCTGAGGAGGAGGATGGCTAGGATGTTCCGGAAATACACGCACATAATCCGCGAGATGGAGCTGGAGAAGCAGGCCTCTGACCGGTGCATGGACTGGCTAGAGACAGAGTTCCAACGCCTTACTACCGAGTGGGAAGCTGACGGCGTAATGGATGGGACGGACCCCCAGGCCATCCTAAACGAGACGGACGAGCACCTCCATCTCGCGCGCCGCGGCGTGGTCGCCGCTCGCGCCTTTCATCTTCCAGGCCGCCCTCCCTTGGCGGGAGGTCAAGATGGCCGCTGGAAATAGATAAGGAACTAAGCTGTCGTGGGTCCATCTCGCCTTGTTCAGGCCCTCCTATATTGTCGTTGCCGATTTACCTGTCTAATTATTGATATGTTGTATAAAAACTTCCTGGGCGGGATGCCCCCTCGGCGGGATGAACTATTTTATCATTTCGATACTGTGCCTGTCATATCATGCTGTTTTTCATCATTACCCTGATTAGCTCTTTTTTCAATAATGATGGCTTTTACCATGAAAAGACCGTTGTGGCGCCCCCGCCCCTTGTGGTTTTAGAGAGAGAGAGAGAGAGAGAGAGAGAGAAGCATCGGGGTGCCACTTCATTTCCCGCCGCTTGATTTTCCCGCTTAATCTCCTCTCTCCCTCACTCCTTATAAATATCTCAAATCTAGACATTCCCCTGCTTTTGTTATTCTAGGCCTTCTTTTTGGTTACAGCTTCCGTCTCTCTCCTCTTCCCCGCTCATCTCGCATCCCGCTCTCTCTAAGTTGTTCTCCTCTCCTTTACTACCTTCTCGCCTGCCATGTGAAAGAAGAAGGTGGAAGAAGGCGAGGGCCACAGCCACTACGGAAAGCGGTTTGTGGACCACGACTTCCCTCTCGGCAGACTGCCAGAGGAAGAATATGCTCGCTTCGCCAGCGAGTATCTCGCTGACGGTTACTTATCCCGCCCGACCAAAGTCGGCGAATGCATCAACACCTTCTACCCCAGTGAACTGGCCTTCCCCGTCTCGCACTTCGAGGCGGGGCTGCGACTTCCTCTTTGGCTAGAGGTCAAGTTAGTTCTCAAGTACTTTGGGGTGGTCCCTACCCAATTCAACCCCAACGCCATCTCCATGCTGATTCCTTTTGCTTGCTACCTGCGGCGAGAGCGCATCGAATTTAGCTTGACGGCCTTTCGCAAGCTGTTCGTCTACCACGCCAAAGATGACGACGTCTCTTATTTCACAGGCCAAGGCCTGAAGGTGTGAGAGACACCGAATAAAACCCACCACTGGCTGACTCGCTTTGTCTTCATCCGCGGGGATTTAGGAGGCATTCCTCTCACCCCGTTGTCTCCTGCTGAATGCTATTATGAAACCCCCAAGGTGGGGGGTGCCGCGAAGGATCTCATCGACTTCTTCACTGGGAAGAATTTCGAGGTCAATTACCTTAGGCGAGACCTCGACTCGCTTCCAGCCGTCTTCCCCGGCGAAGGTATGGTCCTGTCCCCCCCTATTTAGCCTTATAAATTTTTGTTCTCTGCTGACTGCCATCTCTCCCAGGAGAAAGAACCATCCTCGTTCATCCCCCGTATCAATATAACCGGGCTCTCTCCCTAGCGAGTATAGCGGCGGAGGCCGCAAAGGACACGTTGACACCCACCCCCAAAGAAGAGGCCCGTGGATGAGGGCACTTCTCAGCACAGCCCCAAGAAGAAGGTGAAAAAATCCGTGTCTTTCAAAAAGGAAAAATCTGCTAAAGAAAGGAAAGAGCCATCGGGATCCCAGTCCCCCATCTCTTTAGGATCTCCTTCCCCTCTCCGGCTGCCCATCTCGCCTGCCCGCGAGACAGTTTTGACAGAGCCAGCTGCCGCCACCAATGTTCAGCCTGCCGAGCACCGTTCCGGCGAGGCTGCCTCCTTCAGCCGGCCGGCTCCCGCCTCGCACCCCAATTACAACATGGGGCCTGTGACAGAGGACGCCGCTGGCGAGCCGGTGCTCCTATGGGATAAGGATGCCAACCACGTGTCGGTGTCCACCCTCCTTCCCTCCTAGAAAGAGCAGGACCCCCCACCATCCACGCCTTCTCCCTAGGATTCAGGTTATATGGTGGCCTTGGATCTGAGCCAGCAGACAATGAGGTGTCGCGAGACCTCATCCTGAAGAGTGTCCACTCTCAATTTCGCTCCCTGGAACTCGAGCACCGGGTCTCGCACCGCCTGGTCTTCAACAACAGGAAATGGAAGGAAGAGGAGGCCGGTCTCACCGCGGAATGGGAGAGATCCAGCGACCTGGAGAATTGGTTGGTCGTTGCTGACAACCTCCTCGCGCAGAGCCAGGGCAGTGTGGTAAGTTTTCTTATCTCTTGCCCAGCCCTGCTCGCCATCCCTTTTGGTTCTTCATTTTTCACTTCTTGTAGGATGCCGCGACCGCCGACCGGATGCGCTCTCCCGTTGAGGAGTTGGAGGGAGAGAACAAGAAACTAAAAGCTGAGAACCTCCTCCTTCGGAACAGCACGACACCTCTCTCAGAGTCATTTCCCGTTCCTTCTCGCTACTCTGTAGAAGAGGTGGATGCCCTCTGTCGAGATTCAAATATTAAGACAGCGGAGCTTGTCCTTAAAATGATGGAGCTGGGGGTGGTACGTGATGATGCTGAGACGGTTACCGCCCGCGACTTGGTCCCCCGCTTATACGGCGAGATGGATGACAACTCTTCTTCAGGCAGCGAGTAGAGAATCATCAACTCCTGTGGCTTCCCTCCGCTTTTTCTTTTTATTTTGTCTGGCACTTGTAACTCTGGTAGACAATTCCTTGAAAATAGCGAGGTGTTCTTCTTATCCCAAGGAAATTCTGTTAAAACCTTTTATATGTTGTTTGATTGCTGCTTTTATCTTTGGTCGTCTCGCTTAATAGCTAGCCAAAACGCTAGTCAACCCTTTTATATGTTAATATCTGCTTTGATCTTCGAACGTTTTGCATAACCTCTAACCAAAAATACGAGACCAACCCTAGCTCTCTTTTCATCTATACAACCCGCGAGATCAGCTAACCCTTAGCGTTCGTCTCGCCGCAAGACTAACATGCGTTGAAGTCCCTGGAGACGTCCGTGTCGCTTGACAGGCCCCACCTTTTTACGCCAGGCTTGTGCCTTGACCAAGGAAGGTCCACTCGCTATGGGCGAGACCGCCCATGCCGAGTGTCGGCCATAAATCCTCCTCCCTGGCTCGATCCCCGATCCTTCCTTTTTCTAAGGATTTTCCACCAATACTCTGATGAATATGTACCTTTCTCTCCGTGAACTCTTACCACTAGACTTGCCTTTGAGCCTATATCATGGCCAGCTAGGTGAGAGCCTAGTCAGCGGGTCTGCTCAGAGTCTCCTCTCCGGACCATATCCAACCACCGAGTGAGCCTACAACCCTGTCATCTAGATGAGACCCTGGTCAGCGGGTCTGCTCGGGGTCTCCTCTCCAAACCATCTCCAACTACCGAGTGAGCATACAGCCCTGCCAGCTAGATGAGAGCGTGGTCAGCGGGTCTGCTCGGGGTCTCCTCTGCAAACCATCTCCAACCTCCGAGTGAGCATACAACCCTGTCAGCTAGATGAGAGCCTAGTCAGCGGGTCTGCTCGGGGTCTCCTCTCCAAACCATCTTCAACCACCGAGTGAGCCTACAGCCCTGCCAGCTAGATGAGAGCCTGGTCAGTGGGTCTGCTCGGGTCTCCTCTCCAAACCATCTCCAATCACCGAGTGAGCCTACAACCCTACCAACTAGATGAGAGTCTGGTCAGCACGTCTGCTCGGGGTCTCAACTCCGAACCATCTCCAACCATCGAGTGAGCCTACAGCCCTGCCATCTAGATGATAGCCTGGTCAGCGGGTCTGCTCGGGGTCTCCTCTCCGAAACATCTGCAACCACCAAGTGAGCCTACAGCCCTGCCAGCTAGATGAGAGCCTGGTCAGCGGGTCTGCTCGGGGTATCCACTCCAAACTATCTCCAACCACCGAGTGAGCCTACAGCCCTGCCAGCTAGATGAGAGCCTGGTAAGCGGGTCTGCTTGGGGTCTCCTCTCTTACACCTCACATTGGATGCAATGAAAAGGGGTACCTATACTCCCATCTCCTCGGAAGAGCACGTCAACAATGCAAGCTTTTTATGACGATAAAAAAAGAATGTAATGAATAGAAAATGTTAAGGGTAAAATCTCTTTAAATCATCACCACTTCGGGCACGATCGAGGGATACCCCGTCCACATCATGGAGGTGGTACCCTCCCGATTTCAAGACTTCTTTTACTACAAAAGGGCCCTCCCAATTGGGATTGAGCTTTCCTACGGAGGCCCCTCTACCTGCTACATCTACCTTTTTTTAGGACCAAGTCTCCCTTCTCGAACTGTCTGACCCGTATATGCTTGTCGAAGTACCTCACCATCCGGCGCTTGACCTCTTCCTGTCGGACCGTTGCCAAATCCCTGAGCTCCTCCACGAGATCCAGAGAGAGTGTCTGCTCTTCCTCGTTCTCCTCTCTCCATCCTTCGCCTCCTTCCCTTGCAACCGCTACTCTTTGTGATGTGACTTCGAATTCGATGGGTATGACAGCCTCCGAGCCATAAGAGAGCTTAAATGGGGTCTCTCCCGTGGTGGTGTTTGGTGTGGTTCTCAAGGCCCATAGGACTGAAGGCAGCTGCTCCACCCAGCTACCCCTCAAATTCTCCACATTCTTTTTCACCAGTTAAAGATTCGTGACTTGGATATTCAGAAGACGACTTTCAGCATTAGATATGAACACTTTGAGTTCGTGTTCATGCTGTTCGGGCTGACCAATGCCCCTTCAGTATTTATGGACCTGATGAACATGGTATTTCGGGAGTACTTGGATCGTTTTGTCATCGTCTTTATAGATGACATCTTGGTGTTCTCTAAGAGTGCAGAAGATCATGCAGCACACCTCAGGATTGTTTTGAGCACACTCAGGAAGAATCAGTTGTTTGCCAAGTTTTCAAAGTGTGAGTTTTGGCTTTCAGAGATTGCATTCTTAGGCCACATCATCAGTCAGAAAGGGGTTAGTGTTGATCCGGAGAAGATAGAGGCCATTAAGGGTTGGCCAAGGCCGACGACAGTTTCAGAGGTTCAACACTTTCTTCAGTGTTGATACTTGAAGAAAGTGTCGACACATGGAGCTGTGTCGACACTTAGCAAAGAACAGCAAGATCAATAAAATTTTCTAAGTACAAGTGTCGACACTATGGAAATGTGTCGACACTCAGCTGAAGTCTCAACAGAAGAATCAAGTGTCGACACAAGGAGCTGTGTCGACACTCATCAAGTATCAACACTGAAGACTATGTGTCGACACCAAGAAGCAGTGTCGACACTAACAGATTCAACACAAGAAGTTGTGTCGACACAAAGGAGATGTGTCGACACTTAGAAGAATTCAGCAAAAGATAGAAGATCAAGTACTTGTGTCGACACTCAATTTCAGTGTCGACACATGCAGAAGAAACTGTGTCGAGACATAATATCTACAACACAAGGAGTTGTGTCGACACCTTGTAGACTTGTGTCGACACTTACACAACTTGTGTCGACACTTGGTCTATAAGTGTCGACACTTAAAGACAGAAAGTCTCGACACTATCAGACAGTTAAAGATTTTCAAGAACTGACTGGATGACTTGACAGCTGCCATTCCAGCCAGTCTACAGCACCTGTCAGAGATGTCAGAATTCAGTTATGGACCGGACCAGCCGGTTACCATGAAGAAGGCCTATAAATAGGCACATACAGTCTACAAAAAAAGTGGTTCAAATAGTTGAAGTTATTCAAAAAGGTGGTTCACAGAGTTATTGATCAAGTATCAAATCAAGAAGATCTAGCTGTCCAAGTGCAGATCTAAGAAGTTGGAGAGAGAGGGCTCCATCAAAGAAATCAGCCATTGGAACTAGGCTGAGAAGACGGATTCAGTTTTAATTTTGGATCTTAAGAAGTAGAGGTCAAGGATCAACTGCAGAAGGAATCAATCTTATTCAGTTCTACTTTCAAGAAGCTTTGAAGAAAGCTAAGTCAGATTGAATCCAGCTGAGTTCTTCCAAGAACTCATCAAGAAACTCACAACTCCCCTCTCTTGTTTCTGAGTTGTTGAGTTAACATTTGTAAATTCATTTTTAACTTGTAGGATCCTTTGGATCTGAGTGATTGTAAGCCTGTAATTATAAAGGCTGAGTGTAGGGCTTGGGAGCCTGAGTGTAGGAGATTGGAATCTCTGAGTGTAGGCCTTTTGTGGCTGAGTGTAGGCCTTGTTGGCTAAGTGTAGGCCTTTGTGGCTGAGTGTAGGCTTTGTGGTAAAGCTGCGTTGTAGGGCCTTGGGCCTGAGGTGTAGGAACCAGTTTGGGTTCTGAGACAGTGGTGAAGTTTGGCTGAATCTAGTACACTGCTAGATAGGCGAAGGGGGAAAGTGGATGTACCCAAAGCTTGGGGAACCACTATAAAACACTATGTCTGCTGTGATTGTGATTTGCTGTGTATGTTGTATGATAATATAGTTAGAATTCTGTGATATTAACTGATTGCTGCCATTAAAGTTTAAAAAGAATTAGGTCACCTATTCACCCCCCCCCCTCTAGGTGTTTAGGTACTATATATTTCACACCTGTCTAAAATCGAAGGTGAAAAGGAGCGTCGAAATACTTTAAATGTGTCGACACAGTTGAAAAGTGTCGACACATACTTCTAATGTCTCGACAACTATGTGTCGACACAAATATAGTCGACAGAATATATGTGTCGATACTTATACATCTCAGCTCGACGATTAGTCGATACTTCACTCGACGATATTAGTGTTAAAACTAAGTGTCGACACCACCCTGAATGTGTCGACACCTACGCTGGATGTGTCGACACCATTTCTCTGAAGTGTCGACACAGACTTTCTAGATGTGTCGACACCATTTCTCTGAAATATCGACACCACTTATATGTGTCGACACAGACAACTCCTTGTGTCGACACTATTTTACTTAGCTAATTTTATGAACCTCTTCCAAGTTTAACATTCCTAATTCAATTTTAAAATTATTGAATTTGGTTTCATCTAGGGGCTTAGTAAATATATCAGCAATCTGATTATCTATTTTAACATATTCTAGGGAAATGTCCTCTTTTTCTACATGTTCTCTAAGAAAATGGTATTTAATTTCTATGTGCTTAGTCCTACTATGTGAGACAGGATTATTTGCAATAGAAATAGCACTTGTAGAATCACAAAACAAAGGTGTTCTACTTACTTGAATACCATAGTCTCCTAGCTGGTGCTGAATCCATAATAACTGTGCACAGCAACCTCCTGTTGCCACATACTCTGACTCAGCTATGGAGATTGCCACACCGGTCTGCTTCTTACTGCTCTAAGACACCAGCCTTCCTCCTAAAAATTGACAGCTTCTTGTAGTACTCTTTCTATCTTCCTTACAACCTGTAAAATCTGCATCTGAATAACCTCTTAGTAGAAAATCTCTATTCCTAGGGTACCAAAGGCCTAGATATGGTGTGCCCTTAAGATATCTCAAAATCCTTTTGACTGCAGTCAGATGAGATTCTTTAGGGCATGCTTGGTACCTAGCACAGACACATGTAGCATACATGATATCTGGTCTACTAGCAGTCAGATATAATATGGAGCCAACTATACCTCTATACAAAGTTTCATCTATAGGTTTCCCTGAATCATCTTTGCTTTGAGACACACTCGACCCCATAGGAGTTTTCATGGTATTGGATGATTCCATATCATACTTCTTTATTAACTCTAGGGTGAACTTAGACTGGCATATGAACAAGCCATCTTTAGTCTGTCTAACTTGGAGACCCAAGAAGAACTTAAGTTCCCCCATACTGCTCATTTCAAATTTTCCTTGCATAAGTTTTGCAAACTTCCTGCAAAGATTACTTTCAGTAGACCCAAATATTATGTCATCCACATAAATTTGGACTATGATTATCTTACCTTTAGATTCCCTAAGTAATAGAGTCTTGTCTATTTTCCCCCTTGAAAATTTATTCTCAATGAGGAAACTAGACAGGGTTACATACCAAGCCCTTGGGGCTTATTTCAACCCATACAATGCCTTCCTAAGTCTATAAACATAATCAGGTTTGAGAGGATCAACAAAACCTGAAGGCTGCTCTACATAGACTTCTTTCTTTAGATTTCCATTTAGGAAAGCTGACTTTACATCCATTTGAAATACCTTAAATCCTTGAAATGTTGCATAAGCAAGGAACATCCTGATTGCCTCCAGTCTTGCTACTGGAGCAAAGGTTTGATCAAAATCAATACCTTCTTCCTGTCTATATCCCTTTGCAAAAAGTCTAGCTTTATTCTTTATGATGATTCCATTCTCATCCAATTTGTTCCTAAAGATCCACTTTGTTCTAATGATGTTGTGGTCTTTTAGTTTAGGAACAAGCTTCCAGACCTTACACCTCCTGAACTGATTCAGCTCCTCTTGCATGGCCTCAATCCAATGAGGGTCTAGAACTGCTTCTTCAAATTTCTTTGTTTCCACTTGTGATAGGAAACAGGAGTAAAGAACTGTACTCAGATTCATGCTTCATGTTTGCACTCCTTGTCTTGGATCACCAATTACTTGATTGGCTGGATGATCCTTTAAGTGTCTATTAGCTGGAGGTAGTCTTTCTTTAGGCTGAACACCTCCAGCCACTTCATTAAGCTGCACCTCTTGATCTTCTTCAGCATCTAGAGAGTCTTGTACTCCCCCTGGACAGCAGCCACCATTTTCCACTTGCTGAGTTGCAGTAGAATCTTCTGCAATGGTAAGCTTGTCCATTCTCTCATTTAAACCTGTAGAACTGCAAACACTACTTGGCAATTCACTATTAATGAGTCTTGTTTCATCAAAGACTACATGTACATACTCTTCTACAACTTGAGTAATCAAGTTGTAGACTCTATAAGCCTTACTATTGTTGTTGTACCCAACAAATATCCCCACTTGGGATTTAGCAGCAAACTTGGTTAGATAAGACTTGTCATTGTTAAGTATATAGCATTTGCAACCAAAGATCCTGAAATAGGATAAATTTGGTTTTCTGCCCTTCACAATCTCATTGGGAGTCTTGTTGTGGCACTTGGTGATAGTAGCCCTATTGATCACATGACATGCAATTTTACTGCCTCATCCCAGAAATATTCTTGGAGAGAAGTGTCACTCAATAGAGTTCTACCATCCTCTATCAATGTTCTATTCTTCCTTTCAGCAATACCATTTTGCTGAGGTGTTCTTGGTGAAAAAAATTCTTGAAATATCTCAAATTCTTCACACAGTTTTGTCATACTTTCAGACTGAAATTCAGTACCATGGTCACTTCTGATTTTGACCACTGTAGTGTCCAACTCATTCTGAATTTGTTTAACAAAACAATATAAGATACTTGATGTTTCAGATTTTGGTCTTAGGAAGAACACCCAGGAATATCTTGAATAGTCATCTACTACCACAAATGTATAGACCTTCCTACCTAGACTGTGAACTGGCATAGGACCAAAACGATCCATATGCAAGAGGTATAAACACCTCACATAATCCTTGTTCTCAAGGATATGAAAGGTGGATTTGGTCTGCTTGCCTTTTTGACAAGCTGAGCATATCTCATCCTTTATACACTTAACTTGAGGACCATTTCTCACTAACTCTTTGCTAAAGAGTTGGCCAATAGTCTCGTAATTAAGATGGGCTAGCCTCTTGTGCCATTTGACACAATGAGAGACTCTCTCATTACCTACAAGACAAATAGGAGAAACATTGTTCTCACACACAAAGTCAAGATAATAAACATTCCTTTTCCTATAACATGTCAAAATAATCTTTTGATCACTTGACCTTTTGATATGACAACCATTCTTGACAAATGAGATGTCATATCCTAAATCACTCATCTGACTTATGCTAATGAGGTTGTGTTTCAAACCCTTTACATAGGCCACTTGAGTGATAGTAATTTGATTACTTGAAATGTTACCAAAGTCTTTGATGATCCCTTTTTATGAACCACCAAAGATTACTTTAGGGCCACCCATGATAGGTGTATAGTCCTTCAGCAATCTCCTTATTGCAGTCATGTGCCTAGAACATCCACTGTCCAAGTACCATATAGGAGCATGGCCACTGGGACTCACCTGCAAAACAGATTACTTAACCTTAGAACCCAAATAACTTTTGGGTCCTTGGTGCAAGTTAGTTTGACTTTTAACAAAACTACCTGTAGCTCTTCTAGGAGGCAGTTTGTTATTCTCTTTGACACTAGAATTGTGCCAACAATCTAAGGCAAAGTGGCCTATCTTGCCACAACACCAGCACTCAAACCTGTTGTACCTTTGTTTAGGTACTAACCTGACTGAATTATCTACAGCAGGTTTTTTGTTTTGTGCTGGGACTTTACCTTTAGATTTGGACCTAGCAGTCCTGGCAGGTTTTTTAAACCCTAATCCAGCCTTACCCTTTTGTGGTACAAACTCATCTATCATGGGTAAAATAGATTTAGGTTTAGAAAAACTAGCTACTATCTCTCTCTTTCTGAAGTCTAACCTCTAGATTTCTAATCTGATCATTCTTGAATGTAATTGTGCCCATTTGAATAACAATTATGTTTTTCAATCTGGCAATCTCATTCAGTTTTTGATCTAACAATTTCTCTGAATCTAATACAACCAACTTAAGACTAGCAATCTCTTTTGCCTGAGTTTTGGCCAAGGTTTTGCTTTTCTTCAAGGCCTGCAAAAAGACTCTATATTCATCAATTAACTGATGAATATCTCCTTTAGATTCAGACCCACCCACATCACTTGATGTAGATGTATCTGACTCTGACTCATTACTATAAATTAAACTAGAAGAATAACTTTGTACCTTACTTGGTGCAGGCTGATCCTGGATCTTGTCTCCTTTAGATATAACCATCAGTCCCATGCACTGATGGTCTTCATGCTCATAAATTGAGTTCATTAGCTGCATGAACTCATCTTCTTCCTCTTCAGCAAATAATCCAATGTAGGCTTCAGCTTCTGATTCTGTTTCTGAAGATGACTGGTCTGTCAGACTCTTGTCTTTCTTAGTAACAAAAGACTTTTCCTTTTTTCTCTTAAAATGAGTCTTCTTTTTGTCAGCTGACTCCTTCCTCTTTTCAGGACAGTAATCCACTACATGTCTCTGTCTATTGCAGCAATAACACACTATCTTTGAGGATGTAGCTTTGCTTGGCTTGGACTTTCTTCTGTCATTCCTGGATGACATTCTCTTCTGATAGTAGTCATCTTTTGGCTGACAAATAGAAGGCTTAGACTGCCACTGCCTCTTCTTTAGAAATTTTTGAAAGTTCCTAGTAAAAGCAGTAAAGTCTTCATCACTTTCACTACTATCAGAACTCTTGCTATCTGAATTATCTATGACAGCCTCAGCAATTATTTTAGGTGGAGATGGAGACTTGCTTCTATACTTTTTAGTGGCTTTAGTCTTGAATTCCACAGACTTTTCCTTGTGCTCCACTCTAGTATTCTTCTCTTCCTCCTTCCTAGCCATTAACTGCATCTCATAAGATAGCAGTTTTCCAAACAAAGTTGGAGGAGGTATATCAGCAAGTTTGGCCACTTCCCTAATGACACAAATCTTGGTCTCCCAATCCTTAGTCAGGGATCTTAAGAACTTGTCATTCAGCTCATAATTGCTGAAGTATCTTCTATAGTACATCAACTCATTAACTATCCTATAGAACTTCTTGTAACATTCTGTAATGCTATCAGACTTTCCTTGTCTGAAGCTTTCATATTCCTGATTTAACAAGGACTTCCTATCTTCTCTTACTTCCTCCCTTTATCCCTCCATATAGACTAATAATGTGTCCCACATTTCTTTAGAGGTTTTACAATGAATTAAGTTCTGAAATGTTGAATCATCAATGACACTAACAATTATATTCTGGGCTCTGTTGTCGATAGTGGTCAGGATGATTTCATCTTTAGTCATTTCAGAAAATTCCTTGGGAGTTTTCAGATTTGCATCCAGAATGGATACCTTCATTGGCACATATGGGCCTTCCTTGACTGTAATATATATCCTTGGGTCAGAAGCTTCCATAAAGAGTCTGACCCGCTCTTTCCATATGCCAAATATCTGTTTTCTACATATTGGCAAATTCATTGACCCCAGCTCCTTGTGATTTTCACCTGAACCCATTTTCTTGATTTTTTCTTGATACTTCAATCTGCCTTAAGAATCTTACTCTGACTGTTAAGTCCTTTCTTGAGCAACCTGGCTCTGATACCACTTGAAAAAAATAGTGCATAACCACCTAGAGGGGGGGTGAATAGGTGTACTTTTTCTTTTTACTTTAAAGGCAGAAAATATGTTGTATATACTAAGCAACAAATGTAAATTCTACAGCTATCAGCACAACAATCACAGAAATAAACATTCACAGAGTGCACACAGATTTTATAGTGGTTCCCCAAGGTTTGGGAACATCCACTTTCCCCCTTCGCCTATCAAGTAGTGTACTAGATTCGACCTAACTTCTACACTTCTCCTCAGATCCTCAGATCTTACAGCTCAGAACCCCAAATAGGTTCCTACAACTCAGTGTCCCCACTCCTACAACTCAGAGTGTCCCCACTTCTACAACTCAGGCAAACATCCCTACCACTCAGTCTTCAACAAGACCTACACTCAGGATAAACTGCCCTACCTCAGCCTTCAACAAGGCCTACACTCAGAGAATAGATTCTCCTACACTCAGGCTAAAAAAATCCCTACCTCAGTCTTTATAAATTTAGGCTTACAACTGAGATCCCTTAAGGATCCGACAAAAAAATAATAAAGAGTTTTAGGTCACCACTCTGTTTGAGAGAATGAAGAGGGCAACCTTCTTGATCAGTTCTTGATAGCACTGATTCCTGAGATCAACTTTGTCTTTGCTTTCTTCAAGGCTTCTTGAGTCTGAACTCAGTAAAAGTTGATCTTCTTGAAGTAGACCGGCTGGCAACTTCCTTCTTAAGATGATGAATTAAATCTTGATCCTTCTTTGCAGTCTGGTTCAGAACCTGCTTCTTAAGAGATTTGATTAGACAAGTCTCTTTCTTGACTACAATTACTGGAGTTCTCTCTCTTCAAGTAAATCTGAAGTTTCTTAAAAATACTGATTTACAGTTTTCTCTGGATCTGTATTGATCTTCTTAATCGTCTGAAAATATCTTTTTCTGTTGAAGTAGAAAGCCTTTATATAGTCTTCCTCCATGGTAACCGGCTGATCCGGTTTCTAACAACTTACTGACAGCTTTGACAGGTGCAGTTGACCGGTTGAAATGACAGATATCAAGTCATCCAGTCACTTCTTGAAATCACTGTCTCTGTCTGAAAGTGTCGAGACTGTTGTTCATTATGTGTCGACACAAATAGACTAAGTGTCGACACAAGTGAACTAAGTGTCGACACATGCCTTTGTGGTATCGACACAACTTCTTTTATTGTTGTGATAGCTTCTCGACACTGCTTCTGTTGAGTGTGTCAAAACAAGTACTTCTTCTTTAAGACTTAGTTGAATTCTGCTATGTGTCGACACATCTCCTTTGTGTCGACACCACTTCTTTTGTTGTTGATACCACCTGAGTGTCGACACATCTCATTTGTGTCGACACAACTTCTTCTGCTATTGATACTAGCTGAGTGTCGACACATCTCCTTTATGTCGACACAAGTACTTCTTTACTTTAACTGTGTTGTAACTTGCTGTGTGTCGACATAAGTCCTGTGTGTCGACACAGTTGATGTTGACAATGCCTTCAGTGTGTTGACACAGCTTCCTGGTGTCGACACATTGGATGTCGACTAAGCTTCTCTGGGTGTCGACACTGCCTCTTAGTGTCGACATGATATATGTTGAGTATTCTTCATAGTGTGTCGACACTTCCTGTATGTGCCGACACTTTTCTTCTAGTGTCGACTTTGCCTTTCCTGGTGTCGACACAAATACTCCAAGTGTCGACACAGCTTCTCTAGGTGTTGACACAAGCCTTCATAAGTGTCGACACTGCTTCTCTAGGTGTCGACACATGGACTTAGAAACTTTTCTGCATTTCCTGCAATTACTTAACCTGCACATATAAACTCAAAGCACATCAAATACACCTTGATGTATATCATTGAGTAGGGTGAGGCTTCTTCAAATCTGGTACACATTTTTCAGTGTACCCAACAGGTACCTTTCTGGGCAAGGATATATTTTGTGGTGAGACGTGTGCGGACCAGTGCTCCTCCCCTTCTTACTTCTTATTTCCTCTACCTGTGTTGGGCAGGTATCATTATTTAGGTAGAGGGGTAACTGCTCTATCACCGTATCGGTACCTATTACTGCAACGGATATTAGGCCAATTACCTGTTCACTTTTCCTTTCATAGGCCCATTAGTTAGGTCCTTTTGGATCTCAAATAAGTCATGCTAGGATGACAGTAACCTCAGTACTTATCTTTCATTTCCTGCATTTTTATTTTTCATGTCTATCTTAGTTTAATATTTCTTTGTATTTGGTATATTTTTCTTTTGTTTTTGCGGAGCTCACCCCTGCAGGTATTCTTGGCTACTTTGTATTGGCGAGCTTGTGATTCTTCGTATGACGGAGATATTCTTCAAGTTTTTCACGGGTCTTCTGGTATGCTCACTAGCTGAGCATTGGGTAACCTCTTCCCTTGCCTTTTTCTGATTTAAATTTCCATATCATATGCTGTGTAGCTTAGTTTAAGTCTGGGGGAGAGTCAGTATATGTTACCTTTTCCACGCGCACATTTCATGTGCATACTAGAATCATTTATTGTTTATGTTTTGATTAGTTCATCGCATCGCGCACTACAACACCCACTTGAGCGCATGCTTAGCTGTTAGCGTGTTGCGAGTTAAACTCGTTTTTTTTTGTATGATTTGGGAAAATTATAATTCTGGCATAAGATTGTGAGACGGAGTAAAATGTTTACCTTGCTGTGCTCCTAGTCAAGTTCTCTCGTCTCATGTAGAAATTGGTGTAGATTTAATTTTTCTGCATGCTTATAGTTTTATATTTTTCTATTTGCGTAAAGATTTTTTATTCTACTCAAAAATTGGTGAATCCGTTGTAAATCCAATGGTAGCTTAGGGATGTGTGTAGACGGTCGTTAGTTTCGTATTGCCCGAGTCGGGAGGACGGATAATCGTTCTCGTTGGCTAAGAACTTGCCTCAAGCTATTCTTGAAGCATCGGTATAGGTTAGTCATGCATGAGCGTGATGTACGCCATCATTTTGGCCCAGTTGAGCTTTGTACCGTCACTAACGTCATATCCTCGCTAGTCCCGTTGTGCTTACCCTTATTTTGATTCAGCTCCACCATTATTTCACCAAAGCCTCATAGCCAATCCTAGTCGCACACCCAAGTCGAGCTTTAATGTTTTATATTTCCATGTTGGGGTGTTGTTGTGGTGATATTCTTTATGAATGTGTGGAAGTGCTCCAAAGATTTATTTGTTGAAATTGTTAAAAGAAAACTGATTTGAAAAAGATGATTTGATAATCATGTATATTAAAAAAAAAAAGAAAGGTGAAAAGAAAAAGTTTGATTGAAAAATCTATTTGAGATGTGGTTATTGTTGGAGTAGGCGGTGCATACGCCCATATGTTAAAAATTAAGTCTGGGGTGTGGTGTACCCGCGTGTATTTTGGTTAGCGGATAGATTCATTTTATGCTAGCTCATTTGGGTTTGGTGTGTAGCTTTCCTGTTTATTTTTGTTTACCTCACCAAAACACAAGCCTCATCTCTTCACATAAAGTCCTACTGATTCGTGTGTGAACCAAGCCAGTACCATGGAGAGAGTGCGATAGGGAAAGCATATGGTCTCTGACATTGGTCGATTCCTTTGGAGGTTATCCTGAGCCCCGATCTTTGTCAATGATCGCCTAGCGATTAGTCTACTTTCTTCTTATGCATGACCGTAAGATTCATCGTTATTCCATTTTTGAGTAATAATAAAATTTTGATACGCATTGTGAAAAGTGTAAATTATTTTGCATACTTAGAAATTTTCTCTATTTAAATTTTTACGCGTACGAGCATACGACTTCGCATGGTACTCCATATCATAATTTCTATATTAGCTAAGTCATTTTTTCTATCTACATAGATTTTGTTTGCTCGGGACCCGCAAATAAGTAAGTCTGGGGGTGTGATGAGTCTGATTTATATAGGGTTTTGAGGACTCATCTGGGATAGTTTTCACGCAGTTGCACTTCAATTTTAGAATATTATCGTTGGTATTTCATTTATAGAGTTTTTCATGCTATGTGCACTATTTTGGCCCTTAGGGTGTGCATTTGCGCATTCTGTTGTTGGGTGTAAGCACATTGTGCTCCCCATGGTTCTTTTTGTTGTGTATTGTTGCTGGGAGCTGGTGCTCTAGTTGGTTCTCTTGCTATTCAGGTGGTCGGGATGTCACGAATTTCATTTTCGATTCTGTGTAAAACGCACGGTCGTGCGCTTTTGCCGCACACGGTTCCAATTCAATCGTGCGTTTCACACAGCAATTCTGGGGACTTATGTTTCTACCGTACATTTTGTTCCCGCACGGTTTAGGCCAAACCGTGGGAGAAGGAATCGCGTGGTCTGCACATTTTCTCTTTATTCCTACATTATTTGGTAAATCGTACGTTTCCTTAACGCACGGGCAAACGCACCCGTGCATGAGTAAAACGCACGGTTCGCCTATTTCCCTTGTTTTCCAGCATTCTGTGTTTACCCGTACAATTTCCTTCACGCGCGGGCGGAATCGCCAGTGTGCGAGTAAAACTCACGAGGCAACTCTTCTTCTTCCGCTATCCAGATCTGGAAGTTAATAACGCACGGTTAGCACATGGTCGTGCGTGGGACCGTGCGTGACCATTTTTCTGATCTTTTTCTATTTAAGCGCAGGTTTTCTGCCATTAGGAAGAAACTCGATTCCAGCCATTTTCCTCCGCATTTTTAGGGTGAAACTCAGCCGTTTCACCTCCGCCCTTCATCTTCCACTCCGGAGAGAAGCTCCGGCCAAGCTGGCGAAGCCTATACCTTACCGGCGCTTTCTCTCGGCCTTCTCCTTCATCTACTAGCTTTGCATCAAGTTTTGACGACATAGCCGTCAAGCAAAGGGAAGCTTGCAACCTTCTTTTGGATCGTGACATGAAGAAGATGGGTCCACTGGAGGGTCATGACAGCCTTCTCTACCCCGGACGTAGTTGAGGACCAAGCTTGGACACGGATTAACAACCCGGCGATTCCTTCTGCAAATCCTCAGCAAGACTTCAGATTCAGTCGATCTCTTGCCTTGTTCTTCCTTTATTGGTGTATATGTGCTGTTAAATATTTCTATGTGGATTATTTGCACTTTGGTTGTATAGGTTATGTGTATCATGTCTATGTGATTCCTATTTCATTTTACTGCTTAAGTTGCTTGAGTTGCGCTTATTTGTCCATCCACCATCCATCCGTTCTTGCCGCTATAGCAATTGCTAGAGGCGTCCGTTGCGAAGAGGTGCTTACGACCCTCAAATTTTGGTTCTTACGCTTGCCTACTCGTCCATCTGCCCAGCGATTCGGTGCATAGCGGCCCGTGTAGTCTTCCATCCCTCCTGCGAAGCATCGCATTGCTACGTTGCATAGGAGTAGTTTTTAGCATTTTATTTTCCTTTCCCGCAACATACCAAACCCCCCTTAGTTAACTCCGACTAAAGGACTTCAATCTCAAGTCCTCCTCGATATTAACTCCCCCTTATTGTGTTCCTTGAAGAGATCGATACTTGGGGACATCCCATTTTATATTACTTGTGCGACCGGTACACTTGTGGTTCAACGCATCAGTGGACGGCAAGGGAGGTGGCCGGATGGCCGGTGGTGGTGGTTGGAAATTAATCCAGGAGGGTTGAATCGAGACCGTTGGCTGGAGGTTGAAGATAACTGGCAGCCGCCCGATCTGCGCCAAGATTCGCGCTGGAACTGATTTTAAACTATAGGTTATGCATTTTTTGTTATTTCATTTCTGTCACACTTTAGGTATTTCATGTTTAAAATTATTAAAAATATCTAGAGGCTAATTTAGAGAAAATGGTCAACATATAATTTTTAGCCTTATGGGTCTTCTTTAATTCAAAATTGGTTTGAGCCAGTTTGGGTGCTGGTTTGATCAGGGCACCCTTTTTGGTGGGGTCTATACCTAGAGCTAGGCAGAGATTAAAATGTGTGCCCATACCTCATCTCTTGTCCTAATAACTTGAAATATGGACATGGTGTCACCCTAGTTTATACCTAGGTCTTTCCCAAAAATGGGAATTTTTGGGGATGATTTTTCTATAGTTTTCGAAATTATTTAATTTCTTTAGGGTAAATTAATTGAGGGAACAAATGACCTCCAAACTGACCCAAATTTTGGTGAGTGGTGTTTGGGGTAATCATAAGGCTCTGGTTAAAATTGCATCTCATTTGGAGATGGTTGAATTGAAATCATGCAAACCCTAGCCTTGCTATAATAAGGGTATTTAGGTCAAAAAGTGCACTTTGGGTTTTGAGTGGCCAAATCACATCAAAACAGGTTCAAATTGGGGCCACTGACTTGGAATGGCTTTTAACAGCTCCCCATGGAAGATAGGGTGGATTGAAATAGATTTGCCCTAAGACGTGAGACCAAACCCTAAGGATGGGATTTGGTGTCTTGTGAAGGGCATGGGGTCAAAAGACCTTGTATGGACTTGAAATTTGGTAGGGAGGGTACTAGATTAGCTAAAACCCTCTGGTAAAAATCTTAGAGGATGTGGAGATGGATAGTCCCCTCAAAAACCTAACCCTAGTTTAGGTCACAAATCTTGTGGTGCTAGAATAGGTTAGTAAAACTCATTGCATAGTGATGAAACTTGGGTAGTGTAGTCTTATGGTTACTATGAACCTCTGGAAATTTATTTCGGAATTTTGGAACATTAATCTTAGTACTCCCTTTGTAATGCATGAATTAGCCCTACTTACAAATTTTGTTATTCTGAAATCACTATCCATTGGAAAGTCATTAAAATTAGATAGAGGGAGTTTTAGACCATTATGCTTATGTATGAATTTTATTAGAATTTTTGAATACATAATTACAGTACCTACTTCACAAGCTCATTAACTTAGAAACTAGTTCAATATTTTGTTTATAGCACATTACTTGTGGATAAATTATGAAACTTGACCTAGAGTATTTATATGTCCTTACAATCATTCTTGAAGTTTTTTAGAAGTTTTGGAAGTATTCTTGATATACTTGTCTCTTAAAGTGATTTATGGTAGGTTATATTTAAAATTAGGATTAGGGGCTTAAATAATGCTAAAAAATTGAGAGACTTTGGATTCTGTGTTAAATAATGAGCTTGTATTTATCATAAATTTTTTGGAGCATTTTCTTGTCTAAAATTGGTACTACATGTTCAAACTTGGGGTTTTTGGATTACTAGAATAATTAAATAAATTATCAGATAAATTAGGAAAATTATGAAATTCCATATTTAGGCTAAAACGGTCATGACAACCCTCCAATAATTATTTTAGGGATACTGGATGATTAGTTTGAATACCTCCCATTTTACACTTCATTTCGCTTAAGTTGGTCTGCGTTTAGTAAAACTGCAGAAATTATGTCGGAATATGAATTTGGGCACATGAGTTGGGGTTATATGTTTGCTGGTTTGGATAAATAAAAATTAGTTCATCATTGGAAGTTAGGATGAGTAGAGTGTTGGATTGGCTAGTGTCAAGTGGTGCTCGGGATCGATGAAAGATCGTCTTTCCCGGGGAGGAAGTGTCTAATACACTAGGGTTAGATCCAGTATAACATTTAAGGGTTTGGGAGATGGGTAGCAACAAAAGATAATAAGTGCCCTGTGAAAGGGATCTTTGGGCTTCAGCCCATCGTAGTTCCTAGTGCCCTCGAGAGCCCTTCACGGGGAATACCTTGGGCAGTCCTGGGCTAAACCAAATTGTAGGTAAAAATGAATTGTAAGACTAACTAGTGTAAATAGGGTTTCATTTTCACTCACCTTGATATCTCGGGGTGTTATGTTGGGTCACCTGGGCAGTAGGCTCAGTGGACTTGGAGGTGGGAAGGTTGGCTCGACGAGCTTTGGCTCGGTTGTTGTTTGTGATGGGCAGGTTGGCCCGACGAGATATGGCTCGGTTGTTGTTTGTAACGGAGCGGATGGTCTAACGAGCTTTGGCTCGGTGGTTATATATTAAGGTTGCATGTGCATAAATTATAAGGTGGCGAGTCTTCGGTATTGGAGAGTTGATGAACCGACGCCAATACGTTGACTCGACAACCGTGGTTTAGCACTTGGACATATAAAGTCTGGTGCGCTAGCCGGCAAGAGTATGCAGGAGCTCCGCTTAGTACACCAGCGTTGAGCCGTATGATAGGTCTGACTGGTAGTACAATTACACGTTTAGAGGTGGGCAAGGCCCAATCCACCGCCTTCGTTTGCCACTACAGAGCTATCCTGGGAGGTTCGGCTCCAGAAAGGGGGACTAAAGGCCAGTTTTACACAGAGTCGAGTGGGTGAGTTGCACTTGCATGTTCACAACATGGCATAATTGTATTTCATAGCATAACCATTACATACAACCCGACACCTATTGTATAAGTGGTATGTGATGCTTATACAATAGGCCCTGCAAAACGACCCCTTGGTCTATATGTTCGTGTGAGCGTGCTTATAAATTAAGGTTTTATTCAGTAAATATATATATATGCTTGTTAGAAAACAGTCACCCTATAGTATAAGTTGGTATGGGACTTTTTATACGATAGGACCCCCGCAAAAGATTGCTTGGCTTATGTGTTTTAATATAAGTTAAGGTTACTTCTCTTGTTCATTCTTTCTTACCTTCACTCTATCTTATATACTATAGAACTGCTAGATTAGTTCCGCCTCCATCTGCTGATTTTTGTTATTCTCTACTTTCATGTCCTCTCTTTTCCTCCTCCCTGCTCGGTGCCTAGGAGCCATGGGGGAAGGGGCGGGGGATGATATGACTTAGTCTTTTAGACTAACGTTTTTCGAACCACATCATTTTAGGGGATCGTGGTGCCTAGCATGGAGGAGCAGCCTTAGAGGTCGGCACGCTTGGAGATGCGGCAGTCTAGTACCGGAGTACAGACGACAGGGACTGTGAGTCCTATTTGCTACTAGTTATTTTAGTTTTGCTTCCACGATGATAGATATGTAGTGAGGATATGATGTACTGGGCATGAGCCCAAGAGTTAGTACTTTCATTATTTCTGTGGACACTCCCTTCGTGGAGATGTTTTACTATATGTGATTTTCTGTGGACTTGACTTTTATTTCTTTGCTACAGTTGTGATCGATTTGGCCGACAAGATCAGCGTTTTGTAGTGATGACCTTCCTGGGCATGAAGGTGCGACCGCAAAGCGGCGGTTCTAGGTCTAAGACCCCGGTGTTTTTTTTTTAAAAAAGGGGTCTTACATTGTATCTCTGTCCAACAGGAAAGTGGCTATGGTGGTCTTTTGCAACACCTCTGTTTATGTAGCTGTCAACACTCTCTTTACTTAGGGTAGCCAATCCTCAGCTTGGGATGGGGTTCCCATCCCGAGAACACCAGAGGATTGAATCCCAAACATGCTTGAGCTGCTTTTCAGTTTCTCTCCTAGGTAATAATGGCTCCACCCCCACTTGCTCCACCCTTCTCGGTTCTGCCGCTTGAAGAAGTACCTGCTCCACTACAGGGACAGGCTGCTTCATTTGTCTTGCAGGCTAGGTGTAATACCCTAAATCCCAATTTAGGTTAAGATTGGGTTTATACGGCCTGCGACACGGGCGTGTCCCAGGTCGTGTCATGCTCGGGTTGAGCAATTTGTTGTATGGTCGACGAAATTCAGTCAACAGAGTTTTTTGAGGGAACATGCCCTGAGACACGGGCATGTTAGAGGGCATGTCCCCCTCTGGTCGACGAACTTCGCTCGATGACCGTCAAGCGTCAAGCAAAGGGTACAAGGCCTGTGACACGGGCATGTCACAGGGCGTGTCCTTTGCGGGTTTCAGCCAGGGATGGGTGTGTTGGTGGACACGGGTGTGTCTTGGGGTACACGGCCTATGACACGGGCATGTCACTGGTCGTGTCCCGCTCGGGTGAGGTATGTGTGCTGTGTACGATACACGGCTGCTCGACACGGGCATGTCGGCCATGACACAGGCGTGTAAGGTATGAACACGGGTGTGTCTCACGGTCGTGTACTGGTTGGATTTGAGTCAGTTGTGTGCCGCTTTAAGGGACACGGCCTATGACACGGGCGTGTCACGGGGCGTGTCAGGCCGTGTTCAACCTATTTTTGGGCAAATCAGAGCCGTTCGTTTTCCTTATCCTGGATCCAAGGGTCCAAGCCCCCTTCCCTGTGGATAAAAGGCCGAGAATGAGTGATTACTTCCTTCATTTTATTCTGTCTTCTTCTTCTCAAAGAGAGAGAGAGGGCAAGGGAAGGAAAGGATGAAGGAGAAGGCAGCTGTTGGAGGAGCTGCGGAGTGCGGAATCAAGGTCCAAGTTTGGATTCATGAAGGCAACGCCGAGACGGTGAATTCCATCCCGCTCGTTGATGGATCCAAAGCGATCTTCAAGGGTAACAATCTCCTTCTTGGACATCGAAGTCCTTTCTTTATGCATATGTATGGGATCCTCCACCAAGAGGTGGAAATCATAAGTGATTCCAAGTTGAGTTAGCATCTAGAGATGAAAGTGTGGAGTACGGCATAGGCATGCTGTGTGAAGCCCATCTGGATGGTTATTCTGGATTGGTGATGATCATGAGTAAACGGAGAAGACTCCGTGTATTTTATGGATGCGCGTGATTTGTGAATATAGGATTGAATGTATGGATGTGTGGATGATGAGTTTGGATGTATTGCGTAAGCTCCTTGTGGTGTGATCATTGTGAGCGCTAATTTCTCTGGGAGAGCGAATAGCTGCGGCTAATCAGGCGGGAAGGCTGACCCGTGG